>CM070566.1:822500-2022500 GCA_036346405.1 Phyllostachys edulis
TCAAAAATCATACCTTGCATGTGACCGTGAAAAGCAAAAAACATCGCTTAGAAAAGAACTTAGAGAGTAACAAAGAGGTGAGTAAAGGGCGCACAGGAATTGCCCATGAATGAACAAGGAAACCTAGCTTCCACAAGCATGCTCGCATCAGTCAAAAGTATATACATAAAGAGACATACATAGCTGTGTGCATACATGGATACTGCTCAAGTATACATATATTACTACTGATCCTTATTAGATCTCAGATATATAGAATGACCTGTATTAATTAAATTGCAAGCTAAATGAACAATCAGTCAAGCACAAGAGCTAGACTTTGATGCGTTCGCGTGTGTACAAGCTGTACATGTAGCTAGAGAGAGATGAGGTGGTTGTTTGCATGTGTATGGTGATGGCGTCTCTCTCATCATCACCTTATGATGCAGTACCCAACCGGCAGTATAGCTAGGCAGAAGGGTTGTGTTACAGGGGTATATATGCACGCTTCTACATGCATGTCATGTCATTCCCATTAATCCCTCTCCCTCTCCCTCTCCCTCTCCCTCTCCTAGTAGTAAGTAGCAGCAGCAGCAGTACTAGCAGGCAGACAAACATTTAAAAGCAGTGCACATCCTCTTCGATCTGCCCATGGTAATGGTAGTAAAAGGGGGAGATCGAAGAGAGAATTGAAGGGCATGCATTCAAGCTTCCCTTGAATGCCACTGAGGACAACAGGGTCAGTGTGCATGCAATTACGTATCCTCCCATCTTGTCCCCAGCAAGCTAGCTAGCTCCCTCTTCTCTTCTCTTCCATTCTGCCTCATCTCTGGCCACTCATTTAACGTAGGCAGCAGCATCAATTCAACGTAGACGAGAAAAAAAGGTACGTACTTGTCTTCAAGCTGGAATGGAACCTATAAACGCAATATACATCTGGCCGGCTACCTCTCATGCAGTTGGCTAGAGCTCGCTAGCTGTGGATTCAAACAGACACTAGTGGCTAGTGGCAGAGCTAGAATCAACTGATGCAGTGCAGTATAAGTTTACCCAAAAAAATAACTGAGGGCCTCATTCTTCCATCTTCCTACTCGATCCCTCCGTTTCGCGATATATATGGCTATTTTACGATGTAAGTCTATTGAGAAAATAAAAATGTAAGTCTTCCATCTTCGTAAATGGGACTGTCTATACTACATTCGAAAGTTTTTTTTAACTGAAATCAGTCAGTTTTTAGCACCATTGGATCTCGGTCCAACAGCCCATCCACCTCCCCCCCCAACCTCCTATTAAAACAATCAACCAAACCCACCCCTGCTCCTCCTTCTACCTCTTGTGCTCCACCGCCGCCAGCTGCTCCCTCCTCCACCCACCCCTGCTCCTCTCGTGCTCCCCCACCGCCACCTTCTTCCCCGTCTCCGGTGCTACCGCCGCCGAATCCACCATCGCCACCCCCGCCGCCCCTTCTCCTCCACGCCATCTTTCTCCCCCGCCCCTCCTCCTCCGTGCTCCCCGCCACCTTCTTCCCGTCTCCATTGCTACACTGTTGGATCCTCCATCGCCACCCCGCCTCCTAATTTCGATCGATTCTCGTACTCCCACGACCTTCACCACCACCGCCTCCTCCGACCATGGCAGGCTGCGCCACCGATGCCCCTCCCTCCCTCTATAGCCGGCCCTCGGTGAACCCAAAACCTAATCCGGCGAAGCCCACCGCCCTCTTCCTCGCCTGCGTTCAGCACCACCGCCACCCACTACTGGAGAAGACGAACCCGTCGGTCTCAGCACGGATCTCAAACACATCACAAGGTCAAAAATTCGACTGATTTCACAAAAAAATTCATACGACGGATTTTTAGCACTTCCGTAAATACAATGTTTGCACTCTCTACGTCCCCTTAAATGCATGCTAAAAAGGAGTTTTAAGGTACAAGTGTCTGGCGCACTAGCTGTTATTGCGAAACTGAGCAAGCAGTTTTTAACCAAGTTGTACTTCTATTATATATACCTCCTCATCCAGATTTTACTTACCCCACGAGCGGCTTTTAATTTGCCTCTCCCAACTGCTAATAATTTTTCCATGCACAACCTAGCTAGCTAGTCAACACTAAATTTGTTGACATACTCACGTTAATCTCACGTCATGCGGGAACCACCTCTTGGTGGGGTGGTGAAGTTGCGGGTGTACGATTTCACCCGTCATGGTTTAAATCCTGGTACCCACCTATTACGCACAAGCGAGGACAATTTAGTAAGAATTTTATGAGGTCACGGATTTAACCCTGCTCTTCGTCTATCTAAGCACTCCGTCTGTCCAAGCATGTGCTAAGCGCAAAAAAGACTCACATGCAGCATGCAGAAGATCCACTAATTAAAGCATGTCCCCTTCACCTGCTCACTAGCTCCCCCATCCCATCACTACACCACTCAGATGCCCTACCTGGACATGCTCCCCAGCTAGATAGCTAGATCGGTCTATATAAGAGAGTCACACACCCTTAGGTAGCTTGGAACATAGCGAGATAGACAGCAAGTGAGAGAGAGCTGATAGCCATGCATATATCTCACACAGTCACACGGTAGCTCAAGACTGGTCAGTATATAACACTACTACATACATAGTTTGCTAGCTAGCTAGTAATAGTATTGCACTAACTAATCAAGAAGCTAGCTAGATAGATAGAGTACTACTAATTGTAGGCGGTCGAGAGCAGTAGTATGCCGCAGACCCCGTCGACGCGGTGGTGCCCGACGCCGGAGCAGCTGATGATCCTGGAGGAGATGTACCGGAGCGGCGTGCGGACGCCCAACGCGGCGGAGATCCAGCAGATCACGGCGCACCTCGCCTACTACGGCCGCATCGAGGGCAAGAACGTCTTCTACTGGTTCCAGAACCACAAGGCCCGCGAGCGCCAGCGCCTCCGCCGCCGCCTCTGCTCCCGCCACCAGCAGCAAGCCCCCTCGCCGGCCGCGGCCCTTCCAGCTGCTCCTCCTAATGCTGCTGCCGGCGCCGGTGGCAGTGGTGGGAGCGGCGGCGCTGCTGAAGGCAGTGTGCATCCCGCTGTGATGCAGCTGCACCATCACCACCCATACGCTACCACCTTCATGCCGCAGGTAATCTACCTAATTTCTGCAGCATAATATATGCCTTATATATATATATATATATATATATATATATATATATATATATATATATATATATATATATATATATATATATAGTGTAGGATGACTACATATACTACGTACATATATAACCCTATAACAAAATGTGGTTTTCTCGGTAACAAGTCGTCTGTATATGCTTGCATCAAGTTCAGAGTCTTTTTTTTATGTTATGGCCAAAAGTCAGTACTGATAGCATATACATTTATTCACAAAAGATACACATAATTAAGTCATGTGCTACATAGAATGCGAACATATATTTAAGATATTATCAATAAAATAGTACGAATTAATGGACTCATGTGATGCTTTCACTTGTCTCATCGTAATCACGCTGGAACTCCGGCCTGACAGTTTAATTAGTGTTAATATATACGTACTACCATGCATGCATGTTTATATGTTCAGGGGGGCTACTTCCAGCAGGATGCAGCAGCAGTTTCAGGTGGTACGGAGTTTGCAGGTTGCAAGACCGGTGGTGATCCCATAGGAGGAGGAGGAGGCGGATACAGCAACAATAATCAGCAGCAGCAGGATTGGGCGGCGCAGATGATGATGGACTGCGGTGCGGGGGGCAGCTCTGATACGATCCCGCCATGCTGCCGGCCGCTCAAAACCTTGGAGCTCTTCCCCACAGAGAGCACCGGCCTCAAGGACGAGTGCAGCAGCTCCAAGTCGTCGTCTTGCTCCACATCCACAAACTGAAATGGGTAGTAATAGTTAGTCGATGCAAGGCTGTTTCGGGAGGCATTGATTAGATCTAGTTATGCAAGTCTCGACGAGTGTACTGTCGCCGTTGCTGCTGATGCTTCTCTTGTTAGTTAATTCTAGGTTTTAGTATGTCGACCCTCTCTAGGTTTGTTCTATCATGTCATATTTGCTAGTACCATGCATGATCCAACGATCGCCTTCCTCCTGTTGCTTCTCACTCAGCTCGATTAATCGTTCCTTTTATAAAGTGCGTTGGGCTTGTCAGGTAGCTAGCGTTGTTACACGTTGTCAAGACTCAAGACTGATATGATGTTAGTTTCCTTAGCTAATTTGGTGTTCTCTAACGACGGCTCGGGTTTTGGAATTATTGCGTAATTTTGGTATACGTGCATAAAACTCAACCCTCGGAATTTGATCAGTTTTGCGGTAGTTTTGGCAAACAAAATTTACTCGGACATAAATGATGGCTTTTACATTAGTTATATTTAAAGATGACATATATGAATTACATAGCATATATAGATTCAGGTAGAAACGCATGCATGCAATCGGTCTACATATCGATGATCAGTTTTGTTATTCAGTTCCTCTGTTAACTACTACTACTGCCAGCAGCGACACCTTAATTTGGCGAAGGCGATGGCGAAGGCAGTGGCGCCCCTCGGCCCGGCCCAACCCGCTCTCGCAAATAGCGAAGGACATCACCCTCCCCTCGAGCCACCTGGGGGGGAAGCTAAAATCGTAATTTGGGGGATATACCCATAGCTAGCACTGCTATATATATATAGTATCGTAATATATTATGCCCCTCCATTTAACATTATAAATAGGTCCCCAAGCCACTGGGCCAGGATAGGAAAATTTTGGGAATTGGGAAGGGAGTAACTCGAAAGTTTTTCAATTCATGTCTTGGGATATCTCATCTCTGCTCTTCTTCTGCAATCAGAAAGATCACATGGCGTCATCAAGAGAAGATTCCAGTGCACAGGCAGGATTGGATGAATTGATTGAACAGAGATCGATGATCCAAATATGCATGCTTAATATCGTAACGAAAAGATCAACTGGCTCAGGGCTCCAAGATTGATCTTCAACCACTCAGCAACTCTGACTAAAATAAATGCATGCGTATACACACACTAGCACTGGTTGTTCTAGTTGATTGTAGTGAGAGGAACTCTCTGGGAATCCAAGTGCTTCGTCCCGTTTCCATCCGCCAGTTTCGACGGCGTTCTACTGCTGTCCCAGAATGACTTGACAAGGTCCTCCAGTGGAGGAGTTACCAAGCCCTCGATTGATTCGCTGCTCGGGATGCTAATCTGCCGCCTTGTTGGTGTTGAACAGGTTGGTTCGTCCACCTGGGTTGGTTATTACGTGCATGATAAAAACAGACAACAAAATATGCGTGTCGTCAGAAGTTTAAACTAACTGGCGAAAGGATTCACCCAAACCGAACTGCTCACCTTGTAATCATCCCCGAGCGATCTCTTGGCATTCCCAGATATTTCCACCGTCTTCTCATGGTGCCTGCTTTGCATGTCGCGCAGCTCCGCTTGTGATGCGATGATGATAGGCTTCGCCTTCTCACAAACGCCGTGGTCCAATTTTAGTGAATCTGGCAAACAAAGCATTTGTCGGCGATGAAAATACACCATACAAGAGTCAACACATTCAAGCAAAAATTGAAGCAGCACTGCAGAGAGATAGTACCGTCAATAGAGCAAACAAGAGCTTCGCTTGAAATATCAGTATCTTCAAGTGTTGTGGCGACGGCAGATGAAAATCTAGTATGAAGTTGGTTGTTCGCCTCATTTCCATCACTTCATTCAAAGGGGGGACATATTTAGCATAGACCGAGTGCCAGTACTGAATTGTCTAATAATTGCCTAATATAATTGTCTAATAATTACAATTACCTTATGACTGAACCTGTGGCTTCCGCGTTGCTTCTTCCAAGTGCCAATACTGAATTTTGAGCGGTACTCCATTGTTCTGAGCATAATTTTGTCCTTGTCTTGCTGCAGAATAAGGAATATGTGTGTGTTGGTGTGTTAAAGAAACCCAAAACTCAACTACTTACTGTCAAAACAGACACACTGACCATTGCTGAAGATTCTCCACCAAGCAGCATCTCTTTTGTTCGATAGAGGATATGTTTTGCTGGAATGCATCTTCAGTTCTCTCCATGTAGGACTCCCATTGCTCTCTCATAGAAGATGTAAAATCATGAATTTTGGTTGTTTCACTTTGTAAATTGTTGGAACGCTCAGAAGCAGTCTTATTGAGGTTGCTTATATCATCTCGGACCTAGTGAGGTGATCACATATAACACTCTGATCAATACTTGGTTTTCAAACCGAGGGTCACAACTAGTAATATGCACAGATACATTGGCTTACAACCATAAGTTGCACCATAGTAGCCTACACACAATTTGGCATCATCCAGATATTCTTTGAATGCAACAAAAAAAAGTATGGTGGTCTTGACAAAGTATGAATGTGCATACCATATTTTTCTTTCTAGCATTTGATTCTGCTAATAGCCCTGCTACCCTCTCCATCAGGTACTTCTCTTCGTCAGCAGCACAGACCTGAATCCACACTTTCACGTCAACAGCTACTTCAATGTACCTAGTAAACTTTCAAAGAGATTTCTAGACCAATGGAGAATTTACATAATCTGCAACAGAAGATTACCTCAAACTTCGTTTGGAGCTGCAACAGTTGCTTTTGATGTGCCATCTGTGATTCTTCCAAAATCCTTTTGAGTTCCAATGCATGAGCATCTATTGTTCTGAAGAAATTCATTGTAGTTGTTGAGATAGACTTTGTTCTCTCCACATTTCTAGAGAGTCCCTGTTTGAGCGTAAAAACATTTTCTTAAACCACTGTAATCAATAATGTGAGAATGATCATTTGGGGAAAAGTTAGCATTGTTCTGACAAACCTCATGCTGCTGCTCAACAAATGTAGTAAAGCTCTCTTCTTGCTGAGAAAGTCCATTTTGTAGCTCAGTGAGCAATTGGTCAGCATCAACCAAGAGGCCCTTCAAACACTGCATCAACCAAATAAGACAAATTTTACCAATAAATTAGGAAGGGAATAATAGATCGATAAAACTTGTGAATTAACCATAGTCTAGGAGCGGCTAATGAGGTATACTTACATCCTCCAGAGCAGATGTGTGTGTGCTAACTTGTGAATTAAGCTTCTCAAAGCTTACTTGGGATCTGAGGTTGAGTTCATTTGCAAAGCCATGCAATTCTGCTATCCTAGAATTGAAGCTCTCTTTCAGTTTTCTTACATGCTCTTGAAGTCCTCCAGCAACCTAAGCAAGTTTGCGATGGTTAAACTTATACAAATAGAGAATACACTGATAGAAACATGTTTCTTATTAGCGCACCTTGCCCTTTGAGGAGACAAAAGATTGCATCTCTTCTTCAAGTGCTTTTAGTTGGCTCTCCTGTTGAGAGACCGAAGTTGAGATGTTTCTATGCAAGATAGTCATGTCTTGAGTTAGCTGAGAATGGAAATGTCGAACTATATTTTTGTTTGTATCTTCAATCTTGTCCTTCCTTTCTGAAAATCAACAACATGCACGTATGTATATCATAATATTTAAAGTGACAACAAGGACGGGGGAGAAAGAGAGACGAACCTAATTTTAAAAATAGGCCAGATAAGTCGTCTGCTGTATTCTCCAGCTCAGAACGAAGTGTGTGTGCTTCATCAACAAGATTTTTTTCTGAAAATATTAAAAACGAAGGAAATAAAAACAAACTGGTAAACACATCCACCTTCAGCCAACAATGTGTACATGTTCTGAAAATACAAAAACCAAAGCAAATATCCCACGCAAAATATAATGAAACAAAGACCTGAAAACATGGACTATGTAACGTGTAAAGAGCTGCAGCTGTGTCCCCAATTCCCAGTGACGGCCTTTGCGTATGTATAGTATAGGTATATAATATTCTTCCCATGGAAGAGAACAGTGCCTTATACATGACAATATGATATTATTTATAAGAATTAACTCTTAAGCATATTCTATACAAGCAAGCTAGAATCTATCATGCTTGATAAAAACACAGTATCCCAATTCACATGAGAACACACATAGAAACCAACATATAAGTCTTCATTAAGAGAAGCTTCAACTTCGAAAGCACTGACTTTTTTCTAACCTGATTCAAGAAGATTTTCAATCAAATATTCCTTCTCCTTTATTGTACTGTTTGCCTGCATATATCTCTCTTGAAGGTCCGCTAGAGTGCACTCAGTTTCCTGCATCTTTGTCTGCAAAAAGAATGGGAAAACATAAATACAAGAATAATTATTCAGTCGTTTGACAAGCATATGACATATTGACAAGACAACACATGTACCTGTAATATCTGAAGCTTATCACTTAAATCTGCGCTTAACACTTTCTGAGATTCGTACAGTCCTTGGAGCTCATCTAATTGCTGTTTCAATTATAAATTCAGAATTATAGCATTTTTTCAGTGAGTTGCAAATCCTCCACCAGGACTGAAGGTATACCTTATCTTTTGATTCCAAACTAAGCTCTAAACGGTCCAGCTTCTCTGACATAACCTGAAATTATTCTCCGTCGTACTCAAGCAGAATATGTACAACCTGGTTTATGTGTAAGTAACACAAAGAGTATAGTACCTTCTTTTCAGCTTCATCAGCTAAGTATTGTTCCCTTGGAATATAAATGCCATTCTTCTCCCTAGCAGCATATAGTTCTGCCCAAAGAAAATCAGATTTAACAACTATAGCCCAAAGTATATGGCTTTTGAAATGGTTTAAATTCGATTGAACTAGAACGTTGAAGAGAACAATTGCAGAAAATAGTGTGTTTCCAAGAAAATTCCAAATTCAAGCACCATCGTATCACTGGCCTAGCATTTACAGATGTGTTTGAGTGTTTCCATGATTTATGCGTTGACCAAAGCACTGGAACCTTACGATAAATCGTTCGATGACATGGATGTTCAAGTATAATTAAACTGGCTGGATGTTATCTCGTTAAACATGTTCATGGTGTCAAATATAATGATATTAAAGGAGTAGAATATGATACGGAAAAAAACTATAATTAACCACATTTGAAACTCTGTAGTGAGAAAAGTTTCATCCAGCAGTAATCATGTTTCAGAGAATCAGCTATTCTTCACCCACGTGCTTTATTTCAAGAGAACAAGATTAACTCGAGCACATGCTTTAAATAAGAAATGGATGCATTGCATTTCGATGAAGTCCTCAGCACCAAATATTCATGCATACTTGTAAGGAAAAGGCATACCTTGCTTGAGGCGGTCTATTTCAAAGTATAAATCATTGATTAGTGCAGATTTCATCATCTTCTGGTTGACCTGGAAATCACATGCAGGTAATTAATTTCAATTATCGAGGAGGAAAGATTATTATTCTGTCATTAGGGGTAATTTAACAGACCCAAGAGCCCAACCTCCGGTTTGTTCTTGATATGTTTTGCACGATGCGCATAATCTAGTGTGCTTAGTGTCTCTTCAAGGCAATGTACTGAAGGTGCAATGGTTGCTATGATGCAAGTCTTTGTCTTCCCCCCCAAGGATTCTCTTAACAATCTCGTCAACTTGCTATCCCTGCATGATGAAACCCAAATGTCAGATGATTGAGCAGATTCATAAGGAAGCATCATAAAAGCTAGTGTTAGTTTTACCTGTATGGTATGTGACCAGAGTGCTCCACAAGAGTATTAATGACACGCCCAAGTGTAAGCAGACTCTTGTTGATCTCTCCTGCTTCCCGAGCTCGCCCCTATAACAGATGACAACAGTGTAAGTACTGCTCACAGTTGCAGCTTGATCAAAAGTAATAGGGAAAAAAAGGAACGCCCCAATAGCAAAACTCACATCTCTAGCACCTGACCGAGATATGTTCTCTGAGCCAGCGAGATCTACAAGATTAAGCTTTCCACACTTGATCATTTCCTCACCCTCTGGTGTGCACTCCTTAATATGGATGGTAATCGAAAAAATGGAGTGCGACCGACTGCTTTGCTTGTTGAGGAGAGTTTCAGCGGTTCTTCTTTTGGCAGAGCCTCTTTCTAGTATCTTGTATATCTCACCAGCTGAAGATACTACCTCTTCTTCTAGCCCCCTAACAAAAACTCCTCCCTTCCCATCTTCCATGAGCGCCATGGGCTTCTTGGACTTGTCATCTGAGAATTTAGACTCCTCTGGAGCTAAAAGATCGGTGAGTTCCTCATTATACAATTCAAGAAATGAAACTTTCATGCTGTATTCTGCACTCTGTGCCTCGAGAATATCAAATATTTGCTTAACAGCCCTTGGAATAACACCAGCATCTGATGGCAGCTCGCCATTCTACACAAATGCAGTTGCAGTTATTATTGATTCCAACAACACATTGCATCGATAGCTTGAGAAGTTTAAATTACCTGTGTTTTAGCTCCTCCTCCTTCCATTGTGTATGTTTTCCCAGTTCCAGTCTGGCCATAAGCAAATACTGTGCAGTTGTAACCATCCAAAACCTCATTCACAAGTGGCACAACAGCATGGTTGAACACATCCTGCTGTCTAGACTTTGGTCCGAACACCTGCATTTATTTGTTGCGGACTGATTACACGAATGCCTAGCAATAAAACAATTTGAACAGAATGAGCTGGAAACAGTTTTAGTGAAGATTTTGCAAACCTTGTCGAATAGAAATGTTCGATCAATCTGCTTGTTTGCAATGCTCTGCGCAACGGAAACCTCTCGCCTCTGCTCACTGCAAGTGATCACTACAGGAGTGTTGCTGCGCAGTTCATCCCCGCTTAAAGGCCTACATTGGCAACAAACATTGAAACCATACGTTTGAGATGCATTTAAAAAATAGTACGTATCGTTATGAAAACCATGTTTCTAATCTCTTGAAACAATCTAATCCTGTGGCCACCAGTCTACTCCAGACTCCAGCCTTTGCGTGTGTATAGTAAACCAAATACTGGACGATCTCTAACGAAGGACCAAAATTGGCAGGTTTTAGTTTTGTTAAGTATAAAAAGAAATCTCTCCAATAAGTATCCGATCCACGCGTATCTTTAAGCTGTTTGTGACCAACAAACAGTGAAGTTTCCTACAAATGACCATACACAATAGAAACCAATAATTTGCATCCGCAACTGGCAATCCGAGGACATGCAGTCCATTTTAGAAGGCAAGCTAGCTAGCTATACAAGAAGCACATTATTGTAAATTCTGCTGATCACCATGTAACAACCAACAGTGTATAAAGTTTTTCTTTAAAAAAAAAGGAAGGAAAGAGCAATGTCTAAAATGTGGTAGTCAGCTCTCTGTAATTAGTGCTTACTAGCTGTTGCATATGTGAACAACATGTGGGTGCCTAAAATGAATGTCAATATGAGAAATTAAGTGGCAGGCAGGAGCAGATGCAGCATAACAATTTGTATATGAGACAGTAGTTGGTGAGTGCATGCATGTAGTGTACTAGCAGTAGAAGGCAATTGGAAGGGCGAGATCCGATACCTGCATCTGAGGAGGACCTGGATGTTGACGCCGCCCCCCTTGGAGGAGGAGGAGGAGTCAAGGGGGGCATTGGCGGCATGACCGGCGTTGTTGAGTAAGCGTTTGGGCTTGGTGGCGGAGGAGCGCGGCGTGTGGGAGGGGGAGGGGGACATGGAGACGTACGGCGACGAGGACGCGTCTCCGGAGGCGGCTGCTCTGCGCGGGGTGGTGGTCTGATCCATTGCCTGCGCTGCGAGTGGGAGATGAAGAGGAATGGATACCTAACGGGAAATGAATTGAGATCGAACTGGGGAAAGCGTAGGAAAGGAGATTACCAACCCTTGCTTTCTCGAGATTGGACCTGGAATCCAGATCGGGAGCCGGAGCCGGAGGAAGAAGAAGACGAAGTTGCGACGAGATTTGAAATTGAAATTGATCCCTTCCCTCTCCAAGGAGCCGTTATATTATTTAGAGGGGAGAGGACACGGACACGACATGCAAAGCAAAACCGACCGTTGCAGCAAATCTATTACTATTATATTTATGCTCTTCTTCTTTCGAACTTTCTCTCTTTTTTTTTTGTTTTCCGAGCAAATTCACTGGAATCGAAGAGGAAAAAGAAATTGGTGAATGACAATAGCAGTGATTCGTATTTTCATTGGAAAGCCCAGCCCAATAACCAGTTATTCCTATTGGCCTTGCCATTTCATTTGCTCTCGCCACTTTTTCATCGTTTTCTTGCCTGACCGGTGGCGTTTTCGGATGGATGTTCGGAGTTAAGAGAGTTATTACTCGATGAAAAATAAAGTTGTCGGTAATAAAAACAAAAGTATAAATTGTCTCTACCAAAAACATCTCAAAATAATGTAGAAAAAATTAATTAACAAAATACAATTTTAACTCTACGACTCTTCATGCAATTTTAGGGACCGTCATTTCATTTCATTGCTCCTTACAACCACCTTGCTAACTTCTTCAAAATTTCATGCTAGTCGATTTAAAAGTTCAAGGAAATTTCCTTTATTACGTGAGTCTAACCAGCACTGTCCCACAAAGATTTCAAATTTACAAACTTCTTTATTTTTGAAGATTATACCATCTATATTTCATAAAGGCACGATCATTCAATTAACTATTTGGGATTTGCCAATTTTGGAATTGGGAGGGAGAGTGGGAGACCGAACGCAACTCACCTGGGGATGAGACCTTATGCAACACTAGCCGCTTCCTACCTCCTTGCTCACCACACCATCGCCCTCACTTTGCTTCCAATGCCGCCTGCTTGCAGTTGCGTCGATGCTTCTTTTCTATTTTCCAAATCTACAGACTTCTTCATTTTCAAAGCTCTGGAAGCAAAAAAAAACAAGATTTGACAACCACAATTACTTTTTCAAACCGGTTTAGGGACTAGGGATTTTGGAATTAGGTACCTGTGGCCAAGTGAGGATTTGGGAATTATTGTAGATGTGTGTGCCACCACGCCTTCTTCTCGGTCCCACCGACTCACCGTCACCGGTGCCCCGCAGCACACCCCGCACGCACTCCTTCCCTTCAAGTAAGCCACCGCGGCGCGTGGCCCTTGTGCTTTCGGCCTTGTAGTCCCTCATACAATTAAAAGCCACTTCCTCGTCTCGCTCCGCGCGTGGTCGCGTCGCCTCAACTCAGCTCTGCTGGGCCGCTAACTGACAAGACCACCACCACAAACCTACGGTGGCTCGCCGAGTTGGCAAAAGCAGACTGAAGGATCAATACGGTATTGCGCACCACATGTTGGGGGTAATGCTCAGTCTCCTCACTCCTTTTTTTAACCTGTAACATCCTGTTTTCAAAACGGTGAATAGTAATTACATTTGCTTCTTGGATTTTCAAACCGAAATTCAAACTATCGTATATTCTCAAAACCTTCTAGCTTCTAGCTAAGTTCGAATTAGAGTTTCAAACCACCTTGCAATTCCCGAATTCAAATTTCAAATTCGAAGTCGCCTTTTCAAATTTTGGGCCTCTTTTCACCTTTTCCCCTCCTCTTTCTTGGGCTCAGCCCAATCCTCCTTTGGGCCCCGGCCCACTCCTTCCTTCTGGCCCACTTGGCCCAGCGCTCTTCCCCGGCCCACTTCCCCTTCCTCTTCTGGCTCAACAACTAGTAATTCCTATTCGCCTTGCCATTTCATTTGCTCTCGCTGCTTTTTCATCGTTTTCTTGCCTGATCAGTCAGATGGATGTTCGGAGTTAAAGAAAATATTACTCGATGAACACCCAGTTCACTTCCCAGACCACTCGGAACCAACCACAACCATATTTTTTAGAAAGTCTACCCCTTGCGTGAAATCACCAAGCATTGTCCATAACCGGGGACATGGCTATTCGAATAGTTTTACACTCTGCAGAGGTTGTACAGCTTGACCCACAAGACATGACCTCTCTAGTTGGTTGGGCACCCGCCGATGCCCCCGCCACTACCTTAGGTAAGATCTAGAGCACGTGTGAGGCCTTTACAAAGCTCTATTTTGACCGGTTGCCCGCTTGCTAAGGTTTCGCCTTCCTTGCCCCCTCTTGCGCCATTCTCAACCGAAGCAGAACTGACTCAAAGCATTGCCAATTAGTTGGCCAAGTCCACCCCATAATGAATTTGTGGTTGCACGGTATGGCCTAGATCAATGGCTTGCAAGGTTAAGTCCTTAGTGACTACTTAGACGAGACAACCACATCCCAATGTGCTTCCTGCACCCCCTTTACTGTACGATCACTCACCCCGAGTATAAAACATTTTGAGTTCAACCCGGCCAAATGACCACCCTAGTCATGGCACAACAAATTTTATTAGCGGCAACACATGCCACAATTTCATATTCACTTAGTCAAATTTATCATCATTGAATCATGTGATCGAGAGACATCGTATAACTAAAGTATGTCTAAGCAATATACGCACCCATGTTGGTATCTCAAAAATGTCCAACTAAGATTACCCAACCTATAGTGTCCAGAGGTACATATCAACATGTCAATCACAAGTATTCAAGGAGTTATACTGTCGAGTAGGTATTTAACTATTTCCTAAACCATTTTTATACAATTAGCCATGCATGTTGGTATAAAACAATATAATTTTGCAAATTGGGGACGACATGATCAAAGGTCTACGACTTGCCTTCGTTGAAGAACTGAGATTCTTCGATAGAGGTCATCGGATCCAAGAACTCTTCAGAGAAGCCGGAATCTACACGTGCGAAAAGAGCCAAATAAATACAACAAATCCACACAAAAACCAAAAACTACTAAACTAGAACCAAAAGAAAAGCACTGAAATAGATGAATTAGGAACGGGCTCTTGGGAGGAAGTCCAACTGAGAGGGGGTCGAGGGGGGTTCTGAGGAGGAGGTCCTGAGGAGGAGGTCCTGAGGTCCAACGAAGGGTACGACTACTCAACGTGGTCGTACGAAGAATACAAAAGGGGTACGACTACTCAACGTGGTCGTAAGAGGGATACACTACGCAACGAGGTCGTGAGAGCAAAAGAAGAACAGGGCACGGAGATACTCACCAGGACAGACAAAGAGAGAGGGAGAGGGAAAGAGAGAGACCGGAGAAAACAGGAGGAGGATGGCGGACGGCACGGGCGCTCCGGTGAATCCTTCGGCGGTGAGGAGGTCGAAGATGACGCAGGCTCCAGCGGGCTCCTTGGCGACGAGGAGGCGATGACGCGGCTTCAGCGAACGGTGACGAAACTTCAAGCATGGTGAAACTGGGCGAGAGCAAGAGAGTTAGGTGAGGAAAAAGGAGATGAAAAAGTGCTGCTCAGGCTTTTATAGCTAGGGGAGACGGGGAGAGTCGCTGAGAGACTCAGAAGCGCACGTGATCAAGGGTAGGTGAAGGAGGAGATGGAGGCAGGTAAGGGAGGAGACAAGAGGGGGAACGAATACTACAGAAGCGACAACATTTAATGCGACACAACGTCATTTAATGCGCGAAGGCTTTTGCGTCAGCAGTGACGCGGCGGGAGGAAGAAGAAGATGAGCAGGGCTGACAGGTGGGGCTAATCAAAACTCGAAAGGGTGGTCCAACCAAAAGGGAGGTCGTGACCAAATGGAAGGTCCAAACGAGAGGGAGGTCTGAACAGAGAGGGAGGTCTGGACAGAGGGGGAGACGGAACAAACAGAGAAAGGGGATTTCAACACCAAAGAACTCCAACAAACTTAAAATAAATCAAACTTTTGGATTAGTTGAAGTTTGATTTAGTCATTTAAATCACTTTTAATTCCAAAATCTCAAGTTAAGCTTTAGAATTTCAACAAAACCAAATGGATATTTTTATTTTGAAAGTTTTCAAAAAGACTCAGAAAATCGAGACGTTACAAAAGCCAAGCCACACCATCATGCCCCAAATAAAACCCCCAAATACCCACGGTCACCTTGCCCACACTTCACAGCGACGACCACCTTGCGGCTCGGGTGGCACGGTGTGACGGCACGTTCCCGCTCCCATGCACTCCCCCCTCCCCCTCCGTTGTCCGCTAGCTGCGGCACCATGGGCACCACGGGGACCGGTGCCAGAGCGGAGGAAGACCTCCCGAGGCTGCAAGGGAACGAGTAAGAAGGGAAGGGTACGAAGGTCATTTCTCTCTTCCAAACAACGAATAATATTATTATAATAGCATTAGTGTTCCACAGTAAAAATGTATAAAATTATAGTGCCGTTCGGCAAACGCAGGAAATTTAGATGTCCTAAACCAATGACTCAAAACTGGGATGTCTTGGAGCTAACTTTGAAGAAAAGGAAATGGAAACGGGTAAAAAAAAAAGCAGAAGCTGAAGCTGTCTTATGGGTTGGGCTCCTCCTCTTCATCTTTCTGCTTCTTCTAGACAACTCGGAGCCGGAGGAGAAGCGAAGCAGAGACTGTAATGGCGTCGTCGTCCCGCTTGCTGCCGGCGGCGGCGAGGCGTCTCCCCTTTCCCAGTTCCCGTCTCTCCTTCTCCACCTTTTCTCCGCCCTCCAAGGCCGTGCTCTACGATCAGCACGGCCCACCCGACCAGGTCCTCAGGTACTCTCTACTGCTGCTGCTCCCAAGACCACGGATTATGAGATGCGTCGTGAAATCTCTTATGTCTTGTTATTCAAGGGTGGCGGATGTTCCTCCGGTGGAGGTTGGGGAGCGCGACGTCTGCGTCCGGATGCTGGCCGCCCCCATCAACCCCTCCGACATCAACCGCGTCCAGGGCGTCTACCCCGTCAGGCCTCCCCTCCCCGCCGCCGTCGGAGGGTACGAGGGCATCGGCCAGGTCCACGCCGTCGGCCCCGCCGTCGCCCGGGGCTCCCTATCCCCCGGCGATTGGGTCATCCCTTCCCCGCCCTCCTTCGGTCCGGTCCCTCTCACTCCTAGTCCTACCTCACCTTGTTTTGCTCCTTGCTTGGATAATTTTGCTCCTCCTGAAATGGAATTCTAGCAATTTGCTGCAGGAACATGGCAAACCTACATTGTCAAGCCACAAGATGTGTGGCACAAGGTCCGTAGTGAATATGTGCCTGTGGAATACGCCGCCACCGTCACAGTCAACCCCTTGACGGCGCTCAGGATGCTGCACGACTTTGTAAAACTCAGTCCTGGTGATCATTCGTTTCTCACCTCGTTGCTTTCCCACCTTGGTGGTTCCCTTTATAATTCTTCTTAGCCTACCATCATCTCATGCCATTCAGTCTCTGCTTACTATCAGGTGATGCTATTGTCCAGAACGGTGCTACCAGCATTGTTGGTCAGTGCGTTATTCAGCTTGCCAAAGTACAGGGACTTCGCACCATCAACATCATAAGGGACAGGTACAAATAGCACTTGGGAACAAAAATGGTGATCACTAATACTGCTGATGCCCTGGCTTGCTGCATGGTCATGATGATATGCCTGATACTGTGCTCTGCTTTCAATTACTTTATCTTTCTTCTTATTCCAATTACTTGCTACAGTCATCCGTAACTAGATTAATGTAGGCCTGGTTCAGAAGAAGCAAAACAGAAACTTAAACAGCTTGGTGCAGATGAGGTGTTCACGGAAAGTCAGCTAGATATAAAGAATGTCAAGGCCTTGCTGGTACTACTCTACAGCCTGCATTTCCAACCTCATCCTTGACAACTTTTTTTTTTAAAAAAAAGTTGCCAATTCATTAATAGCAGCATGTATGGTATGGTAAAATTCTTCGTTTGAAACAACTTAAAGCCAAAGTGTTTTTCCTGACTTAGGAAGGCTATTACAATCTGTGGCTGTTAAAATTAATTTCGATCAATGATCCTAAAGTGGGGAAGCCCATGCTCCTATCCAACAACTGAATCATGAGTCTGACTGGAACTTGTTTTGCTGCTATTACAACTGGATACTGGGATATGGCTTCCAGTTTGTTTATCTATAAGAAAAATAGAATCAGTTCAACCATTTCCTTATCCTGGTACTCTTTTGTTTACTGCGGTGTTAGGGTGCTTTACCAGAACCTTCATTAGGATTGAACTGTGTTGGAGGAAATGCGGCTTCTTTCATACTCAAGTTCTTAAGGTAACTCTGTTAACCTTGACCAAATTCCGATCATAATTGTCTTTGTTCTTCATATACACCTATAAGGCTATAACCCTTCTCTCTAGGCAAGGAGGCACCATGGTGACATATGGTGGAATGTCTAAGAAACCTGTGACTGTTTCAACTTCGTCCTTCATTTTTAAGGTCAGTACACCAGATCCTTGTTCTGGACAATGGTCGGTAGGCTTTCTGCTTTTGTACATAATATAGTTAGGCCACTATAAACGTTTATACCAAATTGCTAAATTCATATGAGAATTAGTTTCTGCATAAAAGTTGTCAGCCCAGATTTATCTTGTTATCTCATAAAGTGCTAAATTGTCATCTAGTTCAAACCATCCTTGCATCAAAGTTTGAAGGGGTGATCGTCTCGTGCTATTATGTATCAAGTTGTTTTCTCCTGTCAATCCCTTTCTTTAACACAATGCAACGCAATTTTGTGAAAGGATCTTTCCCTCAGAGGATTCTGGCTGCAGAAGTGGATGAAATCAGACAAGGCAGAGGATTGCAGAACAATGATAGACTACCTCTTGGGCCTGGTGCACGAAGGCAAACTTAAATATGAGTATGTAATGCTATTCCTTGTTAAATTGTTGTCGGATCTTGAAACACCCAAACAAATGCTGTCATACACAGAGAGAAGTGAACCTTTTGAAACATTTTGCCTACAGGATGGAGCTGACTCCATTCAGCGACTTCGGTTTGGCTCTTGATAAGGCCCTCGGCAAACATGGAAGCCAACCAAAGCAGGTTCTCAGGTTCTGAGATAAGGCTAGTAACTTATGATGATGAGCTAGTACTTTCTTCTTTTTTTTTGAAGATGGCTAGCACGTATTTTGTACATTGAAAAGGGCACAAATTTTGTACGTGAGCGTATTTGGGCCACGGACGGTTGTATGCATGTGCGGTTAGTGGATCAGTCAGCATATTATATTTTTGGTATGAAACCAAGCCATTTTGGAATGGTGCAGACAGAGGTCCTGTATTGTATCTGAAGTGATGGAAACTTGGTTGTCTTTGAAGTGAGTCTTTGATGTGGCAAAAGACCAGCAGGAGCTGGGGCTGTAGAAATGCAACAAGATACATGGGAACATGATGGCCATCTCCAATCCATGACTTTGAGGAGGCCGGCAGGGCAGGGCAGGGCCGTCGCCGTCGTCAAATGTCTCGTTTTACCTGTAGGCTGCACAGGGACCTGAGTGTCGGATGCTACTAATCTTTTGAAAAGCATGCGTTGGTATACTTAAAGATGATGGTGGTTATTCATCCAAACGAGAATGGTTTTCGTGCCTACATGCCCAAGTTGTGATATCGAGCTCAGGGATTTTGTATAGAAATTGAACAAGAGCTTGTATCGAAAACATATTTTTTTTTATTCGTCAGAATTACATGCCATACATTGTTTACTACTAAAGCAGAGATTGACCAGCTTTCATCTTGTTTAGTAGGAAGAAGTAATGCAAAGATCAGTTACCTTGAGGTCTTGTTTGGTAAGGTCAAAATCCTAGTTCATCCATATAGATGGATCGAAATTTTAGTTCAAATTCTTGGTCCATCTACATGGATCCCCCCAGCGGAGAATAGATTTCTCAAGCAAGCCCTAGTTAATGAAGAGTACCTCCAACTATATAGTACTAGCAGCCTGTGAGCGCCACATGGTGTGCAAAAAAGAGTGCTTTTTTGCTACATAGTATATACAGTTTGGTATGAAAAATAATAGTTTTTAGAATTAGAAAATCTAGACAGTTTGCGTGTTAATTGTATTAGAGAGTTTAATATAGTTTGAATGTTGGCGTGCATAATAATGACGACGTTAGTTGTAGCATGTCATATGGCACAGAAAGAGTAAAGAAAAACCGAAACATAGACAATATCAATCATCAATGGGAACTGTGGGAATTGTTGTCGGTCAGAAAGTATGCAGACTAAGTCGTGTGAATTAATTTACAAAATTAAGAACACGGTAACTAAAAGAAAAAGTTTTGCAACCAAGACTTCGATGGCATACGCTTCATGCATAAGCTGCGTAATAACATATGCAAAATGTGAAACCATGCATGAAGAGCCTATGACTTAAATAATGCTTCTGAGAAAATTAAGGCTCCCAAATCAGCACAAGCTAGCTTTTGCAAGCTGACGAGTGACAACGAGCATATATCAGCTATGGATGCATGCTCTTGGAGTCTGTTCAAATTGAACATGAATGAAATTTTCTCTGAAGGGTGATTCACCCAGTCCTAGTTGTTTAGTGACGGCCAAGGAGTTTGAAATCAAACTCTATAGTAGGTATTATGTAGAAATGTCTTGTACTCTCTCTACATCATACATGCATTGGCTGTAAAGGGTTCAAGAGTGTACTAATCACTACATAGAGATTTCTTTGAAAAATTTGTTTGTTTTCTTCTGTTTATTTTTCTGTGTTAGAAGGCCTCTTGTGAGCTTCGAAGAGTCTTCCTTCTTGAAAGGAAAATGCTAGCTTACACATATTTTTTAAAAAAACTTGGTTATTTATAAGGTCAAATAAATATTCTGTTCAAATTGAAGAAAAGTCACCTAGAAAAAAAGGTTCTTCCAAAAAGAATTTGAATTGGCCCAATCATAGTAGACAGTAACTTAAGAGGGAAAACATGCATGCAGTTGTAGGAAGGATATGTAAATTGCAGACGTTTTGGTCGGATGATTGGCTGAAATCAACACATATACCTTTCGAACAGTCATACGATATTACATGTGGACAATGACATGGATGTAAGTTTACAGCTCGTCTAGTCTTTCACCTAAAGACAAATACACTGTAAAAACATGCAAATTGTAGTTCTGACTTCTAACAACTTCTACGTTCTACCTAGTCCATGACGTGTCCTATAATCGCTCCTCAGGCTAACGATGTCCTGACAAGTCACAAAATTAGCTAGCTAAGACTGGCTGTTTTTACACCGCACAATTCTAATGTAATCTGTGCACAAATATAAAAGAGTCATGATCAAGTCAATGTAAGTACATATATAGCGAGGCGACGGAAACTTTGGAGCATTTGAAATAGTCCAATGAGCTAGCATGGCTAATCCACACCTTGATACTCTAAAAGACTTGACCTGGGTGCAACTTGCAGTTCCTAGTAAAATAGCATGCCTTTGTGCCAGCAAATCCATGCTTCATGGGTACAGGTTTCCATAGTGATATGACCCGTTGGAGTTCATCTGTTTCCGTGCATGTGATGCATTAATAAAATGCAATAATACATGAGCCTGTATGGCAGAACACCGTGTTAAAATATAGTATAAACACCCCTAACAATGGCAATGCAATGAGAAACAAATGCTTACATGGAAAGCGGCTTTGAGAATGTCATTTGACTTTGCTTGGTCCAATGTCATCTGACTTTGCTTGGTCCTTGAGCAAAGCATATACCTTATCCTTCGTTGGTGATACAGGGTGGCCCGATCTTCTTGACGTAGGATCAAGATACTCACGTGTAGTCTCTCGAATCGTAATGATCCTCCGTTGCCAATGCAAGAACGAACACTCTTTAATTCGCGAGAACACACGTGCCGGACTTCACGACCACCAAGCGAAGCCCTATCGCGCTCCCAATTCCCAACGAAAAGGTTGAATGATCTTGATTTAGACGAAGTATCAATTTCCTCTCATGATGAATTGTTCACCATGGAAGAACTCTCAAGCAAAGCAATCTATTATTTTTCTTATGATTTCTGGTCTGTCCATACACGAAGGCGGCGGCTGCTACTTATGCCGTTCCCCCCATGCATACCAGGTCTAATCAGACTTAACCTAAGACAGCCACTTGGACTCATGTTCAAACGTGATACACAACTAGCCCAATGGGTTTCGGTCAAAACGTGGCAGTAGGCCTTGGACTTGGGCCATATGCATCTCATGGACCCATAAAAAAAAAGGACTTCAAACTACTAACTAATACATGGCCACGTGAAAGCACATGATGAGTTGACCGAGAGCATAGGAGCTTGACACGCAGGTTCCATCCTCCTAATGTGCATGCATTCCTGAAACTCTTCCTTGGTAGCTGCATACGTAGATGTTTCCTCCAGCCGCATGGTTCTGGACTCGATTCCCTCCTTGGTATTTGCTTTGGTCTCAATTCCCTTCTCATATCTAATTATGCACAAAACACAAGCATTAGGTAGTATATTGTTCTCATCAATAGAAGGAAATGCATTAAGAAACAAATTCACCTGTTTATTTAAAAGTTTGGCTCGTGCTCTAGTCATTGGACCTGTAGGTATATCATGAATACTTGGATGGACACTTGAAGAACTCGGAGAGGTAGAAGGCATGGTCGTAGTAGGGATGTCCTCATCAGTTGGGTTATATGTTACCATGTATCTCTCATCCTATTATTACGATGGAAAGTATTGGTCATGCCAAAAGAAGGGAAATAATGATTGTTTTTTGGTGGTCGTGGCAAGGGAGCTCAGGGATGTACCTCAAGCAAAGGCCTTATGGCAACAAATGAGACAGGTTCTTGAAATGCGTCTCCAAAACGTGATCCTGAAAGAAAGTTGATATAGACTATGAAACGACATTCGACAGGTATCAAGAAAGGACCACAATCAGAAGAACACTTGTACAAGCCTACTGCAACTGGCTCATGCCGCCAAGGTGGACTAAATATTGTCCCCTGTGAGTTTCCTTCCTTTAATGAGGGGACATGCCTTGTACCATAGAAAATTGGATTCGAGTTTTAGATAGAATCACAATCAAGCCAGCAGAAGCACATACATATGATTTCAATTTTAATCTTTTGCAGATTCTAAAAGGTCGAAATTTTAGTTTCGAGCTCAGCATTTTAAAACTTAATTGTGCATACATTGTCTAAATGAAAAAAGAAGTGCATATGAGAATCTTTTGAATCTGATTCCAATATGCATACCATATAAAGATCAAAAGCATCATTTCGTACTAAAACTATCAACTTTTATCGCCTCCTTCCCCCCGCTCATACACAAATACACAAGCATGTGTGCACGACCTGACCCCCACCCCCTGCACCCCATCCAGGGGCACAGGAGTACCTCTATTTTGCATAAAAGAACTGGATGGAAACTGAATCTCACTCTCAAAATTGAGAGAGATGTCCTTGTTCAGAAATTAGATTATAGAATACGGAATCAATCAACCGGCCGATAAAACAACCAACGCCCGCCTACCTTACCAAGACGTGAAGTCAAGCATTAGCTTGGGCGGATCTGAGATCTGTTGCGATCTCATCTCCCTCACCCTTCCATAAAAGAAATCGATTACTCCTCACTTACCACCGACGCAAAACAGGTGTCGGAGGAGACCGCTCTCTCTCGCTGCTTGCCGGATCGTCTCCGCTTCCGCCTCCACCTGTAGTGGTCCGTGGAAGAGATCGAGGCGGTAGGTTGGCACACGGTAAAGGATCGATCGACAAACGCAGGGGCGGCGGCAGCGCTCCCCTTGGTTCTGGGTGGGAAGGACGAGGAGGAACAGGTGATTGAGACGGTGGGCGGTGGGAGAAGCTGGGGCGGGTGCTGCCGGTTGAGGATGTGGAGACCTAGACGGTGGGGGCATGAAGCACTTAAAAATTTGGTAGAGAAACCAAGCCGGAAGGGGAGGAGATAGAGTTGGTTAAACGTAGGTACTCGCTGGCCGGGCACGACTCACCTACTTCTTGGCTGGTCCAAGCACCAAGATCTGTACTATTCACGAGCAGTATGCACGACATGATAGTCTGGCTCGTGCTTGGTGGCACTTCAAGACGACGCAAGCCAAGACGCAAGACATGGCGTGAATAGTGCTAGGCCCAGTTCGGTACGACCTAGGCACGGTACGACCCATTAGGCACGACACTGTTTTAATATGCATATATAATTTTGTTTTCATTTATTAATATTTGTATGATTTTCTTTCCATTTTTAATACTTATATGGTTTTATTTTGTAGTTTATAAATTTTATATAGTTCATTTTATAAGTATGTATAAATTTATTTTGGTTTTTTTTTAAAATATATTTTTTCTAGGATTGTTTTTCAAATGTTCATGTCTTATGAGCTAAATGACAAATGTTTTAACGAGCTAGCTATTTGAACATTAATAAAATTCTATTATATTTTCAATATGATTGTCTCATTTTTTTTTCAATTTTCATGTCTACTTCTGAATTTTTTTTGAATTTTTTCATTATGTCGGGCCAAACAGGCCACATTTGGCCCGATGGGCTAAACGGTTGCGTCTTGCCAAAGACGACATTTAAACAGGCGACGGCCGTGCTGGGCGTCACACCCCGACCTGTTTGGCCCGACACGGCATAAATAGTAGCCGGTAAACACGGCCGTCTTGGCCGCCGCCTGCTTGGCGACTCGAGAGAGAAGCAAGATTACAAGTTTGGATGCATGGGCGTGGGAGCGCTCCGGACCTGGGCTGGATGCATGAGCGTGGGAGTGCTCCGGCAGGACGAATCGACGAGCCACAAACGAAGCAAATCATCGGACGGCATCAACGAGACGTAGGACGCGCCGGAGCGAGGATAGATATAGATTCGCATGCTCGGATCCTATGGGGTTTGGACGCCATCTAAAACTGACTAGGAGACGACCCGCGCGCCAAACGCGGGCACGCACGTGCGTCTTGTGGGCCCACTGGAGCGGAACGAGCGCAGGCTTGTCGGCTGAGCCGCGTGGTGAAAGCATCTAGGCCCCTAAAAATTGTTTTGGTAATTAATGATAATATATTAATATGGGATTAACGTGTTTGTTGAGTATTTACAAGGTTAAATCCCATTGGTGAATTTATTGACGCAAAGTTGCATGAAAATGGACTTCATGAAGATCTTTTGGCTCAAAGATAAGGTACAAGTAGTCTAGATTCCTTTTTCTATTTTACCGGTCTTAGGAGTTTTGGTTGGAAGACAGGATTATAAGATAAATGCCGTATTATTAAGAGGGATCATGGCTAGTAGCTTGATAGCATATTCTTGTGCCATATGGATCAATTTAGGATCATGCATGCATTTGAATTTAAACTTGAAATTGAATTTGAAAGCATTAAGTGCTTCTGTTGAAAATCGATAATCTGTGATTATAATTGCAATCGTCTTAGCTTAGTCTTGGTATGACCGACGTTACTTAGCGGTAATCAGTATTTTGAAGGAACGACCAATCGAAGAAGCATACGCGGAATGACCGACTTCTTGAGCGGTTGTACCGCATTGTGGTCATTCCGTTTCTTAGTTGGTGGTTCAAGAATTCCAAAAGCAATGCAATTTGCCTCAGAAGTGCTCATGGAAATCGGTTGTTCCGCTCGTGACAATCGGTCGTACTGAAATTTGCGAGGCGGTTCAATAAAAACAAAATAAGTGTAAATCTGCTCAAAAACTCTTTTTGGAAATCGGACGTTCCATGCTTAGTATTGGTTGTACCGTTCTGCGGTCATTCCGATTTTTACATGGCGGTATGAAAATTCCAGAACGCTTGCAATTTTAAGTGTTTTGTGAAACCTCGCATCGATCGGCCGCACCGTCAGAATCTTGAACGATCAAGGCGTTTCAGACGTCTGCTTCGTTAACTGCGGTCGTTCATTGGGATTTCAACGGCTATATTGTTTATTTTAGTAATCGTTCTAGCCGTTGATCGTGTTTCAGATCGAGAATGTCGGTCGTCTTGCCCATTCTGCTATGATCATTCCGATTTTCGCTGAGAGGTTGGGGTTTGGTCCCCAACGGTCATAATTGTTGGTGGGGGTTATAAATACCCCCCAACTGCTCAAGTAAAGGCTGCTAGTGCCCATTTAACATCTATAGAGCCTTGAGAGCTTGGTGCATTCACTCAACACTCAAAACACTCTTGTGCATTCATTGTGAGCTTGTTGAGATTCATTCAAGTGCATACATACTCCTAGTTGATCCATTTGCATTTGAGTGCCGTCAAGTGAAGACCGTTAGTCTATTACTCTTGGATTGCCGCACTCCTAGACGGTGTGGTGGTGGAGCACGGTGATCTCTTCAAAGAAGATTGTAAAGAGGCCCAGTGCAAGCTTGTGAGCGGTTTGATGTTCACCATCTCCGGAGCGGAGGAAGAACAACCATAGTGAATCGAGGGAAGGCTTAATTCGTGGAGCCGGCTTGAGGTGTCAAGCTTCCTCAACATGGACTAGTGAAGACCGACAAGTCTTCGATACCATGAGAAAAACATCGTCGTGTTATTGTGGTTATTTCTAGTCTTTACTTTCCTTATTTATATTTCTAGCTTGTTTATTGTGATTGAATTGCTCAGCTAGAAGTGTAACTTGTTTAGACTAAGTTATTAATTAGCTAAAATTGTTAAATTGTTGAAAAGTTTAAAAACCTCCTATTCACCCCCCTCTAGTCGGTTATCCTTGATGCTACACGTGGCGAGGAGGACGCCAGACGTCTGACAGGTGCATGGGACTTGAAGTGTTCGGATCTTGGCCGTCTTGTGATCGTCTTGGCGATGAGGCAAGCAGCGACGTGGCGCGTTTTTTTGCGAGGAAAACCTATGCTCTTTTACCTGGTAAGATTCCTTACGGTAATTCTGTGATTATTATTTATTGTTTTTAATTAAAAAAAACTTCGAGGACATTATCATCTCGATGGCGTGACGGGCCCACCTGTCATTCGCTCATCGCTGGTGGTAATCAGACCAGAGGATAGGAGAGGAGAGGGAGGACAGAAGAAGCACAGTTGCACACCCTCCCTCCCTCCCTCTTCTTCTCCGCCTCCCCCCCAGAGGCGGCTTCCAGAAGGATATGGACGACTACGCGCGGGAGATGATGGAGCTCAAGACGCTCGTCACCCGCACCCTCGAGAAGAAGGGCGTCCTCGCCAAGATTAGGGTTTGTTCCTCTCTCTCTCCCTCTCCCATTCTACCTCCCTCTCCTCGACCACGATTAGGGACTACTAGGGTTCCCCGATTTCCTCTACCGCCCCCACCCCCACGGATCTACCTCTCCCTCCCCTCCCATGTCTCGCATGTGCTTTTGAGGATCTGAATATTTGCTGGTTCCACGATTCCCTTCCACTCCAAATTTTACATCTTTTTTTTTCCTCTCAAATTGGAATTGAAATGCTCATTTTCTTTAAAAATATTTTATTTCCCTAGGGTCCGATGCTGTTAGATCCACGCGATCACTCTGCATTTCAAATTTCACATTTTGACAAAAGTCAAGAGCTTTTGCGCCCGCCCTGTCTTACTGCTCTTGCTCTTGTTAAGCATCGCTCACGCATTTCCATGCAAAAGTCTAACCTCGCATAGCTTTTGTTGCTCTAGTTTCGATTAACATTAGGTTACTATCATATGAATTTGCCGGCTCCTTTTGTCGGTTCAAACCAGGCCGGATTTGGAAAGCGAAGGTTCAGAATACAATTTGCTTGAGATTCGTGCTCCGGCCAGCGTGGCTGTCTTCTCTGGCAGCGGCTGAGGTGGAGCTGCAACCGAGGAGGAGGCAGTGGCGAGATCGGGAAGAGGGCGGCGGCGGCTGAGGTGGAGGCGGTGGCAGATCCGGCAGCGGTAGCCGCTGGAAATGGGGAAGAGGGCGGCTGCTGAGGTGAAGCTGCAACCGAGGAGGAGGAGGCAGGCGTGGGAGGCAGCAGTGGCGGCGGAGGAGGCATGCTGGTGTCAGGGACGACAATGGCGAGGCAGCAGGGAGGCGGCAGATGGGTGGCTGTAGTGTGTGGAGTGGCGGTGGCATTAGGGTTAGGCGTGGGATGTAGATCGTGAGAGGGAGTTGGATCTGGCCGTTCAATTTTTATCTAACAGTACAAAAAATTTGACTGATTTGTGGATGGAAAAGGTCGACTGATGTGTAGTCGCTCCCTTTTTGCGTGGTTGCTGATCCAAAACAAAATCAACATGGCGGTTGCAAAGAAAGGATGGCCTCACAATCTGCTATGTGCTTTGTGTGATGAAATTCCTTAGATGGTAACACACCTCTCTTATCTTGCGTGTATGCCAAGGTGGTATGGGCAAGCATAGTGAGTTGGGGTGCTTCTGATGAGTTGAGCCCTAACAACCTTACGGACGACATGGACATTGCTACGTGGTGGGAAGCGGTGGTTGCTAGGGTGCTCTGATGCACCAATACCTATCAGATACGGGTACAGCTCCGATACGGCGTCGATACGTATCGGGAAGTACCGGAAACATTTATGTTTTTTTAAACGATACTTCCCGATACCTCGATACGGCCCACAATTCAAGCCGAGCCCACTTATTCTAACCCTAGCCCACAATCTTAGCATGTAATTGTTAAATTCAGATATGAATTATGAGCTAGTGTGTGTTATCAAAGTTTGTCGAACTAATTAGAACTTACTTCATTAGGAGTTACCGAGTATCCATCAGATTCCAAATTTTGATATATGTAATCAGTTTCACTTGACAGCCTTTTCTTACGATTTCCTGAATTTATTGAAAACGAGTTATCATTCTGTTCAGGATCACTTCCAGAGTGACCTTGATAACACTTGTGTTGCTAACATTATATCATAAATTCTGTTCCACATTCCCTTTCCTTGATTTCAAACCATCAACAGGAGTGAAGTCCCTGTCTTGTCCGCAGCACAATGTTTTTTGAACTCTTTTTAGGTTTTGTCTTATGATAAAAGTTGTGGATGACATAGAGATGCTTAGAATCAAGTGAGGGCTTAGTGTCCTTGCCTGTACAAAGATGAGTAAATTGGAAAGAGGTAAAAATGAATTGATATCTTCACTATAACTCTCATACAAACTATTGCTGTTGGCCATAGTACAGGATAAGCTAATAAATTCTTCAGTGTAATGTTCAAAGAAATTAACACTCGTGCATAGGTAAATTCTTGACTAAAACTTATCAAGTATCGTATTTTATATTTTTATTATTTTTAATACACACACACACACACATATGTATCGCCATATCGGTTTTTTAGGGGAAATGGGGTATTGCCATATCCGTACCGCTGTACCGGTATCTCGTATCGGTGCATCATAGCTAGGGTGCCAAAGGAACATAGGAAGGAGCTAAATGTTATCATCATCTATGTATTTTGGAACCTAGGGAAAGAGAGGAACATAAGGATTTTCCTAAATGCCTCCCTCTATCCTCAAATAGTTGTTCACCTCACCCGGCAGGATGTCACCACAAGAGTGACTGCGGCAACTTTAGCCTAGATCAGCTGTAGTCAGGCTATGTTGCCTCTGTGTTGTTGTTGTTGTCCTCCCTCTTTATACCTTCTTTCTTTGCTGTTTTGCTGTTTTGTTCATGGCACGGCCTGCTAGGCGTTCATGTCGAGATGGTTGACTAGTGTATAAAAACTACTTTTCCTCTTCTTAATAGAATGGCAGCTCTCCTACCAAGGTTTTGATTAAAAAAATTACCGTCTGCATTGTTGCCTGGTACACATGCTGGGAGGAAATGTGTGCTTGTGTGCTAACTTGTGTGTCTGCATGACTCTATGTAGGTTTAATAGCCCCAATGCTATGATCTGATCAAAATTTTGTTTCAACTATAATCATTAAGCAACAACAGTCTCCCTAGTTTTTTTTAAACAACGCTCCTGTGCTTATGTTGCAAAAACTTCAAACATTTGGTGTATAAGTCTGTTACATTTATGTCGGAAATTTACAGAATATAATCGTTTAGTAAAGAACTGGAGATATGCTATTTTTCCTTATCTGTTAAAGCCAGCTTATGTTCAGTTACATCCATGTACTTTCATTAGTCATGAGCCGTTTGATATATAATATATTAGTTACTAGATTTACATGAAAAAGGCTCATATTGGCATAAGGCATCATGTTTTCTCATGCTTTGTCTTGGATGACTAGGCTGAGCTGAGAGCGAGTGTGTTTGAGGCCATTGAAGAGGAGGATCGGGTGGTAGACAATGACGATTGTGGGAATCCTGCTTTGCTTGGTAGCTGCAATGACACTGCTAAGCAGCTGCATGCTTCACCGTCAGGTTCGTGCTTTAAGTGTGGTGGCCATTTGATCAATGCAAACTATCTCTGTTACCCAGAACTTGTTTGGGATGATTCTGCAACTATTTGTCAGATATATAACTCCCTCAAGAATTTTTTTATACTGCTGTTCCGGGAATATTCCAGAAGTATACAAGATTGATACCACGTTGCATGATAATTTTTTTCCTCTGCTGGAAATTCTGGCAGCTTGTAGCATATTCTGCTTTTTAAGCTAGCAATAGACGAACTCAAATTTATTCAGCTTGTAGCGTATCCTTTTTCTTTCTCTTCTACATTTTAACCTGAAAGATCTATCTTTTTTTGTCCTGAGTGGTTACTAGTGAGTCTTTGGCTTTGATGCTTCTGCACTGATGTTAGTTCAAAGAAGCACCTGTGTAATGTAATTTATTGCCTTTGTTTATGTTGTTTTAAGTCTCATCAGTCATCACAGATATCTTGAATGTTTAAGGCCTCCTTGCAAGGGTAAAAATGATTTTTAGTAGTTAATGGTTAAGTGTAGGCGTAGCCATGTTTTTTGTAAGCTACATAGCGTGAGTGGTTTACATTCTAAAACTTTCTGTTGCTTGCAGGTAGGTTATTGACAGCACTTGTATGCGAATACTTGGAGTGGGCCCAGCTAAGTCACACGTTGAAAGTTTATTTGCCAGAGTGTAATCTGGTAACCATTTATATTTAATGTGTCTTGGTTGTGTTTGTCCAAAATTAACATCCACTAATGTGTATCCTTGCATTGTAAATCAGCCCAAGGACTTTTGGAAGAATGAACTGAAGGGTTTTTCTAACAAAAGTGGAGCTGAAGGGAGCAGGAGTGCTGAGAGTGGTCCCATGCTTCTAGATGTTCTTGAAGGATATCTCAAATATGAGGTTTACCTCTTGCTAACTCAGAAAGACAATAATTAAAATTGTGTTAATAGACGTGTATGAAGTTGATGAGTGACCCCTTTTTAAAAATTAGTATTGGTCAACAGATTAATCAATCTTTTAAAAAAATGCATGTTTCATGTCTAGTCATAAAACAAGGATTTGTGATTGTTTCTATCGTGTAACATGTTAGATGTGGTTAATTTGGATTTCAGCGTAAGAAGATATGGAATATCACTATATCAGCAAAATCAAGTGCACATTCTCTTCTATGAGTTGCAAGAAAGTTAAAATTTTCCGGATAATGTAGAGAAAGGTTCATAGAAAAAGTATGAGAAGAAAAATATATAATTATCTGGCTTTGTTTAGTTGGCTTACAATGCATTGGCATTTATATTTACGATGAATTGTTGTCGCTGCGCTCTGTTTACATGCGATTTGTCAAACACCCGAACATAGGTATATAAAGATCTGTAGTTGAAGTGCACTTTTGGTTGACATTTGTTGGTTGGGGGTGTGGACCACATGTATCTGCAATGATGGTTTCAGCCTGTGAATTTTAATTCATGTCTTATGACCGATTTCACCTTGGTCTTCACTGTTCTTGAGCTCACAAAGTAACTGTGCACCCTTTTATTAATAAGATCTCTGTTATCAATTGTTATCCTCCAAACACAGTCAACAGACTATATCTCCTTACATATTTAGTTTAAACCTTTTATCTGTTTTTACTGCATACTTTGGTTTACTAAGTTGTTCTGTTGGGCAGAATTTGTCTCAAACAAGGACGGCTGGTAGGAGAATAATCAATTCTGAGTCTGATGCAACATTAAATGCTGAGCATCGGAACATGAGGAGGCCACCATCCTCATCTTCAGTTGGGGGCCTGCCTCCTATGGGAAGGTAGGTACTGTGCTACTATTCTGCCATCCTATAATTGTGTTGCAGTTGTTTGTCTTTTTCTCTAAATGTGGGTAGCATTTTACTTTGGACTTGCCAGGCCAATGCCATCATCGCAGACATCAGGTACTTGATCTATAATCCTTTCAGTTTGTCATATGCCGCGGTGCTGCTCTCCTAAACTCTAAGGCAAGCGCTTTCGACATTCAGACCAAAGAGGAGGCTCTTCAACTTCCAGTACGAGGAAAGATGAGTACAATTGGAGATACAATGCTGATGATATCTCTGAAGAAGTACTGCGAGCATCAAGTGCTCTTGAAAACATCCAATTAGACCGGAAAGCTCGTAATCTGACAACATCTTGGAGGTAGGATTATTGTTGTTTTGCTTTCTTGGCACCTTTCCCTTTTCATCGCTGTTTGTTTCTGATGGTAGCTTCTTATCTCTGTAGGCATCCGGGGGATGGTGCTGAGTAAAAAAATATGAAGGTGGAATGAGCCCAAACTCATTGTTTGCTCCCTTTGTGTAGACCTTGAGATTTTTGTATCGTTTTCGTTGCTACGGGATTGTGCGTGTGTACCCAAATGCTGGTGCCAGGGGGTGTTAGCCAAATGGCAAATGGCTTGTTTGTTCGTTTCTGACCATGCGTGTTGTAATCCAGCTAATTTATGCACCTGCGATGATGAGATGAATTTTTATATTGTGCTAGTCAAAATGATTTGATTTGAGTTGATGTACGTGCAGAGGTTTTGTTTCAATGCAAAAAGCAGGATGAGCAGTAAGCAGCAGAATGAATATGCACATTAGAGTGGGGATGGATCAGTTGCATTATAACAAGAAGCTTACTTAATTCAGCAGTGGCATTATTAGAGGACATTGTTCATTCTTGAAGCATATCGCGCTCCTACTTTCCTCTTCGACTCGTCGGAATCTATAATCCTCGTATGTGGTTACAAATGAATCATCAGACACGCGCTGCACTGCACGTACCTGCAAGTCTGGTTCAACGACGACCAACGCTCCGTTCCATATAAATAAATAAATAAATAAAAACTTTCTGGCAATCTCGATCGAACAAGCATCGAATCCCCATCCCATCCCATCCCATCCCAGTCGGTTGTCTCCCCTGCTCCCTCACCTGATTCCCTGAGGACCGACTCCAGCACGGCTTCTGCAAGCAGACGCTGTCGCCGCTCTTTCAGGTTTGAAACTGAAAATTTTCAGATGGGTTTGTGGTTGATCGATGTGCTTTTACGTTTAGGTGAATGGGTGATCTCATGTTTTGGGGGTAAATTTGCAGGTGCATGGTGACGTGAATCAAAGAGTTTGAGAAATGCTGATGTCAATCGAAGAGTTTTGAGGAATGCTGATATGTGACTTTGGTAGAAAGGTGAAGCGGTCTGTGATTAAGTTAGAGACTGCTGCAGTAATTTGCAAGTTTGGTCTACCAGATGTTATTCATTTTGACACCCCTTTCGGTTCTGTATTTACAGTTACCAAAAAACAAAAAACCTTCGCCATGTGTCGCCACGGATTGATTGGAGATGATGGTCTCATGGCAAGAGGCTAACCTGACCGGTCCATGAGTAATGGCACATGCATTTCGATTCGTGCATTTTTTTTCTCTCTTGATGCGTGAATTGGAAAATGAATTTCAATTATACATAGAAGCATCAACTGTCTATTATCTTTTGGTAGCCCCGTTGCCTGCATGTATATATTATCTTATCAATCTCTTTATGCCTCGTCCTCCCACCGTTGTTTAGTTTAAATAGTAATGCTGCATTGATGTTAATTTATTCTTCGAATGCGTTTCTCACTTGTGGGGAAAAAAACTGGGACATAGAATAGAAGGTAGACATTTGTTCTGATACTACCTCGGACACCCTACTAGTTGCTTAACAATCCATACTTTTGTTCTGGTACTACCTACCTCTGATGCACACTATAAGACATTTTACCACCTACCACAAAACTATAGTACGTAGCACCTAACAATTTTCTCCCAGAAAACAAAGAGGGGTATGAATTCAAGGAGGCGACAATTATGTTTCAGGGTTTCAGGCATAGTGAGTCTACACAAATATTACCTTGGAAATGAAATTCCCTTTACAGCCTTCTGACCGTACTTGAGCCAATGGAATGCATCCCCACATAGTCCGCATTCTGTTGAAAATTCCAGAGCAGGAGTAGGCCCAACATAAGCTGCTAAGCCACTAGTTATACTTGGTTGGATCAAACAGATGTAGTAACGTAAATGGGCACAAACGACAAGTGTGTATATGTTTTCCAGCATATGGATTTTTTACTAGGCATATTGACATACAACGGGATAGAATACTTCTTGGATGAGAGAGTCTCGGGGCAGCTCTTCCGAAGTAGAAAATTTTTCTTTGGATAGGCTTAGTCAGCAAGGCCCTAAACCAAAGTTCACACTTTTCACTATCCAGTGTCATTCTGGTTATGAATAGCGCGTGTATTCATTATGAGACCAATAGGCTAATATATATGCAAGTAATCCCTTACACAATGAAAAAAATACATATACATCTAACACCCGCTCAAACTTATAGTGGATCAATAGCATTAAGTTTGGAGAGATAGAAGCTATGTTAAGCTCTGGTCTGCGTCTTTGTGAAAAAGTCTGCCAGCTGAAGTTCTGAAGGTACATACTGAAGAGCAACAATCTGGTCCTGTACCTGTGTCCGTATGTAGGAAGCATCAACACCAATATGCTTTATAAGCTCATGCTTCAATGGATTTGTAGCAATGTTAATAGCCCCTGTGCTGTCAGACGAAAGAGGAGTGGGTGCTGAAACAGAAACACTAAAATCCTCAAGTAACCACCGTAGCCAAGTAACCTCCGCAGTCAACAAAGACATAGCTCGCAACTTAGCCTCAAAGACTCGAACGAGCTAGCATGCCTTCTTAGTCTTCCAAGCAATGAGAGAACCACCAAGAAAAACACAATAAGCAAAGAGAGACCGGCGATCAAAGTGATCACTAGCCCAGGTGGCATCAGAATATACCTAGAGCTGTAAAGAGCTGGAGCGAGGGAAAAACAGACGATGAGTGATGGTTCCACGAATATATCGTGGAACATGAACAAGATGACTATAGTGGAAGTAGAAACAAACTGACTCAAAATATGCACATGGTACGAAATATCAGGACGAGTGACACCCAGATAAACAAGACTCCCAACAAGGTGACGATAGCGAGTAGAATCAGCAAGAGGCTCACCATCAGTGGGCCGAAGATGAACATTAAGCTCCATAGGAGTCTCAGCGGTGTGCTGATCAGTAAGAGAAGCACGATCAAGAAGATCATGAATATACTTTTTTTGAGATAGATACAAGCCCTCAGGTGTAGAAATAACCTCAACCTCAAAAAAGTAGCGAAGATGACTCAGATCAGACATGAGAAACTGCTCATTAAGACGCTCATTCACAAAGATGATGTACTGAGAATCATCTCCAGTAATGATCATATTATCAACATACAAAAGGAGACGAGTCAAGAAGTCGTAGATACGACGAAGCTCCAGGTGAGACTGCTGACACTGGAAGTGAGACTGGTGGAATCAGGTGTCATATGAAAGGAAGCACCGGAATCAAGAATCCAAGGTGATATACCTGAGGAAGAAGTAGAAGGTGGTCTCTCACTAGAAGACTGTGCAACAGAACTAACAGAACCGGACGGTGCAAAAGCAGCCATGCGACATAGCAGTGTGAGAAACTTCTGAAAATCAGAAGCATTATGGCTCCTCTGAGAGGAGGAGCCGCCAGTACCCTTTGGAGGATGGTGACCGCACAACAAGTGAGGATGGTGACCGCAATCTCTGTACTTGTTGATGGCAATGGTTTCTTTGGAGGATGAGGCTTGGGGTGGTTGTGCTCACCGTTATTTACAATTTCAGTAATCTGGCCATCTAGTGTCGTTTCCACCTTTCTCTTGACAGGGCAGCTTGGGTGCACTTGTAGTAGCTCCGTGGGAACTCGCTCCCTTTGACTCTCTTCTGCCCATACTTCCTCCAGTTGTAGCCATCATATTCATAGGTCGAACGGTTCTTCACACTGTCAATTGGCTTCCTGACATTGTGGCATACTGTCAGATGGTCACAAGAGACTACTCGTTTTGTATCTACATCCACCTGCTCATGTGTGGCATCTGAGCCACCATCCTGCAACTGGAAAGTTTGGCACATTGTTAGAAAATGATCACATGATGATATGACGTAAATCCTTCTTTTCTTGTAGCAGAACTGTGCCTAATGTCTAGCCTTGTTGCAATAAGTACAGTGTACCCTACCAACAGCAGCTGTCACTGGTGAAGGCACCACTGGTGAAGGAGGAGCTGGAGACGTAGCAGGTGTAGAAATTGGAGGAGCTGCCAGAACCGAAGGAAACGACGGTGACGGCAGCAGACCCGCAGCACGAAGACGAATCTCCTCAGCACGAACAGCGTCAATGGCCTCCAACAAGGTCACACGAGGGTGGCGTGCCAGCAACTGAGCACGAGTCTGCTCATACTTAGCCCAAAGACGGGTCAAGAAGTCGTAGATACGACGAAGCTCCAGGTGAGATTGCTGATGCTGATAGCACTGACACGTGTGGCAAACATCCGGTCCCAAAGAGTCAATCTGACGCCATATCGCAGACAATTAGGCATAGAATTCATCCACAGTGGCATGAGCACTAGGGCAAGAAAACTGAGGGAGAGTGCCCTGCTCAGCAAGAAAACCACGAAGGACTCCTGACAAGTACTCCCCAGCAGAGTCAGCGTGAAAAACACAAATAGGAGAATCAAACTGAGTACGGATTATGGTGGCAAAAGTCTTGTAGATGGATAAAACTTCACTACGAGATGACATAAAGTATATCCATGTGTGGCGAGAAAAATTATCAATAAAAATGATATAATATCGATGATCTCCTTTCGAAACGAAAGGAGCCGGACCCCATACATCAGAATGAATAAGATCAAAAGGACGCTGTGACACTGACTCACTGGAAGGATAAGGAAGTTGAAGTTATTTGTCGAGCTTACAATCCTGACAATTTAGAGAAACATCACCAGACACAGACCCTAAAAGACTACAACGAAGTAAAGAAGATAGACGCGACCCACAAAGATGTCCCAAACGATGATGCCACTGAGCAAAAGACGCAGTAGAGGATGCAGCAGAAGCAACGGCGATGGTGGAGGCGACAAGACTAGCAGGGGCAGCGGAAGGAAGATGAAGCCAGTCAAGCTCCCAGAGACGCTGTGAGTCACGGCGGCGAGGGCCAGTACCAACCAGGGTCCCTGTGCGTCGATCCTGAACACAATAAGAATCAGAATCAAGAATAACACGACAACCATTGTCAGTGAGCTGACCGGCAGATATGAGCTGCATGGTTAGTTTGGGAATATGAGAAACAGTATGAATATGAAAAGAGGAATTGGAAAGAGTGCCTCGTCCTATGACCGAAAGAGAGGTATCATCTGCTGTCTGAACAGTGATAGGAACAGCTAAAGGATGAATGGAAGTGAGACTGGTGGAATCAGGTGTCTTATGAAAGGAAGTGCCGGAATCAAGAATCCAAGGTGATATACCTGAGGAAGAAGTAGAAGGTGGTCTCTCACTAGAAGACTGTGCAACAGAACTAACGGAACCGGACGGTGCAAAAGCAGCCATGCGATGTAGCAGTGTGAAAAACTCCTGAAAATCAGAAGCATTAGGGCTCCTCTGAGAGGAGGAGCCGCCAGTACCCTTTGGAGGATGGTGACCGCACAACAAGTGAGGATGGTGGCCGCAATCTCTGTACTTGTTGATGGCAATGGTTTCTTTGGAGGATGAGGCTTGGGGTGGTTGTGCTCACCGTTATTTACAATTTCAGCAATCTGGCCATCTAGTGTCGTTTCCACCTTTCTCTTGACAGGGCAGCTTGGGTGCACTTGTAGTAGCTCCGTGGGAACTCGCTCCCTTTGACTCTCTTCTGCCCATACTTCCTCCAGTTGTAGCCATCATATTCATAGGTCGAATGGTTCTTCACACTGTCAATTGGCTTCCTGACATTGTGGCATACTGTCAGATGGTCACAAGAGACTACTCGTTTTGTATCTACATCCACCTGCTCATGTGTGGCATCTGAGCCACCATCCTGCAACTGGAAAGTTTGGCACATTGTTAGAAAATGATCACATGATGATATGACGGGCAATTTCAAAAAAAAAAACCCTATGGATTACAGACAGATACTTGAATTTGAGTATCACTTTAAGAAAGTCGCAGAATTTCGTCACTATCAGAAAACATGAAGTTTCTTTCTAAATTCAGAAAAGGATAAACTGAACTTCAGTGTGGGACTTAGTATGGTTGCAGCAATTTCAGTCGATAGATCACTCAGTGTTGTTGTGAACCGTGTTGCCTTTGGCCGCCTAATTATAATCGCCTCCTCTGGAGAGGTGATCCGTGGGGAACGATGGCGATGAAATCTTTCAGAGCTTTGAGAAACACACGAGTGGAGAAAGGCACGGAGGCCACAGGCTTCCAATGACAATCTTTTGTGACTTTGCATCTTCCATCGACAAAAAATAGAGGACAATACATGAACCATTAAACCTAATCAATCATCATAGCAAATAGTTTCGGTGTTTTTGAAAAGAGAAACTAAGTTAGTTTCGGAGTTTTTTAAAAGAGAAACTAAGTTAGTATAAAAGGAAGCAAGGCAACGTGGAAATTAGTTGACCACCATATATTTGACTAGTGACCAAAATTTTTGTGCTCAAAATTGCAAATCACACAGAAGAAATCAACCGAGCTCTGTAAAAAGCAGAATCACATAACGGATATGGTACGGGGCGGATTAGAAATCGGCGGTTTTTCGGTTTTCAAATTCAAATTCTAAATTTTGAATTTGGATGGTTTTAATCAAATTTTAGCGAATTTCATCGAAAGCCAGAAGGCGATTCTTAGAGTGCAAGGCGGTGAGGATCCATCCGGTTCGGTTACATGACCCTTGAGCACAACAATTCAGAGATGTACGTCCTTTTCTTTGGAAATTATAGGTATATGAAAGAAACCATCGAGATGAAAAGATAGAGAAAAGGAGAAAACCCTTACCAAAAAAAGATGTAAAAAGGAAATGGCACAAAAAAGAGAAGAATGGTACTAGATCAAATAGCATGCATGAACAAATTAAATTGCGAAATTATGTAATCTTTAGCTGAATCTTGAAGTCTGGTTAAGATGAAGCAAAAAATGAAACATATTATACTAATGTGACAATGCTGTACTTCAAGATGTCAGCTTGTTATTTCCCTTTTGCAAGTATGAAACAAATTGGCCAAGGAAGAAAAAAATATGGAAATAGAAGGGATCACATACCTAAACCCTTGTGCTCTGTTGCAGGCGTCGACTGGTAGATGCAATGGAAGGGCAAGAAGGAAGTTGAGTTGACAACAACGACAAGGAGAGGAGAAAAACAAGATAGTTGGGGACTGTTAGGTCTGGACTCAAGGGGGTCGGTAGATGCCATGAAAGATAGCTGTCCTCCTCGCTGTCTGCCGGTTTCACTTCACAAACAAAATAGCAGGAAAAGTGCATTACAGTGCAGAAACAGATTTGGTACTGAAGAAAATATTCTGTACCAATCAATTCCATGCATTCAAAATTCGATCAAACGGCCCGAATTGATGAAATGCGACATCAATGTGCTTCTCTACCATCACTTCACCTCATTAATCAAACCTAACAAACTAAATCGTTTTTTGGGATACCTAACAAACTCAATTTTGAGAAGATGTCGCGCGCGGCAGGGACGCATTTCGCAGACTCTTGGGTTTGTGAAGGCAGGGGCCTCTTAGTAATTGACTCCAGAGCGCAGGCACTCGCTACAAAGAGGAAGAAAAAACCTCATAGGTCCATCGACTGACGCATGTATGGCGTGGGTAGCTGGTAAGCATCAGTTTTATTTCCCATTTAAGCAATTTTCATGTGAAAGCCTTAAAAAATGACAATTCAAATCTTCTGCGGCTCTACAACTCCGATGTCAAAGATGTGCCGTCCATTTCCCTTGAGAAATGGAAGCTTTTTCGTTGATCTAAGCATCATTTGTATCTTTTGTAAATCAGTATGTTTGATGTCGACTATATATGCAACTCATACAACCAAAGTAAAGCTTAGGTTGTATGCTACCCAGAACTAGACCTCAAGAGCATAACCAACAATGTTCGCAAATGCGTTAGGCGCTAGTCGGACGGCTGGCTGGCACCTAGTGCCTAGACCATTTAGGCGTCATCTCGGCGACCGACTTGACGATAGAGAGCCAGGGGGCAGGCAACAAGGCATTGAGCTCAATCATGCATATATTTGATGTAACCTACACCCTGAGAGAGAAAAAAAATGTTACCTATAGCACAACTAATGTACATTAGAGTCGATATAAAATGTAAATGTACATCAACCCCTTGTCACTTCAAGAAATGCTTGATGAGTTAGAGTAAACCTGCACATTAACAAATGCATGCGTTATTTACTTGAATTATGATGTGATGGCAGTGATGTAACAACTATTTGTAGGGACGCAGGTAGGCTACGATAGCTACAAACAAAAAATTCTATCACGCAAACCAGGAAGCCAAGCAAGTAGATGATCATAGATCGTTACCACCAGACGCGCAGAGCAGCGGAAGAAGGGTTGGAGCAGCCAGATCCAACGAAGAGCGCGTCGATGCAGTGGTCGAAGTTGATCGTCCAACGTCCTCACGAGTTGATCGTCTCCTCCAGCAATGTCTGCAATTCCTTGTGAAGATCGCGAATCGTCCTCAAGCGCAACAATCGTAGTAGCGCCTCTATGGTATCCACACGTCCAGGGGAGGAACAACCATACGCCGGTGTGCTAGCACCAGGTCGCACGGCAGAGCTCTCAGGAAGATAGTGGCTAGGGTTTCGGTGGTGTTTCACGTGTACCTCCCAACAGCCTCATGCATCTCCTTATATAGTGCTTGTGGCGGATCCTATCCGAACACGTTCTGAATCGTATTAAATCTTGGTTTGTTCCAACCCGTTAAGTGTGTGACCCAGAGGTTCATGCGTGTCGGTTGTGACTCGTAAACCCTTTCCGATCACTAGTCGTAGCGGCTCCTAGCGTAACATAGCGATTCCCGAATACACACAAATTATATCGGACGAACCTTAATGCAATATGATCTCGATCGAGTCTTCATCACTTATGACCAGTCCTATCTCTATCGACCGGTTTGTATGTAGTCACGACGATTCGTAACTCCTTACGACGATTCGACCACTCTGTGATTACATTCGACCGATCACGACTAGCTCGTATCTCCATACGACCGATCGAAGCGTCGAACTAAGCGACCTACTCGTGTATACTCCTTTGCCTCACGATGTCTGGTTGAACTCCAGGTGAGATGTTATGTCATCCATGATTGTTCAATACTTTCTCGATCGAGTGTTAGATAACTTTACGTGGTCGAACATTTCGACTACTAGTGGCACGGCCATGCACTTTCTTTATCTGATCACAACGAGGGGCCCAGAGACATCTCTCCTCTTATGTTAGGAGGGGCAAATCCCATATCCGACCAGTCACATTTCTCTCCATATTTCACAGCATACCCGAAAGCTACCTTTATAACTACCCAGTTACGGTGTAGCGTTTGGCAACCCCTAAGAGTGCTATTACACATGTAGGAAACCATGCTGATCTCAAGTCTAAGGATTATACATCATCATTGCTTGAGACTAACTAACGACACATAGAATCATAACAATCTCAATAGTGTCTCAAGGTGGGTCTTATCCAACACCATGTTCTCTAACATGTGTCCATATTATTGGTTTGATATCTTCATATCTATGACTCGTGAAACATAGTCATCAACCAATACATATGCTAGTCTATTCATATGTGTCCTCATATGTTTCCGATTAGGGATCGTATAAGAATAATTATCGTAGAAATATAGAGTTTCACAACCAAGTCACATACTTAATAATAAATATTAGTAATATTATTCTTGGAACAAGATAACACATTATCCAATATAATGAACACAATGAAATATAATCATCTCCATGATTGCCTCTAGGGCATATTTCCAACACTATTGTACTTCAACTTCAATTATAAAGAAAGATAGACATAGCATGATTGCATGAACTATCATAATAAGACATAACATAGTTCTCACATATAATAGGACATAACATAGTTCTCACAGGCATCACAAGTTCACAAACCACAACCACGCATAGTTTTAGTTCTCACAAATAAGCCAGCAAAATAATTAATAAGGAAAATTAAGCAAGCATGATAATATCATGATCAAATGAGTCAATCTTCATCTTCTTGTCCATAATCCTTGGTAGGATCCACTTTATCTTGGTTGGATTCAAACTCAACATCCTCAAGGTCCTCATTGACCTCCTATTCCTCTTCGGAATCATAATTGAAATCATATTCATGAAGTTCTCCCACTCTTGCGCTACGAGGTTGTGTGGCTTCATTAGCCCCACTTGCTTCATAAATGACTTTCCATGAAACAAAACACAACACAGAGCATAGAGCAAAGGCGCAGAGCAACACAACACAACACAAGCACTACAACAGCAACAACAGAGCAGAAGCACTACACACACAGAGCAGAGACGCAAAGCACAAGCACAACACAAGCAGAGTAGAGCACAACTGCACAAGCACTACAGCAGCAGAGCAGAGGCACAAAGCACAAGTAGAGGTCGGCGAGGCGAGGGACGACAACGATGAGGTACTTGATGTCCTGCTGCGGGGGAGGGCTGGCGACGATGAGGAGGAAGCGATGTTGCTGAGGAGAGGACAAATCGACAGTGGGAGAGGAGGATTCGGCAGCGGGGGTGGCCCAATTGGCGATAGGAGATGAGGAATCAGCGGTAGGGAAGGCAAATTTGGTGGCGATGAGGTGGATTCAGCGGTGGATAGATTTGATCAGCATTGGCGGTGGCTCCCACAAACTCACTTCCAATGACCAATCCCTAACCCGACATCCCGACAACTGGTATTTAATACTCCCTCCTTCTCATCTTTCGCTAAGTCGGCTGCCTAAAGACCACCCAGTTGCCTCCGTGCTGCTGAATTCCACCGCGATTTCCTCCACCTACGCTGCCTATGACCATCTTTGATCAGCTAGGCGGCGGCGTCTAGGGCCCCCATTTGATGGAAATCGCGACAGATACCCGCCAACTACCATCTAGAGGCCGATTAATCGATTCTAGGCGCCAATTTTTGGAAATCTAATAGCCAACAAGGAACAATGAACGAATCTCTTAATATCCCTATCCACATATTCTTTGTAGGTTAATATTACATTAAGTGACTTGGCATACTATGTACTCATCATAAATCATAGCTCCTTAATCTATTACGAGAAATTATGGAAGTACCCCGAAAAGTTGTATAGTTCAAAACATGTTAATGCTTTTGGAACGTATGTAGTGTTTTAAAATTCATTGATAAAAGTATAGATAAAAAATAGTAAGTTAGTGCTCACTAAACGACATTCCTGTTAACACACTGTGAGTTTGTGACAACTGGACACCCCTAACCATTGGATGAATACAAACCATCACAAATCATCTCGAACCCGACACTTGTACTGGTAGGGTGCCCGTGCGTTGCAACGGAACTCTAAATACTACAGAAATAATATTTGTCTGTTAAGTCTATTAAGTCCATTTATTCGTTTAATTGTTTATCAAGCTTTCAGAGCATATACAGAATTACAAACAATACTTCAATAATGAACTTCCAATACATCGTGGTATGCCACTTAAATAATTATACAGAAGTTAATTCATAGATTGGTGTTAATCTGTTATGAAAATCAAAATAATTCATATTATCATTTCCACCACATTTGTAAAAGTTCTCATCAATAATAAAAAAAATCATACCTTCTGATCTGGTCTAAGACACATCATTTGAAGAGCACATCATTTAGTGGAGAGTGCATAGTGCAAGGGTGGCGGTAGTGGCTCCACCTCGGGCACCTCGTGCGGGTGCGACGAGGGCGGGGGCGGTGCCGCGAAGAGCCTCGAGAAGACGTGGTATAGCGCGGGCGGTGGTGTGATGGCGTCGCGGTGCTCCTCCATGGTGATCTCTCCCAACAGCACGGGCGATGGTAGCGACTTCACCTCGGGCACCTCGCGCGGGCGTAGCGGGGGCGGTGCCATGAAGAGATGGAAGAAAGTAAAAAAGGGGGATTCAGGTATGATTACTCTGAATGAATGCACACTAATCAACTATCAGGATGTGAGAATCCTAGTTTTTATCCAATCTAACCGAACAAGTTTTAGGTTGTTAGGCTCTAAATCTATGTTAACGTAATCTGGTATTGATAAAATCTAAGATCCAAACAACCCCTAAAGAAATTTCAGCTTGACCTAGGTGTTACTCCTGGTTTGGTACTATGCTTAAATTTAAAGTACTGCAGGAGCACGGCAACAGACACATTCATTTTGGCATCTTAGCTAAAGTCACTGAAGTCCAAAATGTCCTTTATTTCGTCACATCAATAGAGCCCACTTAACCTTCTTATGAAGGCTATATTGAGACAACCTTGTCATTAGGCGTGTCTATGTTTGGCCAACGTCGGTGTATCGAATTGTGGTCTTTCCTTAAATAAAATTCTTTAGATGGCTCTTTCACCATTTCAAACATAGGTCATAGGAAGGGACCATAACCATTCTATTAAGCTTTACTATGTGCTTCAAGGTGTTTTGAACTCCTGCAACTAATATGATAAAAGATAGAGAAAACGAACAGCATGTAACATATGATCAAATGTTACTTAGGAAGCGAGGTGTGCTTTCTATCCATTGGAATTACTGGGCCATTTCCACTATTTTCTTCAAGATGAGCAAATTGCTTCCTAAATTGATCAACAACACTGCATGAACACATGCAGAAAAGTGTTGCTGTCAGTAGGAGTTGATACAATGAAAAACAAAAGTACATGCACGTGCAAAGATACAACAAAAAAACAAAGGTCAATACATGCATGTGCTAAAGCACCATATATGTCCAAATATACGATTTTTAAAACCTTGGGTATAGAAAGGTTGTCCTTTCAGTGCCATTGATATAGTCTTTCAGCAATTGCGGATGGTATTGCAGTATCTCACGGAATATCAGCTCCCTTATATCTTCCTTTGTCACTCTTCTCCGCTCAAACTCAAACTCCATTTTTGTGATTGGTTGACAAGATGGTTCTCTCTCAACCTTGGCAAGCCCTTCGAAGTATGGATGAGCCAATGCCTGACATAAATCACAAGTATCCAAAGAAATATCATAGTTTGCCCCCACAAAAAACTAAAGATACAAGATTTGTGCTGAGATAAGCAGAATTGTACAACACGAACAATATAGTTACCTCTTCAACGGTTGGACGGTCCTTTGGATCGAATGCTAAAATCCTTTGCAAGAGGTCCAAGGCCAAAGGATCTGCATTAGGAAACTTATGTGAAAATGGTATGGTCTCTTTCTTTCTCATGCTGCTCAGATATCTCCTTGCTTTCTCATTCCGGACCTGGAAAAAAGAAACTATCAATGATTTAAACTATGCCCACCAGATTAAACTACAGAAGGCCTCCCCAATAGAACCAATACCATACCCGAGAAATTGTATCCATGGATGGTGTGCCCGAAGATCGATCATCAAATCTAAGCGATGGACAACATTTTTACCAGAAACAAAGGCTTTCTGTCAACACCTCGCGAAGATGCATCCGATGCTCCAAATGTCAATGGTGGTGTATCTTGCAATTTTGTTGGGAATAATACTCGCTTGCGTTAACTACAACCCACACATGGAAACACTTAAAATATGCATCCGAGTAACAAAGTCGTTTAGAGTAACAAAGTCGTATAATGATAAAGTTCTTTAAAAATAATCATTTTGATGCCTAAAATGTTTTTGATATTCTTAACACAAATGCAACTCAAATGATTACTAACAAATGCTCTTGAAAATGATACTACAAATTGAACATAGATCAAAAGAAAATCGAGCAACTTTGCTCGATAAGGACAAGAGTAAACAAACATAGCAATATTTGTCTGAGAAGGGAAAAGGGTGATGCAAACATTTACAAATTAAACTACAACTTTTCACATGAAAACTGTTATACATCTGCTCCCACAAGGTTTGATATAGTTGTGTTCACAAAAACTGTAATATAATATCTCTAGGGGGAATGAGTTACTGTGCCACAACGTAAATAAGCTTGGACCAAAACTAATGAACTAATGGACCAATCACCGAAGAAAGTCATATTAACAGGTTGATTAATCATAATAAAAAAATGCATGACATAGCACTATAACACAATGGACCTTTCCTTGTCTCAGCTCAATGCTTGAATCAAAATTCAACCAAAAGAATGCTATAATGCACCACAAAATTTACCTTTGAAAAGAAGGATCCACAAAGCTCTGGAGCTCTGTACCATCTTGTTGCAACATAATCTGCGGGGCATATGAACAAAGAGACATCATTGTGATCGGTTCACGAGCAACAAGTCCAAAACGAAAGGACGAAAAGAAAACTAAGAAGTTAAAGATAGGTATTGCCTGAACATGCCGCCCAAAAGATTGTTGTTGGGGTATCGTTGAATGCAACTCGTGCGGTCCAAAATTACAAATTTTCAGTTTGCGTTAGAATTTGCTAATATATTCTTTGGCTTCAAGTCTCGATGATAAACATTAGTTGCAGTTACATGGACTTAGTATCAGCTAAGATTGCAGGCGGCAAAAGTAGTAGTGTAGCACATCTGCACAGAATGTCTATGCAGATTCTGTTGATGGAAGAACTGTCGAGATAGGTAGTTTGAGATGTTGAGAGGACTACAACACACCATAATACCATTTGAACCAACCAATATGCAATGTCATTAGCAAATTATTTAACAAAAACTCTAAAATAATGAGGAAATGACACATTATATATTAAAAAAAACCCGATTCGTTGTTCATTCCCTACCAATAAAGATTAAAAAAATAATTGTTTTAGAGTGCATCTTGAATTCAAGAGGGAGCCATATATTTACCGCCTCTCTCCCCCTACCCACCCAGTATGGCACCAGTTGGTACTAGTTTTTTGCTGTAAATTTGAGAACTATAGCTAATCCCATAAATGCTAGTATATGTAAAATGAATGAATACCCTACTAACATCTTACACATTACACCAACTATAAACAGAAGGCTACACAACTAATATATCTAATCGGAAGATAGTGACTCAATACAAATTTACTACAAAGAACACATATTGTATGATATGTGTAACCTAAGATCTTTAAAGCAAAACAATGATCTGAAAGTGACATTTTCCCCACCGGTGTGAATGTATTTCAGAGCCCGGAGTAATTGGTAAAGAAAGAATTGGTAATGCTCCTTCGCCAAGTCATCATTAGCCTTTATAACTTGGTGAAGATCAGACTCCATAAGCTCAAACACAACATAAATATCTTTGAAGTCCCTTCTCGATGGAGGCAACATAATATGCTTTATCTCAACAATGTCAGGATACCTTAGGAGCTTCAGAAGCTTGATCTCATGGAGAATCCGTGCAGCATCAAATATGTGCTCAAAGATATCGTGTATCTTCTTGATCGCCACTTTCTCTCCGGTGTGAACATATATTTGTGGAGCACATCACCCCATAGCTTCCCTTCCCAATGACTTCCTGAATCTTGTATCGACTTGCATCGCCATACTTCGTGAAAAACTCAGCCTCTGCGGAACTCTGGAAAACAATTGTAAAATTGTGTTAGAAAACATCTAAAAATCAACTGTTAGAATCTACCTGCAACAAAGACGCTTCAATGATCAATGGACCATCTATTCTCGCAATCATATGCAAACAAACAATTAATGCCAAACAGTCAATGCAGCATAACCTCGAAAACCTGAAATGACACGAGAGCCTGAGAGCCTGAGAAGCACGGGATTATCATCATCAGAGTAGAGGCGGTGGATGGCCTGCGACGATCCCCCGATAGGGCTGCGGTCGTGCATGATGACCCCGTCGATGTCGAAGGCGATGCCGAAGGAAGGCCTCGTTGGCGCCGCCCCGGAGTGGGACAGGCGGCGGGCGAGATCCAAAGGTCAGCGGTGCTGCGTGGCCTGGAGCTCCATCCATGACCGCGCCGCTGCGCGTACTAGCCCAAAGCGGAAGCCCCTCATGCCGTCTCTGGAGGAAAGGGAGGCGGCGAGGTGGAGACAAGGTGAGAGAGGTGGGAGATGAAGCGATCAGTGGCGGCGGCACATGGGACGTTGAGGTGAGGAGAACTGGCGCCGTCGATGTTTTGTTTCGGATCGAGGACGGCCGACGGAGATCCACATGTCTGTACGGCGTTAGGCGCGAGGTAGAGAAGGACGACAGTGTCGAGCGGTGAGGAGAGAGGGAGTGGCGTCGGTAGCGCGGGAAGAGGAGGATGACAAAGATCGGTAGCGGGGAGAGGAGGTCGGTGATGGATACCGACGACGTTAGGCGCAGGAAAGAGGGAGTACGTCGACGTCGACCGTGGGGAAGAGGGAGAGAGGGTGCCGTGGCTGGTGGTGGAGGCGGCGAGGTGGAAGAGAGGAGAGGCAGCGCGCATGGAGAGGAAGCGGTGGCGTAGCACGTGGGGAACAGCGGCATCGGCGGGTGGGAGGAGGCGAAGAATAGGAGGAAGGAGGAGGAGAATCGTGGAGTGGAAGAAGGAGATCGTGGGAACAATTGTTGTGGGAGGCGTGAGAGGAGAGAGAGGTGGGTTGCTGTTGCCGTGCTGCGCGAAGCATCTAGGCTATTCATTCTCTGGTCTCCGATCGGACATATGTGGTTGATGGTGGGAGGACGGACGACCGCAAACTCCTTCTTTTAAGTAGTAGAGAATCTTGCATTCCCGCCATCGCACCATCTCTCCCAACCACCTCGTCGCTCCGTCCTTCTTGTGCAGGCCGTATTCACTGTAGTTGCCATTGACATCAATTTTGTTGGTTGAATTGGGCACTACTACCCTCATATATGGTTCCATCGGCGCACCGTCGTCAGCCGATTCTCTGGTGCAACTAGTCTCGCCATGAGTAATTGGCAGTAGTATCAAGTTTTCGTTACGTATTTACGGATTTGGTCGGGTACATTTTTTTTGTTGCAAAAATAGCCTCTGTCCGCACGGCCACCGTGCGGCAGCCCTTCCCGTCCGCCATGTCGCCATCGCCAAGACGTGCCGCCTGTGATGGCGCTACCGCCACGACCTCCGTGCGACAGCAGCACCACGGGCGCCACATGTTTTTTTTCTTTTTTCTTTTTTAAAAACACTTAGGAGTTTTTATTTTTTTATTTTTAAAAATGTAAAAACTCACCGGACGTGCTTAAAAAAAACAAAAACTCACTACACGTTGAACATACGGAAGCGGCAAGTGGCGGGTGGGCCAGCTGTCGCACGGTGGCCGTACGATCATGACGCTAATTTTGCCAATAATTTTTCACTCCAGTTATTTTTATAAATACGAAACGAAATCACGTTAATCCAGCCGAAAATTCGTCTCGCCACCTGCTTTGGTAGAGCTTCCCGTCGATGTACACAGCTATACTCGATTTTGGGATCCAAAAACTAAGGGGATCCAAATCCAATTGCTTAGCTTAGCATAGCACAGAATATAGATGCATGATAAGATGGAGGAAGAAGGAAAATGGGCACAGGGAAGGGCACAGGAGGAGGCGATACAGTACAGAGCAGTTGCGTTGCGTTGTCTTCTCCTCTCCTGTCCTCTCGTCTCGTCTCCGCCCTTGGTCTGCCAGCCTCGTCTTCTTCTCCTCCTCCTCCTCTTCTTCCCCATCGCATCGCATCGCATCGCATCCTGCACAGTTACACCTACATCTACTACATATTGATATACACATCGACCCAAAGTCCAACCCTGAGGTTCGCCCCAATCTCTCTTCCTTCCGTCGCCCACCTCGCCGAGCTCGATTGCTTCCATCCAGAAATAGACCCCGACAGCCAGTCGGCCCTCTAGGGTTTCCCTCTCGTTCCGCCCAATCGGGTCCACCTCCAATGTCAGTTCGCCTGATCCCTCCATTTCTTCGAATCTACTCTCTTTTTCTCTTCTTTTTTGGCGTCGATTTGGTACAATCGAATCGGAATTTTGAGCCTTCCTTCTTTTTCAATATATAATTTGGCGCGTCTGTCCCTAGCAATCCGATGGCACCCGCCTCGAAATTCTTGTCTTTTTTTTTATCAATAGAAAGATTGGATAACTGATTTGGTAGAATCCGGCAGATTTGCCCTGTTCCTTCGCCCCTTGTACGTTTTGTGGGGTTTTTTTTTGGGTGCTTAATTTGGGATCTCAAGTTTGTTTGCTTCTGATAGCATAGCGATTATCGGTGTGTCTGTCTAGGTGTCTATTTGGTTTTGCATGGGGCCTCAATCTTGACGTCTTTTTATTGCCTCCCGACGCTGGATTGCTAAGGTTTCACGTCGGATTGCTAACGACTCTATTTGTGCCCTCAGGATGACCATGAGCGACGACGGAGACCGCACCTGCCCGCTCTGTGCCGAGGAGATGGACATCACTGACCAGCAGCTCAAGCCCTGCAAATGTGGCTACGAGGTACCACCATCTCATCGTATCCGATTCCCCTGCCCCTGCAACAGCTGGGGCGCTGTTTAATTGTCTGTCTATGCAACTCTGCAGATTTGTGTCTGGTGCTGGCACCACATCATGGATATGGCTGAGAAGGAGGACACAGAGGGCCGCTGCCCTGCATGCCGCACACGCTACGACAAGGACAGGATTGTCAAGATGGCTGCCACTTGTGAGAGGTGTCTCTCCGTCTAAAACTTTCAAGTTACATGCTTTCTCTGGCCCCCAAATGCTGCCGTGCTTAGCAATCAATTTGGGCAGCATAGGAGATTTAAATTCCAACTTATGTTTATTTTGATGGATACAGGACGGTGGCAGAGAAAAATGCGGAGAAGAAGCACAAGACCCAAAAGGTTAAGCCAAAGGCAGCAACTGTGGAAGCTAAGAAGCATCTGGCTAGTGTCAGGGTTATCCAGAGAAACCTGGTGTACATAATTGGGCTGCCTGCAAATTTATGCAATGAAACTGTGAGCACCATATTGTTTACACCAAGATTCTTTTAAGTCGTGTGACATGCGTAAATAGTAGTTCTCACATCAACATTACTGTTATCTCTTGTTTCAGCTACTTGAGCGCAGGGAATACTTTGGTCAGTATGGGAAGGCTCTGAAGGTTTCAGTTTCTCGTCCGACTGGGGCTCCTTCACAGCAGGCATCAATAAACAACAGTATCAGCGTGTATGTCTATATGAACCTCATGCCACACATTAATGATCTTATCATATGCATAAACATTATTTATCATTGTGTTCAGTACTGATCCTACAATCACATTGATATATCAAGTGATTGTCCTCTTACCTTTTGTGCAATTGCAATTTTTTTTTAAAAAAAATTATGCTCTCTTGTGCTATGGTGCCTGCCCTTTCCTACTGCTAGAGCATTTATGCTTAGGTTATTCAGAAAGTTAAGTGACAGTTCGATTGTGGTCAATTAGGTGCGTTTTCATCAAAATTAGGTGAAAAAGATGGTCAATTCTAACATTATATGTCCTTGTTCTTGCAATTAGCACTGTCAATCCCAGGTTAATCTGACCTACATTTGACCGAGGACCACTAGATTTCCATAGCCATGTGTGAAAATAACATTTGATAGCCTCATAGCCAACATAAAAGATGTAGCTTTCTAGTGTTATAAAATCCAGAGAATTTCAGATAAATGTAAAAGTGCCTGTTTCAGTCATGACATGATTTTGACATCACCCATGATATACTAATCAGATTCTTATGGATGGAACATTCCCCTATTCAATCTGGGGTGAGCTCAGAACCTGACATCCGTAGTTTCTTATAATTTATCTCTTTATGAATTGTCACTTTTTTATGAGTACTTTGTAGTTCTCCTGGGAATGCAAGGTTTCATTTTTGCTTTCGGGTACTCCATATTTCTCTTGGGAATCCTATGGCACTGGTTGGATGTACGTAGTCTTGGGGGCACTGTGATTTCAGAAATATGAAAACATGGATTGTAGAATTGCTTTAGACTTTTGAATGAAGTACATCTCTACTCAGCTTATTTCTACTAATTTGTACAACAACAAAAAATGCTAAACGAAAATATTCATTTTCCTGAATAGAACAAGAGATTCAGAAATGAAACCTGTGGACTCTAGTCATTATATGTACTCAGAGCAATTTAGTTGTTCGCTTTTTACGAATAACCAATATGGAGTCAGGGTTCCTTTTCTCTCCATAAGTGTAGACACCAGTTTGTATGTTGAGCACTGGCTTATTACTGTCATATGTGTTCAGATATATTACTTATGCCAAAGAAGAAGAGGCCATCCGGTGTATTCAAGCTGTACACAATTTTGTCTTGGAAGGGAAAGTGTTAAGGTGAGCTTCTATACGTTGTTCTCTTCTAGCATGTTTACGCGATATTGTTATTCTAATGATTCTTGACTATTGCAGAGCATGCTTTGGTACTACAAAGTATTGCCATGCATGGCTACGGAACATGGTACAATTGTTGCTTCATTCTGACAGCTTTCTTTACTAGTACTCTACCCAATTCTATCTTTCTGAGTGCTTTTTGATTTTTCTCAGACATGTGGAAATCCAGATTGTCTCTATTTGCATGATGTAGGCAGTCAGGAGGATAGTTTCACTAAAGATGAGATAATCTCAGCGTATACAAGGTAACACCGAACTATCTTTTACATGTGATGTGGAACCACAGTTTCGTGCACTGCTTGTATGCTTCATCTATTTTAGCTCTAAGTGAGTACTGAGTAAGCCACTGTGTCCTGGATATAGTTTTTTCCCCCGCCAAGTCTACTTGTAGGAATTGTTGCCTTTCCATGGAAGTGGATTTAGAAAATGGTCTGCCTGTCTTATTGTGCATGTTAATATCGCTGTACTGTTTTGGTGAACTCTTGTCTAGGTGAGATATAAATTGCTAAAACTCCTAGTAGTTTAAGTCGATACATTTGACTCATCCTCTTATGTTTCTATCAGGAGTAGGGTTCCCCAAATGGCATCTAGTGTTTCGCAAAGACGTGCAGGGACTGTATTGCCTCCGCCAGGAGATGATTTCTCTTACAGTGCTGTGGTTTCAGCCAAACATACAGTCAAGAATGGAACAACTGTATGTTTTTTTAATACTGAAAATGAAGACATGCTAAATTTTGTTTGATTCCATACTGCTTTCCGGTCTATGCTAAATTCTTGATATTTTCTGTATATGTTGGTTTACATAAGGTTGCTAAATTAATTGGCCTTCTTCTGTGCAGAATACCACAAGCCAGTCCAGACTGTCACCTCCAAACAGTAGTTCGAGGAGGTCCACACTTCCACCAGCTGCTTCATGGTATGGTTCCTATTGGAGTCTTATGTTATATTTTAAAATGCAATGTGTTGCTAAATTTTGGGTATGCGCAGGGGGCATTGTGATTTGAATGCAAGGACAACAGCGACTGGGGTGACATCCTCGCAGTCTCTTACCAAATCAAAATCAGAGCCACAGAGTAATTCATTTTCGAGTTCTTCGATGAATTCTAGTGCAAGACTGCCTTCTTCATGGAACGATGATACAAGCACAGTACCAAAAATGACTGAAGGATGGCAAGTATCAGAACAAGGTAGTCTGTCTAAAACCTTGAAGCCATATAAACCTGGTATTGCAAAGGAAACCCAAGCTGTAACATCACTGGATTCGTCATTGGACATAGACTTTTCTACAGTACCTTCAGCTTGGAATGATGAAGAAGTTGTAGCATCAGATGGGACGTCAAAAGGAAGTGAGGAAAAGCAAGTTGTGAATGGAAATGAAAAGCTTATTTGTTCAGTGTCTTCAAAGCCAACCGAATCAGACCAGCTTGCGTCTAAGTCATCAACATCACCAAAGAAAGACACATCAGTAAACAGTACCAGGAAAAGTCCTTCAGATTGTGTATCAAGTTCAGCAATATCTAAATCAGAAGTAAAGGGTGGTGATGGTGACCACCAAGTAGCCAACATGGCTCCTAAAAGCCCTACTTTGAAAGTTATAAACAGCCATGTGAATGGAAATGGAAAGCTTATTTGTTCAGTGTCTTCAAAGCCAACCGAATCAGACCAGCTTGCGTCTAAGTCATCAACATCACCAAAGAAAGACACATCAGTAAACAGTACCAGGAAAAGTCCTTCACATTGTGTATCAAGTTCAGCAATATCTAAATCAGAAGTAAAGGGTGGTGATGGTTACCACCAAGTAGCCAACATGGCTCCTAAAAGCCCTACTTTGAAAGTTATAAACAGCCAATCTAATCAGACTGCTAGGGCGAAAGTACTGGATGATGTTAGACCTGGGGATACAGAAATCGAGAAGTTATCTATTGGGTTATCTTCAGTAACTTTAGATAGCAAAGATGGGGTTCAGAGTATGGCATGTAACCAACAACTGGGTGCAATTCCAAATACTTCGGCTGTGGTGCCTTTGAGTCAGAAGTCGAACAAGGAGCAATCTCAGTTGAAGCTCGCTGAGCTGTTGTCATCAGAAAATAAAGGTGCTGTACTTTCTTGTCAATCTAGTTCTTATAAGCATCTTGATTGGAGTTCAGAGCTGCAAGGTTGTGGGGTGACTCCTCCGTTAGATGATATATGGAATTCTTCAATGATCACTGATAAACCTCATGTTAGGATGCTGGATGCTACAGATCAAGCATTATCTTCACCATATGTCCATATTGCTAATACATCACATATTTCGTTGTGGAATGATAAAGAAATTAACCATACTTTGACAAGTGATAATAGAACTTCTGGCACAATGATGCAAACCGAATTGTTGTCTTCAACCGACAACACTTCTACCTTGTTAAATGGACGTCAAGAGGGGCTAGGAACTATATATACACCTGGTAAGGTTTCTGAACATTCTGGAATGAAAAGCCATCATGGAGCGATGGGTGCAGTAAGAATTGATAACATGGGCAGTTTTGACAAGGCTGCAAGTGTAAATAAGGATGAGAGCAGCATAATTTCTGATATCTTGTCTTTGGAGTTTGATCCATGGGACGAGTCATATTCGACAGCCAACAATTTTGCTAAGATGCTTAGTGAATCTGAAAAGAACGATGTGCTTTTCAATGTGCCTTCATGGAAATCAAAAACCAGCAGTAACGAGTCTAGATTTTCATTTGCTAGACAGGATAACCAAGGAGATTTCATAGATTCATCTTTCAGAAACTGTGGTAGCGACCAGAATTTCAGTTTGCCATCCCAGATTTCACATGGAAATGTTTATCAGAATGGTCTCACATTCCAATATCCAGAGAATGATCTTTCAAGGAGCAATCCTCTTACTATGTCGGATATGACAACTACTGGTGAGTAATGGTGGTATTTGACTGAGCAGAATTATTTGTTTTAGTACTGTAATCGAATGTATTTTAAAGATTCGTATTTTATCTCTTTGATTTTATTTGATTTGTCACAAAACTAAAAGTTGTTTTTCTTGTATATAAAAGGAAATACATTGTTTCTGCACAGCACATTTTTTCCATTGATCATTGGTAAAACTTCTAACTTGTGTGGATGGGTTGTAGACAAGGATAGAAAACCCGGAACCGGAGGAAATCCCAGCTGGCCGGCGGTAACGGTAACCGGCCGGTTACCAGAAATCCCGGAGAAAAACCTGGTGTAATTCAAAAACTGAATTTTGAACTGCAGGTAACCGGAGCGGTTACCGCTCGGAAACCGGAAAACCTGTTTAAAAAACCGGAAAACTTGATGAATGATCAGGTTAGAAAGAAGTAGGTAGTATCATCAATGATTTGATCTGGCAATTGGAATAATGCAAATATTAATTAGAAAGTGTTTAATGAAGTGCATATTTAGCTCATACAATACGTAATCTAGCATATTTAACTCATACAATACGTAATCTAGTATATTTAGCTCATATAAAGTGCAAATTGGCCGGAACAATAATTCAAACATATTTAGCTCATACAATAAGTAATCTAGCTCGAAAAAGGCCTAAACCAACGTAGGAAGTGCATTCCTACGTTGGTGCATTATGCAGTCTTAAATTCAAATCTGAATTTGAAAATTTTCGGTCGGTACTGTTCATCCCGGTACGCCGGGATTTCCGGTAACCGCCGGGTTTTCGATCCATGGTTGTAAATCTATTGGCGATACAAGATATTGTATTTCTGTGATTTTTATGTGAAGTGTTTCAGTAGCTGATGTTTTCATCAGTGGTACTTTTGTATACTTACGATAAATTTGCATTCTCAGGCACTTCAAGGTCTAAAGTATCTGCACCTCCTGGATTTTCAGCAGCAGCAAGAGTTCCCCCTCCTGGATTTCCTTCTGGATTTTCATCTCAAGATGGGTTTAATACCCCTCCTGGGTTTTCTTCTAGGTTTTCATCTCAGGATGGGTTGAACCCCCCTCCTAGATTTTCTTCCGGGTTTTCATCACAGGATGGGTCTAATCCCCCTCTTGGATTTTCTTCTGGATTGTCATCTCAGGATCGGTCTAACCCCCCTCCTGGATTTTCTTCTGCACTTTCTACTGGATTTTCATCTCAGAATGGGTCTAATCAGGTGTATGGCTCAACATACTCAGGTTTGTCTACTCTCTCTATCTTATTTGCTTCTTCTCGTAAAACAATTTCAGTTTCTCATACTTTTGCGGTGCTTGGCAGAAACTCGTCTACTTGATAATTTTTTGAGAAGCAACACCAATCATTATCAACCTCAGTCAGCTAGACACGCAAGTGACATAGAATTTATTGATCCTGCTATATTGGCAGTTGGCAAAGGGCGGATGCCTGGAGTTAGTGATTCGGGGTTGGATCTGAAAAATGCTCCTACTTTTCCAGTGCAGTTGGAAACATCAAATAATGACCCAAGGCTTCAATTACCTATGCAACAGAACATGCCCTCTCATCAAAATCTCAGATTTACAGACCATATTCAGGATGCATTCAACCCTATGAATGATAATTTTCTGGCATCCCGGCTTTTACCACAGAACCATGGTTCTCTTTCCTCTTATGCACAGATGCCACCCCAACAACCTAGAAACCCACAACTTACAAATGGTCACTGGGATGGCTGGAGTGATTTGAGACAAGGGAATAATGTTCCCATGTCAGACATGTCGAGGATGTTATATCCAACTGAAGTGAACAACTTTCACATGCTGGGTTCAAATGATCTTTATAACAGAGCCTTTGGACTGTAATTGTGCAATTTTGACCTGTCCCCGTCTAACTTGGGCGTGTCTCTAGTTCTGAAAGTAACCGGTTGTACGGTGAAGAGGACGCTCAGCTGGCTAATGGTTGTGCTTATGAGCTGGTACATGATTGTTTTATTGGAAGGTAGTGGATTCAAATGGGCCAACATGAACTTGCGTTTCTAACGAGCCCTTTCAAGCACCAGGTATGCGTCTCACCATTCTATTCACTCCTTTTTTATATGTATGTATTACATCGCTTGCTAGCCCTTGTTCCAAAATAGTTGGTGTCAGTCTGTATCTGCTTGGAACATTAGTAAGTTTTTGTTAGGACTTAGGAAAAACCTTTTCCTTCGCCCTTCTGTTCCATTTTAATTTTGCGTCATAGGGTTGTGGAAGTTGCTGTATGTGCCGGCACGCTAGCAAGTTACTGACTGTTTTTCCCTTGCTTGGTCACCAGGTTCCTTTTTAGGCGAAGTCATGAGTAAGATGGATCCATTTAGAGGTGGCCCTTGAAGAGTATATGTGTACATGTGGTTTGTGCTTGCAAGTGTGATGGAAGCTGGCTTTGGGAAGATACAAACCGTATACCATTTTATTTATTTTGACGTCCGTAACTGTGGAAATGTTTTCTTGCCTTGAGAAACCGAAAGAGTCCTCCGTTGCACATGATGATATGCAGCTTGTCGCTGGTAGCTCTTGTGGTGCGTGCACAGAAGCTGATGTTTTGTTGTGGGGTTTGCTGAACCGAAAGGAAATGAGTGTATGCTGCTAGTCTATATAGATAGCTCAATTGACAATTGGTTGGGTGTTCCAACTGAAGAAGGTTTTGAGAGCCCTGTTAATATAATTCATGAGAAAGTCTTGTTCCTAATATCTGTTGTGCCTGACTGTTTTGCCAGCGCTGTTTCAAGCTAGATTCCGTGAACCATTTTGTGGCTCTTTCTTTTCTCTCGTGGGTACTCTCCTGTATACTCTATTCTATTGCGTCTTCGTGCCGGGTAAGATGAGATTGATCGGGTTGACTAACTCAGTGTTCGAGTGTTAACATGTTTGTGTGCTGTATCAGATCTCTAATAAACGATTTTAGAGTGTCTAAACGTCAGAAAGCAAAACAACGTTCATTTACCTGTACAACCAAAACTTGCACTAAATCTACGTACCAACGACCAAGGCAGCCTGTGAGATCCATCATCCACAAGGAATTATCTATGAGCTATCATAATAAGGGGAAAAAAAAAACTGGCTGATTACTATCAGCAACCAGATTTACTGGCCGGTCTTGGGAGAAAAAAATGCCGACCAAAAACTTTCAAACTTAAATTTGATTTTTTTGATTGCATAATGCTATTCCTAAGTTGGTTTAGGCCTGTTTGAGCTAGATTACGTATTGAAACATGTTTTTTTTTCACTTGGTTGTTTTTTATGCTTTGATAGCACTGGATGCTTGCAGCCTTGCACAGTTGCTTTGTTTGACAGCACATGGACTGTCCTTGGATGCTTGCACAACAGCACATGAATTATCCTTAGATGCTTGCACAGCAGCATATGGACTGTACCTCTTGCTCTCCCCCCTCTACGAGCACTTAGAGCAGCCAGCTTGCTCTCCTGCCTCCCCTTTGCTCTCCCCCTTCTTGCTCCCCCCTCTTGCCTCCCTTCCTTACCTCGGCTTGCCAAGCAGCAGCAGCAGCCAACAGTAGGAAGGAGGTAGCAGTCGGAAGCAAGGAAGGAGAAGATTTGCAACAGTAGACGCCGGTGAGTTTCTCTCCATATTTCCAACTATGAGCAGATGCAGCAGTAGGAAGGAAGGATATCTATTGTGTCAATTGTTGATGTATAAGCAATTAGCACTTAGCAGGATTCATTTTTATATTAGGAATCATGTACCAACACTGATATGAGGGCATACTAAATGCAGCTTGATATTAGGAATAACCTATTGATTACCTGCTCATTATTGTATTTAGTCCATGTTGGCATTTCTATATTCGGATATAGTCAGGACTAGTGATAGACTCTATAGTAGGGATGGCAACGGGGCTATTCCCCGGCGGGAAGTGGTGTAACATCTCCGTCCCTGAGAGAAGGAAAAATCCCTGTCCCCGTTCTGGGATGCTATTCTCCCCCGTTCTCCGTCCCCGTCGGGTGTTCACCGTCCCTGTCGAGTTATCGAAGTCCCAAAGGACCCAAACCCGAAAATTAGATCTTCAACCTCTCCTACACAGATACACATGGAGACGACATATATAGTAGTAGTAATGGAATGTACACTACCATAACAATTAATTTCTTAAGAGAAAAGAAATGAAGCCCATTAGATAAATAGTACTGACAGATTTTCCAATTGCTAATCTAGACGCATGCAAAAATTGCTAGCTCAGCATTGGTAGCAGATTGGTTGTTATACCAAGAGCACAATAATAATTTGATCTATCGAATTCGTCTGTACGTCCTTTGGATTGAAGTAGCTAGGGTCTCAATTAAAACTTGTCTTGTTAAATACTCCAGCAACTTACAGCAAGCTAGGATTTGTGCTAGACTACCAACTTGAAATTAAGATGGGTACAAATTAGCAGCCTTTATAATCATGTTTTATTCTGAAATACAGTAATATACCTCCATTTTTTTACTTTACAGAAATAATCTTGTCGCTCCACCGTTGAGCGACTTGAGCTAGTCGCTCAACCGTTGAGCGACAAGTGTACAAGTCGTACATCAGTTGAGCGACTTGGTGCTCTGCCTCTGTTGAGCCGAAGGGACTTGTTGCTCGACTGTTGAGCGACCTGTACACTTGTCACTCAACCGTTGGGTGACTAGCACTCGCCACTCAATCGTTGAGCGACTTGTACACTTATTGCTCAATCCTTGAGCGACTTGTACACTTGATGCTCAATCGTTGGGTGACTAGCACAAGTCGCTTAACGGTGGAGCGACAGAGAATTATTTCTGTAAAATGAAAAAAAAAACAAAGATATATTAGTGTATTTTGGAATAAAAAACGATTATTTACATAAAAAAACCATCTAGCATCAAAGGTAGAGATATGCTAGTTGCCAGAGCACCTGTTCATCGCTGGTCCTCGTGCTGAAAGATTTTGCATTACGACGCTTCCAAATGTTCCATGTGAACATGCACGCAAGGACTTTAAGTCATTAGTTGGTCGCATCGTGATGCGGATGCAGTGCAGCCTTCCAAGTTACTCCAGACATATGCAATGATTTTCCAGGCTCCTCATCGTTATCACCAGCTAGGTTTGTCGCCAAATCAAACGAGAAGAGAGATATTTTAGTTCCAGTTATGATGGATGCACGTTTTGTTTTGTTTTGTTTTGTTTTGTTGACAACAGTAGGATCAATAATGTCATGTACACATATATGCAGGTAGGGGCGGACTCAGCTGGGTTCAAGGGGCTGAACATCCAATTTTTTTGAGTAAAAATTCAGTATATATGAAGTATAATACATGTATATACTAGAAATTGAGTTAAATCAACATGTAATATCCTTAAAAGCCCATTTCGTCGGCACCTCACTCGCAGTCTACTCGACACTCGCATAACCCACAAAAGCCAAGACATTCCACATTCGGCCACTGTTCCAACCTTCCCTTATAATAACTCAGCCCAATATCTCAAACTCATTTACTGGTAAACCCTAACTCGATCTCTCTTTATCCAGATGGGACGTGCTGCCCAAGCCAGCCTGAAGCACAATCATTGTGCTTGGGCACATAGCATACGATTTTGAGCTTTTTGAAAATTTTCAAAATAAAAAGAACCATTTGGTTTTGGTGATAATTCAAAGTTTAACTTGAGAATTCCAGAATTTGAAGAGTTTAAATGACTTAACTAAACTTCAACTAATCCAAAGCTTAGTTCTTTTGGTGTTGCTCTAGCTCTCTAGAGCTATCTCTCCTCTTTTCCTTTCCTCTATCCTATATTTGGACATTCTTATATGTCCAAACCGTCCCTCTTGTTGGACCTCTGATTGTTGTTATTTCTCCCTTTTGTAGTTTAGACCTTCTTTGAGGTTTAGGCTTCCTTTGTAGCTAGACCTCCTCTGAGGTCTAGATCATCCTTGTGGCTTTGAACCACTTTCCTTTTATTTGGGTACTCTCTTCAGATCAGATCCTCTCTGTGTCCAGACCTTCCCTTTTGGTTTGGGCCGTTTTGGATTTCTTTGTTGGTTTGAATCTCTTTGGTTCAGACCTCCTTCCCATGTTCAGACTTTTTCCAAGTCTAGACTTCCCGGATGATTAGACCCTTTTGTATGCCCAAACCTCCTTACCACTTGGACCTCACCTATGGTGCGGATCTCTTCTTTGTCTTGGTCTATTTGATGTCTGTATCTCTTTTTGATCATAAACCTCATTCTTTGTTTGGGTATACTCTTATGCTAGACCTCCCCTCAAGGCTTTTGCTTGAGTCTCCCTCATGTTCACTAGAGCGCCCAGTAAATCACTTGAATCCACTCGTGTCCAATTAGACCTTCTTTGCATTTGATTGAACCACCTTTGTGCTCAAATTGGACCACCCTTGGTCCAGATTTTCTTCTCTGGCTTAGACCTCCTCAGGGTCTAGGTCTCCCCTCCTAACCGCTTAAGTTCCTTTTATGCTCTTGTGAACCTCTCGGTGATCACTTGGACTCCTTCTCACCCCGATCCTTGTAACCTTCTCTTTGGAAAAGTCCTCCTAGTGCAATCCGGTATTACCGCCCCAACTCTCGGTATTACCGTTTTCTAGGACCTCCTTCTCATTTATCAGGACCTTCTTATCCTTTAGACCTCCCGGTCTGCAGGACCTCTTAGTCCTTTGGAGATCCTAGCCGAACAAGACCTCCTTCTTGTCCATTTGGACCTCCCTCATGTCCATCCAAGCCTTCCGTTCGGTTCGGACCTCATCTTTGTTAGATCTAATGGCTCTGACCTCAACCTCGTTAGATCTAAGGGTCCAGACCTCCCTAGCATTTGGACCTACTGCTTGCCCCTGTGGCTGTGCCGCTCGGGTTTGACTTTCCTAGCTTAGGATCGTTCGATTTGTGCTGAACGGTCCGATCTTGAGGGTACGTTTAGATAGTCCAGACGTCCCAGTCGCCTCCCTCCGTCCGATCAAGATCGGATGGCTCCAGCTCCTCCCGCGTATCCTTGCTTATGCGGACCTCCTTTCTTGCCAATCGTGACCGTTAGGATTTCCCCTGTGAGATCCTAGCCATCAGATTACAACCTTTCTATTTGAGCTTGACCTTCGGGATCTTCCGTGAGTAGGTCGTTGGACTTCCTGTCCAGAGGACCTCCTCCTGGTTGTGTCCGCTAGACCTCCCTGTCGTTTGACCACATCCTAACCACCCAGACCTCCTCTGGGCAGGACTAGACCGTTAAGATGTTCCTTGATCGTATCTGAGCCATCCAGACCTCTTTCAGAGGTGATCTAAACCGCTCTAACCTCCTTTGATCATCATCTCTGAGCCGCTCAGATCTCCCTTGCTTATTTTCTTGATCGTCAGGATCTCTCCTGACTTTTGATCTTGACCGTCAGGACCAGCCTTCTGTGGGTCCTGTCCTCAGGACCATCTCGTGGGTGTCTCTCGGACCTTCTGTCCATGAGCCCTCCCCCTTGTGTGTCCTTTGGACCTCCCCTTGGTCTGGATCCCAATCGTCCAGACCTCCCTTGCAGAGATCTCAACAGTCGGGACCTCCCCATGTCCGGACCTCCCTGTTGAGTTTTGGACCTCCTTTAAGTTCCAACTTCCTATGGTGTTCGGACCCTTATGGTGCGGACCTCCCTTTGTGTTTAAACCTTTGTGGTTTAGACCTCTAATGTCTTTTGCACCTCATGTCTTTAGACCTCCTTGTGGCCTTTAGGACCTTTTTGTCCTCAAATACCTCCCTATCTGTCTGCAGGACCTCCTCTGTGGATCTTCTCGCAGGACCTCCTCCTTGGACCGTTCCCTTTGACCAAGCTGTTCACCCTTTTGACTGGTCTTCCTTGGTTCTCAAGTGCATTTGATGTGGGATGAGTCACTTTAAATGCTACCACCTACCCTTGTCCTCTCTTCTACTTTTTGTCACATCCCTTGCTATCTTTATCCTTTCTAGTACCTTGGGGTAGTTTGCCTCTGTACCAATACACTGAATTCGGTCACCTTCTTTTATAATGCTTCTATTCTTTTTCCTCCTTTAAATAGAGCATCAGGGAACACCCTTGCCTCCTGTTCTTCATTTCGGCCTCTGCCCTCAGCTCTCGGTTTTGAGGAGCTCTCCAAGCCCCCTGGTTCGGACCCCCTCTGGAGCCCGAGCCCTTCAACCGTCAGACCTCCTCCCAAGGATCATCTCTGGTTTTTCTTTTAGTTTCTTCCTCTGCTCTTTACTTCTTGCCCAGTTCGGTTGGAATTCTTTTGGATCTTTATTTGCTTTGCTTCATTCTCGTGTAGATCTTGACGTTTCCAGAGAGCCAGAGCTGTGTGAGAGAATAGATTCTTAAGCTATCAAGCAAGAGGCAAGTTACACTCTTGATCATATTGCACCCAGTTTCTCAAATTATTTATGTTCAATTTCAAAGTGTAATGCATGCTTATTTCTACCAAGTTATTTCAATACCTGTCTTTAAACACATAGTTATGCCTAATTCCTTCATATGGCCAACTTGACATTGAACCCAATCTGTTGTCACCATAGACAAAACCTGGATTATACATTAGTGTGAACCAGGAGCAATTGTAAAACCAAATACTTAGACTTGCTTAGACCAAAAGTACTTGATTTGGAAAAATCTTTACCATCATGACCAACTACTGATTTAAATGTTTTGGCCATGACATCGGGTGTCATGGACGTATGAAAATATTGTTGGGGAAGCAAAGAAAATGGAAATTGATTTAGACTTGGGCGAATTGGTTCGCTTGGTTGGTGCAAGGTTTATGCACGGACTCTATCCTGGAAAAGGTGGAGGTCCAAGGGTATGTGTTTGTCGCCCAAGTCAGTTGAGGACCGGTCTTTGAGCCGCCAATGCTAGGCCTATAATGGGCTATGCCAAAATCGTGCAACCACATGTCTCCAGTGTGGGGCGTGGGATCTGGCTGAATAATTTGCAAAACTCCACCATAGGCTGCTCCATTGGAGGTGTGGGAGGTCTTATATGGCCAATGGTCTTTTATAACCTACTGTTCCCACTGGTGCAAGAGGGGGCTTCCCGCTGGATTGCAGTCCATAGGGGGTGAAACCTTAGCAAGGAAAGGTCGTGGTGGAGCAATGCATTGTAAAGGCCTTGTCATGAACTCTAGACCTCTTACCTTGGCGGTGAGAGGTGGCACTTCGCAATCTGAAACAAACTAGAGTATTCATGTCATGTGGGTAAAGTGCACAACCTCTGCAGAGTTAAATCTATTCAATAGCCGTGTCATGTTATGGACGTCTTGGCAACGGCCACTCAGAGTTAGATATTGGTTTTGGGATTCCAAAAGTGTTTAATAAACTGTTTTGGGATTGCTATCCCATGGGTTGTGGGCGGGGAGCCTTATGGCGGAGGGTAGCCTTCACCATCTTATGATAAATGTTATCCAACTGAAAAACTGATTTGATAAAATGAATTTTAATTATTGTATTATGGCCTTGGAACTTAATACATGTATTTGAAAGAAACATGGCTTTATGCAAATCAACCATATTAAGCCTTTCTTTGTGATATCCATTATGCATGTCATTTTGTTATCTAACGGGTGTAATGTAACATCTTGATTTTCTAAATACTTTTTAAAATGTGTAAAATAAATTAAAACTATTTTTGCTTTAGTGAGAATTCAAATTTGGGTTCTATTGGAAGGATTTGGGTTGTTGTGCCTCCTTCCTTGGAAAGCTCAACAATTCCCTGTAACCTATCTCTTTCGAGTCTTGTAGGTTTAGACTTCTTCTAAAGCTTAGACCTCGTCTCACCAGGAGATACTCGTATGATCAGGCATTCCTTCCTTTGAGCTTGGTCATTTGGACCTCTTTGTTGGTTTGAATCTCTTAGGGTTCAAACCTCTTTTCTGCTCGACTTCTCTTGATCTAAACTTCTTGTCGTCAGACACCTCTGGATGCCAGACCTCCTTTCATTCGGACCTCTAGGCATCCCAATGGCTCTCTTGTGTGCCTTTGATTTTTCCTAAGATCATTGGAACCACTTCGCATGGACCTCCTTTGTGCTGGATCTAGCGGTCCAGACCTCCTCCCATTTTTAATCCAAGGGTCTAGACCTCCCATGCGTTATGTCCCTTCATGGACCTCCCTTCGTTTCAATCAGGCGGTTCAGACCTCCCTTGATCTAAATCCGACGGATCGGACCTGCCCTCACTTTGAATCCAAAGGCCCAGACCTCCCTGGCGTCTGTTCTCTTTGAGGACCTCCTCCTCATGCGGCTGGGCGTTGGACCTCCTCTCGGAGATCCAACCGCTTAGACCTCCTCGCTAGACCTCCTTGGTGAGATCTCGACCGTCGGGACCTCCCCTGTCTGGACCTCCTTAACCTTTAGACCTCCCTGTCCCTGGGCTTAGGACCTCCTAAGCTGCTCGGACCTCCCTGAGAACCTCCTCTGCGGGGGTAAGACCTCCCTATGGTTGACCAGACTGTTGTTAATTTGACCGGCCCCACTTGCCAGCCTTAGACGTTCTCATACGTGGTATTTACTTTGAAGTGAGTCACTAAGCCGTACATGGATATTTTTCTTTGTTCCTTCCCATAGCAGCTTACGTGTCTTTTAGTGTACCTTTCACCCAGGGTAGTGGTGACACCTGCCCTGACAATCACCAACTTTTGACTTACCTCTATACTTATCCTTGGCACGTAAGTACCTAGTTTTCTTCACCACTTTGACTACACGTAGACTGAAACGTTCTAACACATCACCCTTCTCCTTCTCCACACTCTGTTACTTTGGCTCTCGTCCAAGAACTTTTCTAGGGAAGACCTTGGCTCCTACGACCTCCCCTTTCAACCGTTACTTCCTTTACCTGGTAAGTTCTTTGATGATCTGCTCCACCCTTGTTTTCACCAGTGTACTGAGCTGATCTTGTCCTTCACAGGACCTCCTTTCTGTGGACTTCTTTTGAAACTCTGAGATGCTCGTGTGAGGACCTCCTCTCTGGACCTTGAGCAAGCATCTCGCCTCTGGAACCTCTCGCGCCTCTGCCTAGGTCACATCTTGGGACCTTCTCTAAAGACCTCTTTTTCCTTTGGTAAGCTAGACCTTCTCCAAAAGAACCTAATCTAAATACAATGCTCTTACATTAATTGGGTTTTGAGATTTCTTTGGAGTTCTCTGGTTCTTTATTTGGATTTTATTGGATCTCTGTTTGAATCTTCTTTGAATTTGCCTTCTATATATATGTAGATTGTGAAGATTAGGGAATCCAAAGTTCTGAAGAAGAAGAATCTCTAAGTAGTGAGCAAGGCAAGTTGCATTCTTGATCATATTGCACCTAGTATATCAAATTAATTATATCCAGTTTTAAAATGTATTGCATGCTTATTTTTATCAAGCTAGTTCAATACCAGTTTTAACTTTGTAGTTATCCCCATTTCCTTTGTATGACCTCTGTTGCTCTTGGACTGAACATATTGTCACCTTTAGGTCAAACTTGGCTAATACAGTAGTATGAGTCAAGACCATTTGAAAAACATATGCTCAGTTATGCTTAGACCAAAACTATTGATTTGGGGAAATCTTTACCAACATAACCAAATAATGTTTTAAATGTTTTCACCATGGCATTGGGTTGTCATGGAGGTATGAAAGTATTGCTGGGGAAGCAAAGTTATGAAAATAGATTTTTGACTGGGGCGAATTGGTTGACTTGGTTGGTGCAAGTTGATGCACGGGATCGTGCCTTATGGTAGATCGATGCCCTTGGGTTTGTGGAAGTCGCCCTAGTCATTTGAGGACCGGTCTTTGAGCGACCAATGCCATGCCTATAATGGGCTATGCCACAATCGTGCAACCACATGTCTCCAGAATGGGGTGTGGGACCTGGCTGAATAATTTGCAAAACTCCACTACATCTTTGCTCCATTGGTGGTGTGGGAGGTCTTGTTGGCTAGTGGTCTTTGATGACCCATTGTTCCCCATTGGTGCAAGAGGGGCTTCACGGATGGCTATCCATAGGGGTGAAACCTTAGCAAGGAAAGGTCGTGGTGGAGCAATGCATTGTAAAGGCCTTGTCATGAGCTCTAGATCTCTTACCTTTGGAAGTGAGAGGTGGTATTGACGAATTGGGACAAACTAGAGTACTCATGTCGTGTGGGTAAAGTGCACAACCTCTGCAGAGTTAAATCTATTCGAATAGCCGTGTCCACGGTCAAGGACGTGCTGGCAAAGGCCACTTGAAGTTAGTTGTTGACTTTGGGAATTTCTGGAAATGATTTTCAAATCTGTTTTGGGACTGCCGTCCCATGGGTTTGGGCGAGGAGCCTAATGTCGAGGGTATCCTTCACCAAATAATGATGAATGCTATCCAACTGAAAAATTGCTTTGGTAAAATGAATTTTATCTATTGAAAGACACCTTTGAAACTCAATAATGGTACTTAAAAGAAAATTTGCTTTGTGCAAATCAACCATATTATGCCATCCTTGATTATCCCTTATGCATGTCATATTGTTAATCCACAGGTGCAACTTGCGCAGCACGATGGTAGTGCTCACTCTTGCTCATTACAATTTTTGCCAGAGAAGACTTTGGTAGTGATGGAGATCAAAGCAGCTAGGTTATGCCTCCAGTCAGCTGCCTGTGGCTTGTTGATGGACCCCTTTTGCTTTCTTCTGCTCTTGTGTACTTGTGCTTGGCCCAAGGCCACCTTGTAATCAACTCTGTTAAATATTATGTTTCAATAAAGGTGTGTTAGGGATACCACCATTGTGTATTTTCTTTGTGAAGGGCTAGCCATGATCCTTGGGACCTGGCTCGGGTTTCACAGGAACTTGGGAGTAGCTTGGACCTCCATGTCCTCACCGAGGAGGGTATCTGAAGGTTCGAGGTGGACTCGAGAACTCCACGACCTCCCTGGAGGCTCGTGGGAGGTCTTGAGAACACTCTCGAGACCTCCTCGTTCTCCTCTGTTTGGTTGTGGAAAGGTTCTCGGGTGCTCCCCGGTTCTATGACCCTCTCTCGGATTGGGATCTCTGGACCTCCGGGAGGTCTTCTTGACCTCTGGGGGTCTTGGTGGTCGCCCGAGAGGTCCTTTGTGGACCTCCTGGGAGGTCCTGCTGGACTTTCCAGAGGTCCTGGAGGATCTCTCGGGAACCCTAGGATTGGGTCGTCACATGTAACTTGCGAGCACGGTTGTTGTGCTCACTCTTGCTTGCTGCTGTCTTTAGCAGGGTATGGGAGCCTTGGGTTGAGCTTGTTGTGGACCAAGAGGTCCTGGCCGACTAGGATGCGCCCTCCAGCCGATTGCCTGTGGTGTATCGGGTGGCCTAAGTGTTTTACCATCTGCTGTATTTTGCTTGTTAGATTGTAAGCTCTCTTGTAAACAACCTCCTTGGTATTAATAAAGTTGGTGTTGTTGCAATGCTATCACTATTGTTCTTTGTGAAAGAGCTAGCCATGATCCTTGGGACTAGCTCAAGATGCACAGGAACCACGAGTAAGCTCAGTCCTCCCAGACCACCCTCGGGGTTGGGCGTGTGTGTGGTCTGTGGTGGTCTCGGCCTCCACGACCTCCTCTCGGTGGGTCGTGGGTGGTCTTGGATGACCACAGACCTCCACGACCTCCCTGTGTCCAGCCGTGGCAGTCTGCTCATGGGTGCTCCATGGCTCCACGACCTCCTCGGGTTTGTTCTCCTGGACTTCCAGGAGGTCCGACCTCCTGCCGGACCTCCTGGGAGGTCTTGGTGGACCGACCGAGAGATCCTTTTTGGACCTCCTGGGAGGTCCTGATGGATCTTCTTGGAGCTCTTAGAGGACCTCTCGGGTGCCTAGGGTCGGGTCGTTACACGACCTAACACTGTGTGCGGACCAGGCCGACATGGCTCGACCGAGTGTGTCGTGCTTCGGTCGGTACCTCAGCCCATCGGGTCGACCCAGCACAGCTCGACGGCGACGGAGCCAGCGAAGAAGTAGATGGAGGCGGCGCCATGGCTAGTCGAGACGCAGCCTACGAAGAAGGAGGCTGTGGCATGGACGGTGGAGACGGTCGTGAGTGGCTGGCCTTATCGTGCCTGACACGATCTAATTAGTTAGCTGAGCCTAACGGGTCTATGCCATACCGTGTCAGATCGGACAGCCCATTCAGACAACACTAGGAGTGCCAATGGTTGGACATCTAACGTGTCGGGATTTTATCTCGTCTCCCCTCAGCTTGCCGAAGTTGAGGTCATCATCAATGATCCACAATGAAGGTGTCAGACGTTGACATGCGCTATATCTTGCACCTTCCAAGAACCTTGTTGTAATTTTTATCATCGTGAGAGTCCTCCTTTGGAGAAAAAAGGACATATCTAACGCATCCAAAAATTAAGACCCTTGAGAACATTTTTTTCTTGAGTAAATTTCACTATGGATCATATAACCATACCATAGTTTTAAGTTGTATCATCTTTAGCAAATCTTTTCACTTTGCACCCCCTCTCCTTACCATATGTTGGCACTTTGCGCCAGTGTAAAGATTTTGCCGTCTTATTTGGTGCTCGCGGACGGCGAGGCATAGGATAGAGAGAGTGGAGGTAGACAGGGTGTTCCTCTGGTGCGAAGTAAAATAAAAGGTAAGAAAAAGTGGTGCAAAGTAAAAATATTTACTAAGAGTGATACAAAGTGAAACTACAGTAAAATTATACAGTTCAAAGTGAAATTTACTATTTTATTTTATTTTATTAGGCAACCCCTTCAAATTAGATTACCTTAGATTGGAGGCCCACAGAATAGAACAGAGCAAAAGAAAAGATTTTGCCGTCTTATTTGGTGCTCGTCGACGGCGAGGCATGGGATAGAGAGAGTGGAGGTAGACGGAGCTAGGAAATAGGTCGAAAGCAGATAAGAATAGCCAAAGCATCGTCGACGGTGGCCATAGCAACGGTGAAGACGACAAAATAACTCACTTTCTCTATTTTTCGAGTCGCAGCACACCTCATGCATTGCGACATCATGGTGTAAGAAGCTCTCCGCCCTACCCTACTCGTTGACGACAGGTATTCCCCTGGTGCAAAGTGAAATAAAAGGTAAGAAGAGATGGTACAAAGTGAAAATATTTACTAAGAGTGGTACAAAGTAAAACTACAGTAAAATTATACGGTCCAAAAGTGAAATTTACTATTTTATTTTATTAGGCAACCCCTTCAAATCAGATTGCCTTAGATTGGAGGCCCAAAGAACAGAACAGAACAGAGCAAAAGAAAAGCCCATCACCGCATGGTTCTCCTCCTCTTCTCTGTCGCAGCCAATTTCATTCTTCCTCTTCACTTCACATAATCCATCATCTGTCTTACATGCAACTCCGGCCGGCGATGCCGCCGCCGCCACCGGCCGTCCTCGTCACCAACGGCGCCATCTCCTCGCACACTCCTCCTTCTGCGGCGTCCTTCCTCGAGTCCACCCCGGGCGCCTACACCACCGCCCGAGCATCCGCCACCGGCCTCCTCTGGTGGTCCCGCCACCTCCTCCGCCTCGCCGACTCCGCGCGCCTCCTCGCCCAATCCCACCCTCACCTTCTCGGCCTCCCCGGGCCCCGTCCCCTGACGACAGCGCCCCTCGACCCTCTCGTCAACCACTCCGTGCGGGTCGCCATTCACGAGATGCGGAGGCAGCGGCTGCTACTGCTTGGGGACTACTACTCGGAGGATGATGATATGGCGCTCACGGCGTTGGTCAGAGCTGCTGGGGCGACGGAGGGACTGGATGTCTGCGTCCACCTGGGGGCGTATGTTCCGCCGGTGTTCGGAGTAGCCGGGGCGAGGCTCGCCGTGACCGGGAGGGGAAGGGACGCCGCCGCCGCCAAGTACGCGCCCTGGGCCAGGTCGCCTCTCTCCTCCGCTCCTCTTCTTTTGTGCGTGCGTGCAAACCTAGGTGGGAATGGGATTCTGCGGGCATTTCTGGACAAGTACAGGAGGAGCATCTAGTACTGACTAGCGACGAGTAACCCACGCTACTAGCTACATGTTTCTTGCTACTAAATGCTCTTGAAAATGAGGGTTCAACTGCTGTTACATATCAAGTTGCTGTCTTCTATTCTCGGGGCGAATGACTTGTTTCATGTCTTGCCGACGTCACGCAGGATGAGGAAGAGCATGGAGAAGATGAGGCCTCCTGGGGTCACGGAGCTCTTGTTGACTAACGATGGGGATCATATTCTTGAAGGCAGTGTTACAAACTTCTTCGTTGTCTGCCGGAAGGTTACTCCCCAACACATGCCTTTTTGCTTAAACGGCAATCAAAAGGATTCAGATTTCTTGGAATTCAAACAAGTTACTAGTCTCAATGTCTCATGCTATTTTCCAGGAGAACAACAGAGTTATAAAGAAACTCGACCTGAAATATCAATAGCAATTCCATCTGTATAGCTGCAATGCACAAGTTTTTTTAGATAATGGAAGTACAACTCCCGGCCTCTGCAACTGCAATGCACAAGTGAAAGGCAATTTCACAAATTTTCTTTCCATCAATGCTAGTTGGTCCAATCATGTTTTGGATATCTTCTGGTAATAGGTTGTTATCTGTAGCCGTTTTCATGCCGTCATAAATTGTGACACTTACCTTGATTAGATTAAAAACATGAACCTTGACATCTTCCTTTGCGTACACTTTAAGATGGTGAAAGGAATGGCCAAAGATCTTTACACTTGTTAAATTCTGTTACTATGTTGGTATTTGTTTTACTTTCTTCTGTCCTCGCAGTACCTGCACCGTATAATCTGGAACCCGAATTTGCATCACGTATTATTTAATCTGCTTTTTGAACCTAAACACTGTCTGTCTATTATTTAGATGGTATAGGCTTTTGATAATAATTTGTACATTTCTATAGGAGGAACATCAGACAAATGAACCTTTGTCTGCTCAAACAATGGCTAATAAGTTTGACGTGCAAACGGCTCCACTAAGTGATGGGATTCTCCCTGGAATTATACGTCAGATAGTGCTAGAGTAAATATTCTCTGCTAGCTCTAAATTCTATGTACTGTTGTTTTAACTTCTTAAATAAATGACCAGATAGTGAAGGAATTTTCGAGCTACTGATAAATTAGCTGAGGAACCTTAACCCATGTGTAGTTTGAGATTACCTTTCCTAGTTTCCTTCATCTCACAAATTTACCACTACTTACTGTACTAGGTACCGTGGACATATGCTAAATATTATAATTGCGTGCTAAAAAGAATGAAATTGCACAAGTAGAAACAACTGGCACTGGTGATCCTGGCTAAGTTACTGTGTGCTAGAGATAATGCCAAATGCTGAAGTCTGGTAACACAAGTTTTATTTGTTTGGAACAGGGTATGCCATGATATTGGGATCCCAGTACGAGAGGTCTCACCATCATGGTCCAAGCATGAACTTTGGGAAGAAGCCTTCATTACAAGTAAGATTAGTCTTTTTTTGGATCAGTACTCAGGAGTGTGTCCTTGCTGGGACATCATGGTCTTGTTTTGAACATGACCCACTGTTTTCTGACTCCGATATATTGTGTAACAGGTAGCTTAAGGCTTATCCAGCATGTGGAGACAGTTCGAGTACCTTTATTGTGGGAGGACATAGAATCAAAAACCTGGAGCGATGTATCTTGGGCGGTGAAACAATTTCAGGTACGCATTATTTATAACTCAGATTTCTGCAGTTCTATTTTCTATGATATTCTAGTTTTTTTAATTAACCATGTTAACGGAATTTAAACTAGGGTGCTGGATGCATTACCACACGGATACTGGTTAGTTCTCTGACAAAACTGTGATAATCTCTGAAGCCATTGCCACCTGATTAGTTTTCCTGAGCCTGTGTGACATATCCAACCTCATATGCAAATTATATTTAACAGCATTTTTTGAAATAAAATGTGAGAACAGCGAGGGTTGTGTTGAACAACTATCTAGGTTTCAAAGTGTTATCTAAATTAACAATTCGGCAACCCTGCATTATTGCATACTAATGACAACTAAATCGCTGACCATGTAGAGGGAAATATCAAAAAGAGAAATAACAGAGGAATATGACATAAAAGATTTCTTGTGACTTGTGACTGTTGTCATTATTTTTGGGTGACGGTCTTGGCTTTACCATCATTTGTTCTTCAGAGAAGGTAAGCACCGTCTTTGCAGTAAATTTATTTTTCCTGAGACTTTGTATGGTTACATTCCTTAACAAAGGAGAATCCGGACATCTTAGGTGCAGGTTGTTCCAAACAATTCATTTCTTCTTTGCTTTCGCAGGGAACAGAGCTCACCTGTAAACAGCAGGTGATGGAAGGCAATTAGATACCTTTGAAGTATGGATATAAGCTTTTTTTATCTGACTCATGCATATGGTAACTGAACGGTTAAAATCCTTGCAAATTGACGCCTTTTGCACTCTATCTTCAAACTTTGTTTCACTAAATCTTTAGTATTTGTGTTGAACTTGGCGTTGCATCTGCTTGGACTCCATGGCCTAAAAAATCGGCCAGTTTGGCTGATTATGATTTAGTATTCACCGTGTGCTATATATCTTCCTAGCGGTTTCGGGTGCAGGATGAGGTGGAGTTGCATATCTGTCATACTGTATGTATATATCTTCCATTTTTTGCATGCTCAACATCATGTCTTTCCACTTCATATGCAGAGTATTCTGATAATTCAGGTTGTGAGAATTTTACCACACCTGAGTGTTATTGTAGCTTTCCTTTTCCAGCCTTTGTGCCCTAGTAAGGCCAGTGGTCCTGTGAAAATAATAGTCCTCCATGTCTAGTTCATTATGTGAATTGTTGCTATCAGTGAGGAAGAAACAATGGGATCCGACAGGCAGAGATGCATGGTTGGTGCTCCAGATTAGGACACATTTGTCATAAGTTTGTCAAAATACGAGAGATCTCAATTCGGGTAAAAAACGGCATCGTTGCGAGGTTGCTGGTCAAGAGCTGAATGAAGCAAGGTGTTTGGTTACAAGGAATCATGCATGACCTTGTGGTGTTGCTTTCATGACGAGGACTTTGGACTAATTTGGACCTTACGGTGATGAGGATCCAAAGCATTGTCAGTACTTGACAACACAATGTTGATGCCATTCTTGTGCAAGCGGACTTGGCTGAAACTCTGCATGCATGTCATGTGGCACGCATCATGTGAATATGTGATGTGCCATCTCATCTAGCTAGTAGGTTTGGTTGATGATTGTATGCATGAATTGATTTGTGCAAGAAGCTAGGTTTGAGATCCAGTGATAAGAGATGCAGAGGGTGGCAAAGGATTAATTGACTGGTGATGGATGGTTGGTCGTGGAAGCATGTATGCAATGTTTCCTTGTGATTGAGAGGAGCACATGCAACCAGTTGAAATATAGTGGGTCAAAAATTTCAATGCATCGGACTTGGGGTAACGCACTGGACTTGGGACATGGAGGTTGTGGGTGGGTTCGAATACACAAACCACCTTGTTTCAACGCTCTCGGTGCCTGCTTGAGGCCATACAATACCTTCTTAAGCTTGAACACCTTGTTTTCTCCCCCCTTCAACTGAAAATCCTTATGGCTGCTCGACATAAATCTTTTCTTCGAGATAGCTATTTAAAAATGCTGATTTAACATCAAGTTGATATAACTTCCACTTCTTTTGAGCTGCTAGAGCAATAATTGTTCGTATTGTCTCTAGCCTTGCAATTGGAGCATATGTCTCATAGTAGTCAACACCAGGCTTTTGCTTAAAGCCTTTTGTCACAAGTCTTGCTTTATATTTTTGAATTGAGCCATCCGGATTTAACTTTGACTTATAAACCCATTTGACTCCAATAACTTCTCGATTCTTGGGTCGATCAACTATCTCCCAAGTATTGTTCTTCTCAATCATATGAATCTCATCTTCCAAGGCTTTTACCTAATTCTGGTGCTTTTCTGCTTCTTTCAAGCTTTGTGGTTCAACAACAAAGTAACCACATGACTCATATATTTCTGCCAGACTCCTTACTTGTCGTGGAGCTGATTCTGGTGTACTCAACTGCTCACTAGCACTCGGGTTTAAGCTAGAACTTGAGTTTGAACTCGAACTTGAGTCATCTTGACTTGGAGCATCACCTTGCTCCCGTTGCTCAACCGAAACTTGCGGTTGGCCTAGTGAGATAACCGTTGTTGGTATTATCTGATTCTTTTATAGCCAAATGAAACCGACATTGGCTGTTACCGACTTGCACTGACATTGTTTATTTTTTACAGCTATCTACACACATGACTAAGCAAGTTCTAGTAGAATTAGCTAACTCTTTACTTAACCACCAGCTCATGGATTTGCTGACATGCTCAGCTCATGAGTTATCCAAAATATGGCCAGCTCATTGAGTTTTGCCGATTTAACACATCGGTAGATTTTTCTCAAACATGTCGGTAACTTCAAATAGTTATCAACTAGAAAATGAATTAGTGCCAACATCGACAACATGCATTTGGTGTTGGTGCACGTTTGAATCTGATGATATATGCAGCAGAAGCATGGGCTTGGTGGTACTGCTGACCACCACGCAATAATCGGTGGTGCTAGTGCTACACGGGGAAGGGTAGTGAATGGCAGTATGGATGCCGGCGAGGGAGGCGATGATGGGGCTTCAGTGGCCGTCACAGCTTGGTGGTGGTGGTGTTGGGTCAGCAGGTGGGCAGCTGCAGCAGCAGGGCACTGTGCATAACAACAGTGTGATGATGGACAGAACAACAGCAGCAGCAGCAATGGTTCATCAAGGGATTGCTACTGAACAATTAACAATGGAGCTGGAAGTAGTAGTGGAAATCCATGGCAAGGCCTCGTCAACAGCAGAGCAGCTCCCTGATATGATGTAAGGGCAGCAAGGGATTACACTGACAGGATGGGTGGGCATGATGGGAAAGGCAGGCATCATGCATCACATTTTCGCTTGAAATTTTGTCCAGCAGAAGAGCTGGATCGCCATTGGAGTGGCCATTTTCCACATTAGCATTTTCCGAATTTTTTTTAAATAATATTTTTTTTAAAACAAAATTATAAAAATATATAATCGAACCAAAAAATTACAGAAATGAGTTCCTGTCGCCAGTTGAAATGGCGACAGAACCTATCGCCATTTCAATCTGGCGATAGGAGCTGACCCTCCATCGCCGGTTCAACTACCTATCGCCATTGAAATGACGATAGGTTCCTGTCGCCATTTCAACTGGCGATAGGTTGCTGTCGCCAGTTGAAATGGCGATAGGTTCCTCTCCAACCCTAATTTGCAAGTCCACTTTACATACTTCTAATTTTTATAAATTTTTAACGGTACAAAATCTATTAATCTCGCAATAACAATTTATAATGATCGTATGTTGTTCTAGTGCAGTGAATTTCTGTAGAATTTTACGAGGACGTTTGAGATATTAATTATTCGTAAGTACGAAGGTAAGTGATATTACGATGATGCGAATAACACGGAAGAATGCAATGCGAAACATGCTACTAAAAAGAGATTTCGAAACATGAGACTAGCATAATAAGAGTTGTTCATATATTAATATTTACATGGTATGACTGATATTTGAAGGATCAAATATCTCTTGGCGCCCTCTTGGGGTACACTCCGTGTCACCCTGGCCTCGCCGCTGACGGCCCGAGTATGTGAGAGGTTCAAAGGGATGGTGGCCGACCGAGACGAGTAGTCCAGGAGGTGGTGTCGCGAGGGCCTCCTCTCCTGTGTGTGTTGTGTCGATTGGCGGAGCACTTTGCAGCTGAGAAGCCTCCAAGTTGAACGAGGCGTCACGCAGGTCATCGAAGAAGAAATCGAGGGGTACCGATAGGTTTGCCTCGTCGTCCGGAAATGAATCGTCCGCCCAAGGTGTTCCTGTGAAGTATTATGTTACAAACGTAATCATGCCGAAAACACGAAAAAAACGTAATCATCCCAAGGCGGTCATACCTGCTGTCCTGGAGACATGCGCCGACGACTCCGCGTACCCCTGCCCCACGTGATGGTGGAGCTCAGGACCTGATAGAGAAGATTGCCGTTAGTAACTATCGGGGTTCAAAAGAAACAAGCATTACGTTCCGCAAGCAAGCAAGGTGGTCATACCTGGTGGCACGAAGGCGTGCCCCGATGAGCCCTGTCCAGTGCTGCTCCCACCATGGTGCCACGATGACACGCCGGCCACGCCCGGCAGAGCCCGTGGGCGTGAACCACCTCGCCCCGACGTGACCTCTCCCCCAAGATTGGTCGGTCCACCGCGTCCCTCGGCGTGCGACAAGTCGCAATCTGGATGCCTCGTCTCGCCGCGTCGATGATCCGCCGCACAAGCCTCTCGTGTCCCCTGCGTCCTCAGACGGTGGTCGCTAGCTCGAGAATCTCCGGTGTAGATCCGCTCGCACAAGTTGGAAACATAAATATGGCAAGATAAATATGAATTAAGGGAGTTCAATACGCATCGAGAGGTGGAAAGCGAGTCCATTTGGGTAGGATACGTGTCGGACGTCGCGACCTCGGTCGTGGTGGGTCGACCACGACCCGGACGCAGCAAAGCCTCGTCCGACTAGAGTACCAATCCATGTAATCCGCAGACGTCTCGATGTCATAGGGATCCTACCACACCGGATGATATCGCCGAGCGCGCGAGTCCAAACCTCGACCCAAGGCCGATCCTATCCAACCGGGACATCGAGCCGCGTACTCCTTCCTAGTGTACTGTGGACACCAATATAATTATTTATTCAAAGACATAATTACATTGTGTGAAAGAAGTAAACATGTGAACTTACGCATGGACGCTTGCCAAGCACCGTATCCCCCAAGGTGGGATCTCTGTCAGAGACCGAATCGGCGCATGACCCGTTGCACTGGTACTCCTCCACGAAGACATCATGTACCAAGGAGCTCGCGTGTACCAAGATCTTGGTAGTCTCGCGTGCAGGGAGCGGCGATCCGTCGGGGCTCATTGGATAAGCCTCTCCGTAGTGTACGGTGTCCGGATGACGCGGTCATCGGTCACCGATCGAACATCGCGATGTACTCGGGTAAGACCCTGCGAAGTGATCGGCGTGAAGGTGACTGTGCAATAGAACACCGCAAACTTAGCATACCAAATTGTGATTACAATACATAAAAATGATCATAAAACTAACTCCGTCGGTGCACCAAACCGTGCCCATGGTGGGGCGGTCCACCTCGTCGGCCGCAGCGCATAAGGAGATCGTATATCTTTGTCAAGTCCGGTTGTGGTCGTCCAATCTGAAACGCTCGAAGGACCATAGCTGCGAAGTAGTGGACATCCGGAGAGGATGGAGTTGTCTGGAATGCGGTGCACGCGTCGCCGACAAAGGTCTTGTGATGCGTCACGTAAAGTACGACCGGACCCCAGGCGTAGGAGGGGATGTCATCAATCTCCATGTTGGCCACCTCGTGTGCGTACTGAACGTAGTGCTTGTCGACGCTGTCTCCGTGGGACCCTAGAAACATGACCCACCCAACAACCATAGCAGATAGGCCTCAAAGTGCCTCCTAACAACCACGGCCCTGCGCCAGCGCCATACGCCAGTGAAAGAAGAAATGTAGAATTCAAAGACAAGGTTCACATCTGAATTTAAGCGAGATGACAATAATTACAAATACTTACGAGAACCGGCAGATCCACTTCAATGTCGGCCCATGCGGTCTTGAACTCGGTGTAATTCTTGCCATTGGCAAAGACATCGTGGAACCTCGCTAGGAGGTCGACGCTACGTGTCCGAGACGTCAGACGCCGTTGCCGGCGGCTGCGCGATGGCAACCCGAAAGCAGAAGCTCACGCCCTGCGGCGTCGGCGCCATCTCCCGCACGGAAGGTGGAACGTGCGTCTCGGCCTCGGCGGTCAACCAACGCCGTCGGCGGCCCGGTCGACGGAACGCCAGACGACGACCACCACCACGGTCCCGATCATCCTCAAAAGTCACCTCCACCATCCTCGCTAGTGGAAGGAGGCCTGCCGCTCTCAACCTGCGTCAAAACGATTAAGAATAAACGTGAATACACGCAAAGTAGTCATACCGCGATTGAGTGTATTAAAACTATCGTACCTCGGAATCCGATCTGCGTGCGACCTCCATGCCCTTATAGCGTGCACAACCAAACAGCGCCAAGCTCAATCGACGCCTCGCCTGGGGAGCACGCGATCGAGGCAGCTACGATGATGTGCATCAATCACCGGGTCAAGCAACTCATACTGGCCTCCGTCCGCCATATCTACAAATTAAGTGCATACTTTGTAAAAAGTGCGAAACATGTAGGATGAACTACACTATACACATCTCAAATAATATACGATGAACTACACTACGTCGCTATTTTACTTGATTCTATGTCATAATTCTACTTCATTCTAGTCGCTATTCTACTTGATTCTATGTCGCTAGTCTACTTCATTCTAGTCGTTATTCTACTGGATTCTATTCGTTATTGTACTTAATTCTACTGGACATTATACTTAATTCTATGTTGCTATTCTACATAATTTGACATCATGTACAAATTTCAAAAAATATAATGTAATACATAATTTCTATTCTACTTGATTCTATGTCGCAATTCTACTTCATTCTAGTCGCTATTCTACTTGATTCTATGTCGATATTCCACTTCATTCTAGTCCATATTCTACTTGATTCTAGTCGCTCTTTCACTACAATTCTATACATAATTTCGCTACAATTATCTATTCTACTTAATTCTATGTCGCTATTCTACTTGATTCTATGTCCACATTCTACTTCATTCTACTCGCTAATCTACTTAATTATCATCGAAAAATGTACCTGCAAGATGACCGGTCTACTAGATCCACTGCTCTCTGAATCTATCTCCTCCATGATTTAATCTAGCAGCCGCTACCTTTCTTTCTCTTCCTCTCCTTCTCGATTCTTTTTTTTTGGAATTAAAATGAGGTTTGGAAGGATTTTTCTGACATTTTATACATGGCATCTCGTCGCCATTTCAATCGGCGATAGGTTCTGTCGCCGATTGAATGGCGACAGAACATCATTCACATTCCTATCGCCATTTCAATGGTGATAGGTAGTTGATCGGCGACAGAGCGGTCCAGCTCCTATCGCCGATTGAAATGGCGATAGGTTCTGTCGCCATTTCAATGGCATGCGAACTCATTTCGTAATTTTTGGGCGATTATATATTTTTGTAATTTTGTTTTACAAAAATATTATTTTAAAAAAAAATTCAGCATTTTCCACAGCTAGGGAATAAAAGAAGAAGAGATAATGTAGCATGAACTTGAATTCCCAAGAAAACATTGCGTTGTGTCCATGGAATGGAATGCAGTGCATGACCACTAGATACATGATCTTTGCTTGGCCTCTAGATGGATGGAATGGGATTGGAATAGGAGGAAGGAAGGCGTGCGTACGTGGCACGGAAAATCGACTAAAAAAACGCAGAAAAAGGACTGGACATGAAGCAGTTTGGTTGGAGTCGCTCACAGCTTCACACGTCAGCGTCATCCTCCTCTCCGCCGCTCGTCCTCGCCTCCTACTCCTAGCGCTCTCCTCTCCTCTCCTCTGTCTGCACAGCGCAACGCAAGCCTTCTTGGGCTTGGAGATAGCCTCATCCATCCATCATGGTGCTCCAACCTCTCCCTGCCCCGTCCTACTTCGCCGCCCCAACGCCATTGCTGGGGCTAAACTCCTCCTCATGCTCCTGCTCCTGCTCCTGCTCCTGCTCGTCGTCTTTTTCTTCCTCCCGCACCCACCAACACCAACACCAACACGGCCTCCTCCACCTGCCCGCCGCTTCTCCCACCTCCACCTCTACCCCGCTCGGCACCACCCCTCGTAGCCATGACGATGACGATGCCTCCGACGCCGCCCTCCTTGCTCTCCTCCGCGCCGGCCACACCGACGCCGCATACCGCCTCTTCGCCTCCACCCCCTCCCTCCCCCAATCTCCCACCTCCGCCTCCCGCCTCCTCGCCCAGCTCTCCTACAAGTCCACCTCTTCCTCCGCCTTCTCCCGCGCCGCCCGCCTCCTCCAACGCCTCCGCGCCCACGGGGCCCTCAACCTCCTCGACTCCAACTCCCTCTCCCTCGCCGCCTCCGCCGCCGCCCGCTCCAACAACGCCCACCTCGCATACTCCCTCCTCCTCTCCATGCTCCGCCGCGGCCTCCTCCCCGACCGCCGCGCCTACACCGCCGCACTCTCCCGCCTCCGCCCCGCCCAGGCGCTCCGCCTCTTCGACGCCGTCCTCCACCACCTCCGCCGCGCCCCCAGCGACCAAACCTCCTCCTCCTCCCTCCCCGACACAGCCGCCTTCAACGCCGCGCTCAGCGCCTGCGCCGACGCCGGGGACTGCCACCGCTTCCGCCAGCTGTTCGACGAGATGCGCAGGTGGAGCGCCACCCCCGACGCCCTCACCTACAACGTCGTCATCAAGATGTGCGCGCGAGCCGGCCGCAAGGACCTCGTCGCGCGCGTGCTCGAGAGGATCCTCTCCTCCGGCCTCACCCCCTGCGCCACCACCTTCCATTCCCTCGTCGCCGCCTACGTCGGCTTCGGCGACATCCCCTCGGCGGAGAGGATCGTGCAGGCGATGCGGGAAGGCCGCGACGACCTCTGCTTGCTGCTCAGAGCGGTGGCAATGGAAGGAGACGACGGCGCTGTGGTGACTGACGAGCAGAGTGGTCTTCTCGAGGACATTGTCGGCGCCGTGCCGGAACAGGGCACCACCGAGGAGGTGCCTTTGCTGCCCAAGACGTACCCACCCAACTCGAGGGTGTACACGACGCTGATGAAGGGCTACATGAACGCCGGTCGAGTCGACGACGTGGTGGCTATGGTTCGGGCGATGCGGCGAGAGGGGGAGACGATGCCCGCAAGCCGACCGGACCATGTGACGTACACGACGGTGATATCGACGCTGGTCGCCGCTGGGGAGATGGAGCGGGCGTACGCCGTGCTGGACGAGATGGCCGGAGCAGGGGTTGCCGCTAACCGGATCACCTACAACGTCCTGCTCAAGGGCTACTGCCGGCAGCTGCAGACGAGGGAGGCGAGGGAGGCCCTGCGGGAGATGACGTCCAGGGGCGTGGAGCCCGACGTGGTGACGTACAACACCCTCATGGACGGGTGCGTGCTGACGGACGACAGCGCGGGCGCGCTGGCCTTGTTCAACGAGATGCGGTCGCGAGGCATCGCGCCGTCCGTGGTGAGCTACACGACGCTGATGAAGGCGCTGGCGTCGTCGGGGCAACCGAAGCTGGCGCACAAGGTGTTCGAGGAGATGGAGAGGGACCCGAGGGTGGCGGTGGACAGGGCGGCCTGGAACATGCTGGTGGAAGGCTACTGCCGCCTGGGCCTGCTGGAGACGGCGAAGCAGGTGGTGGAGAAGATGAAGAAGGGGATGCAGCCGGACGTGGCCACGTACGGCAGCCTGGCGAAGGGGGTCGCCGTAGCCCGGAAGCCGGGGGAGGCGCTGGTGCTGTGGAACGAGGTGAAGGAGCGGTGCGAGGGCCAGCCTCCTCCGAGTCTGAGGCCGGACGAGGAGCTCCTGGACGCGCTGGCGGACGTGTGCGTGCGGGCGGGCTTCTTCCGGAAGGCGCTGGAGATCGTGGCGTGCATGGAGGAGAACGGCATCGCGCCCAACAAGACCAAGTACAAGAAGATCTACATCGAGATGCACTCGCGGATGTTCACCAGCAGGCATGCGTCGCAGGCGCGCCAGGACCGGAGGAGGGAGCGCAAGCGGGCGGCGGAGGCCTTCAAGTTCTGGCTCGGCCTCCCCAACTCCTACTATGGCACCGAGTGGCGGATCGCCGACGAGCCCGGCCCCGGCTACTACGACGACACCAGCTAGAGCTAGAGCTAGCTACTACTACTACTCGTGAATGCATTATTGAAATCAGCTTGCTTGCTTGCTTCTCGAGTGACACAAGACATTTTTTACTTTACTGGCAGAAATATGTATACACGTCACGTACATCACATGCATGTTGCAGTCTGCATCATCGTCACCGTAGTACGTAATGATGTGTCAGTTCATTTCATTTGATCACCCTTTCATTAGGCTAGGCTGCTCGTATGCTTTTCTTGCTAACACTGAACACCATCGTCAATACAACAGAACACAAGAGCGAGCTTTTCTAATTCTTCATTCTTTAGCAAGTGTTTGCTTGGATTGTAGTCCGGACAGTGTTTTACAATTAAGAGAAAGAATGGGAGGTTAGCAAGGCTGCTGCTGGATTGATTAGGTAGGTACAAGGCAATTAGATGGGACAAAAAGAGAGAATCACCTGCATGCGGCTCTGTCTGACCTTATGCAACATCAATCGCTGTACCTCTCATTGAATACACGGTGGAGTGGAGGCGAAGAGCTACACTACAGTTAAGGGGAAGTAGATGTTCGGACGCTTTTCGCGTACTTGGTACAGTCAAATGGACCAACGTCTTGCGCTTTCCGTTTAACCTGCAGGGACAGATGAAAATCTGTTGCGTTATATACTGCATCTGCCGGTCATAAGGAAGGAATGCGTGTTCATCAGTGAAGCTACTTTCAGTCTATTGATCGATTGCAAACCGAATCAGTTTTCTTGTGAACTCAGATTGTGCACCTTGAAGAATGGAATTTTAATTACTAGATATGCATGCAGCACGCACAAACTTCTTGACCTACGGAAACATTAAAACACCACTCTGTGCATGTCTGCAGAAAATGCGTCTAAAATTTGCAGTTACATCGGAGCATACCGGTGACCATGGGCTGCGTTCTGGAGCAGCTTTGTCGGTAGGAGAATTTTGCACAGCTCCAGTCTTTTGTTCCAAAACTTCCTGTCAAAATATATTTACACTTCAGGTGCAAACCTCAAAACTAAAGACGACAGTTTTCAAAACGGAACTTGTAACAGCGAATTATATTCCATGCTTTACGGTTTCTCCATCAGAAAGAAAAAGGAGAAAAGGGGCACAAGAGGCAAGAAGAAATACTGTTTCTCCACCAGAAAGAAAAGGGGGAATGAACCGGCAGTAAGATAAATTCTAATTTTTTGGGCAAAAATAAGAAGGTGCAAGGAGATTGATATGCTGAGACAGCTTATTCCAACAGATTATTGATCCAGTACTCGTTTGGAATTATTGTGGCCTGGCTGCCCTAGTATTGTAGAGTTACTCTATATGCAACGTGTACTCCAGGGAGAATATGGCAATGTGACAGTCTTAAATCTGCTATTATTGAAACTCCAAGAGAATGGATAATCAGAATATCGGGATGCCTGATCAGATTTATTCCAGGGAGGCAAACTGAACTCATCTAAATACATCGAAAACATGCAACAGTTAACATCTACCCTAATATACAAAGAGAAGACAACAAAACTGAAAAGCTGTCTTCCCTTGTCTGTACTGCAGAATTATGTGGACTACATGGTGGTAGCAATTTGTATAAAGAAGATATCATTTTTCAGGGAAAAAATTTGTAGATTACAGCTGTATAAGGCATTGTGCACTTTTAGCTATTATTTTGTTTCATGAAAAAGTCAGACAACCATCTCAACAATTTAATCATAAAACTCATCTAAATGCGGAGTTTGAAAATTCACTGATGTCAAGTAAACTGACCTCCCCACAAGCCTCCATGGCAGCAAGCCATTCTTCCGTAAATGGTACCAAGTGTTTTAGATTATCTTTAAGCATAGTGTCTGTGCCTGATTTATCCACTGCCTTACTCTTTCTGCAAAAGATAAGAATGAAACGCTGTCAATACACTATACAATTGAAGCCAATAAACTTTATACATTTGAGTATTTGATGCGGGCATACTCTACATGCGATGCACACTCTAGAGATGACAACTTGTTTGTGTCAAGCTCCATATTGTCTTCAGTATTTAGTTCTTCTGGTAAAACAGGTTGTCTTTCCTCTGTCAAAGAATCATGTGATTCTGTCTTACTGTCAATTGTAACTGCTTTCAAATCACTTACATCAGCAGCTCGTGCCTCCTGATCGACACAAGGCATAGGTGCTGCTGGTTTCATAGGAGAACATTCTGTACTCATATAATCACGGTGATACTTATGCCCTACATGTACCAACTGAGCTTCCTTTACCATCAATGATCTATCTGTGTCAAGCTTCATTCCGCCATCAGTATTTGCTTCATCTGATGAAGTAGGTTGAGCTTCATTACACAAAGAATCATCCAAGTCTGATTTACTGTCACCTAAAGCTGGTTTTATATCATTTGAACTACCACACTGTGGCACCTGATCTACACATATTGTACATTCCATTGATTCCATGGTAGACCATTCAGTATTCCATTGATCGCAGGAATCAAAATCTTGCAAGAAGTCAGGACCTGGAGTGCAGTTGTTTCCTTCCGGCAAAGAAACTGCAACTGTCATCTCTCCAACAAGAGAATTTTCCAAGTCAATTGCTGACCTGGCAGAACTGTCTGACTTGCTTTGACAATTGTGATCATTAGGGGTGCAAACTTGAGACAAAATGCAAGAAGATGATAATTTACTCCCCACAATAGGTTTGATTGAGGAGCAAATGGCTTTAAGAGAGCAGGAATCCTCAACAGGCTCCATGATCGAGGAGCAAATAGCTTTAAGAGAGTGGGAATCCTCGGTAGGTTCGATGGCTTTGATAATACCACTTCCTTCTACATGTGATGCATCAGTGTACGCATTTGGCATGCCATTTCTGGTACCATCATTCTTTTCTGGACTCGACGGCTGTGTAGTAGCTCCACTTTCAGCCGATAAGCAACCAACATCTGGCATTTCTTGATTATCTGTATTTCCAGATTTTGCTGAGTATGTTACTATACCTTTTAACAAGGATTCCTTCGCAGGGGACACATTAGCATGCTGTAGACCAGGAAATGAAGAGGCTAAGGTGTTGAGAGTGCTCTCACTAGTTACGGGTTGCACAAGAAGATTCAAAGCAGCATAGGAACTGGTTGGCAGCTGCTTTGTTAGACCGAGTCTGCTTTCTAGATCCTCAGGCTTCTTATATCTGGGAGGTTTTACAAGTGATGAAGTATTTCCAGTAAAGCACCTCTCTGCATTTCTTTGAGGAGGTTTTACCGGTGATGACGTATTTCCAGTAAAGCACCTCTCTGCATTTCTTTGAGGAGGTTTTACCGGTGATGACGTATTTCCAGCAATGCACCTCTCTGCGTTTCTTTGAGCAGTATCGCCATGTGCCACAGTAGCCTTTGCCTGAAACAATCAGTCAAAACAATGAAGCTTTGACAAAATAGCCCTCTCAAAAAAATATGAATCAAATGACAGACAAACCAATAGGCAAAAGTTCAAGAATGAGAAAAGTTGGAAGCAAAATTACTCCAAGAATGAGAAACACGATTTTGTACCAACTCAGACATCTATATAATTATGCCTGTGGCAAAATTAAAAGTAGTGGTTGTAGGATGGCCATCCCTTGTTTTAAACAATTTTCACATCATCTCATGTGTTGCATATGCAATTATACATTACTATATAACGCTTTACGCTTCATGAATAATACATTTCACATGTACCAGGGCTGTGCAAAGCTTGGTTACATGCAAGGGAGAACTTAGCATAGAATCACACATCTATTTATAACTCAATGTAGCTGTCGATAAAATCACCTTATTTTCACACCGCAAAGAAAGGAAAAGACAACACCGGTGCATTACACCACAATGAACAACAGGTGTATCCTAAAAAATGTAGAAGTAAAACCATCACAGGTGTCTAGGTATGGAAGAGCATAACAAACTACCTGAGCGAAAAACCCAACTGAAGGTGAAGGCATCCGAAGTGCTGATGGCTTAGCGCAAGTTGATGCAGGGATACGAACAGAACTGGAGGGGCTATTTTGTGATGGTGAAGAAGATCTGCACTTCCGAAAACAGCTGCCTTCTTCACGGATGGCAGTAACAGCAGGCACCTGCACAAGTAAACAAGAATGTTTAGGAAAATTGTCTAACACTGCCCAAAAAAATAAGATGCAGGTAAATTTGCCAAATGGAGATGCAAACCATATTATGCAGCAAATTGAATTTATTAAAAGAGCACCACTGAGTTTTGTATCCTTAGGTACCATAAGATTTGAAAATGCCGCTGGATGACATTCTTAACTGTTAATTTCAATGTTCTAAAAATCGGTAAGCGGTACTCGTTCGGTCACCCCACCTTTTAGTGATTATACGGAAATCGGCCTTGTAATCGGTTTTGAGGTTACCTTATTTTACATTTTAGATTTATACATATGTACACTCATACAGTAGCAAAAAGACATCTAATGCATCTTTTTTATATATGAATATAGGCTTGAAAACAAAGCTATTGTCAATGTAACCATGCAAATCAGCAATATAATACAGCAGCATTACAAATATTCGCAATAAAGAAGTAAAGTTCATGATTCATATATTATATATCGTTCCAAGTTCCAACCATGTCATACATAGGTAATATCTTGTCACTAAACAAGTAAACACATTTCCCACAAGTAAACCTCAAGTGGATTGAGAACCTAGTAAAGCCTAGTTTCTAGTGTTTTTGTAATACGTCACACTTACCCCTAATATTTGGCCTAATATATGGTACTCGGCCTGCTCATCCGTATAATTAGCCCGCTTAACCTTGTAAACCTATTAACTTACTCGCTTTGCAATATTCGACTCGGGAAGGGGACCTAGTCCCGTTATTCGGCGTAATATCAGGCCTACCAAACCACTTTTTCGAACATTGGTTTTTTATTTAAAAAAAAGTGACTAAATTAACCTTATCTGATTTTTCAAAAAATTGTTTCACATTTATTACAACATTTGAGGTAACTGAAAACTTCAACGGTCAAGATTTGATGTGCTTAAATTTGAAGATTCAGATTTTAAATCTCCCCCTTTGTAGTTTTCAGGTTTCAAATTTTCAAATACCTACAGTAGCATATATAGACATGGTTTTAGATCTTCAGTGGTATCGAACGAAGTTACGAAAAAAGTGATAGAATTAACACTGCTTGAAATATCAGTGGTGTATAAAGAATTTCCCCCTCTTAAAATGGTAATGATATCACTCACCACATCCTTTTCTATGTTAGGTCCAGAAGATTTAGTCAAAGATGTAGGCTTGATCTTCGATTTAAGCGGGAGTCCCTCTACTCTACATGTTTGCTCAGTTTTAACTGAAAAATAGCAGTGCGTTGAGTTAGACAGCTAGTAATAACAAACAATAGTGCAAAAAAATTAGTTAAATAAAATGTCACTGTGAGCCTGGGAGGTTAAGTAAAAGAAATGCCTGAGTTCACACAGGAAACTCGGCTTCTTTAAAAAGCCATATACACAAGATTACCTGGAGCTAACTTTTTGTTTTGTTTGGAAATATTTGACACAGATGAGGTACTTCTAGGGACCATAGGAAGAGAAGGTTGAGGCTTCTTCGGTATTCTTGACACCTGAGCTGTAGCAATTGAGTTTGGCACCTTCTTCTGTGTATAACTTAGTTAAGACTAACATCATTTGTAGTTATGAAGACTTAAACTTGGAACAACAGTATAGACAGTAATTTAACCCTACTTCTGTTAAGAAAAAACAAGACTTGTCCAATTATCCCTAAAACTTCATAAGGATATGCATATCCTGCTGGTGGTCGTGGTATGTACTTTTGGATGCTTCTTGCTGACCTTTTATCTTGTGTTCCCTGCAATTCGTCAGAAAAGAGCAATGTTATTGTGTGACTATTAGTGTGACTACTTACTGACTACCAAAGTAAACAATGTGCCGAGTGATGAACTGACCGTAAGTTCTTTCCGTTCATCCCGGTCAGAAGTTTTTGCAGAAGAAAACAACTGCCTTCCCTTGTATTCTGTTCTCCTAAATTTTGCAGGCAATTTGCCACGAGAGTTCTCCGCGATTTCCTTGAGTACAGATGTATTGCCAGATTTCCCAAACCTACACAATGGGGAAGTGGTACCACCAAGCCCTGAGCCAGGGCTCCCATTTGCCTTCACTTGTGAGCCACTAAGCATAGAAAGCTCCACATTATCCAAAACACCTACAAATTTCATGGAACCTGTTTAGTTGAGGTCCGAGCTGGCATGTAGAGTTGCGAAAGAATTATTGTACCTTCTTCAGTGAAGAAAGCAGGATTCCATGCTATGCTTTTCCTCAAGTTGAAACCCCCAGGCTTCTTCTTTCTCTTTGTAGAGACAGCCCCCTCTGGGCGCAGGGTTGGGCAATCTGGGACACCATCTCGATCTTGACATATATTCTCTTTGTCGCCTGTGTCCATGAGGGATGGAGAATCTATTACTCTAAATTAAAATTACTACCCCTGAATTAATCAGTGTGGTGTAAAATCGTTAGAGAAACAACAAAACTTAGGCCTCCACCCACCCATTTGATTGGATAGCATAGTCACACCGGGTACTGACTGCTCAAAGAATCAAGCCACAGGGCGCATTTTCCCAAACCCAGGCGCAAATCACAAACTGGGTAGAAATTAAGCGCCAATCACGGAAAGAAACAGCATAATCTCGAAAGGATTACGAAAGAACAAGAGCTAGTGAGCTAGAGCGGACAAACCCTACCTGGCAGATTAGGGGCATGGGGGCAGAGAGAGGGAGGGAGGGAGGGAGGCCTCACCGGATCCGGCTGCGGCGGGGATGCGGCGCGGCGAGGGCATGCGTGGATCTCAGAGTCGGAGGAGGAAATGCGAAATGGGGAAACGAAATGAGATGGGGAAATGTTTTTGAGTTTCCTGGGTTTGCTTGGCTTCGTCCGACTCCGAATCGAAGCGGCACAAGAGCCAACCGAGCGGGAAGCTCTCTTTAGTCCAAATAAGAGCATGTACAGTAATCCATCATCAACTGTCTATAAGAAGCGTCACTTAGGATTTTTAGTGAGATGACAGAAAGAGAAAATAGAGAGAGAAAAAGGTTGTCTATTATTTACTCGACGGCTTCGTTCCAATTAATCCGGTTGCTATCGACGGCCTATTCCCCGTTGTGCTGTTTTCTTCCTTCCCCGGTCGATCCGGTGCTCCAACTCCTCGCGCGTTGCCACGCTGCATTCCCCGCCGCCTTCCCCTCCGCGCACGCTGTCTTACCCTCCGCGCGCGCTGTTTTCCCCGCCGCCTACCTGTCCACGCGCGCTTTCTTCCCCTCCGCGCGCGCTATTTTCTCCGCCGCCTGGCCCTCCGCGCGCGCACTTTCTTCACCACGCCCGCCTCCTCAGCCGCAATCTTCTCCACGACCGCGCTTTCTTATCACGCGCCGCTGCGCTCCTTCTCCACGCCTCCTCCGTGCCGCTTATTTATCCTCCACGCCCCTTGCCGCGACGAAAGGAAAGGGAAGATGCCTCGCCGATCGACACGAGTGGGTCTTGTACCCGCCATGGAGTGAAATAAGCACATCTGTGGAGCATGCAGCCGCCTCCGCTCCGCCTCCGCGCCGTTTGGTGGGCGGCAGATACATGTAGTAGCCCCGCCTCCTCGCCTCGGCGGTCCCCACGGACAAGCGAGGCGGTCAGGCCGCGGCGGCTGAGTACTCATCCCCAATCTCATATCCACAACACTGGTACGGTTTGTTCTTCCCAATTTCCTGATTTTTACATTACGAAGAGATTGGTTGTTCACAAATTCGGTTCTTATTACTTCCCTTTGGTAGAACAAAGGTAGTTTCCTTTGGAAGAAAGTTGACATAATGTTCAATGCTTTAGAATTAGTTGTAGTATCAGTACTAGCTTGTGATTTAACTATCTAATCCACATAATACCTGGCAAAGGTCAGGTTTTTACCTAATTGAAGGATATATGATGCTGATTTAAGCCCAATTACATTGTATTACTACCATTAATTTTTCACTGAAAGTGCATCAAGACTGGTAGGTCATTTGTATTGTTCTACTACCGTATTTACAAGCTTAGCTGTGAAGTTTGTATCCTCTAGTTGAGCCTAGTTGAGACTGGTATATTTGGTTTTGCTGAAAGCTTATCAGAATATATTTCGTCATCTCACTACCACGTCACACAGGTGCTAGAACTATGTTTTTTTCCCTTCAGTGTTTAGCACCTCCTCTATCCAGTGGGACCCACCATGTACTATAAACTAAAGTAAGCATTAAACCATCAGTATAGAATATGGCCGTGCTTTTAAAAACTAGTTCAAATATCCCAAGACAAACAAATTTCGATGTTACAATATTGCAACATTTGAAAATAGCAGTGGAAACATTTGAATATAATTGTTGCAACATCAAAAAATTTGCAATATTTAAAACTTACTTATGAAATATTTTGATTTCATGTGTGTAACGATCGGCGACAATAGTTGCAACAAAATCATGTTCTTATAAAATTTTAGCAAGATGTATTGCAACAAACTAAATCACTTTCTGCAATAACGGAGAAAAGTTGTTGCAATATTTCAAGATAATGCATGCAACGATTAAATGGTGAAGGGGCTACAAAAAAATGTTGCAACAAATTAAAAACACCGTTGCAACAAAAAATACCTCTTGCCGCAGCATTTGATGCAACAACGTTGCAACAATAAAAAAAAACACTCTATGCAACATTTCGAGCCAACTGTTGCAACAAATTTAGCAAATGTCTGCAACAAAAATTGTACCCGAAGGCTGAGCCCGGGGGCACGTGAACATGGTCACCGCCGACACGGCCCCCGATGGGGGTGTCGCATCTCCCTGTCTCTGCCTCATGCTGCTGGTAGTGGCATGGCGCACGAGCTCTAGCTTCTCCGGCCTTGTTCCTACCAAATCCGGCGAACTTCGGTAGCGATGGAGACAAATTTGATGAACTGTGGCAGCTCCACGAAAAGGGAAACACCAACGAGGAGCCACAACGGCGGAGCTCGGTTAGTTGGACACATGAGCCATCGGGTAGCGTGTCAACACTAGCAAGCTCATCTGCAGCTGTGCTCACCTGTGGCTCCACAACCACGCGCCGCGTGCTGCCACGTTCACCTGCGGCTCCTTACCAACCGTTACGCCGCAGCCGCTTGCCTTCTTGTGCACCACCGAGCTTGTCAGGCCGTTGCGGCTTCTATACTACTACATCGCCGCTCCATGTGCTTCTCTGCCTCTACAGCTCCGTTGGAATGGAACAGAGGGAGAGTTCTTTGGTGAATGGAGAGAGAGAGAGAGTTGAGGAATTGGGGACTGAGAAAGAAGAGCAGTGGGTCGAGCGAACGTGGCCAAATGGGCGGCACGGGCACAAACGGGCACGACCAGTCTGCCCTGCAAAAGTTTCGTGTTGTATCGAACCGACCCATGTGCCTGGATGGCGGCCCAAGCATGGCCCAAAGGGCCTTCGTGTCGTGCCTGCACGAGCCTGTTTGGCTTGTTAGGTCATTTCTGGGCCACTTAGCCCGAAAATGCAAAAAAAAAAATCAGAAAAATGCCCCAAAAAAATCAGAAAAATGAAAAATAATCAAGAAAATTCCAAAAAAAGATTAAAAAAAAAGTGTAGAGTTCATAAATACATACGAAAGTTGTACAAAATGAGACAAGCATATTGAAAATGTAATAAAGAGTTTATTAATATTGAGATGTCTGTCTTGTTAAAACATTTGCCAAGTAAAAACTCGACATGAGAAAAACATTGGCAAAGAAAACAGAGTACAACCTATAACTCTACATACATCTTTGTTCTATGTGTCATTATCGAGGTACAGATTTTCAAACACGTCCGACAACTGTGTATTTTCCACAGAGTGTTGTGTTCGTGAATCAGCTTGTTCCCAATCCTTCATGGTTATAAGTATCTCCACCATCTCACTCGTGAGACGTGTTCTTCTCTCCTCCAATATTCTTCCCGAAAGACTGAAAGCAGACTCGGAGGAAACCGTTGAGACATGAACAGTTAACACATCACGTGATATGTTAACTTATGGGCATGCCACCATTGTAAAATTTCGAAGCCTTATGAGTTGAAATCCACCGTATTGTTGTCTAGATAGGTGGATAGTTCCTCACTCCTTGGGGTTATTTTTGGTTAAGCAGGCGACGTTGTAGAAGAAGAAGACCTGGATCTGGAGGAAGAGCCACTAAAAATCTCGCCCTACATATTTGTCTTGCTACTTGAAGAGCGAGCTACTGGAGGTCGTTACAAGTGGACTCCCCGAAACTTATTTTCACACATTTGGTAAACCTCGTGTAATCGAGAAAGAATTTCTATAAAATAGTTAGAATAGTCTAGCCCTGTATCATCACTAAGAAGATCAAGAACATTGGCAAATGCTTCAATTTTATCTCTAGGATCTAAAATAAATGCAAATGCATATAGGAAATGTATTTCTCTCCAATATTTGAGGTATTTAGTTTTTATAGCAACAATAGCCTCGCATAAAACTAAGTCATTTCATACATTTTCAATTGAGTAGCAATTTGTAAAATACTATGCACAATAATAGGAGATGTTGGATAGTAGACAGTGGACAAAGCAACATTGGCTTCATAAAAAATTTCTAAAAACTATAGTATCTTCTCAGCAACGAACCAATATTGCTCAGTCAATAGTACACTACCGTCAGTGCTATGATAGTGCGTTTGAATAAAAACAAAAAAATGCTCTTATATGGCAAAAGACTCTTAAGCATCAGGTAAGTAGAGTTCCATTTTACCGGCATGTCCAAGCCGAACTTTCGTGGACGTACACCCATTACTATGCAGAAGTTCTTATATGCTGCTATTCGTACGTTAGAATTACTCAAGAAAGATATCACATCACGAAAAGATTTAAGATACACATCCAACCTCTTCAAACCAGATCTGACTATAAGGTTAATAATATGACAAGCGTATCGCTGATGTAGCAATAAGGAATCAACATATGTACTGAAGACTAGAGTAAGAATATCCATGGCCTTAGAGTTTGCAATGTCATTGTCTAGAGTAATTGAGAATATTTTGTTTGTGAGACCAGTCTTCCACGACTTTGATAATACAATCCATAATATTCTCAGCTGTGTGTACTACATCAATTAATTTGAAACCTATAATTCTTTTCTCCATTACCCAGTCATCATTAACGTAATGAGCAACTACACTAAGATAATCCTCCCTAGCGCGGCCACTTCATATGTCCGAGGTCAGGGCCACTGAAAATGTGCACGTAGCCAATTTATCCTTTAATTTATCACGACGTTTATTGTAGTATTTTACTAAATCCCTAGTTGTTGTCTGTCTAGAACGGAAGAGAATCTAGGATTATTCGTAGTTCTAATGTAAGTTTGGAAAGCATTAGATTATCCAAAGCCTAATAGTAAATCCTCGGAAGCAATTAAACGACAGAAAGATTGACGGGCTACCTTAGGATCGTAGTCCCAGCTACGTACCGTACCATCGGGGTTATATTGCAGTTGTGTCTACCTCATCAGCAATCCTTGCTTGGCCCGACATCTTGTAGCATATCTTTGCAAATGCTACGTCCCTCCTGTAGACTTTGTAGACAATTTCTGACGACAAAATTTGCAAACAACATATGGCATCTCATTTCCTTGTGCGTCTGCCTTGGTTGTCCTGTCAAAATGCTCCCAGACTCCAGATGTAGATGACCTCAACCTCTTTGCTCCGATGGTCGCCGACGAATATGTTGCCGTAGAGCATGATGATGGAACTCTGCCTTGCCCTTCCGGTAAAACCTCCAATTGGTTTGAGGCAGCTGCAGCCTCCTCCATGGATGCAACATCCTCTGGTGAAATTCCGTACTCACTGAGAGCAAATATATCGTGATTTTCTATTACAACAACTGCGAAATCGAAACCAACACTATTATTATTTTCAGCTTAGAATAACAAATAATAACAATATAAAATATGCAAAAAAAAAGTATTATACCTCTTTTAATGACTTGTTGCTGAAATGTGAATTTCCCAAAATTTGGTATTTTTTTTTGAATTTTGCCAAATTATCTCACAACAAATTCAAATTTGCACAACATAATTTGAAAGAGAGATTGGAGAATGGATAAGTGCTGAAGGAGGGGGTATGGTGCCTATTTAGAGAAACATTTTCAGGATTTTTTTTTGCTATTTTAAAAGCCCAAAAAGGTTAAAAAAAGGTCAAAATTTCGAAAAATCCGAACGTTACGGGCAAAATAGGACAAACGGTCCATGCTAGGCACGTCCCATCGTGTCCATTTAGCATGAATGACTATAATCTTGCAAGGCCATCTTGTGCGAGCACAACCCATCGACCGCTTTTGGGCGCGGGCATGCTAGCCGCCCCTACCCTACGGACATCTTTCTTTGTTGGGTTGCGATCTTCGCCCAACCGTCTTCCTTCTTTCGGCTGGCCGCTTCCGCCTCGCCGCCTCCTGCCGGCCGGTGGCCGCCGCCTTGCCCTCGTCCTCCTCCTCGTCGCTAGCGCCACCGCCTCCTCCTCCTCCACACGCCTCGAGCCCACAACGGGTGCACCATTCGCCTCCCTACTCCTCCGTCGACGCCGCCCTCCTCCTCCGTCTTGTGCCATGCCATGGCCTCGCCCGCCTCGCCTTCTCCTCTGGTCCTCCCTCTCATCCCGACTACTGAGCGGCGCCGCCTTCTCGGCTTCTCCTTCCTTCAAGATCGGCCATCTTGTGCCATGCCTCCTCTCTCCTCCTCCTCCTCCACATTGGCTAGCTTAGTTCCTCCTCCGGCTCCAGCCCTCCCTCCCTCGTCGGCCACCGCCTTACCTCAGAACCTCCTCACACGGGCCAGGTGGGCCATGCCGGCGATGTGTCGTGTTAGGTCGGCCCACCGTGTTAGGTTACGACTCAAATACGGTACAGCACGATATATAAATAGTGCGAACCGTACATAGACCGGACCTCTGCTCCAACCTCTCTCTCCAACCCTACGTCTCCCTCCTTTCCCCGAGGCTCTCAGACTCTCCCCTCTCCATCTCCGCCGCTGACACATCTTCTCGCCACCGCCGTCGTCGCCGCTCGCTCCAGCCACGCCGGCGTCGCTCACTCCCTCCACCGCCACCGCTCGCTCCCGCCACCGTCAAACCAAACAAGAAGCCCTCGCCTCCCACCGCCGATTCCGATCATGTCCGGCGGCGACGACGACCTCGCCTCCTCCGCCGCAGTCTCCGCCTCCGACCTCGACCTCGCCTTCGATCTCCAACTCGCCGAGGCCATCCAGGCATCCCTCTGCGTCCGCAATATCCCCAATAACCCCGACTCGTCATCGTCATCTGAAGCCGCCGCCCCTGCCTTGCCCGAGTCCTCAGACGCCGCCTACGCCCTCGCGCTTCACGCCGCCGACCTCGCGCGCGCCAAGGGGACCACTGCGACGCCCAGGCCTGCCGCGCAGCCAACGCCCGGGCCGCCGCCTCCGTCCACATCGCCGCGCACGACGCCCTCTTCGCGCGCGAGCTCGCTGCCATCCCGGAGGACCAATGGGCCCACGACGGCGACTACTTGGAACGCCCCTGGACACCCGCCCTCTCTTCCGCGTCTTCTTCAAGGGCGTGACGAGCAAGGAGGTGGTTGGGCCGCGCGACCGGGACCCTGGCGTGGCGGTGCTCGCGGTGGCCGTGTGCGGGCCCCAGGGGGAGGTGGTGCTCCGGATACAGAAGCCGGTGGAAGGGTATGTGGGCGGACGCATGACGGTCGAGGTAATGGCGCTCACGGAAGGCCTCCACGCGGCGCTCGGGCTGGGGATCCGAAGCCTCAACATTGTCACCGACTACAAGGCGCTGCACAACCATGTGTGCCCCATGATACAACTGCCAAATCTTTGCCACTCTCGTCTATTTTACTACTGTTTACACTAGTAAAATAAGCAGGCCAATTGAAAATCTTCTTGTCGCATCGACAAAATCGATCTCGTAGTATATTTGGTGATGCTCTCATATGTTTAGGATATTTGACAGTTTCAGCCGCTGTTTAATTGTGCTGTCTTATCGAAACGTCATCTGAGAGGAGAGGAGAGGAGAAATAGAATGAATGATTTGTAGATGAAGAGATTTGGGATGTTTCATATAACGTTCAAGATATGCTAGAGTTATGCATAAATTGATCATTCCATTGTCACGTAATCCCATCTCTAGCTAAATGTAGCTGAAACATAAATTTATAGTACCACTTCCATGTTCCTTAATAATTATCGTACAAATTTGTTCTTGCTTATTGTACTATGAGAAAAGGCAAAAGTATAATCCATTGTTTTTTTCTCCCTTAATGTGTTAGTGAAGAGTTGCTGTGTTGATGATTTCTTTTTCGGATATCAGTTTCAGCTGAAAATGTAAAATTTAGAGGGGCCGAGAGGGGTTTCTGGGAAAATATATATATATATATATATATATTTTGACTACGATAGTGAGATATCAATGTAGGCTGTATTGCAGCAGCATTCGTACTCATAAATGCTGTAGACTTGTAGGCCAATCGGCCCAATACTAAAATGGGACATCTGTAGGAAGAGCACTTCACGATGATTTGAATTTCGCTGTTTGTTCAGCAAGAATTGAAGGCTGATGTATCATAGTGACGCATCTAGTTCAGTACTGATCTTAGCTTTGAGTTCATTGTAGAGGTATTTGTTCTTACACATTTTGCATTACATTTGGAGATACTTGGTGTGAATATAAATTCCATAATTAAGTTTATGAATTCTTTAGTACTGGTCTTATTATGATGTCCTGTACGTGCTCGTCAAAATATACACAATACACTCTTATGTTTATTTCCTACTATCATTGGGATTGCAGATGCTTGGAATTTGGCGTCCGAGAAAGAAAAAACTTGCAGATACGATCAATCATGTTCTGTCAGTACAAAGAAAATTTGAGCAATGTGAAATCTCACTTGTTCCACGAAGCAAACTCGACTATGTGATGAAATTAGCAAGAGATTCAATAGAAACTCAGATTGCCAAAACTGTTGCTGTGAACTCTAGCAAGGAGAAAAGAGAAACCTGCATCATCTGCTTGGAAGACACTGACGTTTCTAAAATTCATTCAGTTGAAGGTTGTGCACATCGCTTTTGCTTCTCCTGCATGAAGGAACATGTGAAAGTTAAGCTACTCCATGGAATGCTCCCAGCTTGCCCACAAGAAGGTTGCGCTACCAAGCTAAGTGTGGAGGGTTCAAAGATATTCCTATCGCCGCGATTGTTAGAGATCATGATGCAACGCATTAGGGAAGGACAAATCCCTCCAACTCAAAAGATCTATTGCCCATATCCCAAGTGTTCAGCCTTAATGTCATTGAGTGAAGTGATACATCCAATGCAAGAATCTTCCTCGAAGTACACTGTTGTTGATGCTGCCACATTGAGAAAGTGTGTCAAATGTAGAGGCTCTTTTTGCATCAACTGCAAGGTCCCATGGCATGATAGGATGACTTGCTATGACTACAAGAGGAGGTACCCCCATGCTCGTCCAGAAGATGCTAAGTTACAGAACCTTGCACAGCAGCGGTTGTGGCGCCAATGTGTCAAATGCAAGCACATGATTGAACTCGCGGAGGGTTGTTACCATATGACTTGCATGTAAGTCTTTACTCTTGATTGCGCCATCCTATTATTATTATCTTTACTAGTTTTAATGCCCAGAAATTATATATGCTTAATGATTTTTCATGTCAACCTGTTCCTTGTTCTTCAATACGTCTTTTGTGTGCTAATGCTCTGACTTCTTTGATGTTAACCTTTGTTGCATCTTGTTCTTGCTTCTTCCAGGTGCGGCTATGAGTTCTGCTACACCTGTGGGAAAGAATGGAAGGGCAAGAAAGCGACCTGCTCCTGCCCTCTGTGGGATGAACACAATATTATCCGTGATGATACAGAGGATAGTGAGGATGACGACTTTGATGAAGAGGATGATGATTACGATGATGAAGACGACGGTGATGATTACTACGCTGGAGAACGAGACGGTCCCTATTACCGGGTTTATTGACACTGATGATGGAGGAGCCCGTCAGCGTGACCACGTCTATCGTTACAATCACCAGTCCATCTTCCGGAATTTCAGTATCAAGTCTTGTGCAACTATACCTAGTCAACTACATACATATAGTATTAGGGGTGTCAGTCTAATCCGAATTATCCGTTTTATCTGCATCCGAATTCGGTTGGTAGTAAATATGTTTTAGAATTTTCCATCCGATTGCAATTTCTTCCCTATTCGTATTCGCATAAAAAATATAGATACAAATATGGTATGGACTTTTGCCACCTGAAATGTTATTTTATACGTACTATTCGTATTTGTATTCGAATTCGATAAAATAATATACATATTTTATTGCAGTATGACTAATTAGTTGGATGTGTATTTTTAGTTTAATGTAAATTCATGTTTTTAAGTGAAATAGATAAACTAGAATGATTAGGTGTGACATATACGAGCATAAAGTATCATAAATATCTTGCAATTACGTAAATCACACAAGGATATCCGAATCCGACCGAATTGGAATTGAGTATATATTCGATTTGCATTCGTTACAGCATTTGATTTGTATTCGACAATATTCGAATTTATAACTTTTAATATCTCAGCGGCCGGTGTTAATATCCCATCGGTGATTTTTTTGCCAGACATTAAACTAGGCAAAGTAGAAGAACATCAATTTAAGTTGAAGGCCTAAATTCTCGCGAGCTTGTGCAATTTCCAGGCTAGATTAATGATTCTTGACCGAGATATGTTTGATTTTTTACGTCTTAGCCCGAGCAATTGCCACTTAACTTTGCCTAGCAAGGCTAGGAGGTGTTTGGTATAGCTCTGAAACCTTGTTTTGCTTCATGGGCAAAGAAATCATTGCCCATTGAGGAGAGCTAATTGGTTCGTTCATGTGGGCAAGGTTTGCTTGCTCCGATATCTTTCTTTGTTTTTTCTCTTGCCACTTCTGCTCAAACAACAAACAGTGTTTTAACTCGTTTGGCTACCAAGTAGCCTTGTCACAAGTCAGAGCTAATTAATCATGATGGGATGTAAAAGAAAAAAAAAGAACATGACAACAAGGATAAGGATTGCTTAAGAAATAACAAACAGATGAAGTGAGCTCTGCAGGAAAGAGCAGCATGTCTACTTCTGCAGTCCTGTCATCTACTATACAGTCAGTGGTCTAAAGGCCTATGGAGATGGAAATTCGACAAATTTTCCTCCGGGGGAAGATATAAGAAGACAATATTCGGTACAGGTATCAGGAAGGCAGTGTGGATAATTTGTCCTGCTTCTTTGCAACAAGGGCAAAAAAAACTTGTGTTGCATGCACGGCTTCAGTTTCTCTCTTTACACCATATAGAGTAGAGGTAACCAGGTGAGTGGATCCGTGTCATCCTCTAGAACCCACCATGGTTTTCTTCTCATGTACAGAGTCCGGGGACTCACTCTCAGCTTGGATCATGGCCTTCCTGGCGAGCTCATAGCCTGCGAAGTTCATTGCTCCAAGAGGAGCAATCCAGAAGAAGCGGGGGATCGCACCCTTGAAGAGCCCGAGAGGGCCCTCGTTTCGAAGGATGGAGAAGACTATCAACTGCATGGAGGCTGGCGTGCCTGGAGGGGCAGTCATCATCCGAGTCTTCATCACGTCGAAGGGAGTGGTGACGACTGCTGCAAGCCCTCCAGACAATGCTCCAACTGCGACAGTTTCCCATGGTTCCAAGTCTCTGTTCAAGACATGCTGCGCCGCCTACAAAACCAAGGGCATGAACACATTTAAGACGCAGGGCATTGTACTTGTACTAATGAGGTTGCGACAGAAACCATATATATATATCTAAATTTCAGTCCATCAAAAGCAAAAGTTTCAGAACTGATGTAACTATCATTACAACTTTGGACAGCTAAGGTGCACACCATTAAGCATCTGGTAAATACAGTGAATTGACTAAAAAAAATACTAGTTCTACCCCTAAACTCTGGCCCATTTATCCATTTGGTATCACCTTACTGTGGCCATCTTTGAAGAAAACAAAAACAAAAAAATCCAGGTCATTCAAGTATAGACATATGCAAGGAAGAAATTCCCATTAAGTTACCATCTGGAGCCACGTCAGATGCACAGCATTTTTGGAATCTACAGAGCTGATAAGCTTAATGTTGACTGAATGCAGTTCACTGCAGACTTAAAACTTAGCAAAACAAGGATGAAAAAAATGCCATGCGAAGGTCTGGTGAAAAAATGTAGAATTAGTAAGATTTTGGGATACCTTTTTAGCTTCAGCATAAAGGCACATTCCAGCAACATAGAAAGGAACCTCACGACAAAGAGTGGCCCCGGTGCCACGGAAGAAACCCTTTGGGCCATCTTTCCGCATGGTACCAACAATGGCCTCCCCTACATTGTTAAAGATTCCAGCCTGCAAACGCTGCTTAAGAACCTCACAAGGAATACGGACCGCTGTTCCCAGGATTGTGCTGCAGAAGGAAGCCAACGATTGCACCTGCAAAAGGAGCAGCGTATCATCAAGTAATTTAATAAAGCGCAACAATGATTACACAAACTTTTTTTTTGTTGCCAATATCCTTGTTCAGATGTCATTAAACAGGTCTGTGCAGGCAGACTAACTTCCTCTTTACCAGAGCTATGCTGCCTTCTCACCCTGACTAGAAATAAGTTAAGTCTGAATTTTGCAAGAATAGGTAGAGCCTACTTGATGAGCTTAGGTTGGTCAATAGCCATATGAGCTCGCTAACAAGGAATGAATGTAGGGCTTGAGGCAGGTCAAGTTTCTAACAAGTTTGGGAGGTAAGAGGAAACCTAGATGCTACCACTACAAAGTTTTGAAACTTTCTGTCATGAAGCATAGTAGACAATGTGGGTCCAGACTCCAGAACCCATGCCAATGAACCACATGCCAATGAGACAGCGAGTGGCATATACAAAATTCCAACACTTTGTATCGTAGAGAAGGCAAATTCTGCACAAGAAACAGTAACATGTACCTGAATCTCTGGAAGTGTTGGAGCGACATTTATTAATACGAGCTTGCTTGCTTCAAAGATTCCTGTCCTTAAACCATGGCTGCAAATGACAGGATGTGAATATGCAGCCTACGGAAGATTTTGCATGTTGAAAAAACACAGACCTTGAAAACTGGCCGAGAATTGCAGGGATAGAACCTCGATACAGTCCTCGAAGCCCAATTTGTGGAAGTTTTGAAATGAGATCTGGAAATGAGAGTGTAGATGCTTGGACACGTGTCTGATAAAATACAAAAAATAAAGAACTTGAATTAGAAATCTCCACAGAACTGCAAAATCTCCCAATGAAAAAAATTAAACTCCAGTCAGCCTAGGCTAAAACACAAAATCTGGTAACTCGTTGCAGGTGATGCCTTGTCAAAAAAATTGACCCATGACAAACAATCATAGTCATAGAGGAAGAACTCATAATGAAAGATTATACACTGAAAGCTCTTGACAGACCTATCTTGTGCTATCTGTATCACTTCTATTTATTTGCGTATGGTCAAGATTCATAGAATTGGACCTTAAGGCCTGTTTGGTTGGTTCTCTGACATGGAACCTGCAAGAAGCAGGTGGTTTTAATAAAGTGGAACCTAATATGTTTGGCTTTAATCACTTTGGTGATTAAGACATCCAGTTCTAATGAATGTCAAGTGGAGCCATTGCTGAGTCAATGTTTTGGAGAACACTCACTAGTTTGAACTAAGAGGATAAAAGGAAGCATGCTGATGTACCTTCATTGAATCAATAGGATGCATCACAGAGCCACAGAGGTAGAAAGCGCTCTAGCAAGACCTAAAACTAAAGCAGACTTATCTTGTGCTAAACATTGAAAGCTCCTGACAGACCTATCGTGTGCTATCTCTATCTGTATCACTTCTTATTATTTGCATATGGTCAAGACTCAAAATTCATAAAATTTAGACCTTAAGGCCTGTTTGGTTGGTTCTCTGACATGGAGCCCGCAAGAAGCAGATGGTTTTAACAAAGTGCCAAAGTGGAACCTAATATGTTTGTCTTTAATAGCTATGTATGATTTAAGATATCCTGTTCTAACGAATATCAAGTGAAGTCATTGCTAAATCAATGTTTTGGAGAACACTCACTTGTTTGAACTAAAAGGATAAAAGGAAGCATGCTGATGTACCTTCATTGAATCAATAGGATGCATCACAGAGGTAGAAATCGCACTAGCAAGACCTCCAGCTAATGCAGATTTCAAAACACTTCCGGTGGATATTTCTACAGGTGGGGGAACGGCAACCAAAGTAGCAGCTTCGAACCAAATGTTCCTGAATGCATTTTTAAGTGAAGAAAAAAAGTCAAATGGCAAGTTGAGTACCAAGTACTGCTAGAAGATAGTCAAGACATGGTGATTATTGGCATGACTTTTTGGGTTTTCACTCAAGTTAACTCAGATGTAAGATTTAATATTTAATGGTTCAAGATGCAAATTTCATCCAACACAATATATCAGACATACCGAGGATCATCTTCAAGGCGCTCTGAAGGAAGTAGAAGCATGAAATTGCGAAAATGGCTGTATGAGATTGATCCTTCTGAATCTGCATTTAGACACCGCAGCATGGCAGCAGCATTATCTTCATTGGCTGGAAGGCCTGCGCTTTTTAAGGATGTCAAGATTTGATTCTTGTGAAGTGTCCCGGACTTGCTCAAACACAATGTGGTGTATGCCCGGAGTATTGTTGCCTCCTTCTGCTCCATCAAGGATAGAAATTGTTTCCACCCAATTGATTTTGAAAATAAGTTACTTTTGGTGCGCCGTAAGAAATCCCGAGCATACCTCCTCGGCAATCGCCTCTTTCTCATTGCAACTTCAAGGTCTTCCAGAGTGACTTGACCATCACCATCTCTGTCCAACTCCTCAAAGAATCTCTTTCCTGCAGCAGCACAAATAGTCAAGTACACAACAAAGCTTAGGAGTAACACGTCAAGAGCTAACTCTATTCGTTTCCAACAGATCAACAAGGCAAGCTTTACACAAGTAACATTTCAGCAATACTTGTCAGACTAACAGCATCAAGCCAATCTCTGGAGCTCTAGATGTATTATCTGTAGATGATGCAATACCCTCTCGCCCCCATTAGATCCCGTTGGAAAATTGTCTGATGGATTATAGTGCATACTGCATAGTCTGAGTATCATTTATTAAAATTCAAAAACTATGTGACGGTACTATCATGTTCTGCAGAGGTCAATGAGGTTGACGACTGCTAATGTGTAACAGCTCGCATACATTTTATAGGTAAACAGAGTAGAAGAATATCATATTAGAATTACACAGTAAGCAGAGATACAATATCCTAAATCTGCATATTTGAAGAAGACCATCTCTGCGAATAAGACAGCTATGCCATCAAGGCTATACACATAATTAGAAATAAAAATATTTTGTGTATTTCAACATTTATCCTACATTTGTTCCATTTTGTGATTGTCTGGTTTGCATCACAATGCCATTGAGTTATTAGACGAGACATGGCATAATTTTTCTTTGTCCATTGCAAATCATCATCCTATACACCAAAGAAGTATCATATGGCTAACGCCTCCCATTGAAAAAATGGTGAAATATATACCTTCGAATTCTGCATACCGGAAGAAGTCCTGCACGGAGAAAAGCTTCTTCTTGTCTGGATGGCTATCCACTGATGTCGATGATCTGCCGACCAGCTGCGGAACCAACTCGATCAGCTCCGTCAGTGAAACTGTGGACAGCGTTGACCGCAGCCGCTCCACATTCGACAATGGGATGTTGAGCAACCGACCGGCTAACCTCTGTGGTTGGTGTGGTTCACTACTACCACTGTCAACCTCCTCCCTGTCCCCGACCCCAATTACACTTGCAGCGCCGTCCTGGCCAACAGCTGGTGATGCGGAGGCCTGCGACTGCGAGTCATCCACAAGGCTTGCCGGTGGCGCCCCCACCCTGGCAAACCCCAGGTTGGAAAGGAACCCGTCGAAATCAGACTTGTTACCGTTGATTACCTTGTTGACAGCCTTGAATTGATCGATTTGTAGGGCAGCGTTACCAAATTCCTTGCCTTTCTGCTTGCAGGCGTCCTCCAGCATCTGCAAGCTGTGGGCCAAGGCGTCGAAGGCAATGCAGAACAGGAGGTCTAGGTGCTGCTTTTTTTGCGGGGTGGCTCCAGAGCCAGTGTCCCGGAGCGGCGGCAGCTGCCTGGCCCCTTGCTTGGGCTTGGCGCGCTTGCTGCCGTTGCGGAAGCATCTTGAGAATGATCTGAGGGGCTTGTGGAAGAAGTTGGTGAGGTGGAGGTGGAGGAGGCAGTCGAGCTCCCTCCTCTGCTGCTGCTTGGAATTGGATCCGGGGAGTTGGATGGGAAGCTGGAGGTGGGCGAGGGAGCCGCGGGCGGCGGCGAGGAGAGCCTCGAGGGGGTGGTCGGACGCCATGGTGACGAGGCAGGACAAGGATTAGGTGAATTCCGGCGAGCCGCGAGGAGCTTTCTTTCTTTCTTTCCTTTTCTGTTGCGATGAGGAAGGAAGGAGGCCGGAGGAGGAGACGGGAGGTGGAGAAGCGGCGAGCCGCGACTGCAACAACGACACCAAAAAAAAAACGGAATTTTTTCCGGGAAATGAAATGTGATGGGCTTTTTTTTCTTTCTTTTTGGCCTTTACTCATTCAGATTATCGATTTGCTACTGTTCGTGTGGTCACTCTGAATTTTGATCTCTCTCTCCTCCTGGATTTGGACTTGTTACACTAACTAGTGCACATCACTGCTCTACATCTGGTAGCACGTTTTTTCACTAATTACTGCACATCCCTGCAAATCTGACGATTTGGACTCGTTACAGTAACTGTACACCACTGTTTATACACGCAATAATGTGCTACCTGTCTGTCTGCAATGCATAAAAAACAAGCAAAAAAAAGAAAAGAATAGCAACTGCAACTGCTCGTCGATCGCCCTTGTCTTGTTCATCACACAGTCTGCTCGCACTCCAGCTATCCCTCCCTACCTTTTAGCCCTGTGCGCCTCATTCATTTTACTGTTTACCGAAGAGCCAATTAGCGAATCTCTTCGTCCAACGGCCCTGCTGTGCTGACTTGCTTTGGATCAAATACTTGGCCTTTTATGACCACTATTTTAAAATGGTGGCGAAGGCAATACAAAGTCTGCGAAAGAAAAAAAAACAGAGTGGAAAGGAAAATGAAATAGGGAGAAAAATGAAAAAAATAAAATAAAAAACTATACATACAAGGGATTTAGAAGTAAAGACTTTACAATAAAAGGTGACTCCACTATCAAAGTGAAGCATGATACTCAATTTTAGTCCTGTAAGCCTGTAGTGTAATGTAATCTATGATTTGACGTTTTATCTCGATTGCCCCTGTTTTTATTATTTTGAAATATTCGCTTATTTCTCATGAGCCCATATTGTATGGATGCAGACTGCAAAGTGGTCATTTGGACACCTATCTTTAGCAACAAGTCGGGTTTTTTTTTAACATATCCATTGACCCTAAAAAAATCCTTGCATTAACCGGAGAAACGAAAGGCCCATCAAAACAAGGAAAGTGTTGCGAGCTTTCAAGTAAAACTGGACTGGTGCATAAGTATGAGGAGATCATAACGATCATATGAAATGGATTTTTTAATTATTTAATACTTTTTTTTAACATTTTTCAATTCTGACCCCTTTGGTCACGCCACTCCCTGTAGCATGGCCAAAGCGTTCTGTCACGTCGCAAATATCGATGTGACAAAATATATCACGCAAGCTCTCGTCCGCACGCCATGCCAGCGTGGAGCTTGCGTGGCAGGTCTCACGCCAGACCCCATGGCGTGACAAGGCTAACTTGTCACGTCATTAGATCTGGCGTGACAGTAGCTACATCTGTTTGGGCATGCGATTTAGCGTGAGAGTAGCTGCCTCTATTTGGACCATTTAGCAATGAGAGTTTGCATTTGTCGCATAAGATATGTGGACCATTCCGCACGACAGATGAAAATGTAATGCATAAGTTCATTCTCATGTACCTTGTTCCTAGCATGTGATTTTCCACGAACGTATGTTCCAAAGTATGTAAACCTGAGTTGAGATAGAAAGAATCAAACGATACTAAGTGAATGCACCATTTTTTTGGTCTTTATATTTATGCTGTTCCATGCATTGCAACGCGAAGAATTGAAAGCGAATGGACAACGGGATTTGGAGTCGTAATAGCGAATTGAAATAGACTTTATAATAAAGTTGTAATTTTTATAGCGCACAAGGATTGGTTACATGCATAAGCAACTACATCATGCACGATGTAACAAAACCGAAATACATCTACGATACATATGCGTCTTTTTGGATTAGAAATACAGTCGATTGGAACAAAGATCATTAGCTTCGATGTGGGACTAGTACGAAATGGCCGGACCTATTGCGTGGACTGGGGCCATTTGTCATTCCTTGCCAGCTCGGCGTTATACTCCTCGCCGACCGCCTTAGCCTCGGTCGCCATTTTTCTCTTTTTCTCACGCTCCCTAGGATTGGTAGTCGCCTGAAGGTGCTCCCTAGACACCCGTGCGGTACCACAAGAGTGAGGCTGATTTACATTCGCTATTTTCCATTGTTTGTCCCTAGTTTTGCGCCCCCATACCTTTCATCTGCACCCCCTTTCGTACCTCACGGTATACATCTTGTTCACATCAGAGTGTTGCACTACAAACGGACGATGATACCGCACTGAGTATTCTTACAGCCAAACCTCCATATCCTCTATGTTTAGAAACAATATGTTCTTACGTATTAGGTCATTCTCGGGGTCCGCGGTGCCATTCCTGCTCTTCAACCCATTAGCACAGATCGTGTTATCAGCCATTCTAACATCATCGAATGCATGCACCGACGGGATCTCACCCATTACACTGCGAAGAGCCCGACCTTCCTCAGAGGAGAAAAGCGGTGCGGGAGCCTCGTTTTCGGTCGAGCTCCATCCTTCGTTGGACTCTACTTCACGGGTTGTTCCATCTCGGAACACCTCCTCCTCAAGATCGTTATTCATTACAACGCCATTGAAATCAGTCACAGGGTCACTTACATGGTGCGGAGAAGAAACAGTCACATATGACAAATCCACCAACAGGGGGCGTCGTTGTTAAGACTGATGCCAACAAACTCTTGGGAATATTGCTCCTCCATTGGGGGGCTCGCGAAAGATGGGGAGCGGATTCTAGTTCCTCCGTGTTGCCATTCACCACATCTAAATTGTTTGGCAAGTCCTTAAAAACGATCGTCCTCCCCACCACCACCTCCAACGACCGGACTTGAGATACGAGCACAACATCCTTGTACGTGTCCTAATCATCGTCAAACAAGATTGATGTAACATCTTGATTTTCTAAATACTTTTTAAAATGTGTAAAATAAATTAAAACTATTTTTGTTTTAGTGAGAATTCAAATTTGGGTTCTATTGGAAGGATTTGGGTTGTTGTGCCTCCTTGTTGGAAAGCTCAACAATTCCCCTGTAACCTATCTCTTTCAAGTCTTGTAGGTTTAGACTTCCTCTAAAGCTTAGACCTCGTCTCACCAGGAGATACTCGTATGACCAGCCTCCTTTCTTTGAGCTTGGTCATTTGGATCTCTTTGTTGGTTTGAATCTCTTAGGGTTCAAACCTCTTTTCTGTTCAGACTTCTCTTCAGTCTAAACTTCTTGTCGTCTGGACACCTCTTGATGCCCAGACCTCCTTTCATTCGGACCTCTATGCATCCCAATGGCCCTCTTGTGTGTGCCTTCGATTTTTCCTAAGATCATTTGAACCATTTTGGCTTTTGCTCTGGACCAAGAAGACCTCCCTTGAGTGAAATGTCCTCGGAACCACTCCGCATGGACCTCCCTTGTGCTGGATCTAGCGGTCCAGACCTCCTCCCATTTTTAATCCAAGGGTCTAGACCTCCCATGCGTTATGTCCCTTCATGGACCTCCCCTTCGTTCTGAATCGGGCGGTTCAGACCTCCCCTTTGATCTAAATCGGACGGCTTGGACCTCCCTCACTTTGAATCCAAAGGCCCAGACCTCCCAGCGCGTCTGTTCTCTTTGAGGACCTCCTCCTCTCATGGCTCTTGGTGTTGGACCTCCTCTCGGAGATCCAACCGCTTAGACCTCCTCGCTAGACCTCCTTGGTGAGATCTCGACCGTCGGGACCTCCCCTGTCTGGACCTCCTTAACCTTTAGACCTCCTCGTCCACGGGCTTAGGACCTCCTAAGCTGCTCGGACCTCCCTGAGAACCTCCTCTGCGGGGTAAGACCTCCCTATGGTTGACCGGTGTTGTTAATTTGACCGCCCCACTTGCCACCTTAGACGTTCTCATTTCTTCCGCCACGTATGTACAGGGCATTTAATGTAGGTCTTGTCACGTCTAATACGTTCTCATCGTGGTATTTACTTTGAAGTGAGTCACTAAGCCGTACATGGATATTTTTCTTTGTTCCTTCCCATAGCGACTTCGTGTCTTTTAATGTACCTTTCACCCGTGGTGGTGGTGACACCGCTACGACAATCACCAACTTTTGACTTACCTCTATACTTATCCTTGGCACATAAGTACCTAGTTTTCTTCACCACTTTGACTACACATAGATCAAACGTTCTAACACATCACCCTTCTCCTTCTCCACACTCTGTTACTTTGGCTCTCGTCCAAGAACTCTTCCCGGAAAGTTCGGCTCTCACGACCTTCCCTTTCACCCATTCTTTGCTTATCCTTGGTAAGTTCTTTGATGATTTGCTCCACTCTTGTGTTTACCACTACACTGAACCGGTTATGTCCTTCACAGGACCTCCTTTCTGTGGACTTCTTTTGAAACTCTGAGGTGCTCGTGTGAGGACCTCCTCTCTGGACCTTGTGCAAGCATCTCTGCCTCTGGAACCTCTCTGCCCTCTGCCTAGGTCATATCTTCGGGACCTTCTCTAAAGACCTCTTTTTCCTTTGGTAAGCTAGAACTTCTCCAAAAGAACCTAATCTAAATATAATGCTCTTCTGTTAATTGGGTTTTTGAGATTTCTTTGGAGTTCTCCTGGTTCTTTATTTGGATCTTTATTGGATCTCTGTTTGAATCTTCTTTGAATTTGCCTTCTATATATATGTAGATTGTGAAGATTCCGGGGAATCCGAAAGTTCTGAAGAAGAAGAATCTCTAAGTAGTGAGCAAGGCAAGTTGCATTCTTGAACATATTGCACCCATTATATCAAATTAATTATGTCCAGTTTTAAGATGTACTGCATGCTTATTTTTATCAAGTTAGTTCAATACCAGTTTTAACTTCATAGTTATACCCAGTTCCTTTGTATGACCTCTGTTGGTTTGGTACAGAACACATTGTCACCTTTAGGTCAAACTTGGCTAATACAGTAGTATGAGTCAAGACCATTTGAAAAACATATGCTCGATTATGCTTAGACCAAAAGCTGTTGATTTGGGAAATCTTTACCAACATAACCAAATAATGTTTTGAATGTTTTCACCATGGCATTGGGTTGTCATGGAGGTATGAAAGTATTCTTTGGGGAAGCAAAGAAAATGAAAATGGATTTTAGACTAGGGCAAAATGGTTAGCTCGGTTGGTGCAAGTTTATGCACGGGATCGTGCCTTTATGGTAGATCGATGCCCTTGGGTTTGTGAAAGTTGCCCTAGTCATGTGAGGACCGGTCTTTGAGCGACCAATGCTAGGCCTATAATGGGTGATGCCAAAATCGTGCAACCACATGTCTCCGGTGTGGGCGTGGGACTGGTGAATAATTTGCAAAACTCCACTACATCTTTGCTCCATTGGTGGTGTGGGAGGTCTTGTTGGCTAGTGGTCTTTGATGACCCATTGTTCCCACTGGTGCAAGAGGGGCTTCACGGATGGCTATCCATAGGGGGTGAAACCTTAGCAAGGAAAGGCGTGGTGGAGCAATGCATTGTAAAGGCCTTGTCATGAGCTCTAGATCTCTTACCTTTGGAAGTGAGAGGTGGTATTGACGAATCTTGGGACAAACTAGAGTACTCATGTCGTGTGGGTAAAGTGCACAACCTCTGCAGAGTTAAATCTATTGAATAGCCGTGTCCACAATCAAGGACGTCTTGGCAAAGGCCACTTGAAGTTAGTTGTTGACTTTGGGAATTTTCGAAATGATTTCCAAATCTGTTTTGGGACTGCCGTCCCATGGGTTTGGGCGAGGAGCCTCTTGTCGAGGGTATCCTTCACTAATTCATGATGATTGATATCCAAGCTGAAAAATTGTTTTAATATAAAGAGAGTTCTATCTATTAAAAGACACCTTTTGAAATTAATAATGGTATTGAAAAGAAAATTGGCTTTGTGCAAATTAACCATATTATGCCATCCTTGATTATCCCTTATGCATGTCATATTGTTAATCCACAGGTGCAACTTGCGAGCACAAGATGGTAGTGCTCACTCTTGCTCATTACAATTTTGCAGAGAAGACTTTGGTAGTGATGGAGATCAAAGCGACTAGGTTATGCCTCGGTCATTTACCGCACTGTGGCTTGTTGATGGACCCTTTGCTTTCTTACGCTCTTGTGTACTTGTGCTTGGCCCAAGGCCACCTTGTAATCAACTCTGTTAAATATTATGTTTCAATAAAGGTGTGTTAGGGATACCACCATTGTGTATTTTCTTTGTGAAGGGCTAGCCATGATCCTTGGGACTGCTCGGGTTTCACAGGAACTTGGGAGTAAGCTTGGACCTCCATGTCCTCACCGAGGAGGGTATCTGAGAAGGTCTTGAGGTGGACTCAGATCTCCACGACCTCCCTCGGAGGCTCGTGGGAGGTCTTGGGAACACTCTCGAGACCTCCTCGTTCTCCTTTGTTTGGCTATGGAATGGTTCTCGGGTGCTCCTCGGTTCTAAGACCCTCTCTCGGGTTGTGATCTCTGGACCTCCAGGAGGTCTTGCTGACCTCTGGCAGGTCTTGGTGGTCGGCCAGAGGTCCTTGTGGACCTCTGGGAGATCTGCTTTGGACTTTCCAGAGGTCTGGAGGATCTCTCGGGAACCCTAGGATTGGGTCACAATTGACACCAACAAAGCGTGCACCTTAGAAACCAGCCCAGCGTCATATCGCCCCTGCATTCCGACAACGACCCCGAGCTCATCCCATCGAAACGTCGACTTAATCCTAGTCAGAAGGGTTCAAAAGTCTGGTGATTCGCGAAACATAAGAACAATCATTTCCATGACACCAAAGTCGACATCACTATCAGTTTGGCTAATCACCCCGCCGGTAAATACATGTATAACTTTATCCATCTATATCCAATAATGCAAACGAAATATTGCAAAGTTAGTATTGTATGCCATAGATACGAAATATCACAATCAATATTGTACTTCACAAATGCTACGTTTCAGTTGACACATGATAGCAGTTTGAAGGTACAAATGTATAGTTAATTAAAGCTTGTTTGCTCCGTGTTTTTAACTGTGACATTACTTTATTGTAGTTACAATGACGAGCATGATGGTTTACAGTAATCATGGAACATTAGGTCCTGTTAAATGAAGTTTTCGGGGTTGTTTGACAATGAATGTGAAAGAGATACTCCATAGTACTCTGGTTGATGTCAATTTTCAATGGAGGGGCAATTGTGATCTGTAACTGTCATTTTTCTCTGGCAGAGATTAACCCTTGATTGAGGTGTGTTAGGCCATACACAGTAAATAAATAACACCAAGAAATAATGAGAGGCAAAAAGATCCAAATCCTATACTATCTGAGTCTCTCGTGCTCAGTCACGCTCGAGATCCCATTCTCGAGACCGCGCAAACCATGTGTTTGGGACCGCTTAGAGCTTACCTCTGAGTGCGAACCTACACTACCCTGAATCCACGTGTCCAGGTACGCTCGAGATCTGGCTCGAGTCCACCCAAACCACATGTTTGGGACTGCTCAGGGTTCATTCCTGAGTACGCCTAGGACTTTGTTCCTGAGTACGTCCGAGTTACGCGCCCGGGAGCGTCATGAACCACTCGTTCGGAAAATTTGGTATTAAGAAATGAGTTAAGTCACCTTTTTACGCCTTCAACCTTTATTTCATTTCTTTAATTACACTCGCTTTCTTTTAGAATGCTGACATACCATTTTAATTATACAAACCTCAATTGTTTCTAACCAGAGCATCATGTTTCAGGCTTCTAGATATAATGTCAAAACTCATTGTGAATTCTACATGCCACCTAGCTGCTTCCATTTTTGGCATAGTCCTGATAAATTCCTACCACCTAAGTGAGATAGTTCAATTATGAACTATACTTGCAACATGAAAATTAGTATCAAACAAGAAGGCAAACTTTGTTTAACATTCTATATTTCGTACTTCCTACAATGAAGGGATGACTATAGCTTGCATGGTTCCATATATTGCATCTCGACTTGGTTCTTTTTTTGGAATACTTCGAAAAATATATGTTGAGCAACAATGGTATTTTGCCGCTAGAACAAGATATGTATGTGTTACTTCAATGCGAAACGTCCACAATCATAAGAATAAATTGATAATCAGCTGCCCCCTCTTATTTTTGGCTCACGCTACGCCACTGTGTGCTGCATTCACAATGCTACATCCATGAATTCTATTTGTTGAACTCACAGGATTGGTCACATTTTTTAAAGAACCAACAAGATTGATCAAAGCTAAACACTCAGTACAAAGCTAGAAGAAAACAAAATTCCAACATCTCCATGTGAAACTATATTAACATCAAGGTTTCACACGAAATTACAATTTACATTTTGGTTATAATTGCCAGTGTCCAATCCTAGAAACGCAAATTGATCGCATGAGATGAGACCACCCGAAGCTGATGCTGGTACAGACGCCGACGAAAATAAAATCAACCAAAACAGTGCATGTACGAGGATTACCTTCATAGTGCAGGGAGCAGGGGTCGACAGACAAAAATAAAATCAACCAAAACAGTGCATGTACGAGGATTACCTTCATAGTGCAGGGAGCAGGGGTCGACAGACAGGAGGCCGGCGTGGGGAGAGGACAGGGTGGGGGAGGCCGGCACGGGAGAGGACATCGGCGCGGGGATGAGACCGGCATAGGGGGCTGGTGTGAGGTGAGGACGGATTTGGGGATGAAAGAAGTTGGGAGGAACAAACGAGCTGAGGAAAAACTGAAGAATTAGGTGGACGACGACACCTAGGTCGTCACTGTCACACCGCACTTGTCGGCGTGACAATACAACTTTGTCACACCATTAGTGGAGGTGTGACAACTGCCACGCAAGTCCTCCACGCTAGCACGGCACGCAAACGAGGGCTTACGTGACATGTTTCATCACACCGAGATCAGCGACGTGACAAAGCGGTTTTCCCACATTACGAGGAGTGGCGTGATCAAAAGGGTCAGAATTAGAAATAAAGTTCGCAAGAGGATAACTTTAAAATAATATTAAAAAGGATTAAATAAAAAAAAATTCTATGAAATGCAGGGAACATGACAACATTCCAAAGAGTCAAGTCATATGGAGGGCAGATAAGAACATTTCAGAGAGTCAAGTCATATTGAGGGCAGACAAATTGAATAGATTCCGCTGTGCGAAATCATTTTGGTATTGCACTTGTTACTGAAATCGATCACGAGTAACATCAAGGATGCTTAAGCTCAACTCGCCTACAAAGATCAGCAGATGACACCAGTTCAGACTGTTCAGTGGATCTCCTGTTATACTGTTTCTAAACTGCCGCATTTCTGCACTAGAAATGATACAGCCATATTTCTCACACACAGGTTAAGGATGTCTAATAATCAGTAATGGAGATCAGATCACAATACAACCTGCAGCACCGTAGGATGTCACAATATGCTCAGAGGCAAAAATGATCTTTCACCGTATCATTGACTGTTCCAAAAAAACACACTTAAGCTCAAGTACCAGGCTCCACATTATTGTCAACATAGGCAGCAACCTCGCAAAAACAATAAAAGGAAAACAGCAACCAAAATTTAGGAGACAGGCATGCATTCGTCCAAAATACCAAATGGATTCGCACGAATATCTCAAAAGAACTAGTGAAATCAGTTCATCCATATTTAGTTGTGACCACTACACCTCAACTACAGAATAAGTGTACAAACTTAACCTCTTCCATATACATAAGCAGACAATTTTCACACTAGCATCTGGGCCATACCATTCTTGTTATTGCAAAATATCAAGCCTTGATTTTAAAGTAATTTTTTAGAGAAAAGAAAAGGTGCCCCTACAGATTCATGACGCAAAAACTTCTCGCTCAACCAGATCATTACCGATTAAGTTGCACAAACTCTAGGTTCTCTCTTCTCCTCAATGACACGGAACAGCAATCGGAGTGTTGAGGTTTTACATATACCCAACTGTTTGAACAAATTTGACAAACCAAGGGTCAGACCAAAAGACAAGTCACTTCAGTTTAAACATGCAGCTTTGCTCAAAGTACCATCATGATTAAGATGCATACCTAGAACAATATGTAAATTACTCAAGAGTTAAACTACAACTTTATTATGACTCTAGATCAACTTAAGTCGAATTGATCATTCATCATTTATTATTGTGCCAAAGATTGACACTGAAGCAGAATTCCCACAGTAAGGCCTTGTTTCCCGACCCATCCCCGGGATGGGCCAGGATTTTAAACTAAAATCCCAGCCTATCCACCGGGATGGGCCGGGAATTTGGGTTTCCCAGACAAGGCCTAAGAGATACCGACCCACTGTTAAGACAAAAGCATTCGGAGTGTTCTCAACATGGCATAACTATTATTCTAAATATAGTGGAGCCTTTAAATGCAGCAAAGATTAGCTTCTATTAACATGAGAAACATTGTGAACGCTTAACCAAACATAGGCGACATCCTCTACAAGATCCACTACACATCCTTCAAAACTTGCCTAGAACTTTAGCAAAATCCTCTACAAAGACCCAGTCATATCAGCTGTTAAATCATATCTGTTGTCCTACGATAAGGAACACCTAGCCTGCTCAGTTCTAACTTGTAACAGAACCAAGGAAGCTTAAATAAAATCCTCCGTGGGCAAATATCATGTTCAGAAATTTAGAGTAACTTCATGTTCCTTGTCAAGGAGACACCCCAAAAGAAAGCTCTCATATACGTGTTCCTATGATCACCAAGCAAGCAAGTACTTGGTAAAAGGCAGCAGGCTAGCTCCAGTTCCTAAATGATCACGAATACCCGTGGGGAAGAAGAAGAAAAAAGAGAGTAATCGCAAGATATAGAAGCACCACATAGATGTAGAATTCTAGTACTAGAGCAAAGATCGAGCAAGAATTATGAGACCTAATCGGTTCACCAGACAGAAACAGCCAATTTTCTAATTAATTAATGCCAACTAATAGAAAGATGCAGCAAGTAATAAATTTAGCAACAGATGGAGCTAGCAAGATGCAAAATTGTACTAGGAATCCTCAAGCACAACCGAGTTACCAAGATAGATATGATGCAGAAGTGTAGCAATTCTCCAGAGGCACATCTAGAGATTGGCCACAGTTCGTTGCAACAAAGTGAAAAGAAAACGAAACTTGTAGGGTTCATTGGCAGATCTAACTCAGGAAGGATCAAGCAAAGCTAGACAACAACAACCTCCTCGTTCGTTATACATCAAAACCATCTGATCTGATCTGAGGGAGAAATTAACAGGAAGGGCGTGGAAGGACGGGTAGCCGGACCACGGAATCGGATCGGACAGGTTGGGGATCAGGCGGAGGCGGTGGCGGCGGTGCGGGAGCGGTAGAGCTTGCCGAAGACGTGGAGGGCGGTGACAAATCCGATGAAGCAGAGCGACATGACGAGCACCATGGTGGGCGAGAGGCGCAGGCCCGGCGCCTCGTCGGTGTAGAAGCGCAGCATGTTGCTCCCGCCGCCGCCGGAGAAGCCACCACCCCCGCCGGTTGCGGAGGTTCGGCGGCGGCGCATGCCAGCTGCGGCGGCGGGCGTGCCGCGGGGCCGACGGTGGCCGGTCGGGCACCGGCGGCGCCGCCGACGGAGGACTGGGACTGTGAGGAGGAGCGAGCCATGGCTGCCTTCGCCTCGACAAGCGCGTGGAAAAGTGTCTCTGGATCTCCAGGTCATCCAGGTCGCAGCTCAGAGCCTTATAGAACACATAATCTATACACAACACTAAAAATAGATCATAGGATGGTATAGACGGTTGATGTCTTTTTAATTGTCTCTATAGAACACATATTTTTTTAATGATTTTTTCTTTAACATCTTTATAATTAAATTTCTGTAATTGTAGATAACATTTTTCTCTCTTTTTATTTTCTTTTATCCACGTCAACAAAAACCCTTTTTTTTCTTTGTCAAAATTTGGTATATACCACTGTGATATATGCCACTGAGTATCATAAAATTAGAAATTTGTCAATCCCATTTTTTTTCATTAGAAATTTGCCATTATCTCCCCTTTTCTCTTATATTGCATCTATTCATTAGTGAACTACCAATTTTACCCCTCATCCATCCAACTCCAATCTTCATCCCTTCTGCGTTCTGCCCCCTTCTCATCTGATCGTTTCCACCCAAACAATTTCCGCCAAAGATGCTCGAGCGAGGACCGGCGAGACCGACGCCGCCTTCCCAAGCACCCCACCGGTCCCGCCCCCTATCGACCAACGCATCCCAGCCGTGCCTCCCCCGAGCTCCCCTTTGGTCCCAGCGCCCCCGTGTACCTCTCTGCCGAGGTACGTAAATCCCCCTTCCGCTCGATCCTCGCTGATCCGATCTCGTGATTCGGATCGTGAAGGTTTGATTGTAATCCCCATGGCGGATCGGCTCATGTGGCCATAGGTGCTGGAGCTGGCCGAGAACGTGGCGCGGGACAACAAGAAGAACCGGAGCTGCTGGGCACCGTCATGATCACGGTCGGCGGCGTGCTGCCTAACATCCACCAGACTCTACTGCCCAAGAAGACCTGAGGCAAGGGGGACATCAGCTCCGCCTCCTAGGAGTTCTATGAGAGTTCCTCTGCTGCGAGAACCAGTCTTGTCTGGGTGATGATGCGGTGTTTCTTGTGGTTTTGGGATGATTTGGTGTCTGAACTTTGAGGGATGTAAGTGCTCTGGTTTGTGAATGAATGAATATTGTGAATTCCCATTGTACATTGCTGATACGTGTGATCAGACAATATTGTGAATTCTCATTATACAAACACTGAAATATGATGTCCATTTGGCTACATGATCTAGACAATATTGTGAATACCCATTTGTACATTGCTGATGCGTGTGATAAGACAATATTGTGATGTCCATTGTACAAACACTGAAATGTGATGTCCAGTTGAAAAACATATTGAATTGTATATGAGAGAGTGTTATCAGAATGTATATGGAGTATGCAACAATGACAACCGAATGCATTCAAACCCAACACATGCATTCAGCAATACAATCCCATTACAACCCTCTCAAAATATAGGTCACTGCATGACAGACCACTGACCTCTGAAGTCTGAACCTCCAGCATCGGGGCAAAATTACAAACAGGCAATGAGGAAAATGGAAAATACCACAGATTTGAACTGTACATGGTTTCAATCTGCCTCTCATCAGTACAGAATGGCCATTTGAGATGCACATCAGTTCTAGTCATCTGTGCACAACATTAGAAAATATTTATAGTAACAGTGAGGCTCTTAACAGTTACAAGCACAACCATTTCAGTTGCACATCTCTTGTATGGGGCGCTTGGAGCTCGCTCGGGGGCGGCCAACTGTGGGGTTGGGCGAGGAGCAGGGGAAGGCAGGGCTGGGATGCTACAGCCGGCGGGGAGGGGGAGGGGGGCTGGACCGGCGGGGAGCACGGGGAGGCGGCGTCGTCTCACCAGGGCAACAAGACCATGTGCCCTGGTTCAGCGCGTGGATGGAAATGATCAAATGAGAAGGGGCAAAACGCAGAAGGGATGGAGATTGGAGTTGGATAGATGAGGGGTAAAATTGGTGGTTCACTAATGAATCGATGCAAATATAAGAGAAAAGAAAAGAAAGGGGGGGGGGGGGGAGATAATGGCAAATTTCAAATGAAATCCCGTTTCTTCTTCCTCCCGGCGGCGATCGGCCTCCCCCTCTCTCTCCCGGTGGCGACCAACCTCCCACTCCTGGCTCGGGCTCCTCCTCTCCTCCTCCCGTGAACCGACCTCCCTCCCGGCTTGGGCTCCTCCCTAACCCTCCCAGTGACAACCCAGCCTCCCCTCCTCCCGCCTCCTCGCTTCCCTCCCTCTCGGCTGCGGCTCGGGGCGGCGGACTCAGTTCAGTGGATCCGAGCAAGAGAGGCCGAATCCGACGACGGGACGCCTTGGGAGTGTGGCGGGGCAGAGAGGAGGGAGGAGGAGGAGGAGGAGCAGAGGAGGAGATGGAGTACTGAGGTGGTGGAGCCGGCCCAGTCTTGATGACGTGATCGGAGATGGCCAAGGCGAGGCGAGCGATCGCGGCGTCTGCTCCGCACCGCCGGGACGCCTAGGCGATGCCGTAACATCCATGGATGATCCCGAACAAACCTAATAGTTCTAGGAAATGAAAAAGGGATCAAAATTAACCTAGAGGTCATATTCATCTTTCTGTAGCATTTCCCTATTAGCTCTTGATAGCGGAAAGGTTTTCTCGACATACTGTACAGTATATGACCTGGACATAAGCATGAATAATCACAAACAAAAAACCATGCAAATTGCAGAAGTATCATGAGTCATTTAACTTGTATAATGAAATGGAGCAATTTTTGCTGCTATCTAGTTACAGTCTCACGGTATCAACATGGTCATCGGATGTAAAACCATATCATGTTTACTTTGTACAGTCAACAAAAGGAATCATCATGAGCGCACAAACCATGTAAGATTACAAAGAAACAAAAGACGCATAGCCCACTTTCATTCATAATGTTAACAAATGTGATCTTGCATTTGAGTTCTACCTATTGATACAAGAGTGCTCAGTACAAAAAATAATATCATCACACAACACAAAATGTAAAACAAATGACTACCAGATGGCATTCAACGATGAATCAACAAAGTTACTTGATAGAATATATTGAATATTTTCTAAACATTTGGCATCCCGACTAGAATCCACTTTTCTAATATTCCAAAAAAATTATGTTGAAATGATAGCAATAGCATAAATGCTGAGTCATAATATAATAATTATTTTTCCATTTTCTGGGCCAAAACTTTATAATATTTTCTGAGGTCTATCTACAAAAAGGACAGGTCAGAGGCATTATAACAGTGATTAGCAAAAGTAGTTTTATAAAGTAAGCCAATTATTTTGCTTATTTATAAATTTTGCAACATGGTACAATTCAAGCCATCCATAAATGTTTTGAAAAATATTTCAGAGCACATAAAACACAAGTTATATGACATCCTTCGGATAAAAAAGTTTGTGTAATAGTATCTGAGCCAACGTAAAATGTGCCTATTGATAAACAAAAATAGATGAAGGGAAAGATGTGTAAAACACCTGGCCCCCGCCCCCATATCAATCGTTCTAATCTCCATTGCAATTCATCAACAATTTTACGCACAATATGAATAAATGTGCTATGGTGACGAACTAATGGACAACTCACCCATCTGCTGCTATGTTAGCGGGAGCTATTGACACTGGAAGTATGGATGGTTAATAGTGACCCAGAAACTGCAAGTTACGGAAGGATACTATGTCAGAGCAATAGGTCATCTAATATTAATACTGCAACATAAAGGAACTGAGTAAATAATGTTCTCAGCCTAAACATGTAGCAAGAGGAAGCACATAGAACAGGGGAAAAGAGAGGCATAAAAGAGATGCAGAGAGATCATCAGTTTTAATATTGCTCAGTAAGGAGAGTTTCACACATGATTAATGCAACATAACAACTCAAAGATCAGATGTTTGAACATGAGCCAACACACAGAACTTGAAACTTCACATGATTAATGACACAGCACCGCAAATTGAAAGCAATTAAGCAAGTGACAACAGAAAGATCGGGTGGCTCAGTAAGGATGAGTTTGCTATTGCATGAAAATTAAGAAAAACTTACGGGTCTGCCCTGCTGATTCGGCACATCTCACAATAAAAGCGGGAAGGTAATTCTGGAAGAACTCTGCATGCAGGCTTCTCAGATATGATAACACAACCAGCATGCTGCCATACGTTGCACTGTGGATCATCACACTGAAAAGGATAAAAAAATATATCTGAAGAAAAACGGATGCAAGAGAACATGTCGAGAAGAAAATTATAGAATGCTACAAATTTTCCAAGTAATGGAATAACGTGACACTTAAATGCTACATTTGACAAAACATTTATGTTTACAAAAAAAAAAAACCAGGACAAATCGATACATTATGGCTATAGCTAAGGCTCCAGGCTTCCTTTATAACAGAGACAGTAATCCAAAACAATTAACTGCCTTCAAGTTTCAGAATATGATAAGATAAACTGCTTTGATGATTCAGCATATGATCTGAACAATCAACTGGGTCAATGAACAAATACTGGAGATTTTATTGCATTGACAGCAGATGATAAAAAAAATTAAAAAAAGACAAACAAACAGATGCAGTCATACTTCATACTTGTCATGTGAACTGTACCTTAATCATGGAATCATTGGCCACAGTGTTTACTGCAAGAGGGCAACGGACCTTGACATCCAACTGAGAAGAATCATATGATTTCTTTTTAGGATTTACAATGTGTCCTGACTCAATCCGGCTTTTAGAGGCTGCAACAGTGTTTGCAGGGTCTTGCATTTTTCTGGAAACAGTAAGCAAAAAATCGACAGTTTACCAAAGCCTTGTAAGAGCCAATTGGACCATCTAAACACAGGTCAATTTGTGAAGAAATGTAAACTCACCTAGAAGTGTCCTCAACTATTTGCACCACTGTTTCTTTTCCAACCATCTTTTTCTTTGGTAAGCCGTTCATTTTGGAGGCTACAAGAACAAAATGAAAATGACTCCCCATGACCTTCCGGGAAAATAAACTAGTACAAAAAGGTCATTTTTTGAAAAACAACGACATAATGTACCTTGATCTTGTTGATCGGACAATATGCTATAATTTTGTCCACTAGTTCCTGTAAACCATTGCAAAACACAAACCCCAAATGGTTCAGAAGTAAACACTTCCAATATATAATACTAAAAAGCACAGAGAAGTTCTAACTTCAAAAATATGTTTATGCAATTCATATGTGGAGGCCTTAGAAATCCAATTAATTCCACATTTTTTCAGAATAAAAGGGAGCATCAAAACGTATGAGCAAGGGATGTAAAGTAAAGCAGTAACTAGCATTTTGGTTATTGCCAACATAAAATGGATAAGTAAGCTGCTTGGGTTTACCATTTTATGACAACCAATACATACACGAAAAAGGAGGCCAGATAACAAAGTTAATGAAGAAATTTCCCTTTACATCGTTACAACTGATTCTGATTCTGGGTAAAGGGTAATGCAAACAAGAACCAAGTTTTATCAGATGATTTGAGGACACGGTAGTACAAGTAAAATGAAGGTAACAGGCACAGCGACAGCATTTGGGTACAATGACATCCTAATCTAGAACTCAGTTAATTAAATGCATTCCATCCAGAAATCTTGCTAGGACAAAGTTACCGAGCAGCGCAAAAGGTAATATAATAATACGCTATTCTTGGTACATAGAGGGACCGAAATTTGGGTACTGGCACGATTAATTGACAGTTGTGCGGACCCTAATTTGCTGGGCCCTCCGGGCAATTCAAATCCCAAATAAGATCGGCCTGAGCCAGGGACCAAGGTTTAATTTTGCAGAATTGGCGGGGGCCGCGCGAACGCGTACCCCCTCTACCACAAATTACGACGTCCACTCTCCCTCTTGGGGAGATGGTAAGCCAACGCTCCCACCAAGTGCAATGTGGGCCATTGACCTAGGCCACGGGCCTTCATGATCGCCCGTCGACCCCGTCCAGGTAAGTATGTTGTAAGGGAGGCAGGGGCGCCGCTTATGTAGCCTCTTGGCGCTCCCAACCGGCTCCACTCAGCGATGTGGTACTAAATGTCACGCCGTGCCGCACCCGCACTGCCGCCGCGCGAGCGCGTTCCATGGGCTGGTTTTCTTTCCACGGCCCATAGGCCTAAACCGACGCACCGCTGCCAAACTTTCTTCCTCTTCTCTCTCTTGCTGTGATCCGTTGATCCAATTTGTTGATTTGGAGAATGGATGGTTGAGATTAACTCGATGGCAGGATATGGTAGCCCATGTGATTCCAAATCCAAACTCGGTGGCAGCCCATGGCGTGTGATTCCAAGAAACTTTCCCTCGCTCTCAAATTCTCTCCATCCCGACGTAAAATCCGTGCTATACATGCATTCTTTTCTTCTTCTTCGATATTAAATCTTTCATTCTTGGATATGCTTAATGACAAATTTCTTCCAAATGCATGTTTCAAATGATAGATACAATAACCTCTCTAAAAAACCTCTAACCCAAAAAAAAAAAATCAGAAAAGTGCTACAATATTTGCAGCATTCTATACTTTTGTAGAGGTTGTGGCGGGTGTGACTCGGCTTGGTTGCATGTTGCGCTTGTCTATTCTAAAGCTAGTGATGTTAAATTTACGGTGTTTGGTTTGCAGTGTAATTGTCAGAATCCGGGGATTAACACTCCCAAATCTTCTGTGTATTACTGAACTAGTCCTATGATCAGTGGCTAGCTCACACAGTAAACAAATATGGTAACATCCATAAAACACAAAACTTTATTAATAAATATCAAGGTTTATTACCAGAAAGGCTTACGAGTCAACAATACAGTTACAGAACACAGCGGGAAGACGAAGAAAGAAGCAGTAGAGCTTAGCTAATCTGCCACAAACAATCGACTGGGGTAGCGGTCTAATCGTCGAGATCTTCAGCAGTTGCGAAGTCCTTCTCCTTTGAACAACATTTTATTAAGCAAGAGTGAGCACAAACAACCGTGCCCCGCACAAGTTACGCCCAATAACATAATTATAACGCATGCAGAGATATATCAAAGGAAGGCTTATAGTATTGATTTTACATAAAACAATGTTTTCTTTTTAATTATCTGTACTAAGTTCCAAAGCAGTTATTCTATATCATAAATCAATTTTAAAAAGACAGTTTTATAGTATGATAACATTCATCCAAGAGTGGTGAAGGATACCTTCCTATCACATGGCAAACCGTCCAATTTTCCAATTAGATGTACTATACAAAATCATTTGATAAAGTATGTTGAAATCAAAACCAAAGTCTAACTTTGAGTGGCTTTGCTAGCATGTCCATGACCGTGGACACGGCTATTCAAATAATTTTACACTCTACAGAGGTTGTATAACTTTACCCACAAGAAAATATCATCTTATATTGTCCATCTGACACACTTTCGTAGGTGTGCAACTAAGTGATATCACAATACCTTTACAATGCGCCATTCCAACGTTTAAAACTGTGGGCAAATAATTAGCCATTACCTTATCATTGCCTCCAGCAGCCTGAATGGCGGTAGTATAGACTTGGAGGAACTCTGACGGGTTTTGTGTCCCGTCAAAAGATTTCATACTCCCTGGTTCGAACTTCTCTGGCTAGGTAACATCTCTTAATCCGGAAGAAAAAGCTTTGCAACTAGCATAAAGTCTAACACATTGTCGTACATTACGACGATTATTACGACCAGCAAGAGATCTAGGATGTCTACTACGTCCCGAAAAATGAGTGTCATGCTCACCTTGGCCTTGGATGTGACGGCCAGGAGCACTGTCATTTCGGTTTTGCCTTCGGCGCCCAATTGTTGACCCTTCTAAATGAGAGTCCGTTTAAGAAAACACAGTATGTGATCGGGTGGAGATATTCTCCACGGCATGTTGTAGCTCTTGTGTGATAACACGTATTACTTGCACTCCTTGCTCCGGAGTTAATCTTTTCGGAGGGCGTGCGATTGCGCTCGCTAAGTAGTGAACACGCTCCGCAGGGGAATCCTCCTGCGTGGGGGTTGATAAGGCATTTGGATACCTTACCATCGTTGCCCACAGAGGCGGCGTATACATCGCCTGTTGTGGCGCCCTCATTGAGGATCCAGGGTCGTCTCGATAGTAGTGGTGGTGAACCTGCGAGATGTGCACTTGTGTGGCGACATGTATCTTGGCTTGTCAGGCCTCCTCCTCATGTTGGAGGTGTTTCTGTTCTTCCCGCTCCTAGCGTTGCCCTGATGTTTCAGGATCATTAGTGGCATTGGGTTGATTGTCACCAACGGCAGCGACTTGACGACCACTGGAACATGCAGAAGGGGTGAACATGTCGTCGTCCTCTGAGGAAGAGGACGAGTTGTATTGTAGGGTGAAGAGAAGATTCTCCCCAGATGTTCTCTCTAGGCCTTCAACGTGAAGGCCGCCAGCGAGATCATTATGACACATTGGGCTCCAGGAACCTTCCGAATATCCTGCTCTAAGGGAGATAGGCTCGAGATAGTACCCGTCCATGGTGACGCTTGTGGACGAAGGCACGGCCGGCATAGAGCCAGCAGGTGCGGACTCGGTGGGTGACGGTGACTTAGTAATGGCCCCGGAGGAACCATGGGCACTGCCGGATACGAGGATGAAGTTTTCCTCCATGTCATCATCGTAGTCGGAAATATCGAGGATGCTTTCTTCTCTCCACGCAGGCAAGTTTTGATTCATGAGCAAAGCACAAGACACATTACCAGAATTGAGTCGGCGAAGATGATGACGGCGATCTCCACATACGGCGCCAGCTGTCGACGTCTGGGACTCTCGTTACAGAACGAACAAACAAGAATATAAAGAAAAAAAATGGAGATTGCTATCCATTCGCTAAAGGACTTAAAATGGTGATGTATATTGCAAAGGGTATGCTCTGGTTACAGGAAGAATAATTGTGAATAAATGTGGATTAGGGTCTGGATCGGGATCTGTCTTACAAAGGCACATAAGCCGGACTTTTATAATATACAAAACGCCGACAGTTTGTTACAGTGGTGCTTCTTCACGCCAATGGTCGCGTCTCTTCAAGTCAATAGTCACGTCCCTTCCTAGCAAACGTTGTATCTCTCCGGATGTAATAGACAATACCCTTTCTCCACGTGGGTTGTTATTAACTACACGTGAGTAACTGTCTTCGAGGATCTCCTCTGAGAAAGAGAGGTCTTGGAGTGATCTAAGAGGACCTCTAGGGGACGTCCAGGAAAGGTTCGAGGATGATCCAAAGACTCTTAGGGCCCATCTTCTGACCACTTGATTGATCTTGGACCCAGTAAGCTAACTTGGGCCCAGCAGAAAATCTATCTTAATTATAATAACAAAAATAAAGATATACTTGGATCATTGATTAGTCAACAATCCTCGTCAGGATGGGCGACGGCAGGTGAGGCACATGCGGCGATCGTGTGAGTTGGTCTTTTCGGTTTTCATAGAAATCGTGGGAGAGGAGTTGTGAGCCGGGCGAGGCACCGACGGTTTCAGAGAGAAGCCAGCCCACCTCTGGGCGGGTGGAAGAGAAGAAGGGGCGAGTGTTTTTTTTTCATAGTGAGAGAGGGAGTGAGACGATTCGTCCCGCTGCGTAAGGGTAAACTCCTTTTATTAGTTAAGATATATAGTTGATGATCATTCTATATATCGCACGTTCCTCAATGCTCAATGATCTTGTTGATGATCTGGCCGGTTAATTTAGCCATTCAAGAAAAAAGGTACTCCGATGCATGTCCTCATAATTGTTTTGTGGGAAATTCATCTTCTCCGGAGGGTATTTTAAGCTGGGTTCATGCACGCGTCTTCATGCATGACAAAGTTAGCTTATGCAACTGAGCCAATGTTACATACATAAGGAAATATGGCAATGTTGTGCACAATTTTAGATACTTGCCCTGTCCACTCCAGAGTCCAGAGGTATGTATGCATAAGTGATAAAAGACAACACCAACATCACTAGCTACATAGTATACATTAAATCTGAATCTTAGATCTTTTAATCAACCACTTGTTTTTGTCAGCACAAGTTCCCAGCTCAACATGGAGTAACTTGCAGTGCTTGATCATGAAAAGGGAGGGAGGGAGGGAGGGAGGGAAAGCAAGCATTGAAGGAAGGGGATCCTGGGGTTCTCCTCCACTTCTCCATCCATCCATCATCGACCCGGCCGTCTCCTTTTCTATGCCTAAAAATTGAGCCACTTGCAGCTCTAGTAGCTTAGCTCGCTCCATTCTGTAGTATTCTATTCTCCCCATAGATACCGATCGATCGATCGATCGTCCGTCTTGCAGGTAACTGTATGTGCGTAAAACATGTCCACTATCTGTACGCCGGATCAATCATCCAGTGAGCAGCAGCAGCATAAATAGATAGATACTGACCAATAATGCTGTACTACATGCATGCGTGGTACTGGTACCCAATAGCAACAAACAACAGGGTAACTGTCACACATTATACATTCACAGCACATTGCTCATCATTCATCAATCAGCTTCTACATTGCAAGGCTACATAGCTAGTGGCTGCTAGAAGTAGTATACATCTGGATTCAAATTCCAATTTACCTGTCATTTTAGCTCTAGGCACTTAGAACAAGGCTGGAACTAATACCCTTTTCTTTTACGTAATTTACATCTACTAATTGTATATTCGCGTTGATGTTTCAAAAAATTGTGTATTCATCCCTGTAACACCACTACCAGTAAGCAATTAATATGGGCATTTTCGTGGAAAATGTTGACTAGAAAATCCAAAAACATATCTATTTGCAAATAAAAACAACATCCTAAAATGACATCAGACTCGGAACTAGAGGTGGTGGTAGTAGTAGTGTAGCTAGCTGAGCACTAATTGCAGCTAAAAAAATTAATTAACCATGCATCATAGATGAAAAATGAAGCTCTCCATGATCCAAAGGCTACGGACTATACACAAATCAATAAAAAGCCCAGCCCAGCCCAGCCCTGCCTGCCCTGTTGTTATATACAAGAAGCCATCTATCTGCTTGCTACTCCACTTGTCCACTTGTTTGCCAATAATGCATACTACCCAGCTGATGGAGCTGCTGGTCCCCTTCAGTGCCATTATAGCATTACTGTCCTACATGTTAACCTCCAAAGGTTCGATTTATTGTGTTTTGTCACATATAGCACCATTAAATCTTTGGATTCTAGCCCATGAAGCATGGACACGCCACTTTGTCGCCGTATCCGTGTTGGGCATCATGTCCGACACGGATATGCCTCAAACACACCACAACGTATCGACGACGTGTCAAACAATTAAACAGCCGAAATATATATATATTTTAAAAAAATCCGATACGACTTTGTTGACGATCAAGTCGCCGATCTTACGAAATAAACAGAGGAAAATGACAAAGAGTTTTTGGGAGAGAATGTGATTGCTCTTTATTATTATGAACTAGATCCTTTACAGGGAGTGCTCTTGACAAGGCAGTGGATTAATCCTAATTACACTGAGCGTAATGCTTGCTATGCTATTTGAATCAAACTTGAAATATGAATCTAATGCCGATTGTGATACTTCAATCTAATGCATTTGTCCCTCCGTGCTCCATCTTTAAATAACCATCGAAGGGGTGGCAGTTACTCCTAGAAAAGACGTCTATTGGAACCGGCGCGTCCGGTCCGAATCTCCATCGTGGAATCATGTAGAAAAATAAAAAACAATACATATGTGTATATTATTATTATTATTAAAATATATATAGCCGTATCGGCGTTTTTGAAGAAATAACGAATCCCCGTGTTGGTATCGTGTTGACGTATCTATGTCCGTGCATTATAGATTCTAGGTATAGTTCTTGTCATGCACCCGCATGCTAGTGGTTGTTTGTTTGCATTTATTTTGTGATCGTTAATTCTGACCATGGCATCCATCAAACTATTGTCTTTGTTCTGCACTGTTCCCGAGAATCACCATCTCTGTTGCTTAGGATCAACATGGAAGATTTTGTGTCGGCCAAGCGTGCATGCATGTGGTTTGTACGTCGTCTTCACAAATAGTATCTGTCAGCAGAAATGTTAATTTCAAGCTAAACATATATACAAAATTCTTCAATCAGTGAATTGAAACTTCAACTCAAGATGCATCTGTAGTAGATCTCTTATCACAATAGATATATTTCATCCTTCAGAGAATCAGACTATCAGACTAGATCTAAATGTTCATTCAAATGCCCTAATAGGCTGGTTATCTGAACAATTCCTATCGAACCTTTAACTACTGGATACAAATGAGATCAAATTTTCACCTCAATCCCATCTTTTTTTGATGGTTTCTTCAATCATGTATCTATTTCTCCAGTTTTGACATTTGGGTTCAGTCCCGTATTTTGAGAAATACCACAGAGAATACTTTTTGCCAATGTTTTCTAAGGTGTAGTTGTACATATGTCTTGAATAACTCTTAACCTTTTTCATCTATTGGGGTAACCATGCATATAGTATCTTACAGTTTGGCAGCTCTGCATATTACATACAACCCAGTAGAAATAAAAGAAGATCCCGGGAAAAAACCGGATGGGATTCTCGGCCGGCGGGCGGTACCGGTAACCGGCCGGTTACCGGAAATCCCGGAAAAAAACTGGATAAAATTCACTTGAATTTACTTAAAAATCAACCGAAATTCAAAATTTGAATTTGCTAAACCGAAACAAAACGGCCGGTTTTGTTATTCCCGGACCCCACCACCGGTTACCGCAACCGGCCGGGTTTTTTCCCCGGTCTCAATAGCCTTTACCATGACATGACCCTAGTGGGAGCATCGCAACATTGCGCGAAAAGGTGTTTGTTATTGGGGTGAGGGGGAAATTCCGCTTGATCGATGGCATTCTCCATCACCAACCATGCACACACCATCATCTTCTTCACTTCTTCTGATATGCATCATGCATTCGATCGATGCAAATACTATATCTTCGGAATATTCTTGTTCTCCTGCCTTTCTCCCTGCATAATTGCGGCTGCTCTGCGGTCACTCATTATTCTTTCCACTCAAAGCTTTTTTTACAGTAAGCTAGCTTTTCACTCTGAATCTTGGAAAAGAAGCATGAAAGTGGTGGTGGAATAAAGTGCGCGGCTGTGCTATGTGCCGGCCGGAAACTTTGCAGTAGGAGAGAGATGATCATGAGAGGGAGAGAATCGTCGAGATATGCATAATACATACATGTTGCCCATTTGGGTGTGCAAGTGCAGCTGCAAATGACCATGGCAACTCGCAGTACTAGTGGCCGATGTTCTTCTTATCAGCTTCCTGGAAAGGCCCAGTTTGATTTTCTTCCAATTATTGGCGATTTTCGTTTCTATCGCCCGCTCCCCCCGGGGTAAATTTTGAAACCGGTTCCGATTTGCATGAATTTTGTCAAATTTAGAAGAAATTTGCCCCGAAATTTATTTTCAAAAAAATCGGTCGAAATCTTCCGATTTTCGGCCAAACCGGCCCTACCTGACCACCCCACCCCCAAATTTTCATTCTGGTTTTCAAAACCCTGGGTGACTCCATCCAATCCAATTGATCCGTCGGGTGCTTAAATTATTGGCCGGCCGTTCAACCTAGCTAGTGCATGGTTCATCATCAAGACCCTGACCAAGCATACATGAATACTGATAACTTCTTTTGGATTTTGAGTGCTTTGTTGACTCTCTTTTTCAACTAGTATTATCTGTGTAAGTTGGGCATCCGAATTCCATTTTGGTTGAATTGAAATCACCTTGTTCTCTACTAGCACTGCGGATTGCAAAATTAGACGATGTGAGACATAGAATAGAGCTATTCGCGTTTTCTGTTGACCAAATACTAGCACCGGACCGGAAGATATCGCTGTCCCACTTGCTTACCAGTACCTAATCGATCTATTTGAGCAAATCAAGATAGCAAAAAATCTATTACAAGCTAGCTTCCATGACACTTTTCACTATGGATTGTTATGCCCTATCAATTGGAATCTGGAGCTAGGCATGCTCTTTGGCTCCTTGTGTTATAGGATCCTTTCACTTGTGCTGTAAGATACGGCACTGTAGGAGGCGTCCTAGCAAACAGAGACACACACACGTGAAAATTTATGACTAAGATACTTTTGCTGTTGCATTGACGGGTGTGGACAAAAGATGCCTATGTGTATCCATCTCTGATCAAAGGGTTAGGAGAAAGCATCTAGACCGAAATGGCAACTAGTGGGCACAGAACCTCCCTCTCTAGTATGCTAGAGCTTGACTTTAGAAAATTAGCAGTGAGGTCATGAAAGGATGCATGGTTTCTGTATTTGTGTTAAATATAAGTAGTAGATAGGATGCGAATTATGGAATTAGGGAGAAACCTTCAAGCAATTCTTGTGAATAGTTAGGTAGGTATTTTCTGAAATTTTACTTCTGAAAGAAGTGTAGATTGCTGAATTGGGTGTAGTAACTTTTCAGGCAAGCTCGGTACACAAAATCAATCATGCACTCTTATGTTGGTTGATCATGTCCAAGAATAACTAGACATGTATCTATATGAAGTTAAGTAGCAAAAAAAAAAAACAGGGGCGTGCCATAAGCATCGTGGTCAATTGGCCCACTAAGCTTTAGTAATTTAGGTCAGGCTCAAACTTCCCCTAAGTGTGAAAGCGTGTGTCTTTAATTTGAGGCAAAAGGACGTATTGCTTAGAAAAGCTAGCATTTGTGCGAAAGCAAGAAAGCTATAGCCAATTCATGCATGCATGCCACGTCAACTCGATCTCAAAAGGAAAAACTTTCTGTCCTTTTTGTTTTCTTTCTTTCTGCGAGAAGATACATACATATATATATATCTGGCATGATATTGATAGACAGCAAAGTATATATGAATAAGCATCTACATGAAAGATATATATCATTGCTAGCTGGAGATCGTCAGGTAAAAACCAAAGAAAAGCAAGTACATATCGTTGCAGTACTTGCACGCTCTAGTGCAGTGCAGTCAACTCCAACACTAATTTAACTAGGCATATATGTCATATATCAACAACAACTATAACGTTTTTGCTTCTCAAGCAGCACCTCTCAATTCGTTTTTGTGGGTACGTTTTGTTTAACACAAGGACGTATGTAACAGTTCTGTCACAGTCGTGTGTGTATATATATATGGGTACGTAGTTTGGGGTTTAACAACTAACAAATCAATCAAATCCTGTCAATGAATTAGAAGATTCATCGGTTAGAGTACTTGTCAAAATTAAAGTCTCAACTGTCACACTGAAAATCGAAATATACGCCAGAATTATACTGAAAAAAAAGAAGTGAATCTGTGACGGCACGCGTGTACGCAGGACAAATTAAAAGAGAGGGGTGGCAAAAGAAAAGCAGTCAGAGAGAAGGAAACAAGGGCATTAATCTTTTTTATCAGTATTGTTCCGGTAGCAATATAATAGGAGGACATGGAATTAATTGATGATGATGATGATCTTTGTGCTAAAAAATTATAGAGTTGATCGTGGTGGGGGCCCAGAGAGATTTAGTGTTAAGATACACAAGAATTTGATTGATTCTAATTCTATCCGGCTGGGCTGGGCTAGGCTGCTAGCAAGGAAAGAAGACAAAAGATGCTTATCCGTGAAAAGGAAGGGCCTTTGACAGGCGACAAAAGGCAGCCCCACCCCCTTCTTTTCATCTGCTGCTAATTTTTCTTGCATCGTGCGATCCACTTAAGATAACCTTTTTTGTTTTTTTTTTCCCAGGAAAAACAAAGCTTCATTTGTGAGCACAGCACACGCATTGACCCAAAATTGTGCAAGTTGTTATTGTTTTTTTTTGGAGAGGGTTCGTGGCCATCCGATCGATCGAGTATCGGATGGCCAGGATCGAGACCCACGATATCTGATCGTACAGTCCCAACACCCAACACGTGTCATTCGGTAATCCGACACGTGCCAAGAAACAGTTATCAATTATCAGTTGCCTACGATCACTTCAATTCAATTGGTTCAACAAATTGCCTATGTGAGTTGTGTCCACATCCGTTCGACGTGGATGGATGTTGATGCATTGCCGTAGAGGATCCAAATTACGTCTTCCACCTGCTCCCTGTGTCACTAGCTGGTGGGGCCGCAGCCCACCATGCACAGTAGCACCAAGTCAAGTGGTCTCTCTCCCTAGCTACCATCCAGCTGTGCTCATGCGCACTCACACAGCGTTACATGTATGTATCTCTCTCTCTCTCTCCACTTAGATATATAAGCAGTAGCACCACACCAAACTAATTAAACTTGCATCCATAAAACCAAAAATCATGTATAATACAACACTAGAGTTAATTTGTAGGTATGAAAATATATCGCATGCCTTTTTCAATAGCACAAAAAAAAAACATGAAAGTTGATAATAATAAATTAGTAAATGGATGGATGTGATGGAAGCCTAAGAGTAAGTGTACCATCGGTGTGTCTACGTCTAACTAAAGTTGAGGCTCATTTCTTGGCAAAAAGACAACGACTTTTGCTTACATGGATTTGACAGATACGTAAATAACGTGGCATGTAGCTAGCGTTAGCATAAAATGTGAAAATGATGTATAGCTTATCCTTTTATTGAAGCATTCCTAGCAAACTCAATCAACTAGTAGCTAGTTCAAACAAGGCATATACGATTTTTCTCGTCATTAATTATAATCCAATCTTGCTGGTACAGGATGTAGATTTTAGTGTATTTTTGCAATTACTTAGAAACTTTGGCTGTGAGAGAATCGATGTTATTTGAGTTTCAGTATGTCAAATAAAATATATCTTCGGTATCTATCTTGTTGCGGTAACAATGTCACCTGGAAAATTACTCCCTCCGGTCTTTTTTTTTACTTGACGTCTTATGATCCGTGCCGTTAATGTTTGACCACCAAAAGACTTAAAACTATATATACTGGTTATACGAAAATTATATCATTAGATTTGTCGTTAAAAATAATATTGTAATTTTATTGGTACATCTTAATGTAAAGCTATAAAAAGTAACGGTCAAAGTATAAAAAAAGGGATATAGTAAAATACATCAAGCTGCTAATCCCTTATTTCCATAGGTTAGATGCCATTGCTGATTGCTGCCAAAGCTTAGATGCCATTGCTGCCTATGTGTGACTGTGTTATCTCTTTCTTGCAACAGTAAGGTAAGGAAACCAAAAGAAGAAGAAACCATGGGTGGTACCTACATGATGCTTCACTTGCTAAGAGAAGTGAACAGTCATGGTTACAGTACAGTGCACTCCACCAACAGTAAGGTAAGGTAAGGTAAGGTAAGGAAACCAAAAGAAGAAGAAACCATGGAGATGGATGGAGTGTTGGTTTCTTGAGGGCTTTTTGGGAATTTTCCAATTAGAGAAAAGAAATATAAAAAGAAAAGAAAAGGAGTTGGAGAGCCCACCTGTCATTGAAATGGAGGAAGAGATATGGGTTGGAGATTTCTATCTCCAACTGTGAGGAATCTCCAACCGTGAGGGAGAAAGCTTCGACAATTTTTTTTGGTCTTTCGGCCAAAACTGAAGGGCGTGCGACTCGAGGAGTTGGATCGGCCGGCTCGGGCGGGTACTGCGCGGCCCGGTGGTGGTGTTAGCTTCTCCCCCTGATCCTCCTACTCTGATTTTGGAGTTAAATAGCTTCTCTTTTCTTCGGTGTGTTGCATCGGGGAATCCAGTGAAATCAATCCCTGTGTGATTCTTCTTCCTCCCCAATTTTTGATCTTGGTTTTTGGGTCTTTGGGGGCTATTGTACTGCCGGGATCATCTTGGCGCTAACGGCAGCAAGGCTCAGGATCTATTTGAGAAGAGAAGTACCTGATTCTTGGTGCTCGGTGGTGAGACGCACTCGGCTAGTGCGCTCTTGTGGTCTTGTGCGGCATTTTTCTTACACCTCAACTTTGTGCTTCTTGGTGATCCTGCTGAGGGAGAAGTTTAAAGGTCGGCATTGTATCTCCGATTACTTCGTCTTTTGCACGGATTAGCAAGGCGATAGTTTTTCTAGGTCAGCGTCTTCTTGACGTGCCTTGCCGATTGCATCTTGGTGATTTGATTTTGATTATCACCGAATTTGTGAGTATTCCTGTTACGTATTTGTGCATCACTTTGTGTATATAAGTGGACTGGTCTGATTCATATTTCTGAATTGGAAGTGGATTGAGATATCATGCAAAGTGATGTCAGTGGGTTTCCTTGTCTTGCTTTGTGATGAAGTTAGACATAACCTGAAATTTGATTTGACAATTTAGTTTAGACTTGAGCTTCTAAGAATATTATTCACATTCTATCTTTTGATCTGGGAGTAGCAGTCTATTCTTTCATACTATAATAGGCTTGCATGATATTCTGTTAGTTCATGGTAACAGTGTTCTTCTTGCTATTATGATTAGCTCTTTTAGGCTTATTTGGTGATCTGATTTTAATTGTGTTTGATCACTGTCAGTGAATCAAAAATTGTTGAATCAAGATTGTTGGCTATTCGAATTGTAGTTTTGATACTTTGTTATTTGTGACACCCTGTGCTAGTCGAAAGTAGTATGTGAGAACCCGAGTTTTTAGACCTAATCGAGTAGCAGTAATCGGTAATTAGCGGTAATTAATTTCGTCTTAGCAGTAAGCTAACTGTAGTGTTAGACCGTTATTAAGCAACTGATTTAAATTTTAACTTGTTAGTATTTTCGGGGTTCCTTCTGTTAGCATTGCATTATTAGTCATTAGAACCATCATCCATTTTCAATCTCAGCATTCAATGCAAAAATCTGTTGCATTCTCCCGTAAAACAGTAGGATCATAGTCGTAATAAAAAAATTACAATCTCCATTTCCATTAGAGCAATAAAGCAATAAATGAATTGTTTGCAAGAGCATTTTTACAACAAATCAATTTGTGAGCATTGCATCATTCAAGTAGGTAGCACCATTTGCATCTTTGCATTTCCCTCTCTCCTCTCTTCTTCAATGCATAGCAAGCAGCTCATATTTTCCAGAGAACATGTCATTTCAGCAGATTTGGAAACCCTGCGATCGGTTGTACCGCACGTCAATGCGGTTCAACCGGGCTAAGCGGTTGTACCGAATGTGTGTTGGTGGTTGTACCGAACCAGTGCCCGGCTAGTTTTATAGCTGTTGGAGGGAGTGCGGTTGTACCGTATCTTAGTTAGCGGTTGAACCGCTCCTGCTGATTTTTCAGCAGACTTTTCCACAATGGCTAGTTTTTATGTGTGGGCTATAAATACCTACCTTGGCCGTGTGTGGGGGTGCTGCTTGTGTTCCTATTCATACTATTGAGCTAGTGCAAGCTCTCTACTCTCATTTGTACATGTGTTGCACTTAGTGAGCTTGAGAGGCAAACCTTAAGTGCATGTGTTGCCTTAGGTAGTGGATTGTGTATCCACTTGAGCTTAGATACTTGATTAGTTCAAGTGAGAGTTCTAAGACTTATTACTCTTGGTGTGTGCCAACACCTAGACGGCGTGGTGGCGTCGTTGCGCTGGTGAGCTTCTCAAAGAAGATTGTAAGAAGACCCGAGCGGTTTGTGAGTGGTGTGGTGCTCGCCATCTTCGGAGTGGAGAAAAAAGCAACCCTAGTGGAGCGAGTTGTTGGTTCAGTTTGGAACCGGTCCAAGTGGTTGGACTTACCTTGGAGGCGGGTGCTCAATTCGTGGAGCCGGTCCAATTAGTTTGGGCTTGCCTCAACGTGGATTAGGGGAGACCGGTAAGTCTCCGATCACCACGGTAAAACATCATCGTGTCAATTGTGGTTTGCATTCTTGTGTTTTACATTGTGCAATTTATATTCCTTGTATTAAATTGCTTATTCATTATGGATGAATGCTTGCCTAGCTTTGTGCTATTTACATTGCTTAAATTGAATTGCTTACAAGTCCTTGCTTGATTGTTATATTTATCAATAGACTTGTATTGTTGGTGCACTTAGGTGAACCTAGTTGATTTAGGCTTTAATTGTGCAAAACCGTATTTGTATTAGCTTTCGCATTAGAAATCGATTTTAGCCAAAGAAGTTTTTAAAACGCCTATTCACCCCCTCTAGTCGGCCTCCTCGATCTTACATTATGTATCCATAATATCACTCAAAATTGATTATGTATTTATTTGTATTATTATTTGTGTTGCCGTATCGCTACGAAGATCTAACCGAACAAGCATGTGAGTAGTGACCGAGGATTAAATCGACACCAACCTCTCCTGCATCTACGAAGGCAAGCAATCCTCTTGAACATAAACATAGTTAATTTAAATGTAAACCGTATATTGCAGTATTATGTGTATTGCATTCAAAAATGTTTCTCCAAAACTTAAATCAATGATTGAGATGAAAACGATTAAGATGAATATGAAAGAATTGAGAATGATGAAAGGGAAGTGATAAAGAGAATATTATGGCCGGTAAAGGGGGCCCTTGGCAGGTAAAAAAGGAGGCAGGAGGTGGGACCCTTTACATATGGTTAAAATATAAGGACCAACAAAACTCTTACTCGGTCAAAAGCCGTAAATTCAATACCAACCATTTTCCCGTTTCGGCGGGCAGAAAATGCTATCTTGTTACGTGACTATGCTCTCCACAATGGGTAAGTAATATGTGTGTGTGATGGAGGAACCCAGGACCGGTAGGAGAAGTCCGGAAGTGGGGGATCCAAGGCGCTATAGTGCTAAGGTGGAGTGTTGAGTGCAGGATAGAAGCTGCCTCAGCCAACATTACTAGAACTCGGTGGGTGACGAGGTCAACGCCGATAGAAAGTAATGGGTGGATAAATTAATTCACGTAACTTGAAAAACGTTCTGTATTCTGATCTCGAACCCGCATCAAAGGAAATGCGGTGGACCCTGTTCACAGAGAGTTCAGAATAGCTATGGGTAAAGTGGTGCAAAGCCTGCGCAGTGCTAAATAAAATCATTAATTCATGCCAGCCTCCAGGATTGGAGTCTGCGGGAACCACAGGGGGTCTATCTTCTCTCTGAGTGACTAGTAGTGTTTTCAGCATTAAAATCTGTCACCTAAATGTTTTAATGAGCTATTTTCAAAAATAAGATGATTTAGAAACTGTGATAACCAACAGAGTTAGTGCATTCAGTGCATCTTTTGCTATTAATGCTTGCTGAGTACTTTTGTACTCAACCTTGTTAGTATTCTTCTTTGTAGATCCTAGTCCGACAGGGAATTATCCCGAGTGGGACGAGGGCCGTGCAGGTGCAGATGAGGCCGCAGGAGTCGAGAACCCTTACTACGAGGAGCAGGACGAGGTGGACGCCCTATTCGACACCTGGGACGACTAGGAGGCCAAGGGATCATGGCAGGCAAGAGGGGGTTATAGTCCCATTTTGAAAGTGTAAATTATTATGTGTACTGTAAGATCTTAGCCCTATGTGGCTAACTGTTGCAATAAAGAACAATTTATATTTTATTGTTCTGCTGCGTCAACTCTGGTAAGGCTTACTATTCATTGAAGCGGTGTTCTACCTAACAGACGAATAGTAATCCGTTGCCTAAGTGTGATTACCTGCCGGGGTGATGACACGGAGCGTCACATAGTAGCTGCTGTCAAGGTGTTCGGTTTTGACAGTTTAAGAGAAGTGATTTTAGAGCTCAAGGCTTAAATTAATTTTGTCAAATACAATAAGTGAAGAGTATAGAGCACATATAGTTTCCTCAAATCTGAGCAATATGTTGATTTGTTTTATATACATGTGTTATATGTTTAGCATTTCAATCAGTTTAAATGAGTTGGAGGATTTACATTTGATTACGTTGATTTGGTCATTTAAATGCTGTTGGATTAACGCTCTTTTGTCTTATGATTATACTGGAATTATCACTGCATTTATGCTTAATCTGCTCTGTTTTCGACATGGAGGCCTCCAACCAAATACAAATAGCCTTCGCTGTATGGGTGCCTCTTCGTATTCCTCTTCTCGCCAAACAGCAGTGGCGCCATTGCCTCTGCTGCTCTGCGCTGCAGGACAGAAGAAGAAGAAAACATCGTCATCGTCTTCCCTCAGACTCAGAGAAACGAAACTGACTAGAACATATAATATAATGTTGCAGAGAGAGAGAGACATGTAATATAAACAACTCCGCCTCCCTTTCTCTTAACCAATTATCTCCTCCGCCGCTCCCTCCCGCTCTGCTCTCCTCTGCTCTCAAAAAGAATTGCAAAGCAATTAAGCAAACCAAAGCGGCCGGCCCCCTCTAAGTTGCCGTTATTCGCGATTCACCCCTCCCAATTTTACACTTGGCCCCCATGTCTGGTAAACAATAATCACAACCAACCCCCTCGAGTTCGAGTGACTCCCAACCCCCCCGCGGCCGTGATGCCGACGCCGGTGCCCGCCGCGAGGCAGTGCCTCTCGCCCGCCGCCGTCACGGCTCTCGACGCCGCCGTCGCCTCCGCGCGCCGCCGCGCCCACGCGCAGACCACCTCCCTCCACCTCATCTCCTCCCTCCTCGCCCCGCCCGCCCCGCCGCTCCTCCGCGACGCCCTCGCGCGCGCCCGCAGCGCCGCCTACTCCCCCCGCGTCCAGCTCAAGGCCCTCCAGCTTTGCTTCGCCGTCTCCCTCGACAGGCTCCCCTCCTCCTCCTCCTCCTCCTCCTCCTCCTCCTCCTCCTCGCGCACCAGAGACGACCCGCCCGTGTCCAACTCGCTCATGGCGGCCATCAAGCGCTCGCAGGCCAACCAGCGCCGCAACCCGGACACCTTCCACTTCTACCACCAGGCCGCCACCGCGCAGCCCCCCGCGGCGGTCAAGGTCGAGCTCTCGCAGCTCCTGCTGGCCATCCTCGACGACCCCGTGGTCAGCCGCGTCTTCGGCGAGGCCGGCTTCCGCAGCGGCGGCATCAAGCTCGCCATCCTAAGCCCCGCGCCGCTGCTCGGCCGCCTCCCCACACGCAGCCGCCCGCCACCTCTCTTCCTATGCAGCTTCGCCGCCGCTGACGACGCCGACGTGCCCTCGCCCGCAGGGAACCTCGCCGGCGCCGGGGAGGAGAACTGCCGCCGCATCGGCGAGATCCTCTCCCGCGGCCGCAACCCCATGCTAGTCGGTGTCGGGGCCGCCTCCGCCGCCGCCGACTTCGCCACGGCATCCCCGTACCGTATCCTCCCCGTCGGTCCCACCTCCATCGAGCAAACAGAACTCGGCGTGGCGGCGGCAATGTCCAGCGCAACCTCCGGTCTTATCATAAGCATTGGAGACCTCAAAGAACTGGTCCCCGACGACGGCGAGCTCCAGGAGAGGGGGCGGCGGGTGGTGGCGGAGGTGACGCGAGTGCTGGAGACGCACAAAGCAGGGCGTGTCTGGGTGATGGGGTGGTCGGCCACGTACGAGACCTACCTCACCTTCTTGTCCAAGTTCCCCTTGGTCGACAAGGACTGGGAGCTCCAGCTGCTGCCAATCACGGCGGTGCGTGCCGGCGGCAGCCCTTCTGGACTCATGCCTCCGGCAACCCCGGCCGCGGCCTTCTCCAAGCCTGCAAGGTGAAGCCTTTTCGCTTTTGTTTTGTATCTATCTTTCATCAATTGTTTACGCTTAATAAGGTCTTTGAATATGCTGTGTGGCTAGAACGTTTTTCTCCCGCCTGTTGTTTTTTAATGGTTTTACTCGTTCCATGAAGTACAATTATTTTGTTTTTGCATATAAGATTGCCAGTGATACCTATATCCTTGATTGCTTGTGCTAAAGATTCAGACTGTTTCCACTCCATATTTGCTATGTTCTTTTGGATACATGATCGATTCAATTCGATTATTACAAGAAGATTTTAGATATCACCACTTTCCGTGAGTGGGTTGCTAATCACAATGTCTGATCCTTTCAGACCATCTTCTTTTCAATGTTATCTTGATGGTTACCACTACCACCCATACTCTTTACTGATTTCTTAGCTTGTTGTTTGCTCCTTTTGGACATTTGAAAGAATTTCTTTGTCGTTTGTCAATTTTGAGTTCTCCTATTCATTTGAACAAGAAGATTCAGACTGTTTCCACTCCATAGTTGGGTTCATAAGGGTAGCAACGGTATGTATTTTGACATGTACCGGCCATAATTAAGTAGCTGCAGCGTCAGAATAGGTGCATCGAAATAGGACTTGGTGTGGCTTCTATCATGTACTCTATTTGCTTTCATTAACTGGACCTAACAGTTTCAAACTTTTAATTTTGCAGCTTGATGGAATCTTTCGTTCCTTTTGGAGGACATGTCTTCGATACCTACGAAGCAAACAGCCTCACAGCAAATTCTTGTCCTCAGGCCCTCCGGTGTCAACAGTGCAACGATAGATATGAGCAAGAAGTTGCAACTATCATTAGAGGAAGTGGCATTACAGCTGAAGATCATCACCAGGGAGGTCTACCTTCCCTGCTGCAGAATGGCAGCATGATGGGTCCTAACAATCGATTTGATGCATTCAAGGTGTGAAGCTACTTATGTCTTCCGAAACTTTTAAGTTAAATAACGAATGCACATGCACAGTTTGTTCATTGATGACTAATTTTTGGATATCATTGGTATAAAAGATGCACAGTTTTTCTTCAGTGCGGGTTAGAGATGATCAGATGGTACTGAATTCAAAAATACTGAATCTACAGAAGAAATGGGACGAGTACTGCCTGCGGCTCCACCAAGGCTCCCAGAGGATCAACAGAGGTCCTTACCAGTTATTTCCACATTATATCGGTGTTCCAGCTGACAGGGAAAGAGCTGCAAATCCGAGCAAAGGTTCTGAGTCAGTTGCACTTCAAAGGGAGGTTATTAAACCTTCTGCAGTGCCTACTTCACATACCAACACAACTACAAAGAGTATTTCATCTCCATCTATCTCCAACCAAAGGAATGAAGGCCTTGTATTGAAACCTCAAGTCGGGCATTCAAAGAGTTATGAACACCTTCAAGATAGGGGTGTGCAGTCCCGACAGGAAAACATGTCAAGCTGTCGTGATCGTGAAGATCATGCTTCACCATCATCCGCTGCACCTGTGGCAACTGACTTGGTTTTGGGTACGCCTCACGAATCTTCTTCCAAGGGTACAGGTTCTGCCTGCTGGAAACATGTAGAGGATGCAGAGAGGTCTATCCACCTGATACCCAAGAATGTGGATGATTTGAATCTGAAGCCTCCACAGCTCTTTGCACAACCTTACTCTTGCTCCCGGAGTTCCACAAATGTGGGGCGAACATCACCTAGTGCTCTGCATTCAGCAGCTTCAGGAGGCGTGTCTGCCTTTGGCCAATGGCAGAGACCTTCACACCTCGCATCACAAGGTTCTGATTTGAGCAATTACAAGCTAACTGTGCAACGCCTGTTCAAGGTAGTTGGAAGGCAGGAGGAAGCCTTGAGTGCTATTTGTGAGTCCATTGTGCGGTGCCGGTCAATGGAGAGGCGCCGTGGTGTAAACAGGAAGAATGGCATCTGGTTTAGTTTTCATGGTTCTGACAGCATGGCCAAGCGGAGAGTTGCTGTGGCACTTGCAGAGCTCATGCACGGCAGCAAAGAGAACTTGATCTATCTGGACCTGAGCCTCCAGGACTGGGGTGACTCAAGTTTCAGAGGGAAGACAGGCACAGACTGTATCGTTGAGGAGTTGAGCAAGAAGCGGCGATCGGTTATCTTCCTTGACAACATCGATAAAGCTGACTGCCTTGTTCAGGACAGTCTGTCTTATGCCATTGAGACTGGCAGGTTCCAAGACTTGCGTGGCAAGGTGGTTGACATTAACGACTCAATTGTGGTGTTGTCAACAAGAATGATCCGGGGCTGCAAAAATGCCTCTGTTGGGGTGGAGGAGGGTCATACTTTCTCTGAAGAAAAGATCCTGGCAGCTAGAGGACATCAACTGAAGATCTTGATAGAGCCGGGTGTGGCGATCACCAGCGGAGGCCCTGGTGGTAAGGTGGTAGTTTCTCCGAGGCACTCCCTCACCAAAATTCAAGCATCTTTGTGCTCTGATTCTGTTAGTAAACGAAAGCTCAACATTTCTGATGACCAAGAAAATCTGCAAGAATCACCGAGCATTTCCAAGCGACTGCACAGAACATCAAGTGTGCCGTTCGACTTGAACCTCCCTGTCGATGAGGATGGATCCAACGATGCTGATGATGACAGCAGAAGCAACGACAACTCGTCCAGCAATCCAGAGAGCTCCATTGACAGCCTTTTGTGTTCAGTTGACGAGTCAATCGATTTCAAGCCATTTGACTTTGGCAAACTTGCTGATGACATGCTGCAGGAGTTGAGCAATACAGTGAGCAACATTCTGGGCTCTGACTGCATGTTGGAGATCGATGTTGGCGCAATGGAGCAAATACTTGCGGCGGCATGGGCATCAGAGGAGAAGAGGCCTCTGCAGATCTGGCTGGAGCAAGTGTTTGCCAGGAGCCTTGATGAGTTGAAGCTCAAGTGTAAGCATGTGAGTAGCTCTACTCTTAGACTAGTGGCTTGTGAGGACACAGTGCCGGTGAAAGAAGACGACGGTTTTGGAGTTTTGCTCCCCTCAAGAATAATTGTAGATTGATGTTATCTGTATAGGGATCGTTGTAATTATTCGTAGTCCACACTAGTATAGCATTAGTGTCATGAGTCCCCAGGGCCTTCTCCATATATGTCCACATGTATATTGATTATTGTAACTAAACTATTGTGGATTTGCCAATATATGATTGTTCTATATATATGTGGTGATGTAGTAGTTGTTTTATATATGTTGAAATCTATAACCACAAGGTTAGTTCCATGTTTCATGTTTGGCCAACTTGTTCTATATATGTGGTGATGTAGGCAGCTGTGGTTGATTTTTTTTAAATAATCCTTTTTTAAAATATGAAATACGATAATATACCTCTGCTTTTTTTATTTTGCGAAATAATCCTCAATGTTCCACCGTTGGGCGATTTGTATAAAGTCGTTTAATGGTTGAGCGACTTTATCAAAAGTCGCTCAACAATTTAGCGACAAGTGGAGTAGTCGCTCAATAGTATGGCGAGTAGTTTCATAAACTTAACCGTTGGACGACTTGGTAGCGACTCGCACCAACATGTCATTGAAATGTTGGATCGCCAAGTCATCAACGGTTGGACGGTTGTATAGAAAAGCGCACCCAACCCTCATAGTCTCTTTCGCCATTTCTGCGGGGAGAACGAGAAGAGCTCGAGAGGAGAAAATGAGAGAGAGAGAGGGAAGTGAAGAGGAGAGAAGGTTGGGAGAGGGTAGAAGGAGAAGAGAGAACGACGGGGAAGCAGAGGAGCCTAAGAGAGGGAGAGAAGGAGAGGAGAGGAGCTCGGGAGAGGGAGAGAAGGCGAGCAAAGGAGAGCAGAGGAGCTCAGGAGAGGGAGAGAAGAGAGAAAGAAGAAGGAAGTTCGTTGATTTGAAGAGAAGGTCTTCGTGTGAAGGTAATAGTCTTATCCGTTCTTGTTCTAATCCGAATGTAGGCAACCAGTCGCTATTTGTTGGTATAGCACGTATTTCATGAATGTATGTTGACAAATGGGTAGTTGCATTGTTCGAAATATTTGCAGTGATAAATCAGTCATGTTAGAGCTCACAAGATTAAAAGTGCATTATGGTGTTGGTACGATTCGTGAAGGTCCATACGGTGTTGGCCTGAGTGGTTTTCCACAAGTCAGTATGGTACACCCGGACGCGGAGAATGCTCGAATCGATGATGTCCTATGCTGGCTCACCTGCAGCTTCTCCTTGGACCCCCGAGGTGTGCAGTGTCATCCTACATAGGCTTTGGAGTCGGTCTGCGACACACATTCGATGGGAGTTGTGCAAGCTGATGCTTACGGTTGCATGGAAGGGCTTTGTGGAAGGCTGCCAGCGCCGTGAATACAAGTGTGTGCTACTCATGCAACCATGTCCGAAGGGAGTTGCAGGAGGCCCTGCGGAGGCAGAAGAGGACTATCGCACACCACAGCGCGGGGTTCATGAAGACGACGCGGTGGCCGATGTTGCAGAGGCAGAAGAGGAAGATCGCACACCGTAACGCGTGGTTCATAAAGAGGACGCGGTGTCCGATGTTGCAAAGGCAGAAGAGGAAGATCGCACACTGCAGGGCGTGGTTCATGAAGAGGACGCGGTGGCCGATGTTGCGGAGGCAGAAGAGGAAGATCGCACACCACATGCTAAGCCCATTGGGCAAGCCGATGCAGGGGAGCATGTCGACAGCATAGTGCGTCAGATAGAGATCGATGACTTGACGGCCCAGACCGAGGAGGAAGCTATAGAAGAGGATAGTGATGACTCTTCCGATGAGGACGAAGGACCCATTCCGCAAGAATAGAATATAGTGGACGTTGATGGTCTTGCTGTGCACGACGAGCACGAATTACCGTGGGAGTACCACAGTACGGAGGTTCAGATTCATGCAATGTTTTCTGACAAGGGATCACTACAAGATACCATTAATCTATGGGCCTTGTCCATGCAGCAGATGTTTCGGGTCCTCAAATCCAGCCAGGAGTAGTACACCGTGGTCTGCGAGCAGGCTGGCTATCCTTGGCATGTACACGCACGTAGACCCAAGTACGAGACTCACTGGATTGTCTCCAAGGCGGAGGCACACTCCTACGTACTCAGTAGTGTTTTACCGAAGCATCGCTCGGGCCATTTAGTCGAGTTGAACCAAAAATGATTTACGCTCGGGCGAGTGGTGGGTGGCGAAGGTGGGTGCAAGAAGCACATTGGGATGAGGTAGTCTCTCCTGAGCAACCACTTGGGACTTAACTTTGTGCGCCATTGATCTAGGCCATACAGTACAACCACAAGTCCAGGGTGGGGTGGACCTGGCTAACAAATTAGCAATGTTTTGATTTGGTTCTGTTTGGGTTGATGAGCGGCGCAAGAGGGGACCCAGAATGGCGAATCCTTAGCGAGTAGAACCGAGTCAAAACAGAACTTTGTAAAGGCCTTATGATAATCGTTTAGTCGCACACATTCGGAAGTATGTTAGACAGATAGTATAAACTGATTATCTCTTGTGGGTCAAGTTGTACAACCTCTGCAGAGTGTAAAACTATTCGAATAGTCGTGTCCCCGGTTATGGACAATGCCTGGTGATTTCACACGAGGGGTAGATTTTTTTTATAAAAATGTTGGAATGGTTTGGTTGGGATTGGAGTGGTTAGTGTTGGTTGGGAAGTGAACATGGTTGTTCACTAGTTGATTCAAAGAAAACTGTTTACTTATGTATTTAATCTTTTAACTTGTGCTTTCAATCTATTTACTGTATTTACTATCAATACTGCTTTCTGCAAAATAGCCATAAAGCTATCCTTATTCAAGCCGTGCATAAATACTATTTATATACATTTCCCTACGACTTGCTATACAAGGGAGGGCAAGACCCAGAGGCAAAGAACAATGCCAATCAACATAGCCCTACAACTGGCCCCTCATGAAATGGCCAGCACTAGGTACCTTAACCTAACGACCTCCCCGTTTACGCCGACCCTTCACCATGCAAGTAGATCTGAAGCTTGGTCGCTCAGCTTTGTATCCAAGCCCAGGCTCCGACCAAGTTTGGCTGTAAATGAGAATATCGTCGAAGAAGACGAGCACAAACCGCCGAAGGAAGGACTGAAGAACGGAGTTCATCATGACCTAAAAAGTAGAGGGAGCATTGCAAAGGCCGAAAGGCAAAACCAAAAATTCAAAATGGCCGTGGTGTGTTCTAAGTGCTGTTTTCAGAACGTCCTCAGGGCACATGCGGATTTGATGATAGCCGGACCGCAGATCTAACTTGGTAAAGTAACATGCGCCCTCTAATTCATCCAACAGTTCGTCCACATGTGGGATTGGGAATTTGTCCTTGAAAATATGTTCATTGAGTGCGCGGTAGTCCACACAAAAATGCCAAGAGGCATCTTTCTTCCGGACAAGAAGAACAGGTGATGAAAACTGTGATGAACTCGGCCGGATGATGCCTTGTGCCAACATTGTGGCGCATTGGCGCTCAATTTCATCTTCTGGATGTGTGCATATCAGATGGGACGCACCGAGATGTCAAAAGTGCGTTGGGAATGAGCGAATCGCGTGATCGCACGATCTGGCTGGTGGAAGTCCCGTAGGAGCAGAAAAACGATGGTCAAATTCGGCCAGAAGAGTCGCCAGCGGGTCTTCACCAACAATAGATTGTAACGGAACTACTGATGTCGGCCGGTGCTGTGTTAGGAATAATCAAGGCAGTAGTGCGTGCTTTAGTGAGTCATGCGTGCGTGCTGTTAGTGCGTCTGTTAGTAGCGTCGTGCGTGCGTGTTATTAGTGTGTGCGTTTTGCATGCAAGAGTTAGTGTTTGCATTAGTCTGGTATGTTAGTGGGTTAGTGGGTCATGGTGGCTATTTAGTCTCTTGTACATTGTTATTTTTAGTTGAGCCAATCAGAAAAGAGAGAAGAATAGAAAGAAAGAAAAGTACCACTAGGCAGTTGCAGTGCTACGCAAAATCTTCAGTGTGTTCTTCCTTTCCGTGAGTTCGTCTCTCTCACCCGTGAAAGTGTGCGTCCATGGGTAGAATTTCCAACATGCTACAGCCCCGTCCAAGTGATTCGGTTATCGTGCACCCAATAGGAGAACTGCATTTGTGCGAAATTCCATAATACCGACCCTAACGTGCTCAGCCATTGCATCTCTAGGATGACATCGAATTCGAACAGTGGGATGATGTAGAAATCGACCTCAAACTTCGAAGGCTCAATTGTCATCGATGTATTTTTGCACATGCCAACGCAGGCTAATCTATCGCCGTTGGCCACATTGACCCGAAGTCCACTGTGAGGCTGGATGGGGAGGTGGACTGCGGCTACACATGCTTTGTTGAGGAAATTGTGAGTAGAGCTGTGTCTTAACAAAGCGATTCCTCAAAAGCGCAATGCGGACCTTGATTGCATTGTTTGTGCTATCAGATCCCAATGATCGCGGCTGTGGAGATTTCAGTTCCACCTCATCGGCCATGTGACCCTCCGAGCGCTCATCAGGACTTTGGTCACCCTCGGGCTCCAACCAGAACAGTCGTTTGCATCGATGACCCTTCACAAATTGTTCGTCACAGTTGAAGCATAAACGCGTTGTCTGCGTTCCGCCATCTCCGATGAAGACAGGCGGCGGAAGACTCCCGTGCGTGTTTCGGTGGATGCCATGGCTGTGGTGGGCGCTGTGATCGCTGGGTTTGCTGGAGTAGGTGGGGAGGAGCGAGGAGGCGGCTGCAGCCAGGTGCAGGGCATCGCCTGATTGGTAGCAGTCGAGCGGCACGTGGTTGTCGGATGTGCTACAGGAAGGTGGAGGCGTTCAAAAGCGCGTGCCAGGCTCAGTGCTTGCTGGAGGGACGTAGGGCCTGCCAATTCCATGTGCGTGCGAATCGGTTTCGAAAGCCCAGCGGTAAATAACTCGATCTGGTGAGTCCTTGACAAACCAACGGTATGGCACAAAAGGTCTGTGAATTCCTGCTGATATTGTGCCAATGTGCCAGTCAGCTGCACGTGTTTGATAGCTCCCAATGTATTAGTGCGAATTGCCGGACCAAAACGCATTGAGCAATAATGTTTAAATACTGCCCAGGGGATCTATCCCTCATCGTGCTCTAACTGATAGAACCAAGAGTGAGTGACTTCGGAAAGGTGAAAAGCGGCTATCCAAACTTTATCATCTTTCGGGATTTGGTATGCGCGGAAGTATTGATCGCATTTAGTCAGCCATGTGATCGGGTCGACTGAGCCATTGTATATAGGGAGTTCTAGACGTGGAAGGCGTGGCCGATCCAGTTGTGTCCGAGGAGTATCATGGCGAGTTCGGTACCCTGGGTGTTCCTCAAATTCATCTCTGGGGCTACGGCGTCGCTCCCGGTCGCCCTGGGTCCGATGAATGTCGAACCAAGTGGTCGGTGGAAACCGGTTGTCAGACGTCATCCCGGAGGCGTCTTCGAGCGAGGCAGGAAACGGAAGCAAGCCTGCTCCGTTTGGCGCAGAAGGGAACTGGACGGGTGGGTTAGCCGGGGTTGGTGCCAGACGCATCTCCTTGGTCAAGCTATCGAGGCGCTGGTGCGAAGCTACCGCTTGTTCGCGGAGACTTTGTTCGTTCGTAGTTCGTAGCTTGGTAAGTGCTTGGAGTATTTCCGATTGAGCTTGTTCCAATCCATCGGTGGCGTCACCGATGAATCAATCTTGGGTGGCTTGGTGGGCGGGATCGGTGTCTCGATACCAAGTTGATACGAACTGAGGATCCTCTCGAATTAGAACGAAGATTATATGGATGAGAAGCCAGAACTAAATAGACAGAAGGAAGAACTTGGAAGAAACTATTTTGTATTGATTCATAATGCTTGTCTTATTATAGAACCTCCGAGTTCTTTATATAGTGCCAGAGCCGGATACAACTCGAACGGACTCTTTCTATTCTTAACTTGCTATATTTAAACTTCCGTATTCATCTTGTCTTTATTCCTGCGCTTGAACTGAATCCCAACGAAACTGTCTGTAACACCTTGCTGCTTATTTCTTTCAGCAGACTATGCTATTTTTCTATCAGGCATTTTTCCTTGACCGGCAGTAATTTCATCACGTGCTTATCAGTTTCGGTCCAGTTACTGCCATTCCGGCTGTTGTCAGTTTGGTAGTAGACAACATCTCCCACATCACTAACAAAGTGGTCAACTCTCAAGCTCCGGAGGAGAACACCGAAGAGGTGGAGTGGCAGTGGACCTGACTTCTCCGGCTCCCGGTAATATCTGCCCAGTACTGGCCTTGCTGCCTTGGTCTGTTTTTCACAAAACAAGGTTAGAGTGGTAGTTTCAGTACTCAGAAGTAGTAGTAGTGAACTTGGTAACTGTACATATATATTAAGCAGAGTAGTAGTAGTAGTAGTATGTAGTAATGTAGTAGTGCACTTACTGCTTCTACTAGGTGGTAGTGAGGTATCTGGGGAAGAGGTGGTGGATGACATGAGTGCCAACGTCATGGTGGATATTGTTGATCCACCGTAGTCGATCCACCGTCGTCGTGCCACCACGGAGGTAGCTCCATTCTGCAATAGTCATTGCGAGCATTGGTTTGTCGACAACATGAGCATTGATTAATAGTGGTGTCGTAGGGGCGGTCCACCGGCCCTCATGGCACAGGCGAGAACCAGAAGGACCTGCGATGCTTCGGGGGCCCCGCAGGGGACCACGATGAAGGGCCTCCGGATTGGCCCCAAGGCCCCTGGAGGCGTCCAAGGCTCAGAGTGAACCGGAGGCACCCGGAGAGGTGTCCGGAGGTCCCGAGGTGGTCCCCGAGGCCCAGAGGGGTCCCGGGTCTCTGAGGAGGCATGAGCCGAGACACCCCGAAGGGGACTCTACGGCGGGTCCTCGTCCACCCCGATCGAGCACCTGAGGTAGGCCAGGTCCACCACCCGGGTAGGCTAGGTCCAGGGAGGACCACCGTGCTCCGGACCTACTCCTAAACTTAAAACTCCCTCAGCCCCTATGTTAGTGTACTTCACTAGGGTGCGAGTGTAATTCCATGTGCAGGCGGGAGGCTATAAGTAGCCCTCCTCCCTCACCGTGTAAAAAGGATCCTTCTTTTGGCAATAAAAAGTAAGAGAATTTCTAGTCCGAACTCCACATCAGAGACCCTTCGGTCCCTTCTCACGAGGCGAGGGTCTCTCTCTTGTTCTTGTCAGTCCGGTTTATACCACGACAGTTGGCGCCGTCCGTGGGGTTGTTGAAAAAGTCCTAAGACGAGGCAGGGATGGCCCCGCAAGGCCGCATCAAAGTCTCCATGGCAGAAGCGGCCATGCCATGCCCCCAACACACCGAGGCCAAGAAGCGGAGACGTCATGGCGGCGGTGCCAATGCGCCATGGAGGAAGAGGCGAACAACTCCACTCAGGCGTCGTCGAGGCGACACCCAACCCGCCAAGCATCCTTGCCTAACCCCAACCTCCAGCCGGCCCGGCCGGCTGGTAGCACAACAAACTTCTGAGGCCCTCAGTGAAACTTGCGACCTCGTGAGGAGCTACTTAGCTTGCGGCGGCAGAGGGTGGCCTCGCCACGAGAACTCTGACCCGGCGGACCTGCCGAGTAGCCACCACCCTCAGCGAATCCCGATCCGGGATCCTAGTTCCAGATTAAGCGGGACTTGAAGCAAGACGCTGGCCCAAGGACTTCAAAATGCAGAAGTCACCCCTTCGAAGGCACCACGGATCCCAGAGTTCCTCGAGTCTGAAAGCGGCCATAGAGGAGGGGGCGACACCACGAAGGCAAAAAGCATCTCCCTCGCTCTCAAGGGCGTCGCCCTCACGTGGTTCTTCACCATCCCCCCCGGACCGTCTACGCTTGGGAGCAGTTGCGTGACCTCGTGCGCAACAACTTCCAAGGAAACTACGTCGAGCCAAAAGACGCCGGACACCTATTCATCGCCAGAAGCGGGCCTCGGCGAATCCTCCATGACTTTTTGGGGAGGTTGGCCGAGGTGAAATGCCAGTGAGGCGTCAGCGAGACAACGGTAATCAACGGCAACTGCGGGCTGCGAAGGGCCCACTCTCGAAGGTGGCTCGCAAGCCCATCTCCACTGTCGCCGTACTCTTCGATAAAATGGAGGAGTACGCGCGAGCAGAGGAAGACGCCCCAAAAACCGGCAAGCGGGACAGAGCAAACTGCACCAACCAACTCCAAAACACGCAGTAACTACCGCTCAGAAGGTCGCGGAGTCTACCATGTAGACGCCACCCCGAAGCAAGAAGGCCACGAAAAAAAGGTGGCGAAGGGCGTGGCGAGCGAGGCATGGACGACGTGAGGCGGCAACAAGACGCCCATGACGGCGCGAAAGGTCACATCATCTTGTGACCTTCACGGCAGTGCTCGTGATACCATCGCAAATTGCCGCACCATCGCGGCCATGAGCGACTTACATCAACGCGCCAAAGAACCAACAGAGGGCGAGGGCCCTAGGGACTCGAAATCAAGCTGCCACGGCGAGGCCACGAATTGAGGGAGCCCACGACGAGCCACGTCAGCGGGTAATAAACATGATAGTGGGTGGATCCTCACTAGGCCTCAAATCCAAGAGGCAGCACCGCGCCTATGCTCGACAAATCCACCACGTCGCGGCATGGCCCGCGCACGGGCCGCCCCCGTATGCCGAGGTGCCCATCACCTTCGGTCCCGGGGATGCCCAGAGCGTCCACTTCCCACACCAAGACCCCCTCGTCATTTCCGCTACCATCACAGACTTCGAAGTCAGACGGGTCCTGGTGGATGGCGGGAGTTCCGCCGACCTTTTGTTTGGAGATGCCTTCGACAAAATGATGATCCCGGCGGACCGCCTGTCGCCTCCGGGCATACCCTCGTGAAGGCCGGGGAAGACCGGTGACGGCATCGAGACAACGATCCGCCGTCACATTCAAGAATAGCGGCATAGCAGACGGAAACCATCACCTTCGGCGTGGTCCACATGTCGTGTCGGTACAATGCCATCTTAGGGGCATAGCGTTGAGCGCCTTTGGGGCGATGCGCCCGCCACAACTACATCCGCATGAAGATCCCCCCCAGGAGGCGTCATCACCGTCGAGGCGACCAAGACCTCGCAAAACAAACCGAGTTAGCCATCGACCCCGCCGCGCCATGTGCATACAATCCGCGCAAATCTGATGCCTGGCGGAACCCGGCAAATGGGCCCCAAGGGCCAAGCCGGAGGGCCAGTTGGAGAAAGTCGCCCTGGAGGATGTGTCTCCGGAAAAAACTGTAGCCTTGGGGACGGAGCTTCCCCCACGAGAGCGCGACGCCATCCTCGGCGTGCTTCGGGCCAACTCTGATATTTTTGCATGGTGCCCGGAGGACATTCCAAGCGTGGCTCGCGAAACCATGGAGCATCGCCTCGCTCTCCGGACCGAAGCTACACCGAAGAAGCAAAAGCTGCGCCGCATGATGCCGGAGCGGCTACAGGCCGCCAAGGCAGAAATAGCAAAGCTCCTCAAGGCAGGGGTTGTCAGGGAGATCAAACACTCGGAGTGGCTGGCAAACCCGGTCTTGGTCCAAAAGAACACGGGCAAATGGCGTATGTGCGTCGACTTTACAGACCTGAACAAGGCCTCCCCCAAGGATGACTTCCCGTTACCTCGCATAGACCAGCTGGTGGATGCTACCTCCGGCTGCGAACTCATGAGTTTCCTCGACGCATACTCCGGGTATCACCAAATCTTCATGGCCAAAGAGGAGCGAAGCGGCCTTTATAACACTGTCGGGACTGCTTCGCTTCGAGAATGCCCTTGACCTCAAAAAGCGAACAACTTTCACACGGCTCATCACCAAGGTCTTTGGCGGAGCGGTTAGGGCGAACGTCGAAGCCTCGTTGATGACATCGTGGTAAAAAGCAAGCTCGCCTCTCTCACACGAAGACCTCCGGAGACATTTGGAAACCTCGGGGCGAGGAATCAAGCTAAACCCGACAAGTCGCCGCCGAGGTCAAGAAAACAAGTTACTAGGCTTCCTCGTTTACGAAAGGGCATCGAGGCCAACCGGAGAAAATCAAGGCCATCCAGAGATGGAGGCACCTCGCCGTCTTGCTGGTCTGCGCTGACGGCCGCCTCGCGACCCTCACCTTTCTTGTCGATCGGTGAGCGGGCTCGCCTTCTTCAAAACCCTTGCGGGCGGAGCCGTTTATTTGGGTGAGGTTCTGCCAGAGCACGTTCGAGGACCTCAAGGGTATAAACCAGCTCCCAAGCTTAACAAGCCCGAAGCCCAGTAGCAGCCTCTTGTACCTCGCCGCCTCAACGGCGGCGATCGGCCAGGTGCTCGTGCAAGAAGATGATAATATGACCGTGTACTCGTTTAAAGCACTCCAAGGCGCGAAGGTTCGTTACACCGAATTGGAAAAGCTCGCCTACGCCCTACTCATGGCCTCGCGCAAGCTCCGCCACTACTTCCTGGCACATCCCATTGTTGTACCAACATCCTACCCTCTGGCGTTTATGCTCCGCAACAAAGATGCGACCGGGCGCGTTGGCAAGTGGGCGGCGAACTCGCACCGCCGATATCACCTTTGCGCCCGCGACGCCATCAAATCCCGGTCCTTGGCGGATTTAAATGGCGAATGGACCCCAGCGGAGGACCACCTCGCGGGCGACTAGACGCACCATGGACCGTCCACACGGACGGATCATGTTCTTGCGAAGAGCAGTGCGGCGGCTATCTTGGTCGCCCGGATGGGCGGAGCATGTCATCGCAAGACGCCTTGACTTCCCGCAACTAACAATCTTTGCGGAGTATGAGGCCCTACTCTTGGGACTCCATAAAGCCAAAGCCGGGCGTAAGCGCGTCATAGTCAAGCGACTCCGCCTCATGGCGGAGCCACTTTGACAAAGCCGTCACGAGAGACCGAAATGGCACGATACCTGAAGGCCGCGCAAGCCGCGGCGAGTCACTTCCTCGGCATCACCATACAAGCAATCCCACGGGGCAACAATGAAGCAGCAGATCGACTCGCCAAGGCGGCGAGCACAGGGGATCGCCCCAAGCCCGAAGTCTTCTACGAGGTGCTACTCACCCCCTCGGCGTTGCCAGAGGAGCCCTGCGCATCCCCTCGAAGCACAAAATTTGAGCCCCCAAACACCGACGGCATTAGGCGAGGGACCCGCGTCCTATCGATAGTCGGCGAAGCGGTGGCGAAGCCGATCATCGCCTACCTCCAAAGGCGAAGAGCGAAAGATTCGCCGAGGCACGAAGACTCAAGCATCGCTCTGAAACTACCGCATCATCAACGGCGAAATGTACAAAGGGGGTGTGTGCACCCCATTTCTCCGGTGCGTATCGCACCAGGAAGGAAGGGAACTGCTGAAGCATATCCATGAGGAAGCTGCGGGCGCACCAAGCTCCCTCAAGCATCGTCGCAAAGGCCTTCGCCAGGAACCTCTATTAATATCGGCGCTCCGGACGCCAGGACCTCGTCGCCATTGCCAAGGGTGCGATGGGCTAGTCACATTCGAAAGCGCCCGCATTACCCTCAACCGCTACCCCCGTCGGCCGCCGCGACGATGGGGATCGGACATCATAGGCCTTCATTGCAAAGGCAGCCTCGCTTTCGCCTTTTGTCGCCATAGAATACTTCTCCGGATGGGTGGGAGGCCCGTCGTCATAAAAATCACCGCCGTTGCCCGAGATTTGCATGGAGGAACATCATCTGCTGGTGCGGGGTCATGACGCGTCGTCACCGATAACGGCACCCAGTTTGACTCCGCGGTCTTCAAGGCATTTTGTCATGGCCTCGGTATTACAATACGCTTTGCCTCCGTGGGCCACCCCGAGGCCAACGGAGCCGTCGAACGAGCCAACGGCAACCTGATCGCCGGCCTCAACAAGCGCCTTGTGGGCCTGCCAAGGGGACGCTGGCCAGAAGAGTTACAGAAGGCATTATGGGCCCTCCGCACAACCCCTACTCGAGCCACGGGTTTCTACCCGTTCAAACTGCTGTTCGGGGATGAAGCGATGACCCCTGGGGAGATCGTCGCAAGGTCTCTACGGGCAACACAAGATATTGACCCTGCCAACCGCGAAGTCTCCCTCGACCTCCTAGAGGAAGCGCGCGTCGAAGCAATCTCAACCATGGCGAAGTACGCAGACGGCATAGCAAGATCATACAACAAGAAGGTGAGGCTCCGCCCACTCGCACCCGGCGACATGGTCCTCAAGCAGTCGCCAACCCCTCCTGATGAACAAGCTCGAGTCCAAATGGGAGGCCCTACATCATCACCAAGAGCACAAAGTGGCAAGCACACTACATCGCCACCCGGAGGGCCAACAACTCGGCCATACAGGAATGCCAAGAACTGCAGATTCTACCCTAGAAGGTTTTTCTTTTGTATTTTGTCGAAGGTCATTGCGCTCGGACACTAGATCCACCCCACCCTCCAAATCCACCAGTGGAGCCTCGGGCGGCATGTACAAATGTGTAACTTTTGACAACTTCTGCGATTCTTGAGCACCACGTGAGGAAGTACCTCATGACCAACACACTATAAACTATAGCCACATGCGGCCTAACACCGGTGCACACCGCCCGCCAGCCAGGCGGTGTATAAACTCTAACCACAGCGCATGGCCTAAGCCCCGGTGCACCGCCTACCTTCATGAGGCGGTGTATAAGCCTGTAACCAAGACGGCCTAAGGCCTGGTGCACACCACCCCGCCGAGGCGGTGTATAAACTCTAGCCACCGCGCATGACCTAAGCCGGTGCACATCCGCCAGCAGGCGGTGTATAAGCTGTAACCACTGCGCATGGCCCAAAACCGGTGCACCGCCCCTTCGTGGGCGGTGTATAAACTCTAACCGCAAGATGGCCTAAAGCCGGTGCACACCGCCGCCTTCAGGCGGTGTATAAGCTGTAACCACGCGACACGGCCTAAGGCCGGTGCTGCCCCCGCCGAGCGGTGTATAAACTCTAACCACCGCGCATGGCGAAACCCGATGCACACCGCCCCGGCAGGCGGTGTATAAGCTGTAACCACGCGCATGGCGAAAGGCCGGTGCCACCGCGCCATGCGGCGGTGTATAAACTCTAACCAGCGCGCATGGCCTAAAACCGGTGCACCGCCCGCCAGCAGGCGGTGTATAAGCTAACCACTGCCGCATGGCCCAAGGCCGGTGCACACCGCCCCCTTAGCGGGTGGGTGTATAAACCCAAGGCATTACGCATGACCCCAGGGGGTGCACATCAGGGCTCCCCGGAGCCCTATCTAAAAAGAATAGGGGCGGCGCGAGGCCGCCTCCCCGACAGGAAAAAAGATCGGGGCTCCCGAGCCCTATCTAAGAATGGGGGCCAGGCGAGGCCGCCTCCCCGAGCAAAAAGATCGGGCTCCCGGCCCTATCTAAGAATAGGGGCGTGTGAGGCCGCCTCCCGAACAGAAAGATCGGGGCTCCCGGGCCCTATCTAAAAAGAATGGGGGCCGGTAGCGAGGCCGTCTCCCCCAAAGCGAAAAAGATCGGGGCTCCCGGAGCCCTATCTAAAAGAATAGGAGGCGGTGTGAGGCCCGCCCCCGAACGAAAAAGACCCGGGGCTCCTCGGGCCCTATCTAAGAATAGGGGGCGCGTGCGAGGCCGCCTCCCGAGCAGAAAGATCGGGGCTCCCGGGCCCTATCTAAGAATGGGGGCGGCGCGAGGTTTCGCCTCCCGACAAAAAGATCGGGGCTCCCGAGCCCTATCTAAGAATGGGGGCGGCGCGAGGCCGCCTCCCGACGAAAAAGATCGGGGCTCCGGGCCCTATCTACAAGGAATAGGGGGCCGTGAGGCCGCCTCCCCCAAACACAAAAGGCGGGGCTCCCGGGCCCTATCTAAGAATGAGGGGCGGTGCGAGGCTTCGCCTCCCCTGAACAAAAAAAAAACAAACAAACAAACAAAAGGAACCATCCAAGGCAGGCATTGCTGAATGCGCCGCGGTATAATCACGTCGATGTTATTAAAAAAACACTCGATATAGGGCACATCTCATCACGTTACAACACGAAGTGCAGGGAATACAAATCGCCGCTACTACGGCCTCTCCGCGTCACGGGTCGTACATCTTTGGGACAAAGTCCCTCTTCCTGGCGTCGCCCAAGCAAACAGTTCCTCCTCAGACGCCCCAGCAGCGACTAGCTGCTCATATTGCCTTTGTACAACTTCGTCTTGGGAGTATCCGGCGAGCTTGTCGAGGCCTCCCCGAACGCGGAGGTACGAGGCCCCCCTTCGCACCAACAGCCCCCTGCGGCGCCCGAAGGCCGCATCTCTTGGCGCCTTGCGGCCTCTCGCCTGGACACGGAAAAACATCTTAGTAGAAACAGTTCGGATTAGCCCTCTTCCGCCAGCGCCACCGGCGCCATGGCACATGATGTTCCGTACCAAATCCTCACGAGCCACAGCCGAGATCTCGCGCTCCTCGCCGGGCGCTCATGGCTCATCGTCACGAGCCGCCGCCCTATGGGCGGCGAGGACCCCTCCCGGCCGCACACTTAAACAAGCATCGCTCCCCCTGTATAGACCACAGCGTCTGACTTAAAACAACAAATTCGAGGCATAGATAAAAGAGCGTCGCCAAGACAAAAGGTTTTCTCATTCAACACGTGAGGCCATTACGAGCAAAAGCCGGAGCAAAAAAGTGTTTTTGCTTGCCCAACATCAAAAATAAAGGGAAAAAGAGATAGAGCAAGCAGAGACCCGGCGCCCAAGCTACATTTCACAACAAGAGGCTACATTAGGAGTTTTGAGCCGCTCAAGACAGCGGAGGTCACACCTTGTCATCGCGGACGGACCCCGCTTATCGCCGTCGTCCCACGGCTGCTTTCGGCCCGCGGAGACTTTCCTTTGGCCTTCCTCGCTTGCGATCTGGAAGGACTTGAGTATATCTGCGTGCCGTCGACGCCTTGATAGTCCTCGAAGGACCTTGCTCGTCTTCTTGGCGTCCGTCGTTCCACGCTTCGCCAACTCTGTCCGGTAGCCCACGGCGGCCAAGCGGGTGGCAAGCGCATCTATATCGCGCACCCGTCTTGTCTAAAACGCCCGAGTCTCGCACCAGCGCCAGCGCGATGGCCTTCATCACGGCATCCTCGGCATCACAGCGCCTCGAAGGTGGCGGACCCCACAGTCTCCGAGCAACTCGCGCTCGCCGCCACCTCTCTCGGCGATGCGGGCCCTTTGCGAAGCCTCGGCTCGGGCCGGAGCCCTGACACTTGCTCCTCCAAAGTTTTTACCCTCACCTCGAGGGAGGCGCACTTGCCGCTAAGGACCTCGCTTTTCGAGTGCTCCTTCTCGACCTCCTGCTGGATCTTGCCGAAGCACCATGCGATGTCATCATCTAGCACCCGTGCCAGCATCATCGTCTGCACACGGACAACACCTCGTTACTGGACACGCAAACGGCAAAAGAACACCGAAGTGGCGCCAAAAGATGAACCTTCATCGCGTTAAACGCTTGCGCTCTCGATCATGTAAACTTATGGCCATCTTCTTGAAAAGGCGGGGAGGAGGCGGCGAGTGAGCAAAATTCCCCGCCTCGCAAACCTTCGCCTTGGCTGGGGCTCGCTGGCGAAATCCTCGCGGCACAGCGGGGCGCGTCTACCGATCTGCGACCACGGCCGCGCGAGTCGTGGTAGAGTCAGACCCCACGAACCGATGGGGGCCTCCTTCGACGTGCCGCCCCCGTCGTGCGCGTCCTCTCCTTCGCCGGCCGGCTCAGCATTGCCCGCCCCTGCACGGTCACACAAGTGTCAAGGTATGCTACAGCAATCACCAAAACGGACTAGCGTTTGTACCTCGCGGAGACTGTGCAGCGAGCGCCTCCTCCGTAACAATGTCGGCACGCCTCGGAGTGACCGGGGTGTCCAGAGTTAGCTCCAAATCTGCGGCGTACACATGCGACCGAGTCTCTTCGTCGAAAGACTCCTCGATGGCAAAATTTGGTCAAGTCGATTCGCCCGTCGCCTTAGCCACCTCCGCGCACTCGCCCAAGGGCATCCTCCGACACCCCATCATCGCCGAGGCGCGTAGGCTCGCTGGACGACGAAGCTCTGTGAACTCGTCGACCTCTCGGCCGGGGACCACTTTGCCTCTTCGCGAGGCGGTCGCGCTACCGCACCCTCCGACGGACGGCCGCCTCGCAAAGAGGCTGGCGGTCTGCAGCTGCACCGCGTCAATCGGTCCCGTCCGCTGCCCTCGGCGAACCCGCCGCGTTTCTTCTTCCGGCATCCAGTCCGGACGTTCGGAGAGACGAGCGGACGGACCGTCTGCCGGTTAAGCCGGCGATCGCGCGCCCGCGTGACACGTCTTGAATGTTCTCGCGGTATATGGCCCAGCGGCACCTCGGCCGCGAAGCCGCCTCGTTGATAGCCTGGCTGCGAAGACAACGGCGAAAAAAAGTCCGAGCCGTGCGAAGGACAAAAAGCGAGGCAGCGGAAAACGAGAGCCGTTAGGTCAACATTCATACCTTCGCGCCCCAGCGGTCGGTGGCCGCCCGAACCATTTGCTCCTATCTCCACGCTCGATCGAGGCAAAGGCCAGTCAAAAGCGCGAAATTCCTCCACGAATCCGGGTGGAGAATCGCTTCGTCACATCAGAAGCTGCGGAGAACCTCTTCGGCGGTCGGGCCCGCCGGGGCCAGCCACAAGTCTTATCGGCCCGCCCGCGCGTTGCAGAGCCGTCCTCGTGACGACACAGTGGTAAAACCACAAGCAGCGTCGATCGGTATCAATGATTCAGCGCGCGGCGTAGGCACGTACATCGAGCATCGGTAGCGGTTGGAAGTTCACTGTGCCAAAGTTCAGCGTCTCGCCGCTGTTCTTTTTCTTCTTCGGCTGATAGCGACCGTCGTGTAGATACGCGAACAATTGCCCTCGCCGCGCGCGGCGTGACGCAACATCCACTCGAAGACACCGAAGCTTGCGATCGGGTCGGTGTGGTGCGCCCGGCTCCACCCGTATAAGCCGAGCACGTCCTTGGCGAGGTCAACACCACGGCAAGCGAAGACCAGCGTCGAAGAACGTGACGAAGACAACCGCCTCATCGTCTCGGGGAGCTGGGCTAGTTTCCGCCCCGGGCACCCGGACCTTCTCCAGACTCTCCAGCTTACCCTCGTCAACAAGGGTGCCGAGCACAAGGTTGGTTACGAGGGACCTCCCCAGCTCGCTGGTATAAGCCACCTCCCCGGCTCCATCTCTAGCACCCCTCGCCATAACGGAGACCACAACGAACAAGGCAGCGCGCACACGGGCTAACAGAGGAAGCGGAAATGGCAATGGGATGGTTCTACAGTGGGAGGGCGCCGCATATTTATAGGCCGGCCAAACATACGGGTGGAACTCGGCGTCGGTCCCATCGTAAGCGCCACGTGGCCCGTCCTGAAGGCGCCGTCGTTCATTCATGGCGCTGCGCCTCGGCGCCTGTGTGAAACCCCAACTGACACGAGCGCGGCATTATAAGCGCCCACCAACCCGGAACATTGCACAGGACTGGCACCAATGTTTCCAAACCTTGCTTCGCCAAGCCTGAGGGGACGGTGTGCTTGGACCCTTCGGGAGAACGGCGCGGTTTCAGCCATGGCGAAGCAGGGCCTCGACCGCGAGGGGCTTGTCGTAGGGGCGGCCCACCGGCCCTCACACAGCCTGGCGAAACGAAGGACTGCGATGCTTGAGGGCCCCGCAGGGGACCACGATGAAGAACCTCCGGATTAGCCCCAGGCCCCGGAGGCGTCAAAAGGCTCAAGAGGTGAACCGGAGGCACCCCCCGAGAGGTGTCCGGAGGTCGAGGTGGTCCCAGGCCGGAGGGGTCCCAGGTCTCCGGGGAGGCATGGCCGAGACACCCGAAGTGGCTCTGAGGTCCTCGTCACCTGACCGGTCGAACCTGGGAGGTAGGCAAGGTCCACCACCCGGGTAGGCTAGGTCGGGGAGGACCACCGTGCTCCGGACCTACTCCTAGGCTTAGAAACTCCCTGCTGCCCTATGTTCCGTGTACTTCACTAGAATGCAGTGTAATTCCATGTGCAGGCGGGAGGCTATAAGTAGCCTTCCTCCCTCACCGTGTAAAAAGGATCCTTCTTTTGGCAATAAAAAGTAAGAGTATTTCTAGTTCGAACTCCACATCAGAGACCCTTCGGTCCCTTCTCACGAGGCGGAGGGTCTCCTCTCTTGTTTACTGTCTGGTCCGATTTATACCACGACAAGTGGTGAAACAGTAATTCCGTAGTAGAGCAAAAATGTATCGATAAGGCAAAAGTTCAAGTTTAACATGAAAAAAAAACAGCGTTATATCATCAATTCTATGTGGCTGAAATTTGCTGCCAGTGGATATCAACATTAATAGTAGCTAGATGTTCAGAAAATGAGGTAGTGCTATTTTCAGAGTGTAAGCAAAACTGTGGCTGTGCCATCTGCCATACCAAGCCCAAGAAGTACAAAGTGAAGAATGAATAGGCTGCATTCAACTCATAAACTATGTATTGATATGATGTTTTCCATCTACTTGTAATAATGAATTAAAACAGCAAGTACCTCGCCGCGATACCAAGGGAGATCTTGGTGACCATGGTGCTGAAGATAGGTCACCAAATCAAGCCACATCAGAGACACCTGTTTTAAATGCAGATAAGGAATTAAAATCAGCAACATATACTTACGTACATCAGCTGTTGATACAATTTCAGTTAGTTGTTCAGTACGAGCTACTTAGAAGCAAAAGCAAGTAGTACTAATTAAACAATTAACAGATGCAGATCTATATAGACTAAGGTTGCTTACAAGATATGGAACCCCGTACAACTTGAGCACCTGTACCGGGCCGAACACGCACGCCATGGCGATGAGCAACGCGATCATCATGCACCAGCAGGTGGTGGACACTATCACGTCACGCCTCTCCTTGGGGCTGAACAGATCGCTGCTTGGGTGGAAGTGTGAGCCGCTCTTGTCCGGGGTTCTGTACCACTGCATGCATGCAACATTCAGTCATTCAGGAAGAAGAAGATTCAGCTCAGCTTTTAGTTTAGGACATGAGGATGCACGCAGATGCAGTGTCAGTACAGCACAGTAATCAATCCAAAAGAGATTCTTAATCTTACGAGGTAGACAGGGAAAGCCAGCAGGACAAATGGTAATGTGAAGCGTATTTTCTTGGTGAGTGGTACCAGATCCCGGTATACCTTCTCGGTCATCTGCTCGAATAAATTGCACACGCGTCAACTAAAGAAAGGCGGATAGAACCAGAATATAGCAGGAAAAAGGGAACAATGCGTATGCTTAGATACAGTAAGAATGATCAAATACGTCCAAGCGTCAATGTTTTCAGAGCCGGCTCTTCACAGGGAGTTGACAAGGAACATCATGCGTGCGGGACTGGATGGCATATATTCTATCAGAATTTCCCTCCATATCGAGTGTGAGAACTTAATTAAGGTTTCAAAAAATATCTTGTTAAAATCGTGATTCCAAACCATACTTGTTCTCAAGATTGATTGCTTTGTCAAACGGTTCAGATGCTCGTGCCGCAAGTGCTTTGGTTCTGAAAAAGGCTAGGCCGACCTATGATGACAGCCAAATGACATGAAAAGGAATTTGCATTATGAAGTGCACTAGCTAGGCTAAGATAGCAGCAAATCACGTGCCATGAATACATCTACTAGCTGCTGTTGGCATTATTATTTACGGGCCACATCGATGTTGGATCTTTGATTTGGTAGCTTAATTATCTATTCCTTTTTTTCCTGCTGCATAACATGTGCCAACTGCGTGGTGAGATCTGCAGCAGCTGAGAAGGCAGGTTGTTTGATTATCAGACAGGCAAAAACTGTTTTCTAGTACTGACACAACCATAATGCAGCTAGATGGTCGCTGACGAGGATTAAAAACTCTATGTGTTATTTTAAATGTATAATAAAAGACTATACGTCTTCATGGTCGTAACCCCTAAGACTAACGACCTCCTTGGTCGTTAGTATTCAGAGGTTACTTAATGGGTACCTTAGTCGGATGAGGCTTTGTGCCTAATCCCGACCGGATAACGCTTCGTAAAATTCTGGCGGTATTTCTTATCGTATGATGAATGGAACCGTGTTATCGTTCCAAACCATGCGATGGTACAACCTGAGACATTGACTATTAACCGCCCTATGGTTAAGCTTTTCACAAGCAACCGCAAGGAAGTTAGCACATTGCTAATCGCTCTACCGTTCCGACCGGTCGTAGCGCTTCACCGAGGGCGTCTTCTCCAGAGTATGCGCCACCTCTTGGAAGTTATTTAAAGGTGAAGCACGAAAGCGAAAGGAAGAAAGCAGAGACAAGAAGGGAGGCGATAGGCGACACACAAAACAAGGCCAAGGCAAAGATATGCACGAAGCCTAAGCGGTGGAATTAGAAGCTAGATAATCACCTTAGACTCATATTCTAAGTCGATTGCGGTTAAACATTCCTCCATTCGATGTAATTCAGGGTAGTACTTAGCCACATCTTGTAAATCCAGTTCATATCAATAAAAGCGACCCCATTCCATTCCGGGATATTCCACGTCATTTTCCTCGTTTATTTTAAGTAAGATCGTGATTCGATCGTCGGCAATTTGGCGCCGTCGTGGGGATCATTTGAAGGCGTAAGTTTCTGAAGAAATTTTTTCTTTTAAGCTCAAGAAAATCCTCGCCCAAAAACTCGCAATCGCTCATGCGACTATGCGGAGTTTGGGATGAGAAAGCGGATTCGATTTGGCGGACTCGCCAACCTCGACATGGAAGGATGTATCCGCGCCATGGAAGAAAATGGCGAGTCATCCTCCTCATCCTCCTCCGCGGCTCGCCGCGTCGCCGGCGTTAGCGAGTCGTCGGATGGATGAAGATCTTGCCGCCACTACGGTGGCGCAACCAGAGAACCGGCCGTTCAGACCGATTCGGAATGCGGAGGATCTCTTCAAGCCGGTCTTCTCGGCCGTAAAGCAGTGAAGAAATTTCAGCTCCATCACCGGAAAACTCTATACCATTGATGAAATCATGGTGAAAGATACTCTCCTTGACCACGGCAATTCGAGTCAAGCGTCACTGATAGCGGTGTCGATGAAACCTCCACGGTGCGTAGGCCATGCGGGGATGATCACACTCGACATCACGATCGGCGGTTCGTCGGATCGGTGAAGACCTCGAGAAGTGCTCATCTCCGACCGATCTCCATCGTGGAAGATTCTGGCGAAGCCGACAAGCTCTCCATTAGTTATGATGGAAGCTCATCGGAAGATCAATCTTTGGAAGCACGAGGTCAGCGATCGGAGATGAAGATCAAGATGCCTGCGGTCCTACACTCTCTACCACGCCATCACGTGTTGTTAGAGATGATCCGGCCGTCAAGCACCAACTTCCGGAGGCAAGCGGAACTAATCGGCGTCAATCGGTTAACTCTTTGGCCTTGCCCCTGAGTGGTAGCGGGACCGACCAAATCCGAAGGTCGGGGAAGGTTGAACGGTACACCTCGACGGTATGAACCACTTGAGACCTTGATCAGCTACAAAACTTGCGGCGTATTCAAAACATGTTAAATAATTCGATCTGCTCTAGCGAAACGCCTAATTTTAATACAACTCGTAGGTCGGTATCAGAAATTCTCCAACAGACCATGCGTGAGCAGGCGTATCGAGAACAGAGGGGTTCAGGAAGTCGACTAGGACTTCGTCCCAACGCTCCTCCTCGAGAGGGGCAGCCACGGTCATACCCGAGAGCGATCGATACCAAGACCTCCTCGGCGATTCCGACCAAGGAGTCACGAGGAGAAGGCTATTTCAAGAGGATACTCCCCAGCTGCGTCGAGAAGAACCACCACTAAGACCTAACGATCTCCGACATCGTTTGAACCAAGTGGGCGATCGTGGACATCATATCAATGTCCACGGCCGGATCATCGGAGTTCAGCGTTCCAATCCTAGGGATCGGTCTCGGCCGATTACAATCAGCACCTTCGGAGAAGGCGCCATGAATCAATCACGAGGTTGTCGAGCCTTCTCTGCTGGGCTCCAAGGCGTGCGTTAGCCTAGCCGGTTCGGCCAAGCCAACTTGGACAAATTCAATGGAACTCAAAACCCATTGGAATTTCTCCAAATATATACCACCGCTATCGAAATTCTTTGGTGGCGATGAGAATGTAATGGCCAACTATTTACCCACCGTGCTCGAAGATGCGCGGTCGTGGTTGTTAAACTTACGGTCGGATCCATATATACTTAGGAACAACTCGTGATCTTCGATTGCCAACTTCGAGTGCGTCGACGTATACAGGAAGGAGGGCGATCTCCACGTAATCCGGCGAGGATCGATGAGACTTTCGTCAATATATCAAGAGGTTGACCCGAGTTAAGTAACTCTATACCCAAGTCGCAGAGTCCTCTGTTATTCGGGCTTTTAAAAGCGAGGTCTAAGGAATCGGCGGTTTCACGGAGGACATAGCAATGAACCCTCCAAGAACAACCGTTGAGCTTTTTGATATGGCGGACAAATATGCCCTTTGCTAGTGAAGCAATCGAGTGGTGTGAAGCCATCGATCGGAAGACAAGATTCTGGCCGGTGCGGACAAGCAGGAAAAAAGAACAAGAAGTCTCTCAAGAAGAAAAAGAACCGCAGAACGAAGCGACAAAGAAGTCCTCGCCGTTCGAGACAAGATCGAGAAGGGCAAGAAGGACTATCGGTCGAAGCAAAGCAAAAGTTCCGACCGAAGGATTCGAGACGAATAAGAAGTGGTGTCCACTTCACGGTGACGAGGGCATGATCTGCGCTTTGTCGTGTCTGGCGGAAAAGCGGAGGATTATTATGCGGTAAGGACCATTTCGCAATCTGAGGAACATGGAGAAAGCGAGCTCCAAAAAGGACAAGGATGGCGGCGAGGAGATGGAGTACCGGGATCCCCAACACACGATCAACATGATTTTGGAGGATCTTCTTCATACGAGTCGAGACGTCATCGAAGGCCATGGGCGGGAGGTCAACCTCGTCGAATCTCCAAGCGTAATCAAGCACTCGAAGTGGTCGGACACATAATTTCCTTGACAAAAACATTCGCACCATCCCATCGGCTCGTAGGGTAGGTTCCCCATCGTCGTTGAACCAACTATTAATAATTGTCGGGTTAATCGGGTCTTAGTGGATGGGGTAGTTCCTTGAATATATTATTTGTAGGAGCTTTAGAAGAAATGCAGGTCCCCATGTCAAAGGTGAAACACATGAAATATGCTTTTCATGGCATAGTTAGGGTTCTACCGCTAAACCGATAGGACAAGTTTCCTTCGGTGGCGTTTGGAAAACGACAATTTCGAGCAGAGAAGATCCGTTTGATGTAGTAAACTTGAATCGCGATACAGCGGAATCCTCGATTCGACCGGCATTAGCAAAATTCTTGATAGCCACGCATTACGGTTATCAAAGTTTGAAAATCTTGGGGCGAAGGAGTCATCACAATTCGAGGAGATCGAAAATGAAACTACGTATGCGATCGAAATCCTTTGCCTTTGGTTGATGAACTTCCGACCGAGAGAGGTTAATCCGTCTCCCATGCGAGGTCAAGCACTCGAAGCCAAAGATGGCGCCCAAACCATCCGACCTGGACCAAGGAGGTACTACTCGACAAAAGCGCTTCTCGGACGGCGTCAAGTCGTCACATGGGTCGAGACAACCAGATCAACCGCGCAAGATTACGGTCGGGCAAGACTCGACCCTAAATAGGAAGAGTCGCTCGTCTCCTTCCTCCGAGCAAATCAAGGCGTGTTTGCTTGGCAGCGTCCGATATGCAGAGTCCCGGGAGGTGATCGAGCAGGCTTGCTCTCGGCGATAAAAACCGATCAGCGAAACTACGACGTTTTGCACCCGATCGGAAGAAGCAATCGATCGGAGATTGACAAGCTTCTCGGGCAGGATTTATTCGTGAAGTCAACCACCCACGGTGGCTTGCTAATCTGTAATGGTTAGGAAAAATAATGGGAAATGGCGAATGTGTATCGACTTTACAGATCTTAATAAAGCTTGTCCGAAGGATGACTTTCCCCTTCCGCATTGATCAACTAGTAGACTCTACTTACGGGTGCGAGTTACTAAGTTTTTAGATCGTATTGAGGTACCACCAGTTAGTATGTGTAAAGAAGATGAGGAGAAAACTTCCTTCATCACCCCATATGGTACTTCTTGTTATATTAAGATGCCATTTGGTCTCAAAAATCTTTGGTGCAACTTTTCAAAGGTTGATGCAAAAACTTTTAGTCCACAAATCGGTCGGAATCTAGAAGCTTATGTTGTGATTTGGTCGTAAAGACCACCAATGGCGACCACATTCTCGACTTACAAGAAACTTTTAATAACTTGAGAAGACATAACCTCAAGTTAAATCCAGGAAAAAGTGTGTGTTAGGAGTTTATTTGAAAAGCCGCTCGGTTTCCTAGTTTCGCTAGAGGTATTGAAGCAAATCCGGCAAAAATTGCGACCATCGACGGATCGCCCTCGACCACGAAGAAGGAAGTCCAAAAACTAACGGTGTATGGCGTTAAGTCGTTTCATAGCAAGGTTAGGGAAAAATGATTACCTTTCTTTAAACTTCTTGGAAACATGGGAGTTTTGAGTGGACTAAAGAGGCAAGCGATGCCTTTGAGGAACTTAAAAGTACCTTACAAGTACCCGGTTTTAGTTTCTCCAGACGGGAGAAACATTGCTAATTTCGTGGCGGCAACACCACGAGACGAGTTAGCGGTGTCTTGGTTATAGAAAGGATAATATCCAACGACCGGTCTATTACGTGGCGAAGTCTTATATGGACCAAAGGAAAGATACCCACATGTACAAAAGTTGCTCTATGGCCTCCTTATGTCTTCAAGGAAGCTAAGGCACTACTTCGAGCCCACAAAGTGGTCATTACCTACGGATATCCTTGGTCAAGTCCTTGCAACGAGGAATCATCGGGACGAATAGCCAAATGGGCGGTCGAGCTAGGCGTTCGATCTCCATTTCATTTCACGAACAACAATAAAGTCGAGCAATAGCGAATTCATTGCGAATGGACAAACCTGAACCCACCCAAGGACCCGAGTACGAACACCACGACAGTGGACAATGTATTCGACGGTTCCTTGATGTTACAAGGATCGGAAATTGGAGTGGTCTTGATATCCCTCTTGGCGAACACATCAAATCGCCATCGATTAAATTTTCCGCCACCAATAATGTGGCGAATATGAAGGTTTCTTGGCGGGACTCGGCGGCTTCGTTAAGCTCGGGATTCGCATGATTACTAGTGAAAGGCGATTCTCAACTAGTAGCGAATCAAGTGGGGAAAAAGTATCAATGCTCTAGTACCAAGATGTCATCTTATCTGGCGGAAATCGAAAACTTCGAAAAACGCTTCCGGTTTCGGATCAACATATTCCTAGAAAGGAAAACTTTCTGGCGGAACCGGTTAGCACGGATGGCCTCCACGAGGTCGGCCAGTCCCTTCGGAGTTTTTCTCGAGCAACTCAATTCACCCTCGGTAGTTGAGCCTTGAGAACATACATGATTCTTTGCAAGTTGAACAAACTAATCAAGGAACATGGATGCTCCACAGTCGATTGACGGTTGGTATTTATCACGATCAAGGTAGAGGCGGATGACATCGATCTACAATTATCTTGACATGACACAATTCGAGAAGATGATGTAGAGGCGATCGTATATATAAAAGCCAAATCATACACTCTAATCGAAAGTACCTTGTATAAGCGAGGATCTCATGGAGTGTTGATGAGATGCATATCTCAAGCGGATGGCATTAGATTGCTAACGAAATCCATGAAGGTGTCGTGGAGCACACCATTCCTCTGAGAACCACAGTCGGTAAAGCCTTAAGCAAGGCTATTATTGGCCAACGCCCTTCATGATGCAAAAGAGCTTGTGATGAAGTGTGTACAATGTCGGTTTCATAGCCGACAAGTACACCGGCCGGCAAGCCTTACAAACAATTCCTCTTTCTTGGCCTTTTGCAACTTTGGGATTTGGATATTCAGGACCTTTCCCAAGAACACCGGGGCTTGAATTCCTTTTCGTCATGATTGACACATTTACAAAATGGATTGAAGCCGAGCGATCGTTAAAATAACAAGCGAGGCCGCTAAGAGATTTCTCTGAAAAATGTGATCCGCGATTTGGTGTACCCGATCGTATCATCACGACAATGGTTCCCGATTCTCCGGCGATCAATTCCGAGATTTGCGATGAACTTAGTGTCAAAGTTCATTTTACTTACATTGCACATCCGCAGAGCAACGGAGCGATTGAGCGAGCTAATGGTATCCTTATGCGAGGATCAAGCGCCGAGTATTCGACCGATTAATCAAGCGGTCAGCGCTTGGGTTAAGAACTTCCCTACGTGTTATGGGCGTTCGAACCACGACCGATCGTGCGGCCGGTGAAACTCCATTCTTTTTAGTTTATGGTCTTTGAAGCTATGCTTCCTCGAACTCAAAATTGGCTCTGCTTTCGGCGATCGTTTTGCGAAAATGATCGAGAATGAGCAACGACTTCGGCAGCGTCGATTTTCTTGAAAAACGCGAAACCAAGCCCTTATGCGATCGGCGGTCTACCAACAAGCCATGCGAAGGTACCATAGTCGTGAGTGCGACCTCGCTGACCTTCTTGTAGGTGATCTGGTTCTCGAGAAAAATTCAAAGCCAAACAAATCGCAATAAACTTTCTCCTAAATGGGAAGGTCCTTACATCGTGGTGAAGTAACCTGAGCCGAGGTTAAAATCTGTTGGCTATGTCGATGGGCAATTTTGTCAAATTCTTGGAACATCGATCAATTGCGTAAGTTCTATGTTTAATTTTCATTCTTTCATTTCTTTCAATTTCAATTTCATTAAATTCATTAATTAATTAAGAAGTGCAACCTTGCTTATATATATACACCTACATTACAGTGGTTTATTATTGTTAGTGCAGTCGGAGAAGACATTTTTCTCTCCGATATCCTTTTAAGGATCTCGATACTCTATGGTCCTAGTCGTGAGCATTTTTCTTCAAATGATTCCCCATACGACTACATTCTTTTCTCAAAGAAAATGAGTAATCGAGCGCCACACAACTAACTATCTCATGAATGATATGCTTACGATTCGAAGATTATGCTTCATTATTTTAAGATTACGGTCTATTCTTGTGCAGTTCTTGGTCGGGACACGGAAAGCCTCCTAGTCGAAGTTTCTCCTTTTTCGCATGCGTGGTCACCTTGCTGGAAGGAGCTTCCTAGCGGCGGTTCTTTTCTTCGATCCTCGCTACGATCGGATCTGAGAATTTGAACACGTTTCAAGAAATGTGTCGTATGCCTTGAGTCTTAGCATTAGTTCAGACCAGTTATGGGACAATAGATATAAACAAAGTTCACTTATAATTTGTTGCATACATATTTGCATTTCTTCTTATGTCAAGTTTGACAAAGTCTTTTTCCGACCATATATAGTGTTTTTGATTGGTATTTCCATTATGACAAACAAAGATCTATAACTAGTCGAAATCATCTGTTAGTCGACCACATTTGATTTCCTAATCTTTATAACGATCGATTTTGTCTTACATGTCCAAACATACCTTCAAAACTCACATACATGGTTATGACCTCTTTTTATTCTCTTTCTTGGCTCACTTTGCTTGCATGCGATGCGTTCTTCTACTATAAAGCGATCGGGGCTAGGAAATATCTGAAATTTTAAAAAAAGTCAAGCAGGATAAACAAAAGCTTTGTCAATGACATAAAAGGTAAGATTTTCATAGATATTCAAATATTTTTACACTTGCAGGAACCTACTCTAAGAAATATTCGGCCTAACTCTTGTTTGTCGGAGATTAGACCTCCATCTCCTCTACAACTATATCTCCAAGTGGCCCGAGTTCTTCCATGAACTTGGTAGCCTCCTCAGTGGGCGATTGAAGTCATCTTTAATGACTTGGAGATCTATGGAGGGTCGGAAGTTTTCGGTTTTGCCAAAGCAAAACTAACTCCACTTGCAACGCTTTGTTTTTAGGGCACAGGCATAATTCGTCCAGAGTAGTTTTGAGCGAACTTTAAGGTCCTCTAGAAGTTGACCCAAATAGTTCATTTTCTCTATTGGATCTCCTAAGGAAGGCGGGCTTGATCTGATCCCATATCAAAGATCATCTTGTTCAAAGCATGAATCTTTTCATCAATATTTTGAGCAAGAGCCGCCTCCTTATCCTGCTCAAATTTCAGAATTTTCTTTACTCTGTTCAGCATTTGCGTTTGCTCTGCAAAAACAAATCAGTTAATGAACACAAGCATAAGTGAAGGAAAAATCAAGCTTACGACATATTACCTTCATTTGTTTTGCTAAATGTTTCATATTTGGTCGTTGCTTGACGATCAACCGATCTTTAAATGAACTTGCTTGACAAATGGTCGGTCTTTAGCTTTTATTTCTTCTTCAAGAAGAAGTACGTCTTGGCTTTCACCACAACCTCCTCTTTTATTTTCTCGAGATCCATCGAATACGATAAGGAGAATAATTGTAGAAGAGCAAAGTATTGAAGAAGAAACAAAAGTTCAAAAGGAAAAGTTCTTACTTTCCAACTCGGTGCTTTTGCTCCAAGTCCTTAACTTCATTGAGTGGATCCTCCGATCCTGACAAAGTTCTCGACCAAATGCTACACAAATAGCGTTCTCTTTCTTAAGTTTCTTATAAACTTTTTAAAGAAGAGCTATGAAGTTTGGTCGTAGAATACTACTCGAATTGCTGGTCATTATAACCAGCAAAAATCAAATCGAGGTGCATCTTGAGTTGAGTATCCGATACTTTCGCCACGCCTCATCAAGCTCCTTATCCTCGATAAATCGGGGCGAAAAAGGAACTTGTTAGGTTGAGAAGGGTTATCAACGATGATCGGAACTGTTGAGACCTCTCGAGGCATCTACCTCCTGAAGGGTTTCAATCACCAAAGGATCCAACTCAACCGTTGCCCTTGTCACTGCTCGGGGCTTCTTCGACCACTATTTCCTCGGGAACTTTGTCACGAGAAGTGCTCTGATCGGGAACTTCCACAGTGCGAGTCCTCGGGAAGAACACAGTGGGAAATGACCGGAACACGGAAGACCTATGCAAACCGAAGATGGGAAGTTCAAAGTATCAAATCATCAAGGAATTATTAGAGGTACATACTTATCGACCACTTTCATTTGTACATACCTTGTTAATCTCGGGATTTGACTCTGAAAGCAGCGCAAGAGAGAAATCGTGCGCTAGCCTTCCTTTTCTTCTCCTCCAATTTCTTTGGTTACGGACCCGGCAAGGTTTATTGGAACCCTCACATCCTCCAACAAGATGTCGGAAGCTATGTCCTCGACGGTTCATCAAGGACCGCATTCGACTATACGGTGGGAGGAGTGGTTTCATCAATCTCGGATCGATTGTTTCATTAACAACCGTAAGGTCGTGCACGACCACTCTGGAGTCTCTGACCGCCATGATTACATTCTGCGGGCCTCGAACTTATCCACCTAAATCAAAGAACAAATTTGATTGGGTGAGAAATCCTTTATCTAAAAAATTCGTACATATATGATTCGAAATGTTCTATTACCTCGAGGATTCATCTCCTTCAAGTGCCTCGAGGCACGACTCGGTCGGAACTAAGGTGGGGCGTTGATCCTCACCAGATTGTATGATTCATAATCCGGCCATTGCAAAAAGTAGAACACGATTGGAAATCTGGTGGAATATATGTATACACATGGTAAAAGGAATTTTGATTAAATTACCTTAAGCCTTGCGTCTCCCTTCAATAGGAGTTCTGGCTAAGATCTTGAGGCATTGACCTTTTCTCGAGCTCCCCTTACAGATCATCGACTCGTTCTCTAATTTCCCGGGAAAGAGCTTTAATGAAGGAAGAATAGACAGATTTTAAGGTAATACATTAATCAAATCAAAATACCGATCGAATTTATCTCAAAGACTTACCACCTTACGAGGTAGCTTCATCACGATCAAGGCACGGAGCGGGGAATGAGTCAGGAGCTTCAATGGGCTAATCGGCGAAAGGTGAAATCCTTCACCACATGCCACGAAGTCGGGCCCACGACTGCATAAGTCATAGATGGCATCCGCCCATCTTTTGACTATCCTGTCTTCTTCTGGTCTCCTTCCATTTGGGGTTTTCACTTGCTCTAGTTCGTAGTAGAGGCCATCGTCTTTGTAACCGTCATGTAAAACCCGTATTTTTTCCATAGCGACCACGAAGATTTCGCGTACATGAGGATGTACTCATCGGCCTTCCGTCATGAAGGCGCAATGTGCATTCCCAGAGGCGCTTCAAATTTTGCATGATTTTCCCATCACCATGCGGTAGAAATAACTAAAGAGCTTCAAGTTCGGTTGTATTCCCGGTATGCCTCGCACAAATATCGAAAATCTTGATATTTGCGATCGAATTTGGGGCCAAATTCACTAATTCCACCCGTAATGTTCAAGAGCGGAGGAGGAATTTGTGTACCGATAATCTCGGCCCACATTCGATGTAGGCGAGAAAAGCAGGATTTCCTCATCTTCACGGCTCGGAAAATGCTTTCCGATCGCCGGTCTCAATTAATCAGATTTCTATCTGGGAGCATTCCCATCTTCGCCAAAGCCTCAAGCTTTTTCTTGCCCAATTCCGAAGGCAACCACTTCGTAATTTGCTCCGATATGGCAAAAATCCTCAAGGATGAGTAGTGGAAGTTGAAGACTTTGTGGTCGGAAGAACAGGAAAAGGCTCTGGAGGATTTCTTGGCAAGAAGCTAAAGAAAGGGGATTTTAGAAGCATAAAAATTCTAAGAGCCCAGCGAGAGAAGATTTTATAAACTTCCGATACTTTCGAAGGATTCCCACAAAAGTTCAACTGACAAAAAGCTTCTTTTTGTTCAAGCGACGAAGGAACTCTTCGTTTCCCAAGGCAAGTTCTCAACTTTAAAGTGAACATGAGACCGCCGTATACCACGACATTAAATGGAATTGCGCCGTCGATTTCATCGGAAAAAGGTATATACGACCAGTTCATTTAAAGTTAGGGGCTAGGTGACGAGATTAAAACCTCTATGTATTATTTTAAATGCATAATAAAAGACCATACGTCTTCATGGTCGTAACCCTAAGACTAACGACCTCCACAGTCGTTAGTATTCAGAGGTTACTTAATGGGTACCACTGGTCGGATGAGGCTTTGTGCCTAATCCCCGACGGATAACCGCTTCGTAAAATTCTTGGCTGGTATTTCTTATCGTATGATGAATGGAACCGCGTTATATCGTTCCAAACCATGTGATTGTACAACCACGAGACATTGACTATTAACCGCCCTACGGTTAAGCTTTTCTAAGCAACCGCAAGGAGATTAGCACATTGCTAAGCGCTCTACCGTTCGACCCGGTCGTAGCGCTTCACGAGGGCGTCTTCTCCGAGAATGCGCCACCTCTTGGAAGTTATTTAAAGGTGAAGCCTGAGAAGGCGAAAGGAAAAGCAGAGACAAGAAGGAGGCGATAGGCGACACACAAAACAAGGCCAAGGCAAAGATATGCCTGAAGCCTAAGCGGTGGAATTAGAAGCTAGATAATCGGCCTTAGACTCATATTCTAAGTCGATTGCGGTTAAACATTCCTCCATTCGATGTAATTCAGGTAGTACTTAGCCACATCTTGTAAATCCAGTTCATATCAATAAAAGCGACCCCCATTTCATTCCAGGATATTCCACGTCATTTTCCTCGTTTATTTTCGTAAGATCGACGATTCGATCGTCGACAGTCGCAATGTCTGTCATAAGTTTGTTTGCCTTGTTCTCTTTATCTTTTCCTCAAATCTGCCAAACGATCGATCGAGCTGCTCTGAATTACAGTATCATTAATGTATGATACTAGTACTAGTACAGTTAAAGAGTTGGTGTACTAACCGGGTGCCAGGACTCGTCCCTCTCGACGTGGCCATGGTTCTGATGGTGTATTGTGTGGCTGATCCTCCTGCAAGCATACATCGGCCATCAGCCAATCAGAAGATTAATCAATGGTAGAACTTTGCATCGATCATGTGCGAGTAATTAATTTAAGTGATCGATCTGCACTGAGGCGATTGACATGCATAGGAGAGGGAGACTGTGATTGATCAGTACTAGTAAACAACTCATAGATTAATTATCTCTACTATTTAAAAATATGAGTTGGTGATGATCGTCCGTCCTCCTACTCTCATTGTTGTCCGTCCGATTGAAGAGCAGAGAATTGACAGCCCAGATGACTTCACACAACACACAACAGCAAAATAACTGTGTCACACGACAACTACTCCCACGATCAATCGACTCCCCACGCAAAACCGCCGCAGACGCCACGCCAAACCCCCGTTCCTCCCTTTCTTCTTCACCTCCCTTTCTTTTTCTCCCAACTTCTTCTCTATTTCTCGGCTTATCAGATCGGTTAAAAAGATTAATCAATGGTACCATATGATATGTGCTGTGCAGCCTACTTACCAGCCATTGTACGGGATGAGGATGAAGGTGTGCAGCGCATGGCCCACCACGCTGTTGAGCGTCCCGTTGTCCGAGAAGCTCCCGTGCCCACTGCATCGTATTCGTATTTTTATTCGTATTCGTACGCACACGATTGAGAATACAGTATATCAGTATGTGTATACGTATGAGATACGATACATGCATCGATCGACCCTGCTAATTGTATACGACCGACGTACCAGTCGTGGCCGAGGACGAAGAGCGCCCAGAACATGATGCCCTGCGCCGCCCAGTAGAGCGCCAACACGGGCCACGAGTCCAGCCCCCCGGCGGCGGCGGCGAGCCCCGCCACGGCGGCCACATCGCGCGCGACGTAGGAGAGCGACCTCCAGGGGCTCTTGCGCCAGCAGTGGGCGGGGACGGCGGCGCGGACGTCGGCGATGCGGAAGGGCGGCGGCTTGGCGGCGTCGAAGACTAAGCAGTCCTCGGTGGCCATGCAACTGGCCTCCGCCTCCTCCTGCACATCCCGATGCCGCCTCACCCTTGGCGTCGTGGTCGACGCTGCAGCCATGGCTCGCGGAGGAGAAGAGACTAGAGAGGGGTGCAATGGAGATGGATCTGCAGGTAGGTTATTTCGGTAGTAGGCGTGAATATATGGCGCTGCGAAAGTAGAGAGCTAATGGCCGGCTTCCGCCATGGCTGCCCATCCCCTTGACCCGGCAGCCCCTTCCCCATGCCCTAGCCCTTGCCCTGTCGCCTGCCCCGGTCTTCTCCCCCACCTGTCGCCTGCCATCCCCACGCCGTCTCCCCCATGCCGCATGCTGCTCCCTTCCATGCTGGCGCCTGGCGAAAGTAGAGAGCTAATGGCCGGCTGCCCATCCATTTGACCCGGCCTCTCCCATGCTGCTGCCCTGTTGTCGCAATCTAGCACACGCACACCTTTCACCTGGAACTCACGCACTCAATACACGAAGAAGAAAGCAACGCAGGAGAGGCGGGAGTTTTTGTTTGCCGCTGCTAACCAACTCAGCAGTGCGCTGGACTAACAAACTAGCTAACTGCCAAAACAAACTCACGTACTGTGCTAGCTCGACTAACAAACCAACTAACATACGTACAGCTCGCCGTGAATGACACGCACGATGCACATGTGACGTGATTAACATTAACAAATCACCCCTTTAATCATGGCGTCTGGACTTTACTTCTACAACGCTAAACTTCTGTCTCATCTCCATGAACTTGACACGACCAAGGGCTTTTGTCAAGATGTCGGCGAGCTGGCCGTCAGTACTCACGTGCTCAACGTCAATCTTGCCGTCCTCAACACATTCACCATGTGCTCGTGCTTGTCATCGACGAAGCCAGGCGGTTGCTGCACGTACACCTCTTCGGCGAGTCCACCATTGAGAACAACGATTTGGCGTCCATGTGGTGGATTTCCCGGCCATTGTGTGCCGCTAGGGCAATCGGCCGCGCGCACTGTCTATCTGGCGCCATCTGGTGCAAACACCTCGTTGAAATCCACCCCCTGTCGCTGAGCATAGCCTTTTGCAACCAAACGAGCTTTGTGCTTGACAATGTTACCTTCTGGATCTTTCTTTACCTTGAATACCCACTTGAGCCCGATGGCTCGGTGTCCCATCGGGAGTGTAGCGAACTCCCAAGTGGCGTTCTCATGGATGGAACGCATCTCTTCCACCATGGCGCGCCTCCAGCACGCCTTCCTGAGTGCCTGTTCGACGCTCGCGGGCTCCTCGGCGGCCAGCATGCAGAGGCTGCTGTAGTCGACGTCATGGACCGATGTCGTGTTGTAGACATCTGACACCATCCAGTACCGCAGCGGCGCACCCTCTGAGTCATGCAATGCACCAGTGGGTGGGGGTAACCCACTCGATGCCGGTCGGTGCAGCCACTGGAGGAGTGGCTAGTGTGTGCGGCTCTGCCGTCTGCGGTGCCACTGGACTTGCGCCTGATGTAGACGCCGCGCCGTTGTCGTCGTTCACTGGAGCGCCATCTGTCACATGCTCGGTTGTGTACTCGATGGTGAAAGTGTCCATGGCGTCGGGAGCACGATTAATGGACATTGCCTCCCAATCCCATTGCTTCTCCTTCTCGAACACAACATCGCGGGTGATGTGCAGCTTGTGCGTCTTGGGATCATAGACGCAGCAGGCCTTGGCACCCTCCTCGTAGCCGATGAATACCATCGGCATTGACCTGTCCGACAGCTTCGTGATCTCGGGCCCGACCTTCTTGACGTGTGCAACGCATCCAAACGTTCGGAGGTAGCGCACATTGGGGCACCGCTTGTGCCATGCCTCATACGGCGTCATGCCGTCGAGGCTCCGCGTCGGCGCCCGGTTCAGTATGTGCACGGTGGTCTTCACTGCCTCACCCTAGAACACAGCCGGCATGCGTATGCTTTTCAGCAGGCTGCGCGCCATCTCGACGATCGTCTGGTTCCAGCGCTCCACGACACCGTTCTATTGCAGTGAGTAGGGAGTAGTGGTGTACCGCTTGATCCCATGCTTATCGCAGTAGCCGTCGAACTCAATGGAGTTGAACCCCCCGCCACGATCTGTGCGGAACACCTTGAGCTTGACGTCGCGTTCGTTCTTAGCAAGTGCCTTGATCTTGCGAAAGAACCTGAATGCTTCGTCCTTTGTCCTCAGCATTTCCACCCGCATGTACCTGCTGTGATCATCCACGATTAGCAAAAAATACCGATTACCGCTCGGTGTAGCAGGTGTGACGGGGCCACATAGATCGCCATGCACCAGCTCCAGTCTGCGCTCGGCACGGTAAAGACGGCCGAGAGGATGGAGCGGTCTTTGCTGCAAATCTTGCGACCGTCGTAGAATTTCTCCATGCGATCGATCATGGGCACGCCATCCACCATCTTCTTAGCGGTGAGATCGTGGAGCACGTGGAAGTGCAAGTGGCCATAGCGCACATGCTAGCGCCACACCACGTCGTCTGCTTTTGCCGCGAACCTGCTGGTGCGGTCGGGTTCGGAGGCCAATGTGTATAGCTGTTCCTGAACCGCGCGCTTCGCGCGCCAGCAGCAGCCGCTCACGATCGAAGATGCACAGCTCCCCGCCCTCGATGACGATCTTGTAGCCGCTCTCGTCGAGCTGTCCGAGGCTGACGTTGTTGCTTCGGAGCCGTGGTATGTAGTATACCTCAGTGAGCACCCGGTGCTCCTGGTTCTTACACTGGTACATCACAGCGCCTTTGCCGCAGATCTCTACCACCGAGCCATCGTCGAACTTCATGATGCCCTTCACCGTTTCATCGGCGGCGTGGCGTCGACCGGTTGCCGATCATGTGATTCTTGGCGCGGTGTCGGTACCCTGCGCCGCTACCGGCATCCACTAGAACACTTTCTCCTCATTGAGAAAACAGCTTCACCTGCGGCGCCATCGATAGCTTGCACGAGCGCATGGAGCTCGGCCATGAGGAACACTGGTTGCTCCTCCTGAGCACGCGACAGGTTGGCCTTCTCCTTGCGCTCGCGGCGTGGCTTACGACATTCGTGAGCAAAGTGCCCGTAGATGCCGCAGTTGTAGCACTTGCCCTTTCCTTTGTTAGATCGCCGCCCTTGCATTGCTTTGGATCACGGTGTCCTTGCCTCCGCCCTTGCCGTGGCGCTTATGAAGCGGCGCTTATCGCCGCCGCCATTGCGGCCTTATCGCCGGTAGCTTTCCGCCGCCGAAAGAGTTCTCGCCTTGCTCGCGCTTCTTCATGTGCGCAAGCCATTCCTCCTCGGTGAAGAGCAGGCGGCTCCCAGAGCCGCCCGTGTTGCCAAGGTCGAGATGATCCTCGACGGCCTTGAGTCGCCCAGTCAGTTCCTCCACATACAGCGTGTCCAAATCCATAAAAGTTTCAATGGACAATGCTATCTAGGAGTACCTGGGCAGTATCACGCGCAGAAATTTCTCCACGACCTTCTCCTCGTCAAGCTTGTCACCGAGGATGTGGAGGTTGTTGACGAGTCTGGTGAGCCTCATGGCAAGCTCTCGAACTCCTTGCGGAGCGACTGAGCCTTGGCTTTGCGCACGCGTGCTATGCCCATGCGCATGGTTTTGATGGCATCCCATACCTCCTTGGCGCTCTCCTTGATGGCGAGCGTGGAGAGCATCTCCGGTGGCACTGCTCGAAGAATCACCTCCAGTGCCATGCGGTCCTCATGGAAGTCAGCGTCGTCATACTCGACTGCATCTCACAGACCTTGCGCCTGCATCATGACCTTCATCATGAGAGCCCAGTCTCCGTAGTTGGTTCGCGTTAGCATCGGGTACTGCGTCGAGCCCCCCCGACTCCCTCACCACCCGCGATATACAGCCCGATCGCGGCCATTGCCGCTGTGGCTACCGTTGTTGTTATCGTGGGTCTGAGGAAGCTCTGGTGACTTGGACCTCGACGGCGACCTCGAGCCATCTTGCGACATCCTCACAGGTACGGGAGCAACAAAGCTTTGATACCACTTGTTGTCGCAATCTAGCACACGCACACCTTTTACCTGGAACTCACGCACACAATACATGAAGAAGAAAGCAACGCAGGAGAGACGGGAGTTCTTGTTTGTCGCTGCTAACCAACTCAGCAATGCTGTTGGACTAACAAACTAGCTAAGCGCCAAAACAAACTCACGTCATTGCGCTAGCTCGACTAACAAACCAACTAACACACGTCATATTTCGCCGCGCGCATGACACGCCACGATGTACATGTGGCGTGATTAACATTAACATGCCCCGTTATTGCTCGGCGCCATACTACCCCATGCAAAGACACCGTTGTCCCTTCTTGCTGCTTTGTCACCGGCCTCCCCATCTTGTTGGCTCGGCTTCCATCTGTGCTCCTTCCTCCCCTATAAAACCGGGGCTAGCAGGTCCCTTCCTCCCCTCTCTCTTCTTCTCCCTCCCGGGTCCCGACCAACCAAGCCCCCACACCGTGAGCTCCTTCTCCATTTCCTTCTCCAGCGGCTTCCCATAATCGCATGCTCCCATGGGCGTCACTGCTGCTTTTGCCTTGGCCGTGCTTGCTCCCACTGCCAAGCTCCCTTCCTCCCGTCCCCTAGAAGCTCCCCTATTGCCCAGCTTCCCCTTTCTTTCTTCCCAACCGAGCTCCTCCATTGCTGCCCACAACCGCGAGCTCCCCAAACTGACAGTGAGCTTCAACAGCAGCCCCATGCTACTGCTGTCTTTCCCTCCAGCTGCCATAGTCGACCTTCCCTTGCTCCCAGTGCTCCCTTCCTTTCCCCCGAAAGCACCCCCAGTTCATCGGTGCCACAATTCACTCGACACTATTTTGCGCGCCGCCGCTGCGCCGGACCTCCGCCGGCGACGCAACCACCACCATTGGGTCCGTCTCACTTCCGAGGTTCCATTTTGCTAGTTCGCCGGCCGCCCCTCCCTTTCCCTCACTTGCGCCATCATTTTTGTCATAGCCGGCTATTCATGTTTGGCGATTTTCTATATTTCATGTGGGCGCAAACTTCCGGATATTCGTTCTCCTTCATACAAAATCCGATTTTGTCGATTCTCGATTCTAAATTTAGCTCCTCTCTTTTGCTTCTAATTTTGTAATTTTTGGATTTTATTTGGAATTGTTATATTTATTTGGCTCTTTTCGCGCATGTAGATTTTGGCGTTCCCGAAGAATTCTTGGAACCGTCTGCTGAAGCACTTCAAACCTTCAACGAAGGCAAGCTGTAGACCTTTGATCATACTGAACCTATTTTATTTAATTATATTATTTTATATCAACATGCATTGCTAAGTTTATAATAAATGGTTTCGGGAATAGTTAATTACCTAATTGCCACTATGCCTCCTTGATAAATTATGAATGACATGTATCTTTGAATGACATAAATCCTTGGACACTATAGGATGGTTAATTGTTAGTTGGACAGTATTGTAATACCAACCTGGGTGCGTATTATGCTTAGCAATACTTAGTAACGATGGGATTCATGATCACTTATTCAAAGAAAGAATGAATTTGACTTAATGATATATGGAGTTGTGGTGCGAAGCCACTATTGATAAAATTTATTGTGCCATGGTAAGGGTTGTCATTTGGCCGGGTTGAACGAAAATGATTTATGCTCGGGCGAGTGGGCGGTGGTAAAGGTGGGTGCGGGAAGCACATTGGGATGCGGAAAGTCTCGTTTGAGCAACCACTAAGGACTTAACTTTGTGTGCCATTGATCTGGGCCGTACCGTGCAACCACAAATCCATTTATGGGGTGGACCGGGCCAACTAATTAGTAATGCTTTGAGTCGGTTCTGTTTGGGTTGATAAGTGGTGCAAGAGGGGGCTGGTACGGTGAAATCTTAGCTAGCAAAACCGAGTCAAAATAGAGTTTTGTAAAAGCCTTGTGATAATCACTTAGTCGTAGACCTCGGAAGTGTGTTAAACGGACATTATAAGATGATTATCTCTTGTGGGTCAAGCCGTACAACCTCTGCAAAGTGTAAAACTATTCGAATAGCCGTGTCCCTGATTATGAGCAATGTCTTGTGATTTCACACGAGGGGTAGATTTTCATAAAAATGTTGGAATGGTTTGATTGGGAAGCGATATGGATGTTGGTTGATGGTTGGAAAGTGAACAGGGTGTTCACTAGTTGTTTTAAAAACACTTGTTTACTTTTGTATTAATCTTTTAAATTATGCTTTTCAATCTAATTACTGTATTTACTGTCAATACTGCTTTCTTCAAAATAGCCATAAAGCTATCCTTGCCAAGCCTTGCATGAATACTATTTGCATATATTTCTCTACGACTTGCTGAGTACTTTAAATTACTCACGGCTTTGTGCCATTGTTGAACAGTCACAGAGGAAGAACTAGGAACTACAGAGATTTTTTTGATGAATACCTTGAAGACTATGCGAACTAGGATGTGTTCTCCACTCGATTGCTTGTGGGCATGTCGGATGGCTACCACGAGTTTGTGTATTCTCCGCTACCAGTTTAATCTGTTATCGTGAAGCCCTACATGGCAAATTTTGTAAAAACTTGACCATAAGGTCATTTGCTACTAAGTAATAATAATTTGTCTCCTTCATTAGCTATCTTGTTGTATGGATATGATTTCATCGATGTTGCAACTATGTGAGCTAGCTACTGATCATGGAACTAGTTCAGAATACATAAAGGGTCCTGGAGTTGCATATCTGGGGTCCCGACAACGAGGCATTTCCGTATCCTTGGGTCCGGACGAGGCCATGTGTCACCCACACGACAAATGCAGTCCTCTAGGGCACGGGCAAAGTGTTATTTTTGTCTTTGATGCGCGGAGAGAGGAGGTTAATTTTGCTATTTCGCATGGCAACATGCCGTTTTAGCCAAAAACTCATATACAGGAGCAATGTTCTTAGACAACCCTCCTAATATATCACTGATGAAACAGTGAATAGCTACCTCTGTGTGTGTGAGAGAGAATAAAATCCCAGCCTTTTGCTAACCTGGGCTCTACAAGACCATCGATCACCAGCAATGTCATTGTCTAGATTTGCATTGTGTTGTTGCAAGCATCTTAAAGTGTTAGTCGCAAGTAAATCTCAACGTAACCAAATCGCTGGCTGACTGCGATGATGTAATTAGCGTGCTACGTGCTTGTTTCTTCTACCGGGATTCGCAACCGAAGCTGCTGTCTTGTAACACCACGCGTGCCATCATTATTTCTCGGGAAAATTGATAATTTACCCACCTTTAGCGTGCTTCCGATCATTTGCCGTTATATTCGTTGTAATAGACTATTTATCACATAGTTGAAGAGTTAATAGCATATATCACTTTGGACATTTTTACTCTTGTCTTCTTTCATTTTCTTCTTCCGCCTCTTCTCTTCCTCATCTTCTTTGCTTTGGCCATGACAAATCGGCGACACTTCGCCACAGCCGTCGTCCATGCTCCGAAGCCACGATGTCCCTCCTCCCTTGAGCCGTGTCACCGCCGCCTCGCAGCTATCCAAGAGCCCGCGCTACCGTGTCTCTCTCCTTTCTCTCTCTCCACCACGGCCGGCGAGTGACAAGCGGCAAGAGGCGGCTGTCGATGACTGGAGACGGCCAGATTCGCGCCAGTGAGCCTGCCACCGCCTGCTCTACATGTCTCGTGCTTGTTGTCGTCGGATCTGTCATCCTTCGCCATGGCACCTTTGCATGCTTCTTCCGGCGTCGATGGCGGCGGCAACCGACCGAGAAGAAGAGAGGTGTGACACGGTGGCGCGAAGGTTGGAGATGAGAGAGATAGAGAGGGGAAAAGAGAGGGTGAGGAGGGAACGCCGATGAGCCACTGGGAAGGTATCATGGCCGGCCATAGCCAGAGTAAGAAAGCATGGAAGAAAGGAAGAGAATAAGAGAAAGAAAACATAGGCAAAATTGATATTTATGTTTCAAATAATCAAGAAAACAAAGGATGCACGAAAGATAGAGCAAAAGATCAATTATATGAAACTTAAATCATAGAAACCACACGTAACAAGCATCAATTATCCCTTGTTTCCTTGCATGGCAGGCAAAGCTGTCATCGCTGTAACATACTCTGATGGCCACCTCTTGTCATCGTTAATGCGGCCTGGTTTCTAGCGGCGTATGAAGTGCTGGTTTCCGACCGCACAATATTTCCGATGCGACGAGGTTTCGGCCGTCTTGAGGTTTCGACCGCCTGGGGTTTCGGCGGCGAGGTTTTTGGCGGGTGGGTTTCGGCTAGGCGAGGATTGATAGAAACCAAACATACATGATGCATCCGAAGGAAATAACATGCATGCAGCTCTAGGCCACTAGCATCGCTCGATGCAATCTCGGGTTGCTCAAAATCGGCGTCGCAGCCTTCTTCTCTTTCTCTTGCTCCGGGGCGGCCTCCTTCGCCCGTCCCCGGTCACCGGCTCCTCCTAGGCTTGCGACGTGGCTCCTTCCCGTGGTCGGTGGAGAGAGAGAGAGGGGAGAAGAAAATGGACACGTCGTAAAGTATTTGAAAAACAGAAACAAGTCATTTTTTACGGTATTAAAATATAACTTTGATCACTAATTACTATTATAATATATTTATAAAACCCAATAAAATTATAATATTATGAAAGTACTTTTCGAAATAAATCTACACATATAATTTTTTTATATATCTAATATAAATATCTGCCCCTTCATATATCTCCTTCTGATAGCACGATGAAAAGACGTGTGTAAGCAGCAGAAAGAAAGGATCCACGTCGATACATCCTAGGATAGAACAAGAACCTTATTCTTGGTCCCCTATGAACGCCATGGACGATTCCAGACCAACCAATGCATATATTCTAAATCTAATCCGTTGGCCATCTCTGGAAAGGTTCTCGAGTACCTCCCCTAAGGGCTTAAATCACTATCACCTTGGGGGCTGTCTAATTTGCACCACGTGGCATCGAGCTTAGATGTACAACACGTGGTGACATTAGATGTTCAACAGAGCACCCAGGAAGGGGTCTTGCTGCTGTTAGACGGAAGGAATCGATCCGGTCATGCACTTTTAGTAAACTAATACAAAGATCTTTGGTGGCAGCAAGTCTTTATTCGACATCGACCTCCTGAATCTTCGGGTAGCCAAATCCATATTTGTATTCGGTGCCCTACCGAATCCGTATTCGTTTCTAATCTGTCACTATCCGATAAATATTCGGAATAAACATTCGAGCTAATAGAACCCGTATTTAAAAATAGTCCAAATCACTCGAGATATATGCAATGTTACCATCATCTAGCTAGATTTCTCCTCCCTCCTCTCAAAAGGTAAATTACAAGATCCAACCACTTGTAGTATATAGGAGAGTTTTTTTGTGGCTAAAATGGCACCGTTAGCGTGCACAATAGCAAAACTACCACCCCCACCCCCACCACACATCAAAGGCAAGAATGTCACCTTGTCCATGCCCCAGAGGACCAGATTTGTTGTGCGGGCGACACATGCCTCGTCCAGCTCCCAGTGGCGCGGAAATATCTCCTCTAGAAAAGGTTGAGAGTTGTAGGAATTTCTAAATATAACAAATGAATTCTAAAAAAATATAAAACTTTTTGTGAAAGCTCCTGACACAGTACTCGAGGAGCAGCACATCAACTATGATAGGGATCATCCCAAGATGGAGATGGGCATCATGTTTCCATCCATGAAAGACTTTAGATTAGCAATTAGGAAGTATGCTATAAATGAGCAGTTTGACATCTTCACCCAGAAAACCGACCCTACAAGAGGCTCATTGGGAAATGTAGGGCTGAAGGATGCCATTGGAGAATTGTAGCTCGCAGGACTACAGATAAGAAAGTAATCAGGGTAATATCTTTATTGCTAAATCTTAATTTTTGCAAATAAGAAAGATTTCTTGATTTGTTTGTACTTAATGGTGTTATTGTTTTTGCAGGTGTCCAAGATAGTTAATAGGTGTCCAAGATAGTCAATGGCCATATATATTATTCGGTGGCGGGATCAAGACTAGTATGGCATCCAAGTCCTGGGTGGCAGACAGGGCAATATCTGTACTGAGGACCATCCCAACATGGGAGCCAAGGAGATGCAAGAAAAGCTGCAAGATGATTACAATGTTATCATGGGATATGACACAGTATGGAAGGGGAGACAAAAGGCGGTGGATGAACTATATGGGTGTTGGGAAAAGAGCTTTCAGTTTCTGTACAACTTCAAGGCTGAGGTTGAGTTGAGATCCTGGCGACATTGTAGAGATTGTGATGAAGAGAGTGAAAGGTATCGTGCTTCCACATATTCTTTATTGCATTTAGGCCCTGCATTGAGGGATTTTTGACAGGATGTAGACCATACATTAGCATAGACTCAACTACTCTAAATGGAAAGTGGAATGGCCATTTAGCTTCCTGTACAGCTTTAGATGGTCATAACTGGATGTTCCCAGTAGCATTTGGGTTCATTGACGGAGAAAGTGAAGATAACTGGACATGGTTCATGAGACAGCTCCAGAGGGCAATAGGTGATCTTCCTAACTTGGCTGTGTGCACAGATGCTTGCAAGGGTTTGGAAAATGCAGTGAAGGAGATTTTTCCTCAAACTGAGCAAAGAGAGTGTTTTATGCACCTCATGCAAAATTTTGTGAAGAAATTCAATGGTGATTGCTTTGGACATATATGGCCTCTGACTAGGGCATATAAGCAAGATGTTTTTACTACCACATGAACAAAGTTTTGTGACATGCCCTAAGGTGGTGACTATCTTCAAAGGTGTAATGACCTCGGCTTTAATAAGCGATAATAAGATCTTTGTTCATAGCATCACTGTTCATTTTGGCAAATTGGGCATTATGTTACAATCTAACTTCCCCAATTTTCTAGCCAAAAATCCAAAACTTGCCAATTTTCTAGCCAAAAATCCAAAACTTGTTTGAAGCTTCAAAAGAAAATACCAATCAATGTTGGTATTAAGACTGGGAAACATTTTATTAAAAACTAGATGAAATATCTTGGCCAAAATTAATTTTTGATTAAATTTTTAAAGATTATTTTGACTTTGAGAAAAGTATTTGTCTTTAAGTAAACCTATTAGGGTTAAATGAATTATTTATGTAATTTAAACTGAGAAGCGATGGTTTTGAAAATTTATTTGGGAATATATTATCGAGTAGCATCCTTGCAAAATTTCATATTTTTACAAATTTATTTCTTTGTTTTTGCAAGGCGGTCAAACTTTTGAAGGTTTAAATTGGTTTGGTCAACTTTCCCCATTCAAATTCTGTCTGGTAGCCTTTATGACGTAGCGACTTGAATCTATCGAGTTTAAGTCCAAATCGGTGCAACCGGCGCCGACCGACTGCGTCTCGCGTGTGCCCGCTAATGGTGCTTATGAACCGTTGATTTCAACTTGAACGGGAAAGGATTTGTAGGGTTTGTCTTGTTGTACACGTCCGTAAGCCTCAATCCCCACCGTCAGATTCTCATCGACCGCATCCAACCCTGACCAACCGGGTTTTGAAAACCTAACGCGCCTCCGACACGTGGCCGTAGATCTCAATGGACGGACCAGATCTAGTGGGCCGTTCAGACCACCCGAACGCGCCACGTGATATCCACCGTTGGATCTTAACCCTACGGCGTCGCAATTATTTTCAGTCGTCTAACTCACCTCCGAAATCGGGCACCATTGGATCTTAAATGAACCGCCCAGATCCACGTGAACGTTCGGACCATCCGAACGACACGTTGAATCTGAGCCGTCAGATTTAAATCGGACCGTTGAGAAAGGCGGTGACGTTCAGACCATCCGAGTCTTGAGTCCAACTCCGCTGTCAATTCTAGATCCAACCGCACCAGCCTTTTGATTTTTGAAACGGTAGAGCGCCAAAAATGTGATGACCGCCGGATTTCTGTCCGACGGTACCGCCTCAACCATGTGCGTTTAAGGTCAGGACCTCATATGACCGTAGGATTTAAATCCTACGGTGCTCCTTCTTTCTTATGAGTTTATCACTAGATCTTGAGCAGCCGTTAGATCAAGATCGTGCGGTCTACATAAACCAATATCGGTTAGTTCTTCTACACCTATCCTCATCGCAGCCGCTCACTTCTAATCGAACGGTTGTTGTTCCTTGAAGCTTCTTGTGTCTTGTCGCGTGGTGGATCGTCTTTGGGACCCGCTCGTCAGTGTCGACTCTCTCTTCATCCTCTCGCCTATGCGCCACCGCCGGCTTTGCTGCCGGAGTAGAGGCATTGCACAGTATTGATGCGAATATTCCTTGGATATTTAGCATCGGTTGGCCACCTCATCAGCTCTAGAGTTTTCTCGCGTGCTCTAGGGGATCAACTCTATTTAAACCCTACTTTTGGGAGCTCTGCCATTGTTGACTGAAGTAGTTCTCTTCACCCCGTTTCCTTCCCAGTGAAGTATCCCTTGCTCTCTTGCTTGATCATCTCTCTCGGTGCTTAATTCACCTGATAATGTGAATTTGGGCATCGTTTGTAGGTTGATCCAGTGAGGGCTCTTTGCTGAGCCGAGCCAGTTGGAGCATCTTGTCGGTAAAATCTTGCTCTGGTGAGCTAGGTTTCATGCCTTTTCCGCAAAGCACGTGTAGGGTGATCTTTAGAGTTTAAAGGTTTCTTTGTTGTCGTCTTGGTCAGACCGGTGCAAAGGACTTTGGCTCTTTGCTGTCTCGGCCAGGACTTGACTTCATATACTTTCTTCTCCAGCTGGTAAGTTAGACTTTGTTTCTTGTCACCTTGAGTACCTTAAGGACTTCAATAGTTCACTTGAGCTATCTACTTGTACATGGATACTCAAAACTTCTTTAAAACTGAAAAGTTGTTTTTATAACTTTTCGGTCTTTCATATCATTTTCTAGAACTAGGGTTTGTCTTGCTATCCTATCAACTTATTTAGGTCCTAGATAAACCCTAGTATCATAAGTAGACATTCTTTGATTCTTAAGGTCACCAATTCATTTATTGATGCAAACCCTCTCTCTGTTGGTTATTGTCGGTCAAAAGGCAAAAGCTTAATCTTTCTTTTCTTTACGTGGCTGGACAATTAGGGTTAGCAATGATGGTTTGGGATATTACTTACTCTCCAGATAGCTCCAACTCCAATTTAAAGTCCTTGTTTTGTGTATTTTTCCAAGTCAACCGAAATCTGTAAAAAGTTCTTTGCTGTTTTTGTTGTTGAGCACCGACAACATGCACAAACAAGTCCCTTAATCTTTCACTTTTGTCCTTTGGTGTCATTAAATGATAAGTTAAGTCACAGTAGCAGTTTTGAATACTTTTAGTCTAATCAAAACAATTTACTTAATATAGGTTTAGGTCACCAGACCATTCTCTATGCTCTGTCATACTTTCAGTTTCAAAATTTTGAAAACTATAGTTTTGGATTGAAATCTTATTATGGTAATTAATGTTAACTAAGGGTTAGGTAATTATAAACTTTTAGTTTTGTTATTATAGCTGCAGCTTAAACCAAAAATGACATCCTGTTCAACATTTATTAAATCAGCAAACTTCATTTTGTACTCTGTCTAGGTTTCAGTTTTCCAAAAATCTGTGACTGTAGCCCTAATTTAAATTTTAATCTAATAATCAGTGTCTTTAGATGGTAAATATGGGTTATTATCCTTATGGAGTTAGATATAGCTTAAGCATATTGTTAACCATGCATTACCATCTTGATCATGCATTCTTTTTCAATAATTTGTTCTCTGTCAGTTCTTGTGTTTATTGGAGTTTTATGATTTTAGATTCTGGTTCTTCTGAGATTGTCGAATATGCTATTGAGCAACAAGAACCTGAACAAGAGGTTATCTATTATTATCAAGGCAAGCATCCTCTCTGCACCATGTTGATCCCAATCTTTTGAACTGTAGATTTACAAAATACAGTGACACTGTTGCATGCAATTTTCTAAAAATTATTTGTGATGTGTCCTTAGGTAGTTACAACCTGAACTTGTGGCTTACCTTAAATTTGATCATACACTCAACTTAAGGTAGTGTTTTGTATTACAGTATTTAGTTTAAAAATCTGCTTAGCCATGCAGTCCATAGACGGTAGTGTTTGGCAGGCTTATCTTGTCAAACATGGGGACAACAAATGAATTTCATTTATTTTGATTCTTTGTTTAGTTTATTTAAATCAGAAATGAATTTAAATCTTGTTTAATAAACTGAATTTTAAATCTGGACAAGTGGATGCTAGTGATGGTGCCTTAGTGCACGGGAATTGGGAAATGTGGATGTCTTATGCAGGTTAATTAAGGATTTGAACTCGGCCCAATTCAAGCTAGCGTACTTCCACATGCGGTGTATGGGTATTTGTTTGGTTAAGTAAAGGGTTGGTGTTATTGAGTTGAAAAACAGGTGGATAAGTGCATATGTGTAGGATTTCGTATCCGTATCATATGTTCTTAGGGGCGAGGGCATTTGTAAAGGTTACGTGCTCATAGGGCCCGATTTCAATCTTATATGTACAGGTGAGTACAAATTTTTATTTGTGATTGAATCGGCGTTCTCAACGTAACATGTGTGCCCCCAGTTATCAAGCTCTATCAGAAACTTGTTTAAGCGGGTTCAGGTGCACATGGGTGTTTCAACTCAATAATGTTAATTTGTTGAAAAATACCAAATCTTAGTTTACCCGGCCGGCATACCCAAGGCAGTGTGCTATTATTCCGGAGGCTTACGGGCTAACTAAGTCGTGTGGGTAAAGATGTACAACCCTGCAGGGTTAAAACTATTCGAATAGCCGTGTCTACGGTTACAGACAACACTTGGATTGATGTCACCTGTATAGACTTTGAACTAAATCCGGTTATGGTATTAATTCGGCATGATTGGTGTCATGCAATGTTTGATGGTAAACAGTCACTTTATTATTGTTATTGTTTTTGGATTATGCTCTCATTTACTTACTGTTTTAGTCCAAATTGATTTACAAAATCGCTTTGTCAAAACTTAGCAATTATAGGTTAAGATGTATTGCTTTCTGCAAAACAGAACCATTATAACATTTCTGTTGTTAACCTTATGCATGTACAATTTCTAATCCTTTGTATAGGTTCTATCAAACACTTTCTTTTATTAGTTTGTGTAAGTCTTGCTGAGTACCTTCCGTATTCAGGGGTTATGACCTCTTGTTGCAGGTGAGGATGGTTATCTGTATGAGATGCCCGTTAGCGCAGATCCGGGTGACGCTAACGAGTGAAGCTAGTTCTAGTCTCCACGCAATAGCCTACGGGTGATGGGGCCATTGGTGGTCTTTTGCTGTTTACTTCTAGTTTCCGCTGCTAACTTTTGTGTGGCCCGAGGTCACTTGGTGTTGTAGATTTCCAAACCAAATTGTAACATGCTATGTATAATTATGTAAGTGAATGCCTTGTATGTATGATGCAATGTTGTTTAAGGATATATGTGCAATAGTCTTAAATCCTGGGAACTATTGTGAATCATATATCTGGGAACCTGCATATTGGAATCGTTACTTGTTATTATTATACTTCTAGTATGATTTTTAATGAGGGAATTGAACTGTTCCTTAATTAAGAATTATGCTACCAGTATAATTTTAATTGACACATTCAATATTTGAGGTCTGACAAAAGGCATCACAATTTAATGTGGATAAGATGTGCTTTCAAACCAAACATCAAGTGTGATTATATTAACAATAACCCTTCAAAGTCCTTCAACAGTTGGATGAGAGATGTGAAGGACCTGCCTCTGCATGAACTTGCAGACAAGTTAAGGGAGATGGTTATGGTGCTGTTTGAGAAGAGGAGAAGAATTGGGGAAAGGCTATAGGGGAGGATTCTACCAGCTGTCTTACAACAATTGATGATCAAGTCAAGGGGATTAGCCCAACTGAAGGCTCAAGCATCTGCAAATTGGAGTGCTCAGGTGAGGGACACTAACAACGAAAACCTGAGGCATGTTGTCAAGGCATCAACTCATGAGTGCACTTACCTTCAGTGGTAGCACACAGGTAAGCCATGTGAGCATACATTGGCATTCCTTACATCTTTGAGGAATGTGAATATGGAGGATTATGTACATGAGTACTACTCACTAGAAAGGTTCAGATCTACTTATGAAGTGGAAATTGAACCACTAACAGACAAGTCTCAATGGCCAAAGGTGGACATTGGCTTTCAGCTGCTTCCTCCATTAGCCAAAAGATCTTCTAGAAGACCTAGAAATGAGGATTAAAAGTTGCTTGGAAAAGGGTGGTAAGGGAAAGCAACCGGTTCAATTGGGAAGCCTGAACGGGTGCAAGAGATGTGGGGAGCTGGGGCATAGGCAGGCAGCATGTCCATTGAGTGGGACAAAGAAAAGGTACATGCATATTAAATTCAAGGTTCTTTGGTTTTTCAGACTGATATATTAACTATTATAATTGTGGGCTTCACACAGGAAGTCTAGAAAAGTAAGGAAGAGTGAAGCAATAATAGAAGGTGCAAGCACTTCCACAGGGGGATGCCCAAGCACTTCAACAGTGGCTGGTCCAAGCATATCACCTATGAGGTCAATGTTGACCCTTCCTGCTGTACTGAATGATAGCCCTGGTCCTGTCACAACAAGGTGAAGTAATTTTGGAGAAATACTTTTGTTTGTTACACTTTAGTATCCATATGCCCTGGTCCTGACTAGATCATCTTGCAGGCAACTAGAAATGGCTTTGGGAGGTGAGGCATCTCCAGCAAGACCTACCAAGAAGATGACCCCAAAGAAGAAGAAACAGAAGACCTAAGAGAAGTTATGTATTAGGGTTGCATTTTGGATTATGTATGTTGCAAGTGCTTCTAGATTCTGCAATATGTATGTTGGAAGTGCTTATGTATGTTTGATGTATTCTGGATTATGTATGTTTGATGGATTCTAGATTATGTATGTTTGATGGATTCTCGATGTACTGAATAGATGGTACAAGTGCTTCATTTCAACTTAGTCCATTATTGTGCACTCTGGATACTGGCAATATTCAGTACAAACTTACAACACCAATTGAGCTCGACCATTCTTGTGCTATCTAGATTACAGCAAAACCATTTACCACCTGACATTTTTACAATACCAACTGGAGTCTGGATTATGGCAATATTCAGTACAAACTTAGGCCATGTTTGGTACAGCTCTAGATTCTCATTTTCAGATTCTACTCCGATTCTCGAGAATCCACTTCTCACGAGAATTTGGAGATGTCTGTTGAAAGTGTTTGGCTGGTAGGTTAGCTCCAAAAACCATATGAGGGAGGATTAAAGGCAAATAGAATTTTCTCCCAAATTTGTTTAGACCATATGAATGTATATACATTGTATTTGTACACAATACCAGGTTACATTGCATTTACACTTCATGGAGTACAACTGTTGGCAAATAATGAATTGACGCACAACCATTGATTGTGTATAAGCAAATTTTGTATTGTTCACGCTGCGATATATGAAGCTGGAAAAATATTGCATTTATATCGTATAAGTGTTCAAATGATAATTAAAAGTTATTACGTGCAAGTATTTGAATGCTAAATGAGTGATAACAAAAGACCACAAAATATCACAAGTAGTGTGTCCATCATCCTGATTGAGCAATTGCACTTGCAAGGTCATCACGGAAACTATCCATGGATGTAGCACTCGTTTGCGATGTTGACGCATCCGATGCATCCCGAGAAATGACATATTTGGCATATCTTGATGGTATTGTGGGCACATAATTAGGATCTCAATCGAACCTATGAAAATGCATGTCTGGCGAAGCATGTTCACGTATGAAGTTGTGGATTCCCATAGTTGCTGCAACAATCATCTTTTGCTTGGGCATGTGAAAGCTCGGCATATTAAGAAGAATTCTCCATTTCATCTTCCATACACCAAAGGACCTCTCAATTACGTTGTGAACACTCAAGTGCAAATGGATGAATTTCTCTTTCTCACCATTAGGAGCAACACCTCTCCAAAATTCTGGAACATAGCACCTTTGCCCCTTGTATGGCGCTAAGTACCCAAGCCTATTTGGATAACTGGTATTGACAAGATAATAGTTTCCTACAATGTAAGATGAAAAAATCTTGTATATCAACATCCAATGCATGAACATTACTGGTAAATAAATTCGTAAATGGTACAAAACAAAGAAAATTACCCTGTAGAGGATGTGGAAAGACTTCTCTGTCTACATCCAATGCATGATAAAGAACACTAGTATCGTGCATAGCTCTTGGTTGTACAATAGATGCGTATGTGAAGCGCATGTCAAAATCACATACCGCCATGACATTCTGTGTTGCACTTCCTGATCTACCAATATATCTAATTAGATCTTCTGGAGCAACAGTTGCAAGAATGTTGTACCATCAATAGCTCTAATACAGTCTTTGAAATGTGGCCATATCCTTCGATCATTTCTAATTCTACTGTGTACTGTAGAGAAATTTGGATCCTTTGGCCTCACAAAATCTTTAGACATTCTGACCACACACTGCAAAACCTCGTCAAACTTTCTGCTAATTGTCTCACCAGAATGCTTGAACCGATTCTGCGCTCTTCGGTTATATTCACAGCCACCACATATGTATAGGAAAAGAGCTAGTGCTTCAATTGAACTTGTATGCGTAGTTGATTTCAAGTCATATGTACTCACCAAAAGATCATGTAGACTGTGAAAGATCGTAGCATTCATACGAAACATATGGTAGCTTTCTCCCGGAGTGGTCAATGTTTCTTTCACCCAACCCATTCCACTAAGCCGTGAAGTCCTAGGCTCATTCTTGTCCATGTAGGTTGAGTGATAATTCTCCACGATAATTACATTAGCAGCGAGGTGACTTGACATGTCTTGCCATAAACGCATCATCTGCATAGTATATGTGCAAGTAACATAGCAGAAACAAAACATGGTCTCACGATGTGGTTTATCCGAAGCTTGTTTCTTGGTCAAACTATTCACAATTATCAATTAAACTCAAAGAAGGGCATTTCAGTCTTAAATCAACAACTCTCCATTCCATAAAGGCAACTAGTCGATCAAACCAAAACAATACTTGTGATAAATATATGCACACGAAGACCCCTAACTACAATAATTCTGACAAACATGTATATGAAATCATTTAAGTCATGTATATACCCAAACGGAGAGACCAGAATGCATTTAGCCTATATATGTTTTATACTTAACATTCAGACCATCTAGCATAATTTAAAACACAACTACCATGCGGTAGATAATTACGAAGGACCAGACCATGAATGTAATGAAATTGCCCTCAAATTCAAGTAGGGTCTAGGAGTACAAAAATGGTCATCCTAAGAATAACACAAGTACCAAATGTAAGTAACACATTCAAGACAGCTTGCAAGTTCCCACTTTGTACCACAGACTGCACAGATGTGATTAATATTTCCTAATTAACCCCATCAAAACACAACAAATAAGTTGGAACACATATGCACATGGACAAAGTAACACTGAAAATAGCTATATTTTATTGTTATACTGTTTTATGCTCACACATAATAGAGAGAAATCAAACTTGATGCATTGTTTTATGCTCACACATTGTTTGATGATCAGTGCAACAGATTAAACTCATCAAATTCTAACTGAAATCTAATGGTTTATCAGCAATACAAATGAACTGTCAGTAATACATTAGAGAGATACTATCAGGTCAAGAACATTGGCATTCTTCACAGTTTAACAGATACACACATGATTCAAAGATGATAATTTGCAATCAGGTTCAGTCACAGATTCATTCATATATTCAAAGATGATAATTTGCAACCAGGTTCATTCATAGATTCATTCACAGATTCATTCACAGATTCATTCACAAATACATTCACAGATCAAGCACCCGAAAAGGAAGGTGACAACACCCATATCAAGCACTCGAAGATCAAGCAGATCCTACTCCCAGATGACTATAGAAACAAAACCCAGATCAAGCTCCAATGGTGATAGAAACAACTCCCAGATCAAGCACCTGAAAAAAATTCACCTCATCTCACTAGATCAAGCACCCAAAGAGGAAGGAGAAAAAGGGAGTAGGGAGGACAAGGGGGACGGCCACAAAACTACCTTACCTTCATAGGAGCTGGCCGGTGGTGCTTAGAAAACGGCAACGGCGAAGGAGGCAGGACCGACAACCTCCAGGGTTTCTGGGGTGGGCGGCGCTCGTGTGCTTTGGCGGCAAACTCGGGGCCTCTGACGGCGCGATCGGCGACCAAGCTAGGCGCTACAGGGGACCAGGCGGCCTGATCGAGGACCACCGGAGGCGCACACGGGGGCCGGAGGCGTGATTTTCGCCTTGTCACGGGAGCAGCGGGAGGAGAGGACGGTGCGAAGGGAAAGGTGAAGGGTTAAGGCTGGTTCGCGCGCGGTCGGATTTGCTGTGGGGTAGTTCAATGGTATTTGCGAGTAAATACATCAAACTTCCAGGGGTATTTTTGTTTCTGAAGGTTGGATTCTCACAAGAATCTGCGGGAATGCTGCTTCCCGTTGCTAGTTCATTTTCGAGACAGCTCCTCGCGAGAAGCAAAATCTGGTGGTTTTGAGAATCGGGGTATTTGGTACGGCTCCACGAGAATCAATTGAGAAGCTGGGAGTAGAAGTTGTACCAAACAGGGCCTTACTGTGCTATCTGGATTCTGGATTCTGATAATACCATTTGAACTCAAAACATTTTTTGTTTCACAACCTGACAAAACTATTCAGGGTCCATAACATCCATTTAGCAACATAAACAGAGAATAGGCAGATAGAATCAACAAAACCATCCACTTACCACCATAACCATACATGACCATGCATTACCATCCATAAGTCTGCATTGCATAAGCAGAAGCATCCATCACCATACATTACCATCCATAAGCATTCAATACTACCTAGACAACACCAAACTATCATCCATTACATAGACCACTGCCTACTTTGCAAACACAATGAACACTGCAAGCAAAAGGAATAAACCAAGCACTACATTCACAACCATCTGCATCTCTGCTATTTTCGTGAGCTTGCTCAGCTTCGCACCCCCATTGGAAGCAAATGCCTTCAACACAACCATATCTTGCTAGAACTAGGCAACACTGGCCTTCAGAGCATCCAACTTACCCTTCATAAAATCATAGCCTTCCTTGAGGTCGGATGTAACTTCAAGCGACTCTAGAATGGCATCCTTAAGGCAAATCTTGTCCTCATGAAGAAGCCCCATGTCCACAGTCTTCTTTGGTACTTGTCCATCCACATGAAAAAATTGTAACCATTTGAAACCTGCCAAGAACAAAATCAAAGGACAATTTAGCCACGGTTCAGCCCTAATCAGTACCAAAATTTCCTAAATCGAACAACCTGAAAATCCTAGCCACGGTGCAACCCAAAAACCCTAGCATCCCTACATAGTCAAAATTTCTCCTTACAAATCGCTCTACAAGAAAACCCTAGCCACGGTGCATCCCCTAATCAGTACCAATTTCTCCCTAATTTCCCCAAATTCGCCCAACCATACAACCCTAGCCTTGCGCAATCCAACCCAAATCAGTGCCAAACAAATATAGCAAAAGGAGCCAACAACTTACTCCGGATTGATTCCTCGAGCACTTGAAGAAAATCTTCCCGGGTTGCGTCTTCGTGGTGAGCTCCACCTTCTCGACTCATAAGTAGGATAGTCCACAAGGGAACCCGCTATTCCGTGTCCCAAAGAACGGTGCACGACTAGGGGTAGAGCGGCTTCAGAGGACCTCCCATCAAACATCGCATGGTGGGCTCGGGAAAGCTCACTACCATGGATTTACAGGCGATCCACGAGCGAGAGAGAGGAGGGCGGCGATGAAGAAGGGCACAAGCGCCGAGGTATGTCGTCACAAGAAGGCTAGACCGGCCAGGTCGGGGTGACCGAATCGATAGAACCAAGCCAGGGGGCATATCCGACATTTCACATGTGGGCCAGAGCAATTAAAACCGAAATCTGAATTAAATACTTCAAAAGGGCAAATTAACGAAGTGCGAAAATAACATGTAGCAACTAGGCTATTGCGTCGAACATAATGGCATTTCACATGAGCTAGAAGTAAAGTGTGGCATTTTGACATTGGTCCCAATAGTAAACGCAATAGCAATATAATGAAGTTTGCACATTGCTGTACAAAGAGTTAATGCTCCAGGAGAGGCAGGACAATGACTCACATAAGTAATTAAAATTGGGGGCAATGAGGAGTAGTACGTGTTACGGTGTTAGCCTAAAACAACATTAAGGTAAAGCAACTGACAATAAATCATGATCTTTTGGTAACCCATAGCATGAATCACTAGAGGTAAGCAAGAAATATCAGAAATCATGAGCCCCTCTACACTATTCAAGTACAAGATGAAACGTTGGCATTAGATAGCTAATCCCAAAATTAGTTGGAAAAATAAAACAACTAGTGCTCCGGAGGTAATCAAAGAATGGAATTGCATCCAAGTAGAGGCCACCAAATGGTCGCTTGCTAAACTAGTCCAACAGGACATGAGTGTAATCCAAATACAAATTCCAATCGGATGGATGATGCGATAGAACTTACCTTAACGGAGGCGATAGGTCGGCGAGGACCTTCTGCAGTGGCCCTCGACATCGCCCCGATGTTGCGCAAAATCCAGCAGTCTGGCTCCCTGGGGTCGAGACGCCAGAGACCCCGGCTTGGGTGGCGCATCCTCCTCGGCCAATGGTGGGTGGGTTCTGAGGATTGGCACGGCAACGCTTGGAGAGCTTCTTAAAGGCGGAGACAGCGAGGGCACGGGGTGCGTGGCGGCGAAGAGGGAAGCAGCGGAGGGTGGAGGAGAGGGAGGCAGGGGTTGGAAGGAGTGGGGAGGGAAGCAGCAGCAGTGGAGGTGGGGGTGGACAAGGCCATGGCGTGATGGTGATGGTGGAAGGGATGCGGCATGCGGGCCGGCGGTGAGCGCTGGTGATGGCCAAATGGGCGTGCGAGTCGGACCAGCCCAAAGCATGACACTATTGATTTGATCTAGATCTAGCCCGATCTGCACTGTAGATAGGCCAGGCCGCCATAGCATGTGCGTTTGTGACGTGATTGGGTCTACACCCAGGTCCAGCAGGCCGACCCGGTACAACACGCACACGAGAGAAGAACACGTTTCACGAGTGAGATGGTGGAGATACTTCTAAGTGTGAAGGACTGGAAACAAGCTGATGCACGAACACAACATTTTGTAGAAAGTCCATAGTTGTCGGAGATGTTCAAAAATATGTATCTAGATGACGAGGATCTAATAATTCTCATTTATTTATTTATCTGTAATTCTTGTTATAGATGATAATATCTTTATATTACCCACAAGTATACCCCTTATTGTTCATAAGGGAAAAGCTATATAGAGTAGTCATAAGTCTTACTATGACCACCCCCTGGTCGTAAGTTTTTCTACGATCAGTCCCTAGTTGTAAGCTCTTCTACAATTAGCCCTTTATTATGGGTCTTGTCTATGAGCACCTCGTTATCGTAAACTTCTCTACAACTTGGTCGGCTAAGACCATCCCATAATCTATGGAGTCTACAAACATGTGGACCTAGTTGGTTAGGGAATCTTATGCGTCGTATTTTACACATGGGGTATTTAATATACGATGTTATTCTATGAGAATAATCGCATGAATCACCTCTGTCTTTGACAATAACTGTCTAACGACGTGGGGTGCCACGTCCTTAGCGGCAACCGCCTTCAAGTGGTTCACCATTTGAAACATTGAGGCGTCTCTTAACTTAGAGAAACTGTCACCTCTGCATATGCTATATAAAGGCTGAAATCAGAAGGCAGAAGGACATATCGATCAGGAGCACAAGACATTAGGCATTAATCTTCCTCTTGATTGTAATCATCACACTAAATACACTAGCACAAGAGTAGGGTTATTATTCTCTCCGGAGAAGGCCCGAACCTACATAAAATCACTGTGTCATTCTCTGCGTGGTTTTATCTCCAAGAGTTATCCCGAATCAAACAATCATACATAAGATTGGTTCGAGATCACCGACAGTTGGCGCTGACCGTGGGGACCTTCCCGTGATTCCTTATCAATAAATTCTTTTTTTTCCTAATGCTTCCATGGAAGGAGAGTGGAACGAGGAGAATTTGTTCGACTTGGCCGACTACGCAGACATCGACATGGATGATGGCTTTGACTACAAGCCAAGTATCATTTCATCCGATAGTAATGTCGTCTCCAGGGATCATTCACCAGATCCAGGAGACCATACCACGGATAGAGTGGAGGAGGGATCCTTATCCCCTACAAACTTACGTCCAAATGGGGAACTTGATTCCTGAGAGGGCAGGAGTCTATCTGACCATAATCAGGACTACACCAAGGCAGACCCAGAATATAGCGAGGGTTCCCCCTCCAAGCATTCGAGTCCGTCTGAGATCATTCGAACTGGCACGACAAGCTCTAGAAACCATCATTTCGGGACTCCATCACCATCTGGTGGTCATCTCCCTTCGATTGGCCCTGCAGAGGATGTGGGCAAGCATGCTCTTTCTGCGGGTTCAACCATTCCATCGCAGGGTTTTCCTACAAACGGGGACGGTTATAACCCGGAATTCCCCTTATTAGAGGGGTTTACTCCAAGTCGTCAGACGGTGTTATTTGACCACTCTTCAAGCCAGAAGGTCTCAAACCCAAGTGGAAATCATATACAGGAGGTCTTTGTCCTCCCCTCAGATCATGATCTCTCTCCTAGAAGCAGGCTTGAGGATGCTCCCCGCCGATCACACACTCTGACCTGTCATGGCAATGGTGAGGGGGCCTCCGGCAATAAACGGGATCAACACTCTAATGAGCATGGGAGAAATCCTTAAAATGATTGCACTCCATTGAGTCAAACTCAAGGATCAGATGTGGATGATCCTGAAACAACCCGAAGGAGAAGAATTGCGGCTCAGAGAAATTTGTCTGGGCGCGTTCAATATCAGTCGGAGGAAGCTCGGGAACTCCAACATGTAAACGATCTGATCGAGAACCCAACTCAAGAACTTGCACGAGCGCCAAGGTAGGACCTCTTCGCTGAAGAGATCGTGCGAAGGCTTCAAAGCATGATGGTAAGACTTGAGCATCCTCGCCAACATCATTCTAGAAGTTGTAGCGGTACGACTCCATCGACCACCAGTCGTTCGAATAACTCAACTCATGGAGATCGGCGCGACAATAGGTGTTTGTGATGGCCGCAGCCAGGGAGGGTCGGAAATGGGGAACTCCTAACCCTAGCCACGCCCGGGCCGAAGAGGGAGAAGAGATTGTGGCTTTCAAGGCAGAGTGGCATAAGGAAGAGCATCGGCATTGAGTCGGGCAAGTCTTGAGGATCTGCAAGGGCAAAGTGGCGTGCTCTAGGGCGAGTGAGTGACGCCGCAATGAGAGAGGGCGAGGGAGGGGTTTTAAATTGACAAAGGCGAGGGGGTTGAAGCGCGGGGGGTTTGCGTAAGGCCTTAAGTGAATGGGGGTGCTCCGTCCACCTACATTCGAGCCACATGTTGTAGATCCGATGGCTATCATTCGTATTTGCACTGTACCACTCAAATACCCATTTGCACTATGAAACAACGAGCATATGTAAATTAATCGGTTTAACTTGCATGTAGCATTGGAGGATGAAATAATTTTGTAGAATAATTCTTCGAGAGAAGGTTATCTCAATAGAAGAGTGTCTTTGGAGGTTAAACTGATTGCATTGTTACAACTAGTAGAATCTATAGTGAGACGTGGTCCAAGTTCTTTTGTTCATTTCAATGAAACACAGAATTATCCAAAGTATGGAAATCTTGATCAATGTATTAGAGTGTCGTGGTTGAGTACCTTGCGGTTGTGCGAGATGAAGTATGATGGTGTTGTAATGAGAGTAATATTAGCGGTAATCGATCGTTAAAGCGATTAAAGAGATAGCCGAGATTGTTGGATTATTGCCAGAATGTCTTGGTCTTAGTAAGTAACTCTCTACGAGTTAGAGTCTTCCTAAAGATAATTGGGTCGAGGAAATGTTTTCGTGTTGATGTTAATGCGCGAGTATGTTTGGATTGTGAGAATTTTAGGGATTTAATCTGAGGTTTCCCCTATCTTCTATATGAGAAGTTCATTGTAGGAGTCTTGGAGTTTAAATTTGGGCTTCGCATTTTATGCTAGGACTTTTGTCGCCCAATGATTATGTGTAGAGGAAGTAGATTAAGGGTGGATTTCGAACAGTGGGATGATCATTGATAGAACCCTTTTGATGAAGTATATGAATGTATGTGCTGAGGATTCCGAGTTGTTTACTCTTAAAAGATTGAGGTGATGTGATTACGTGTGAGATCTATTCTGAGATACATTGGGAGTCAATTGACAAATTAATTATGTTAGTAGAGGAGTTGTTGAGAGAAAGTTTCTATGGAGTCGATAGAGCCTCTATACAGAGGTGTGGGTGATATATTTCGACTTGAGCATAGCGTTGAGAATGCTAAGTTAAGAAGAGATGAGTTAGTGTGTTATGCGATGAATTGGAATTCCAAGGTTTGAGAGAAATTTTGTTTCTAAGGGAGAACCTGAGAAACGGTTGTTTCCTCGAGTAGTGCAATGTTTTGTTTTATTCCCGCTTGAGCAATGTGTCGTTGTGGTTGTCTTTCACAAATTGAGTTTGACTTTATGTTTGGCATGTGTGGTTCTTATAAGTTCGTAAATATTAAAGGAAGTATTCAATTTGGGTATTTGTAAGTTTCTCTTCGGTTTAAGGGTGTTTATTTGTAAACCGCCTATTTGGAAAGCGGAAGGAATTTCGTGATTTAATCTTCGCTTTTGCATTTGACCCTTTGGTGTGGAGTTGATTTTCTTGGTTGTGATGAAAATTGTTATTTTCATTTGGGATCTGCTTTTGTTAAGGGCGGTTTAAAGCGTAGTTCATTGAGTGTTCGGGTTAAAAGAGGAACTCCTTGTTAAAATGAATAAATCGATGGAGAATTGGGACGAGTGTTCCATGTGTGTTGCGCATGTTGCGTGCTTTAGTACCAAGGAGGAAGTTAGCCCAAGGTACATTGGTTTGTTTTTCGATTCAGAGATTAGAGGTAGATGAGGCGCTATGGCCATCTCGGGTCCATACTGTGATGCAACTTTTGGCATGTCCGGTGCCGAGTGAGTACTTGTGAGATCTAGAGTTTGATTTTCGTATTCATTGTGTACCACCGAGTAGTATCTTACTTTGAGTCTTATCGATGAATGTACCGGAATGTTGGGTTGAGTGTTAGATCAAACGTCAGATCACGTCATTATGTCGTGGTCCTCGATCCCAGAGAGAGGCCACTTGGGAGTTGGAGTTTCACATGCGTGAGCATTATTCGGCTTCGTCGCAAGCAGCTTATCTGCTTACCGCTGTTAAGTTCTAGTCATGGTTTACTGTAGATCGCGGCGTTAGATTCGGCCTAATCTGTTAAGGGGGTAGAATGTAATACTTTGTTTTCGTTTAGAAAGAATTCATTCAATTTGAATTTTAAAAGATAAAATTTCCGTTTAATTCTGTTTCTTCAGATTTGGGCCTAGGCCTTTGGCCAAGAAAGTTCAGAGAGGGGCCCTATGGGCCAAGGGGGGCATCCTTGTAGCCCAAAGGAGGGAAGCGTGGGGCCCATGGCCCATTAGTGGTCGGCCAAATAAAAGGGGAAACCCTAGCACCCCCACTTTTTTCCCTCTCCTCCCTCCTAGCCGCCACCTCCTCCCACCTCCTCCTCCCTCTTGCGCCACCATCCGAAGGGAGCCGCCTCCTCCACCTCCCTTCTTGCCGCCTAAGATCCGGTGCTCGCCCCATCTCCTGGAGCTGCCTGTGGTGCCAATCCTTCGTTCTTGGCCTCCCCGCCAAGATTTGATTGGAGCCTCGCTAGGTTGCTGATCAAGACGGCGGGGGACGTCACCATGGTTCATCCTTCGTCTTCCTGGGTGCTCCAAGGGTAACGAAGAAAGTTGTCGTTGATGTAATCTGAGCCAAACCCAATCATCTTCCTGAAATTAAAGTTCATGTCGTTGAGTATCCGCTAAACTCTTCATGTGTTGTTGAGATTGAAGCAGCCGTAAACGAATTTCCTGAAGGAATTCATCATGATCTTCCAATAATTTCTGAACCTCAGGAGTTTTAGCTTGATGAGATGCGACTGCTTTGCTGAAAAAGGCAATGGGCTGACCACCTTGGTGTAGGACGGCGCCGAACCCGAACCCAGAAGCATCGTAATCAATCATAAAGTCTTTGGCGAAGTGTGGTAACTGAAGTCTATTTCAGAGCATCGAATGCAATCAAGGCCTCTTTAGACCACCGGAAACTCTCCTTACATAGTATTTTTTGTAAGGGGTGCGACAATATGGCCAAAATCTTGGATAAACTTCCGATAATAGCTGGCTAGGCCTAAGAATCCTCGTAAACAGTGGACGTTGCGAGGTCGTGGCCAATCAATTACTGCCGACACTTTCTCCTGATCCATAGCCACCTCGGCCGCAGAGATGACATGACCCAGATACGAGATTTGTCGCTGTCCAAATGTGCATTTCTTCTTATGAAGGAAGATCTGATGAGTAGTGAGTGTCTGGAGTACCTGGCGAACATGATGAAGGTGCTCCGACCAAGTTTTGTTGTAAATGAGAATATTGTCGAAGAAGATGAGCACAAACCGCCGAAGGAAGGACTGAAGAACGGAGTTCATCATGGCCTGAAAAGTAGAGGGAGCATTACAAAGGCCGAAAGGCAGAACCAAAAATTCAAAATGGCCGTGGTGCGTTCTAAATGCTATTTTCAGAACGTCCTCAGGGCACATGCGGATTTGATGATAGCCGAACCGCAGATCTAAATTGGTAAAGTAACAGGCGCCCTCCAATTCATCCAATAGTTTGTCCACATGTGGGATTGGGAATTTGTCCTTGATAGTATGTTCATTGAGTGCACAGTAGTCCACACAAAAACACCAAGAGGCATCTTTCTTCCGGACAAGAAGAACAGGTGATGAAAACTGTGATGAACTCGGCCGGATGATACCTTGTGCCAACATTGTGGTGCATTGGTGCTCAATTTCATCTTTCTGGATGTGTGCATAATGGTAAGGACGCACCGAGATGTTAGGTGCGTTGGGAATGAGCCGAATGCCATGATCGCACGATCTGGCTGGTGGAAGTCTCGTAGGAGCAGAAAAACGATGGTCGAATTCGGCCAGAAGAGTCGCTAGCGGGTCTTCGCCAACAATAGATTGTAACAAAACTACTAATGTCAGCCGGTGCTGCAGCCCCGTCCAAGTGATTCGGTTATCGTGCACCCAATAGGAGAACTACATTTGTGTGAAATTCCATAATACCGACCCCAACGTGGTCAGCCATTGCATCCCTAGGATGACATCGAATCCGGACAGTGGGATGATGTCATCGGTGTATTTTTGCACATGCCAACGCAGGCTAATCTGTCGCCGTTGGCCACATTGACCCGAAGTCCACTGTGAGGTTGGATGGGGAGGTGGACTGCGGCTAGACATGCTTTGTTGAGGAAATTGTGAGTAGAGCATGTGTCGAACAAAGCGATTCCCTCGAAGGCGCCAATGCGGACCTTCAGTACATATATATTAAGCAGAGTAGTAGTAGCACGTAGTAATGTAGTAGTGCACTTACTGCTTCTACTAGGTGGTAGTGAGGTATCTGGGGGAAGAGGTGGTGGATGACATGAGTGCCAACGTCATGGTGGATATTGTTGATCCACCCGTAGTCCCGGTCCACCGTCGTCAGGCCACCACGGAGGTAGCTCCATTCCTGCAATAGTCATTGCAGAGCATTGATTAACAGTGGTGAAACATTAATCCCGTAGTAGAGCAAAAATGTATCGATAAGGCAAGTTCAAGTTTAACATGAAAAAAAAACAGCGTTATATCATCAATTCTATGTAGCTGAAATTTGCTGCCAGTGGATATCAACATTAATTAATAGTAGCTAGATGTTCAGAAAATGAGGTAGTGCTATTCTCAGAGTGTAAGCAAAACTGTGACTGTGCCATCTGCCATACCAAGCCCAAGAAGTACAAAGTGAAGAATGAATAGGCTGCATTCGTTTTCCATCTACTTGTACTAATGAATTAAAACAGCAAGTACCTCGCCGCGATACCAAGGGAGATCTTGGTGACCATGGTGCTGAAGATAGGTCACCAAATCAAGCCACATCACAAACACCTGTTTTAAATGCAGATAAGGAATTAAAATCTGCAACATATACTTACGTACATCAGCTGTTGATACAATTTCAGTTAGTTGTTCAGTACGAGCTACTTAGAAGCAAAAGCAAGTAGTACTAATTAAACAGTTAACAGATGCAGATCTATATAGACTAAGGTTGCTTACAAGATATGGAACCCCGTACAACTTGAGCACCTGTACCGGGCCGAACACGCACGCCATGGCGATGAGCAACGCGATCATCATGCACCAGCAGGTGGTGGACACCATCACGTCACGCCTCTCCTTGGGGCTGAACAGATCGCTGCTTGGGTGGAAGTGTGAGCCGCTCTTGTCCGGGGTTCTGTACCACTGCATGCATGCAACATTCAGTCATTCAGGAAGAAGAAGATTCAGCTCAGCTTTTAGTTTAGGACATGAGGATGCACGCAGATGCAGTGTCCAGTACAGCACAGTAATCAATCCAAAAGAGATTCTTAATCTTACGAGGTAGACAGGGAAAGCCAGCAGGACAAATGGTAATGTGAAGCGTATTTTCTTGGTGAGTGGTACCAGATCCCGGTATACCTTCTCGGTCATCTGCTCGAATAAATTGCAGACGCGTCAACTAAAAAAAGGCGGATAGAACCAGAATATAGCAGGAAAAAGGGAACAATGCGTATGCTTAGATACAGTAAGAATGATCAAATACGGGCAGTTGACAAGGAACAGCATGCGTGTGGGACTGGATGGCATATCGAGTGTGAGAACTTAATTAAGGTTTCAAAAAATATCTTGTTAAAATCGTGATTCCAAACCATACTTGTTCTCAAGATTGATTGCTTTGTCAAACGGTTCAGATGCTCGTGCCGCAAGTGCTTTGGTTCTGAAAAAGGCTAGGCCGACCTATGATGACAGCCAAATGACATGAAAAGGAATTTGCATTATGAAATGCAGCACTAGCTAGGCTAAGATTCGATGCGTATCTTTGATATCTGCTGATTAGTTTAGCAGCAAATCACGTGACATGGCATTATTATTTACGGACCACATCGATGTTGGATCTTTGATTTGGTAGCTTAATTATCTATTCCTTTTTTTCCTGCTGCATAACATGCGCCAGCTGCGTGATGAGATCTGCAGCAGCTGAAAAGGCAGGTTGTTTGATTATCAGACAGACAAAAACTGTTTTCCAGTACTAATACTATCATAATGCAGCTAGATGGTCGCAATGTCTGTCATAAGTTTGTTTGCCTTTTTCCTCTGTATCTTTTTCCTCAAATCTGCCAAACGATCGATCGAGCTGCTCTGAATTACAGTATCATTAATGTATGATACTAGTACTAGTACAGTTAAAGAGTTGGTGTACTAACCGGGTGCCAGGACTCGTCCCTCTCGACGTGGCCATGGTTTTCTGATGGTGTATTCTGTGGCTGATCCTCCTGCAAGCATACATCGGCCATCAGCCAATCAGATCGGTTAAGAAGATTAATCAATGGTACCATATGATATGTGCAGTGCAGTGCAGCCTACTTACCAGCCGTTGTACGGGATGAGGATGAAGGTGTGCAGCGCATGGCCCACCACGCTGTTGAGCGTCCCGTTGTCCGAGAAGCTCCCGTGCCCACTGCATCGTATTCGTATTTTTATTCGTATTCGTACGCACACGATTGAGAAAACAGTATATCAGTATGTGTATACGTATGAGATACGATACATGCATCGATCGACCCTGCTAATTGTATACGACCGACGTACCAGTCGTGGCCGAGGACGAAGAGCGCCCAGAACATGGTGCCCTGCGCCGCCCAGTAGAGCGCCCACACGGGCCACGAGTCCAGCTCCCCGGCGGCGGCGGCGAGCCCCGCCACGGCGGCCACATCGCGCGCGACGAAGGAGAGCGACCTCCAGGGGCTCTTGCGCCAGCAGTGGGCGGGGACGGCGGCGCGGACGTCGGCGATGCGGAAGGGCGGCGGCTTGGCGGCGTCGAAGACTAAGCAGTCCTCGGTGGCCATGCAACTGGCCTCCGCCTCCTCCTGCACATCCCGATGCCGCCTCACCCTTGGCGTCGTGGTCGACGCTGCAGCCATGGCTCGCGGAGGAGAAGAGACTAGAGAGGGGTGCAATGGAGATGGATCTGCAGGTAGGTTATTTCGGTAGTAGGCGTGAATATATGGCGCTGCGAAAGTAGAGAGCTAATGGCCGGCTTCCGCCATGGCTGCCCATCCCTTGACCCGGCAGCCCCTTCCCCATGCCCTAGCCCTTGCCCTGTCGCCTGCCCCGGTCTTCTCCCCCACCTGTCGCCTGCCATCCCCACGCCGTCTCCCCCATGCCGCATGCTGCTGCCAGTGCCAGCCCGGCCTGCTGCGCACGCCTCCCTTCCATGCTGGCGCCTGGCGAAAGTAGAGAGCTAATGGCCGGCTTCCCCATGGCTGCCCATCCATTTGACCCGGCCTCTCCCATGCTGCTGTCCTGTTGTCGCAATCTAGCACACGCACACCTTTCACCTGGAACTCACGCACGCAATACACGAAGAAGAAAGCAACGCAGGAGAGGCGGGCGTTTTTGTTTGTCGCTGCTAACCAACTCAGCAGTGCGCTGGACTAACAAACTAGCTAACTGCCAAAACAAACTCACGTACTGTGCTAGCTCGACTAACAAACCAACTAACACAACACACGATGCATGACACGCACGATGCACATGTGACGTGATTAACATTAACAAATCACCCCTTTAATCATGGCGTCTGGACTTTACTTCTACAACGCCAAACTTCTGTCTCATCTCCATGAACTTGACACGACCAAGGGCTTTTGTCAAGATGTCGGCGAGCTGGCCGTCAGTACTCACGTGCTCAACGTCAATCTTGCCGTCCTCAACACATTCACCATGTGCTCGTGCTTGTCATCGACGAAGCCAGGCGGTTGCTGCACGTACACCTCTTCGGCGAGTCCACTATTGAGGAACACTGATTTGACGTCCATGTGGTGGATTTCCCAGCCGCTGTGTGCCGCCAGGGCGATCAGCACGCGCACCGTCTCTATACGCGCCACTGGTGCAAACACCTCGTTGAAATCCACCCCTTGTCGCTGAGCATAGCCTTTTGCAACCAAACAAGCTTTGTGCTTGACAATGTTACCTTCTGGATCTTTCTTTACCTTGAATATCCACTTGAGCCCAATGGCTCGGTGTCCCATCGGGAGTGTAGCGAACTCCCAAGTGGCGTTCTCATGGATGGAACGCATCTCTTCCACCATGGCACGCCCAAAGACGCCTTCTCGAGTGCTCGCTCGACGCCGCTGGCTCCTCGGCGCCAAAGATGCAGAGGTCGCCGTAGTCGACGTCATGGACCGATGTCGTGTTGTAGACATCTGACACCATCCGGTACCGCAGCGGCGCACCCTCTGAGTCATGCGATGCACCAGTGGGTGGGGGTAACCCACTTGATGCCGGTCGGTGCAGCCACTGGAGGAGTGGCTAGTGTGTGCGGCTCTGCCGTCTGCGGTGCCACTGGACTTGCGCCTGATGTAGACGCCGCGCCGTTGTCGTTGTTCACTGGAGCGCCATCTGTCACATGCTCGGTTGTGTACTCGATGGTGAAAGTGTCCATGGCGTCGGGAGCACGATTAATGGACATTGCCTCCCAATCCCATTGCTTCTCCTTCTCGAACACAACATCGCGGGTGATGTGCAGCTTGTGCATCTTGGGATCATAGACGCAGTAGGCCTTGGCACCCTCCTCGTAGCCGATGAATACCATCGGCATTGACCTGTCCGACAGCTTCGTGATCCCGGGCCCGACCTTCTTGACGTGTGCAACGCATCCAAACGTTCGGAGGTAGCGCACATTGGGGCACCGCTTGTGCCATGCCTCATACGGCGTCATGCCATCAAGGCTCCGCGTCGGCGCCCGGTTCAGTATGTGCACGGTGGTCTTCACTGCCTCACCCTGCATCACGGCCAAAGATGCGATGCTTTTCAAAGAAGTCGCGCCATCTCGACGATCGTCTGGTTCCAGCGCTCCACGACACCGTTCTATTGCAGTGAGTAGGGAGTAGTGGTGTACCGCTTGATCCCATGCTTATCGCAGTAGTCGTCGAACTCAATGGAGTTGAACCCCCCGCCACGATTTGTGCGGAACACCTTGAGCTTGACGTCGCGTTCGTTCTCAGCAAGCGCCTTGATCTTGCGAAAGAACTCAACGCTTCGCCCTTTGTCCTCAAGATTTCCACCGCATGTACCGCTTTGTGATCATCCACGATTAGCAAAAATACCGACACCGCTCGGTGTAGCAGTGTGACAGGCCACATAGATCGCCATGCACCGGCTCCATCAAGGCCAAAGACGGAAGACGGCCCGAGAGAATGGAGCTGTGTCTTTGCTTGCGCGCTTGTGGCCGAGAATTTCTCCACGCGATCGATCATGGGCACGCCATCCACCATCTTCTTAGTGGTGAGATCGTGGAGCACGTGGAAGTGCAAGTGGCCATAGCGCACATGCCAGCGCCACGCCACGCCGCTCGCTTTTGCCAAGAACACACCTGCGCGGTCGTTCAGGCCAATGTGTATAGCCTGTTCCTAGACCGCAACACTCGCGCCAGCAGCAGCCGCTCGCGATCGAAGATGCACAGCTCCCCGCCCTCGATGACGATCTTGTAGCCGCTCTCGTCGAGCTGTCCGAGGCTGATGTTGTTGCTTCGGAGCCGTGGTATGTAGTATACCTCAGTGAGCACCCGGTGCTCCTGGTTCTTGCACTGGTACATCACAGCGCCTTTGCCACAGATCTCTACCACCGAGCCATCGTCGAACTTCATGATGCCCTTCACCGTTTCATCGAGCGACGTGAGTGTCGACCGGTTGCCAGTCATGTGGTTACTGGCGCCGTGTCGAGGTACCACACGCCGCTACCAGCATCCACTAGGAACACTTTCTCCTCATTGAGGAAAACAGCTTCCCGCTGTGCGCCATCAGTAGCTTGCACGAGCACATGGAGCTCGGCCATGAGGAACACTGGTTTCTCCTCTTGAGCACGCGACAGGTTGGCCTTCTCCTTGCGCTCGCGGCGTGGCTAACGGCATTCGCGAGCAAAGTGCCCGTAGATGCCGCAGTTGTAGCACTTGCCCTTTCCACTGTTAGATGCGCCGCCCTTGCCGCCGCTGGATGCGGTGTCCTTGCCTCCGCCCTTGCCGTGGCGCTTGTAGCGGCGCTTATCGCCGCCGCCATTGCCGGCCTTATCGCCAGCTGGCTTTCCGCCGCCGGAAGAGTTCTCGCCTTGCTCGCGCTTCTTCATGTGCGCAAGCCATTCCTCCTCGGTGAGGAGCAGGCGGCTCCCAGAGCCGCCCGTGTTGCCAAGGTCGAGATGATCCTCGACGGCCTTGAGTCGCCCAGTCAGTTCCTCCACAGACAGCGTGTCCAAATCCATAAAAGTTTCAATGGAGAATGCTATCTAGGAGTACCTGGGCAGTATCACGCGCAGAAATTTCTCCACGACCTTCTCCTCGTCAAGCTTGTCACCGAGGATGTGGAGGTTGTTGACGAGCCTGGTGAGCCTCATGGCAAGCTCTCGAACTCCTTGCGAGCGACCGAGTTTGGCTTTATGCGACGCTGCTATGCCCATGCGCATGGTTTTGATGGCATCCCATACCTCCTTGGCGCCTCCTTGATGGCGAAGCGGAGAGCATCTCCGTGGCACCGTCAAGAATCACCTCCAGTGCCATGCGGTCCTCATGGAAGTCAGCGTCGTCATACTCGACTGCATCTCACAGACCTTGCGCCTGCATCATGACCTTCATCATGAGAGCCCAGTCTCCGTAGTTGGTTCGCGTTAGCATCAGGTACTGCGCCGAGCCCCCCCGACTCCCTCACCACCCGCGATATACAGCCCGATCGCGGCCATTGCCGCTGTGGCTGCCGCTGTTGTTATCGTGGGTTTGAGGAAGCTCTGGTGACTTGGACCTCGACGGCGACCTCGAGCCATCTTGCGACATCCTCACAGGTACGGGAGCAACGAAGCTCTGATACCACTTGTTGTCGCAATCTAGCACACGCACACCTTTTACCTGGAACTCACGCACACAATACATGAAGAAGAAAGCAACGCAGGAGAGACGGGAGTTCTTGTTTGTCGCTGCTAATCAACTCAGCAATGCGCTGGACTAACAAACTAGCTAACTGCCAAAACAAACTCACGTACTACGCTAGCTCGACTAACAAACCAACTAACACACGTACAGCTCGCCGCGCATGACACGCATGATGTACATGTGACGTGATTAACATTAACATGCCCCACGCTCACGCTCCAAAGGTTATGCTACCCCATGCAAAGACACCGTTGTCCCTTGTCTTCATTGCTCACCGGCCTCCCCATGCAATCGCTCGGCTTCCATCCTGTGCTCCTTCCTCCCCTATAAAACCAGGGCAGCAGCCCCTTCCTCCCTCTCTCTTCTTCTCCTCCTGTGTCCCAAACCAACCGAAGCCCCCACACCGTGAGCTCCCTTCTCCATTTCCTTCTCCAAAGCAGCTTCCCATAATTGCATGCTCCCATGGACGTCACCTGCTGCGCCTGCCCAGCCGTGCTTACTCCCACTGCCGAGCTCCCTTCCTCCCCTCCCCTAGAAGCTCCCCTATTGCCCAGCTTCCCCTTTCTTTCTTCCCAACCGAGCTCCTCCATTGCTGCCCACAACCGCGAGCTCCCCAAACCGACAGTGAGCTTCAACAGTGGCCCCATGCTACTGCTGTCGTTCCCTCCAGCTACCATAGTTGGCCTTCCCTTGCTCCCAGTGCTCCCTTCCTTTCCCCCGAAGCACCCCCAGCTCATCGGTGCCACAATTCACTCGACACTATTTTGCGCGCCGCCGCTGCGCCAGACCTCTGCCGGTGACGCAACCACCATCATTGGGTCCGTCTCACTTCTGAGGTTCCATTTTGCTAGTTCGCCGGCCGCCCCTCCCTTTCCCTCACTTGCGCCATCATTTTTGTTAAAGCCGGCTATTCATGTCTGACGATTTTCTATATTTCATGTGGGCGCAAACTTCTGGATATTCGTTCTCCTTCATACAAAATCCGATTTTGTCGATTCTCGATTCTAAATTCAGCCCCTCTCTTTTGCTTCTAATTTTGTAATTTTTGGATTTTATTTGGAATTGTTGTATTTATTTGGCTCTTTTCGCGCATGTAGATTTTGGTGTTCCCGAAGAATTTTTGGAACCGTCTGCCGAAGCACTTCAAACCTTCAACGAAGACAAGCTGTAGACCTTTGGTCATACTGAACCTATTTTATTTAATTATATTATTTTATATCAACATGCATTGCTAAGTTTATAATAAATAGTTTCGGGAATAGTTAATTACCTAATTGCCACTATGCCTCCTTGATAAATTATGAATGACATGTATCTTTGAATGACATAAATCCTTGGACACTATAGGATGGTTAATTGTTAGTTGGACAGTATTGTAATACCAACCTGGGTGCGTATTATGCTTAGCAATACTTAGTAACGATGGGATTCATGATCACTTACTCAAAGAAAGAATGAATTTGACTTAATGATATATGGAGTTGTGGTGCGAAGCCACTATTGATAAAATTTGTTGTGCCATGGTAAGGGTTGTCATTTGACCGGGTTGAACGAAAATGATTTATGCTCGGGCTAGTGGGCGGTGGTAAAGGTGGGTGCAGGAAGCACATTAGGATGCGGAAAGTCTCGTTTGAGCAACCACTAAGGACTTAACTTTGTGCGCCATTGATCTGGGCCGTACCGTACAACCACAAATCCATTTATGGGGTGGACCGGGCCAACTAATTAGTAATGTTTTGAGTTGGTTCTGTTTGGGTTAATAAGTGGTGCAAGAGGGGGCTGGTACGGTGAAACCTTAGCGAGCAAAACCGAGTCAAAATAGAGCTTTGTAAAAGCCTTGTGATAATCACTTAGTCGTAGACCTCGGAAGTGTGTTAAACGGACATTATAAAATGATTATCTCTTGTGGGTCAAGCCGTACAACCTCTGCAAAGTGTAAAACTATTCGAATAGCCGTGTCCCCGAGTAATGTTCTTAAACAACCCTCCTAATATACCGATGATCAAACAGTGAATACCTACCTCTGTGTGTGTGAGAGAGAATAAAATCCCATCCTTTTGCTAACCTGGGCTCTACAAGACCATCGATCACCAGCAATGTCATTGTCTAGATTTGCATTGTGTTGTTACAAGCATCTTAAAGTGTTAGGCGCAAGTAAATCTCAACGTAACCAAATCGCTGGCTGACTGCGATGATGTAATTAGCGTGCTACGTGCTTGTTTCTTCTACCGGGATTCGCAACCAAAGCTGCTGTCTTGTAACACCACGCGTGCCATCATTATTTCTCGGGAAAATTGATAATTTACCCACCTTTAGCGTGCTTTCAATCATTTCCTCATCTTCTTTGCTTTGGCAATGACAAATTGGCGACACTTCGCCACAGCCGTCGTCCATGCTCCGAAGCCACGATGTCCCTCCTCCCTTGAGCCGTGTCACCGCCGCCTCGCAGCTATCCAAGAGCCCGCGCTACCGTGTTTCTCTCCTTTCTCTCTCTCCACCACGGCCAGCGAGTGACAAACGGCAGGAGGCGGCTGTCGATGACTGGAGACGGCCGGATTCGCGCCAGTGAGCCTGCCACCGCCTGCTCTACATGTCTCGTGCTTGTTGTCGTCGGATCTGTCATCTTTCACCATGGCACCGCCTGCATGCTTCTTCCCGGCGTCAGTGGCACGGCTTCGACCAGAGAAGAGAGAGAGGGTGTGACACAGCTGGGCAGCGAAGGTCGGAGATGAGAGAGATAGAGAGGGGAAAAGAGAGGGTGAGGAGGGAACGCCGATGAGCCACTGGGAAGGTATCATGGCCGGCCATAGCCAGAGTAAGAAAGCATGGAAGAAAGGAAGAGAATAAGAGAAAGAAAACATAGGCAAAATTGATATTTATGTTTCAAAAAATCAAGAAAAACAAAGGATGCACGAAAGATAGAGCAAAGGATCAATTATATGAAACTTAAATCATAGAAACCACATGTAACAAACATCAATTATCCCTTGTTTCCTTGCATGGCAGGCAAAGCTGTCATCGCTGTAACATACTCTGATGGCCACCTCTTGTCATCGTGTGCGGCCTGGTTTCTAGCGGCAGCGCGAGTGCCTGGTTTCCGGCCGCACAATATTTCCGGTGGCGACGAGGTTTCCGGCCGTGCGAGGTTTCTGACCGCACAGGGTTTCCAGCGGCGGCGAGGTTTCTGGTGGCGGCGAGGTTTTTGGCCGGGTGGGTTTCCGGCCGGGCGAGGATTGATAGAAACCAAACATACATGATGCATCCGAAGGAAATAACATGCATGCAGCTCTAGGCCACTAGCATCGCTCGATGCAATCTCGGGTTGCTCAAAATCGGCGTCGCAGCCTTCTTCTCTTTCTCTTGCTCCGGCGCGGCCTCCTTCGCCCGTCCCCGGTCACCGGCTCCTCCTAGGCTTGCGACGTGGCTCCTTCCCCGTGGTCAGTGGAGAGACAGAGAGAGGGGGAGACCGAAGAAAATGGCCACGTACGTAAAGTATTTCAGAAAATCAGAAACAAGTCGTTTTTTACGACATTAAAATATAACTTTCATCACTAATTATTATTATAATATATTTATAAAACCCAATAAAATTATAATATTATGAAAGTGCTTTTCGAAATAAATCTACACATATATTTTTTTTTATATATCTAATATAAATATTCCGCCTTCATATATCTCCTTCGATAGCACGATGAAAAGACGTGTAAGCAAAGCAGAAAGAAAGGATCCACGCCGATACATCCTAGGATAGAACAAGAACCTTATTCTTGGTCCCCTATGAACGCCATGGACGATTCCAGACCAACCAATGCATATATTCTAAATCTAATCCGTTGGCCATCTCTGGAAAGGTTCTCGAGCACCTCCCCTAAGGGCTTAAAAATCACTATCACCTTGGGGGCTGTCTAATTTGCACCACGTGGCATCGAGCTTAGATGTACAACACGTGGTGACATTAGATGTTCAACAGAGCACCCAGGAAGGGGTCTTGTTGCTGTTAGACGGAAGGAATCGATCCGGTCATGCACTTTTAGTAAACTAATACAGTGCTGGTGGCAACTGGTGCTGTTACTGACATCCAGCCTCCTGAATCTTCGGGTAGCCAAATCCATATTTGTATTCGGTGCCCTACCGAATCCGTATTTGTTTCTAATCTGTCACTATCCGATAAATATTCGGAATAAACATTCGAGCTAATAGAACCCGTATTTAAAAATAGTCCAAATCGCTCGAGATATATGCAATGTTACCATCATCTAGCTAGATTTCTCCTCCCTCCTCTCAAAAGGTAAATTACAAGATCCAACCACTTGTAGTATATAGGAGAGTTTTTTTGTGGCTAAAATGGCACCAAGAAGCGTGCACAATAGCAAAACTACCACCCCACCCCCACCACACATCAAAGGCAAGAATGTCACCTTGTCCATGCCCCAGAGGACCAGATTTGTTGTGCGGACGACACATGCCTCGTCTAGCTCCCAGTGGCGCGGAAATATCTCCTCTAGAAAAGGTTGAGAGTTGTAGGAATTTCTAAATATAGCAAATGAATTCTAAAAAATTATAAAACTTTTTGTGAAAGCTCCTGACACAGTACTCGAGGAGCAGCACATCAACTATGATAGGGATCATCCCAAGATGGAGATGGGCATCATGTTTCCATCCATGAAAGACTTTAGATTAGCAATTAGGAAGTATGCTATAAATGAGCAGTTTGACATCTTCACCCAGAAAACCGACCCTACAAGAGGCTCATTGGGAAATGTAGGGCTGAAGGATGCCATTGGAGAATTGTAGCTCGCAGGACTACAGATAAGAAAGTAATCAGGGTAATATCTTTATTGCTAAATCTTAATTTTTGCAAATAAGAAAGATTTCTTGATTTGTTTGTACTTAATGGTGTTATTGTTTTTGCAGGTGTCCAAGATAGTTAATAGGTGTCCAAGATAGTCAATGGCCATATATATTATTCCAGCAGCAGGATCAAGACTAGTATGGCATCCAAGTCCTGGGTGGCAGACAGGGCAATATCTGTACTGAGGGACCATCCCAACATGGGAGCCAAGGAGATGCAAGAAAAGCTGCAAGATGATTACAATGTTATCATGGGATATGACACAGTATGGAAGGGGAGACAAAAGGCGGTGGATGAACTATATGGGTGTTGGGAAAAGAGCTTTTAGTTTCTGTACAACTTCAAGGCTGAGGTTGAGTTGAGATCCCCTGGCAGCATTGTAGAGATTGACAGTAAGAGAGTGAAAGGTAATACATACTTCCACATATTCTTTATTGCATTTAGGCCCTGCATTGAGGGATTTTTGACAGGATGTAGACCATACATTAGCATAGACTCAACTACTCTGAATGGAAAGTGGAATGGCCATTTAGCTTCCTGTACAACTTTAGATGGTCATAACTGGATGTTCCCAGTAGCATTTGGGTTCATTGATGGAGAAAGTGAAGATAACTGGACATGGTTCATGAGACAGCTCCAGAGGGCAATAGGTGATCTTCCTAACTTGGCTGTGTGCACAGATGCTTGCAAGGGTTTGGAAAATGCAGTGAAGGAGATTTTTCCTCAAACTGAGCAAAGAGAGTGTTTTATGCACCTCATGCAAAATTTTGTGAAGAAATTCAATGGTGACTGCTTTGGACATATATGGCCTACAGCTAGGGCATATAAGCAAGATGTTTTTTACTACCACATGAACAAAGTTTTGACAGCATGCCCTAAGGTGACTGACTATCTTCAAAGGTGTAACAACCTCAGCTTTAATAAACAGTAATAAGATGCTGTTCATAGCATCACTGTTCATTTTGGCAAATTGGGCATTATGTTACAATCTAACTTCCCCAATTTTCTAGCCAAAAATCCAAAACTTGTTTGAAGCTTCAAAAGAAAATACCAATCAATGTTGGTATTAAGACTGGGAAACATTTTATTAAAAACTAGATGAAATATCTTGGCCAAAATTAATTTTTGATTAAATTTTTAAAGATTATTTTGACTTTGAGAAAAGTATTTGTCTTTAAGTAAACCTATTCGGGTCAAATGAATTATTTATGTAATTTAAACTGAGAAGCAGTGGTTTTGAAAATTTATTTGGGGAATATATTATCCCAGTAGCATCCTTGCAAAATTTCATATTTTTACAAATTTATTTGCTATTTTTGCAAGGCCGGTCAAACTTTTGAAGGTTTAAATTGGTTTGGTCAACTTTCCCCATTCAAACTCCTGTCCGTGGCACTGTACGTAGCGACTTGAATCCATCGAGTTTAAGTCCAAATCGGTGCAACCGGGCCGCACCGACACGTCCTCACGTGTGCCCCGCTAATGGTGCTTGCGAACCGTTGATTTCAACGCGAACGGGAAAGGATTTGTAGGGCTGTGCGGTTGTACATGTCCGTAAGCCTCAATCCCCACCGTCGGATTCTCATCTGACCACATCCAACCACAGCCAACCAGGGTTTTGAAAACCTAACGCGCCTCCGACACGTGGCCGTAGATCTCAATGGACGGACCAGATCTAGTGGGCCGTTCGGACCACCCGAACGCGCCACGTGATCTCCACCGTTGGATCTTAATCCTATGGCGTCGCAATTATTTTCAGTCGTCTAACTCACCTCCGAAATCGGGCACCGTTGGATCTTAAATGAACTGCCCAGATCCACGTGAACGTTCGGACCATCCAAACGACACGTTGAATCTGAGCCGTCAGATTTAAATCGGACCGTTGAGAAAGGCGGTGACGTTCGGACCATCCGAGTCTTGAGTCCAACTCCGCCGTCAATTCTAGATCCAACCGCACCAGCCTTTTGATTTTTGAAACGGTAGAGCGCCAAAAATGTGATGACCGCCGGATTTCCGTCCGACGGTACCGCCTCAACCATGTGCGTTTAAGGTCAGGACCTCATATGACCGTAGGATTTAAATCCTATGGTGCTCCTTCTTTCTTATGAGTTTATCACTAGATCTTGAGCAGCCGTTAGATCAAGATCGTGCAGTCTACATAAACCAATATCGGTTAGTTCTTCTACACCTATCCTCATCGCAGCCGCTCACTTCTAATCGAACGGTTGTTGTTCCTTGAAGCTTGCCGTGTGCTGTGCGTAGCTGTGACTGTCTTTGGGACTCGCTCGTCAGTGTCGACTCTCTCTTCATCCTCTCGCCTATGCGCCACCGCTGGCTTTGCTGCCGGAGTAGAGGTATTGCACAGTATTGATGCGAATATTCCTTGGATATTTAGCATCGGTTGGCCACCTCATCAGCTCTAGAGTTTTCTCACGTGCTCCAGGGGATCAACTCTATTTAAACCCTACTTTTGGGAGCTCTGCCATTGTTGATCAAGTAGTTCTCTTCACCCGCTTCCTTCCCAAATGAAGTATCCCTTGCTCTCTTGCTTGATCATCTCTCGGTGCTTAATTCACCGATAATGTGAATTTGGGCATCGCTTGTAGGTTGATCGGTGAGGGCTCTTCTTGACCGAGCAGTTGGAGCATCTTGTCGGTAAAATCTTGCTCGTGAGCTAGGTTTCATGCCTTTTCCGCAAAGCACGTGTAGGGTGATCTTTAGAGTTTAAAGGTTTCTTTGTTGTCGTCTTGGTCGGACGGTGCAAAGGACTTTGGCTCTTCTTTGTCTCGGCCAGGACTTGACTTCATATACTTTCTTCTCCAGCTGGTAAGTTAGACTTTGTTTCTTGTCACCTTGAGTACCTTAAGGACTTCAATAGTTCACTTGAGCTATCTACTTGTACATGGATACTCAAAACTTCTTTAAAACTGAAAAGTTGTTTGTATAACTTTTCGGTCTTTCATATCGTTTTCTAGAACTAGGGTTTGTCTTGCTATCCTATCAACTTATTTAGGTCCTAGATAAACCCTAGTATCATAAGTAGACCTTCTTTGATTCTTAAGGTCACCAATTCATTTATTGATGCAAACCCTCTCTCTGTTGGTTATTGTGGGTCCAAAACCGACAAAAGCTTAATCTTTCTTTTCTTTACGTGAGGCTGGACAATTAGGGTTAGCAATGATGGTTTGGGATATTACTTACTCTCCAGATAGCTCCAACTCCAATTTAAAGTCCTTGTTTTGTGTATTTTTCCAAGTTAACCGAAATCTGTAAAAAGTTCTTTGCTGTTTTTGTTGTTGAATAGCCGACAACATGCACAGCAAGTCCCTTAATCTTTCACTTTTGTCCTTTGATGTCATTAAATGATAAGTTAAGTCACAGTAGCAGTTTTGAATACTTTTAGTCTAATCAAAACAATTTACTTAATATAGGTTTAGGTCACCAGACCATTCTCTATGCTCTGTCATACTTTCAGTTTCAAAATTTTGAAAACTATAGTTTTGGATTGAAATCTTATTATGGTAATTAATGTTAACTAAGGGTTAGGTAATTATAAACTTTTAGTTTTGTTATTATAGCTGCAGCTTAAACCAAAAATGACATCCTGTTCAACATTTATTAAATCAGCAAACTTCATTTTGTACTGTCTAGGTTTGAGCTTTTCCAAAAATCAGGATTGTAGCCCTAATTTAAATTTTAATCTAATAATCGGTGTCTTTAGATGGTAAATATGGGTTATTATCCTTATGGAGTTAGATATAGCTTAAGCATATTGTTAACCATGCATTACCATCTTGATCATGCATTCTTTTTCAATAATTTGTTCTCTGTCAGTTCTTGTGTTTATTGGAGTTTTATGATTTTAGATTCTGGTTCTTCTGAGATTGTCGAATCTGCTATTGAGCAACAAGAACCTGAACAAGAGGTTATCTATTATTATCAAGGCAAGCATCCTCTCTGCACCATGTTGATCCCAATCTTTTGAACTGTAGATTTACAAAATACAGTGACACTGTTGCATGCAATTTTCTAAAAATTATTTGTGATGTGTCCTTAGGTAGTTACAACCTGAACTTGTGGCTTACCTTAAATTTGATCATACACTCAACTTAAGGTAGTGTTTTGTATTACAGTATTTAGTTTAAAAATCTGCTTAGCCATGCAGTCCATAGACGGTAGTGTTTGGCAGGCTTATCTTGTCAAACATGGGGACAACAAATGAATTTCATTTATTTTGATTCTTTGTTTAGTTTATTTAAATCAGAAATGAATTTAAATCTTGTTTAATAAACTGAATTTTAAATCTGGATAAGTGGATGCTAGTGATGGTGCTTTAGTGCACGAGAATTGGGAAATGTGGATGTCTTGTCTGGGTTAATTAAGGACTGAACTCTGACGGCCCAATTCAAGCCCTAACGCATACTTCCACACGCGTGTATGGTATTTGTTTGGTTAAGTAAAGGGTTGGTGTTATTGAGTTGAAAAATAGGTGGATAAGTGCATATGTGTAGGATTTCGTATCCGTATCATATGTTCTTAGGGGCGAGGGCATTTGTAAAGGTTACGTGCTCATAGGGCCCGATTTCAATCTTATATGTACGGGTGAGTACAAATTTTTATTTGTGATTGAATCGGCGTTCTCAACGTAACATGTGTGCCCCCGGTTATCAAGCTCTATCAGAAACTTGTTTAAGCGGGATCAGGTGCACATGGGTGTTTCAACTCAATAATGTCAATTTGTTGAAAAATACCAAATCTTAGTTTACCCGGCCGGCATACCCAAGGCAGTGTGCTATTATTCTAGAGGCTTACGGGCTAACTAAGTCGTGTGGGTAAAGATGTACACCCCTGCAGGGTTAAAACTATTCGAATAGCCGTGTCCACGGTTACAGACAACACTTGGATTGATGTCACTGATAGACTTTGAACTAAATCCGGTTATGGTATTAATTCGCATGATTGGTGTCATGCAATGTTTGATGGTAAACAGTCACTTTATTATTGTTATTGTTTTTGGATTATGCTCTCATTTACTTACTGTTTTAGTCCAAATTGATTTACAAAATCGCTTTGTCAAAACTTAGCAATTATAGGTTAAGATGTATTGCTTTACAAAAATGTAACCATTATAACATTTCTGTTGTTAACGTTATGCATGTACAATTTCTAATCCTTTGTATAGGTTCTATCAAACACTTTCTTTTATTAGTTTGTGTAAGTCTTGCTGAGTACCTTCCGTACTCAGGGGTTATGACCTCTTGTTGCAGGTGAGGATGGTTATCTGTATGAGATGCCCGTTAGCGCCGATCCGGGTGACGCTAACGAGTGAAGCTAGTTCTAGTCTCCACGCAATAGCCTACGGGTGATGGGGCCATTGGTGGTCTTTTGCTGTTTACTTCTAGTTTCCGCTGCTAACTTTTGTGTGGCCCAAGGTCACTTGGTGTTGTAGATTTCCAAACCAAATTATAACATGCTATGTATAATTATGTAAGTGAATGCCTTGTATGTATGATGCAATGTTGTTTAAGGATATATGTGCAATAGTCTTAAATCCTGGGAACTATTGTGAATCATATATCTGGGAACCTGCATATTGGAATCGTTACTTGTTATTATTATACTTCTAGTATGATTTTTAATGAGGGAATTGAACTGTTCCTTAATTAAGAATTATGCTACCAGTATAATTTTAATTCGGCACATTCCAATATTTGAGGGTCCTGACAAAAGGCATCACAATTTAATGTGGATAAGATGTGCTTTCAAACCAAACATCAAGTGTGATTATATTAACAATAACCCTTCAAAGTCCTTCAACAGTTGGGTGAGAGATGTGAAGGACCTGCCTCTGCATGAACTTGCAGACAAGTTAAGGGAGATGGTTATGGTGCTGTTTGAGAAGAGGAGAAGAATTGGGGAAAGGCTATAGGGAGGATTCTACCAAATTGTCTTACAACAATTGATGATCAAGTCAAGGGGATTAGCCCAACTGAAGGCTCAAGCATCTGCAAATTGGAGTGCTCAGGTGAGGGACACTAACAACGGAAACCTGGGGCATGTTGTCAAGGCATCAACTCATGAGTGCACTTACCTTCAGTGGTAGCACACAGGTAAGCCATGTGAGCATACATTGGCATTCCTTACATCTTTGAGGAATGTGAATATGGAGGGTTATGTATATGAGTACTACTCACTAGAAAGGTTCAGATATACTTATGAAGTGGAAATTGAACCACTAACAGACAAGTCTCAATGGCCAAAGGTGGACATTGGCTTTCAGCTGCTTCCTCCATTAGCCAAAAGATCTTCTAGAAGACCTAGAAATGAGGATTAAAAGTTGCTTGGAAAAGGGTGGTAAGGGAAAGCAACCGGTTCAATTGGGAAGCTTTGAGCAGGTGCAAGAGATGTGGGAGTCTGGGGCATGGCAAAGATGTCCATTGAGTGGGACAAAGAAAAGGTACATGCATATTAAATTCAAGGTTCTTTGGTTTTTCAGACTGATATATTAACTATTATAATTGTGGGCTTCACACAGAAGTCTAGAAAAGTAAGGAAGAGTCTGACAATAATGAAGGTGCAAGCACTTCCACAGGGGATGCCCAAGCACTTCAACGAAGGGTGGTCCAAGCATATCACCTATGAGGTCAATGTTGACCCTTCTGCAGATCTTGAATGATAGCCCCAGTCTGTCACAACAAGGTGAAGTAATTTTGGAGAAATACTTTTGTTTGTTACACTTTAGTATCCATATGCCCCGGTCTGACTAGATCATCTTGCGAGCAACTAGAAATGGCTTTGGGAGGTGAGGCATCTCCAAAGAAGACCTACCAAGAAGATGACCCCAAAGAAGAAGAAAGCGAAGACCTAAGAGAAGTTATGTATTAGGGTTGCATTTTGGATTATGTATGTTGCAAGTGCTTCTAGATTCTGCAATATGTATGTTGGAAGTGCTTATGTATGTTTGATGTATTCTGGATTATGTATGTTTGATGGATTCTAGATTATGTATGTTTGATGGATTCTCGATGTACTGAATAGATGGTACAAGTGCTTCATTTCAACTCAGTCCATTATTGTGCACTCTGGATACTGGCAATATTCAGTACAAACTTACAACACCAATTGAGCTCAGCCATTACTGTGCTATCTAGATTCTGGCAAAACCATTTACCACCTGACATTTTTACAATACCAATTGGAGTCTGGATTATGGCAATATTCAGTACAAACTTAGGCCATGTTTGGTACAGCTCTAGATTCTCATTTTTCAGATTCTACTCCCGATTCTCTGAGAATCCACTTCTCTGAGAATTTGGAGATGTCTGTTGAAAGTGTTTGGCTGGTAGGTTGGCTCCAAAAACCATATGAGGGAGGATTAAAGGCAAATAGAAATTTCTCCCAAATTTGTTTAGACCATATGAATGTATATACATTGTATTTGTACACAATACCAGGTTACATTGTATTTACACTTCATGATGGAGTACAACTGTTGGCAAATAATGAATTGACGCACAACCATTGATTGTGTATAAGCAAATTTTGTATTGTTCACACTGCGATATATGAAGCTGGACAAATATTGCATTTATATCGTATAAGTGTTCAGATGATAATTAAAAGCTATTACGTGCAAGTATTTGAATGCTAAATGAGTGATAACAAAAGACCACAAAATATCACAAGTAGTGTGTCCATCATCCTGATTGAGCAATTGCACTTGCAAGGTCATCACGGAAACTATCCATGGATGTAGCACTCGTTTGCGATGTAGACGCATCCGATGCATCATGAGAAATGACATATTTGTCATATCTTGATGGTATTGTGGGCACATAATTAGGATCTCAATCGAACCTATGAAAATGCATGTCTGGCGAAGCATGTTCACGTATGAAGTTGTGGATTCCCATGGTTGCTGCAAGAATCATCTTTTGCTTGGGCATGTGAAAGCTCGGCATATTAAGAAGAATTCTCCATTTCATCTTCCATACACCAAAGGACCTCTCAATTACGTTGCGAACACTCAAGTGCAAATGGATGAATTTCTCTTTCTCACCATTAGGAGCAACACCTCTCCGAAATTCTGGAACATAGCACCTTTGCCCCTTGTATGGTGCTAAGTACCCAGGCCTGTTTGGATAACCGGTATTAAGATAATAGTTTCCTACAACGTAAGATGAAAAACTCTTGTATATCAACATCCAATGCATGAACATTACTGGTAAATAAATTCGTAAATGGTACAAAACAAAGAAAATTACCCTGTAGAGGATGTGGAAAGACTTCTCTGTCTACATCCAATGCATGATAAAGAACACTAGTATCGTGCATAGCTCTTGGTTGTACAATAGATGCGTATGTGAAGCGCATGTCAAAATCACATACCGCCATGACATTCTGTGTTGCACTTCCTGATCTACCAATATATCTAATTAGATCTTCTGGAGCAACAGTTGCAAGAATGTGTGTACCATCAATAGCTCTAATACAGTCTTTGAAATGTGGCCATATCCTTCGATCATTTCTAATTCTACTGTGTACCGTAGAGAAATTTGGATCCTTTGGCCTCACAAAATCTTTAGACATTCTGACCACACACTGCAAAACCTCGTCAAACTTTCTGCTAATTGTCTCACCAGAATGCTTGAACCGATTCTGCGCTCTTCGGTTAGATTCACAGCCACCACATATGTATAGGAAAAGAGCTAGTGCTTCAATTGAACTTGTATGCGTAGTTGATTTCAAGTCATATGTACTCACCAAAAGATCATGTAGACTGTGAAAGATCGTAGCATTCATACGAAACATATGGTAGCTTTCTCCCGGAGTGGTCAATGTTTCTTTCACCCAACCCATTCCACTAAGCCGTGAAGTCCTAGGCTCATTCTTGTCCATGTAGGTTGAGTGATAATTCTCCACGATAATTACATTAGCAGCGAGGTGACTTGACATGTCTTGCCATAAACGCATCATCTGCACAGTATATGTGCAAGTAACATAGCAGAAGCAAAACATGGTCTCACGATGTGGTTTATCCGAAGCTTGTTTCTTGGTCAAACTATTCACAATTATCAATTAAACTCAAAGAAGGGCATTTCAGTCTTAAATCAACAACTCTCCATTCCATAAAGGCAACTAGTCGATCAAACCAAAACAATACTTGTGATAAATATATGCACACGAAGACCCCTAACTACAATAATTCTGACAAATATGTATATGAAATCATTTAAGTCATGTATATACCCAAACGGAGAGACCAGAATGCATTTAGCCTATATATGTTTTATACTTAACATTCAGACCATCTAGCATAATTTAAAACACAACTACCATGCGGTAGATAATTACGAAGGACCAGACCATGAATGTAATGAAATTGCCCTCAAATTCAAGTAGGGTCTAGGAGTACAAAAATGGTCATCCTAAGAATAACACAAGTACCAAATGTAAGTAACACATTCAAGACAGCTTGCAAGTTCCCACTTTGTACCACAGACTGCATAGATGTGATTAATATTTCCTAATTAACCCCATCAAAACACAACAGAGAAGTTGGAACACATATGCACATGGACAAAGTAACACTGAAAATAGCTATATTTTATTGTTATACTGTTTTATGCTCACACATAATAGAGAGAAATCAAACTTGATGCATTGTTTTATGCTCACACATTGTTTGATGATCGGCAATGATTAAACTCATCAAATTCTAACTGAAATCTAATGGTTTATCAGCAATACAAATGAACTGTCAGTAATACATTAGAGAGATACTATCAGGTCAAGAACATTGGCATTCTTCACAGTTTAACAGATACACACATGATTCAAAGATGATAATTTGCAATCAGGTTCAGTCACAGATTCATTCATATATTCAAAGATGATAATTTGCAACCAGGTTCATTCATAGATTCATTCACAAATTCATTCACAGATACATTCACAGATCAAGCACCCGAAAAGGAAGGTAACAACACCCATATCAAGCACTCGAAGATCAAGCAGATCCTACTCCTAGATGACTATAGAAACAAAACCCAGATCAAGCTCCAATGGTGATAGAAACAACTCCCAGATCAAGCACCTGAAAAAAATTCACCTCATCTCACTAGATCAAGCACCCAAAGAGGAAGGAGAAAAAGGGAGTAGGGAGGACAAGGGGGACGGCCACAAAACTACCTTACCTTCATAGGAGCTGGCCGGTGGTGCTTAGAAAACGGCAACGGCGAAGGAGGCAGGACCGACAACCTCCAGGGTTTCTGGGGTGGGCGGCGCTCGTGTGCTTCATGGCGAACTCCGGGGCCTCTGATGGCGCGATCGGCGACCAAGCTGGGCGCGCCACAGGGGACCAGAGGCGGCCTGATCGAGGACCACCGGAGGCGACACGGGCCGGAGGCGTGATTTTCGCCTTGTCACGGAGCGGCGGAGGAGAGGGCGGTCTGAAGGGAAAGGTGAAGGGTTAAAAAATGGTCGTGGCGGTCCGATTTCTTTGTGGGGTAGTTCAATGGTATTTGCGAGTAAATACATCAAACTTCCAGGGGTATTTTTGTTTCTGAAGGTTGGATTCTCACAAGAATCTGCGGGAATGCTGCTTCCCGTTGCTAGTTCATTTTCGAGACAGCTCCTCGCGAGAAGCAGAATCTAGTGGTTTTGAGAATTGGGGTGTTTGGTACGGCTCCACGAGAATCAATTGAGAAGCTGGGAGTAGAAGTTGTACCAAACAGGGCCTTACTGTGCTATCTGGATTCTGGATTCTGATAATACCATTTGAACTCAAAACATTTTTTGTTTCACAACCTGACAAAACTATTCAGGGTCCATAACATCCATTTAGCAACATAAACAGAGAATAGGCAGATAGAATCAACAAAACCATCCACTTACCACCATAACCATACATGACCATGCATTACCATCCATAAGTCTGCATTGCATAAGCAGAAGCATCCATCACCATACATTACCATCCATAAGCATTCAATACTACCTAGACAACACCAAACTATCATCCATTACATAGACCATTGCCTACTTTGCAAACACAATGAACACTGCAAGCAAAAGGAATAAACCAAGCACTACATTCACAACCATCTGCATCTCTGCTATTTTCGTGAGCTTGCTCAGCTTCGCACCCCCATTGGAAGCAAATGCCTTCAACACAACCATATCTTGCTAGAACTAGGCAACACTGGCCTTCAGAGCATCCAACTCACCCTTCATAAAATCATAGCCTTCCTTGAGGTCAGATGTAACTTCAAGCAGCTCTAGAATGGCATCCTTAAGGCAAGTACTGTCCTCATGAAGAAGCCCCATGTCCACCAGGTACTGCTGGTACTTGTCCATCCACATGAAATATTGTAACCATTTGAAACCTGCCAAGAACAAAATCAAAGGACAATTTAGCCACGGTTCAGCCCTAATCAGTACCAAATTTTCCTAAATCGAACAACCTGAAAATCCTAGCCACGGTGCAACCCAAAAACCCTAGCATCCCTACATAGTCAAAATTTCTCCTTACAAATCGCTCTACAAGAAAACCCTAGCCACGGTGCATCCCCTAATCAGTACCAATTTATCCCTAATTTCCCCAAATTCGCCCAACCATACAACCCTAGCCTTGCGCAATCCAACCCAAATCAGTGCCAAACAAATATAGCAAAAGGAGCCAACAACTTACTCCGGATTGATTCCTCGAGCACTTGAAGAAAATCTTCCCCGGGTTGCGTCTTCGTGGTGAGCTCCACCTTCTCGACTCCGCAAGTAGGATAGTCCACAAGGGGAACCCCGCTATTCCGTGTCCCAGCAACGGTGCACGACTAGGGGTAGAGCGGCTTTGTAGGACCTCCCATCAAACATCGCAGCTGGGCTCGGGAAAGCTCACGGCCGGCGGATTTCTGGGGCAGTCACGAGCGAGAGAGAGGAGGAGCGAGCGATGAAGAAGGGCACAAGCGCGTAGGGTATGTCGTCACAAGAAGGCTAGACCCAGCCAGGTCCGGGACTGACCGAATCGATAGAACCGACCGGAGGGGCATATCCGACATTTCACATGTGGGCCAGAGCAATTAAAACCGAAATCTGAATTAAATACTTCAAAAGGGCAAATTAACGAAGTGCGAAAATAACATGTAGCAACTAGGCTATTGCGTCGAACATAATGGCATTTCACATGAGCTAGAAGTAAAGTGTGGCATTTTGACATTGGTCCCAATAGTAAACGCAATAGCAATATAATGAAGTTTGCACATTGCTGTACAAAGAGTTAATGCTCCAGGAGAGGCAGGACAATGACTCACAGAAGTAATTAAAATTGGGGGCAATGAGGAGTAGTACGTGTTACGGTGTTAGCCTAAAACAACATTAAGGTAAAGCAACTGACAATAAATCATGATCTTTTGGTAACCCGTAGCATGAATCACTAGAGGTAAGCAAGAAATATCAGAAATCATGAGCCCCTCTACACTATTCAAGTACAAGATGAAACGTTGGCATTAGATAGCTAATCCCAAAATTAGTTGGAAAAAATAAAACAACTAGTGCTCCGGAGGTAATCAGCAATGGAATTGCATCCAAGTAGAGGCCAGCCAAATGGCTGCTTGCTAAACTAGTCCAACAGGACATGAGTGTAATCCAAATACAAATTCAAATCGGATGGATGATGCGCATAGAACTTACCTTAACGGAGGCGCATAGGTCAGCAGGGACCTTCCTGCAGTGGCCCTCGACACTGGCCCTGACGTTGCGCAAAATCCCAACGAAGTGCAGCTCCCCGGTGGGGTCGTAGACGCCGTAGACCCCGGGCTTGGGTGGCAGCGCATCCTCCTCGGCCAATGGCTGGGTGGGTTCCTAAGGGATTGGGACGGGCAACGCCTCGGAGAGCTTCTTGAAGGCGGAGACAGCGAGGGCACGGGGTGCGTGGCGGCGAAGAGGGAAGCAACGGAGGGTGGAGGAGAGGGAGGCAGGGGTTGGAAGGAGTGGGGAGGGAAGCAGCAACAGTGGAGGCAGGGGTGGACAAGGCCATGGTGTGATGGTGATGGTGGAAGGGATGCGGCATGCGGGCCGGCGGTGAGCGCCGGTGATGGCCAAATGGGCGTGCGAGTCAGACCAGCCCAAAGCATGACACTATTGATTTGATCTAAATCTAGCCTGATCTGCACTGTAGATAGGCCAGGCCGCCATAGCATGTGCGTTTGTGACGTGATTGGGTCTACACCCAGGTCCAGTAGGCCGACCCGGTACAACACGCACATGAGAGAAGAACACGTTTCACGAGTGAGATGGTGGAGATACTTCTAAGTGTGAAGGACTGGAAACAAGCTGATGCACGAACACAACATTTTGTAGAAAGTCCATAGTTGTCGGAGATGTTCAAAAATATGTATCTAGATGACGAGGATCTAATAATTCTCATTTATTTATTTATCTGTAATTCTTGTTATAGATGATAATATCTTTATATTACCCACAAGTATACCCCTTATTGTTCATAAGGGAAAAGCTATATAGAGTAGTCATAAGTCTTACTATGACCACCCCCTGGTTGTAAGTTTTTCTACGACCAGTCCCTAGTTGTAAGCTCTTCTACAATTAGCCCTTTATTATGGGTCTTATCTATGAGCACCTCGTTATCGTAAACTTCTCTACAACTTGGTCGGCTAAGACCATCCCATAATCTATGGAGTCTACAAACATGTGGACCCAGTTGATTAGGGAATCTTATGCGTCGTATTTTACACATGGGGTATTTAATATACGATGTTATTCTCTGAGAATAATCGCATGAATCACCTCTGTCTTTGACAATAACTGTCTAACGACGTGGGGTGCCACGTCCTTAGCGGCAACCGCCTTCAAGTGGTTCACCATTTGAAACATTGAGGCGTCTCTTAACTTAGAGAAACTGTCACCTCTGCATATGCTATATAAAGGCTGAAATCAGAAGGCATAAGGACATATCGATCAGGAGCACAAGACATTAGGCATTAATCTTCCTCTTGATTGTAATCATCACACTAAATACACTAGCACAAGAGTAGGGTTATTATTCTCTCCGGAGAAGGCCCGAACCTACATAAAATCACTGTGTTATTCTCTGCGTGGTTTTATCTCCAAGAGTTATCCCGAATCAAACAATCATACATAAGATTGGTTCGAGATCACCGATAGTTGGCGCTGACCGTGGGGACCTTCCCGTGATTCCTTATCAATAAATTCTCCTTTTTTCCTAATGCTTCCATGGAAGGAGAGTGGAACGAGGAGAATTTGTTCGACTTGGCCGACTACGCAGACATCGACATGGATGATGGCTTTGACTACAAGCCAAGTATCATTTCATCCGATAGTAATGTCGTCTCCAGGGATCATTCACTAGATCCAGGAGACCATACCATGGATAGAGTGGAGGAGGGATCCTTATCCCCTACAAACTTACGTCCAAATGGGGAACTTGATTCCTGAGAGGGCAGGAGTCTATCTGACCGTAATCAGGACTACACCAAGGCAGACCCAGAATATAGCGAGGGTTCCCCCTCCAAGCATTCGAGTCCGTCTGAGATCATTCGAACTGGCACAACAAGCTCTAGAAACCATCATTTCGGGACTCCATCACCATCTGGTGGTCGTCTCCCTTCGATTGGCCTTGCAGAGGATGTGGGCAAGCATGCTCTTGCTGCGGGTTCAACCATTCCATTGCAGGGCTTTCCTACAAACGGGGACGGTTATAACCCGGAATTCCCCTTATTAGAGAGGTTTACTCCAAGTCGTCAGACGGTGTTATTTGACCATTCTTCAAGCCAGAAGGTCTCAAACCCAAGTGGAAATCATATACAGGAGGTCTTTGTCCTCCCCTCAGATCATGATCTCTCTCCTAGAAGCAGGCTTGAGGATGCTCCCCGCCGATCACACACTCTGACCTGTCATGGCAATGGTGAGGGGGCCTCCGGCAATAAACGGGATCAACACTCTGATGAGCATGGGAGAAATCCTTAAAATGATTGCACTCCATTGAGTCAAACTCAAGGATCAGATGTGGATGATCCTGAAACAACCTGAAGGAGAAGAATTGCGGCTCAGAGAAATTTGTCTGGGCGTGTTCAATATCAGTCGGAGGAAGCTCGGGAACTCCAACATATAAACGATCTGATCGAGAACCCAACTCAAGAACTTGCACGAGCGCCAAGGTAGGACCTCTTCGCTGAAGAGATCGTGCGAAGGCTTTGAAGCATGATGGTAAGACTTGAGCATCCTCGCCAACATCATTCTAGAAGTCGTAGCGGTACGACTCCATCGACCACCAGTCGTTCGAATAACTCAACTCATGGAGATCGGCGCGACAACAGGTGTTTGTGATGGCCTGACCAGGAGGGTCGAATGGGAACTCTAACCCTAGCCACGCCCGGCCAAGAGGAGAAGAGATTGTGGCCAGGCGGCGAAAGTGGTGGCGCAAGGAGTAGTCAAGATTGAGTAGGGGTCTTGGGAGATCTGGGCGCCACGTGGCGGCGGCTCTAGGGGCGAGTGAGGGGCGGCCGCAGCCGAGAGGGCGAGGGAGGGGGTTTTCAGAAATTGAAAAAGGCGAGCGGGGGGTTGAACGTGGGGGGGGGTTGCGTAAGGCCTTAAGTGAATGGGGGTGCTCCGTCCACCTACATTCGAGCCACATGTTGTAGATCCGATGGTCGTCATTCAGTATTTGCCTTTGTACCACTCAAATACCCATTTGCACTATGAAACAACGAGCATATGTAAATTAATCGGTTTAACTTGCATGTAGCATTGGAGGATGAAATAATTTTGTAGAATAATTCTTCGAGAGAAGGTTATCTCAATAGAAGAGTGTCTTTGGAGGTTAAACTGATTGCATTGTTACAACTAGTAGAATCTATAGTGAGACGTGGTCCAAGTTCTTTTGTTCATTTCAATGAAACACAGAATTATCCAAAGTATGGAAATCTTGATCAATGTATTAGAGTGTCGCGGTTGAGTACCTTGCACGGTTGTGCAGATAAAGTATGATGGTGTTGTAATGAGAGTAATATTAGCGAAGTAATATGATCGTTAAAGCGATTAAAGAGATAGCCGAGATTGTTGGATTATTGCCAGGAATGTTTTGGTCTTAGTAAGTAACTCTCACGAGTTAGAGTCTTCCTAAAGATAATTGGGTCGAGGAAATGTTTTCGTGTTGATGTTAATCTTGAGTATGTTTGGATTGTGAGAATTTTAGGGATTTAATATGAGGTTTCCCCTATCTTCTATATGAGAAGTTCATTGTAGGAGTCTTGGAGTTTAAATTTGGGCTTCAGCATTTTATGCTAGGACTTTTGTCACCTAATGATTATGTGTAGAGGAAGTAGATTAAGGGTGGATTTGAGCGATTGGGATGATCATTGATAGAACCCTTTTGATGAAGTATATGAATGTATGTCTTTGAGGATTCGAGTTGTTTACTCTTAAAAGATTGAGGTGATGTGATTACGTGTGAGATCTATTACGAGATACATTGGGAGTCAATTGACAAATTAATTATGTAAGTAGAGGAGTTGTTGAGAGAAAGTTTCTATGGAGTCGATAGAGCCTCTATCTGAGAGGTGTGGGTGATATATTTCGACTTGAGCATAGCGTTGAGAATGCTAAGTTAAGAAGAGTTGAGTTAGTGTGTTATGCGATGAATTGGAATTCTAAGGTTTGAGAGAAATTTTGTTTCTAAGGAGAACACGAGAAACGGTTGTTTCTCGAGTAGTGCAACGTTTTGTTTTATTCCGTTTGAGCAATGTGTCGTTGTGGTTGTCTTTCGCAAATTGAGTTGGACTTTATGTTTGGCATGTGTGGTTCTTATAAGTTGAAATATTAAAGGAAGTATTCAATTTGGGTATTTTGAAGTTTCTCTTCGGTTTAAGGGTGTTTATTTGTAAAGCGCCTATTTGGAAGCGGAAGGAATTTCGTGTGAATCTTCGCTTTTGCATTTGACCCTTTGGTGTGGAGTTGATTTTCTTGGTTGTGATGAAAATTCGTTATTTTCATTTGGGATCTGTTTTGTTAAGGGGCGGTTTAAAGCGAGTTCTGTTGAGTGTTCTGGGTTAAAAGAGGAACTCCTTGTTAAAATGAATAAATCGATGGAGAATTGGGACGAGTGTTCCATGTGTGTTGCGCATGTTGCGTGCTTTAGTACCAAGGAGGAAGTTAGCCCAAGGTACATTGGTTTGTTTTAAATCGATTCTTGGAGATTAGGAGGTAGATGAGGCGCTATGGCCATCTCGGGTCCATCTGTGCTGTACATAACTTTGGCATGTCTGGTGCCGAGTGAGTACTTGTGAGATCTAGAGTTTGGATTTTCGTATTCATCGTGTACCACCGAGTAGTATCTTACTTTCGATTCTTATCTGATGAATGTACCTGGAATGTTGGGTTGAGTGTTAGATCAAACGTCGTATCACGTCATTTTGTCGTGGTCCTCAGTCCTAGAGAGGCCACTTGGGAGTTGGAGTTTCACATGCGTGAGCATTATTAAACCGTTAGATAGCGGTTATCTGCTTACCGTTGTTAAGTTCTAGTCATGGTTTACTTTCGTGTAGATTGGCGTTAGATTCGGGGTTGAATCCTGTTAAGGGGGGTAGAATGTAATACTCCGTTTTCGTTTAGAAAGAATTCGGTTCGAATTTGAATTTTAAAAGAGAAAATTTCGGCGTTTAAATGCATTCTTCAGATTTGGGCACGGGCCTTTGGCTAGTAGGCTGAGAGGGGGCCCTATGGGCCAAGGGGGCATCCTTGCAGCCCAAAGGGAGGGGCAGCCATGGGGCCCATGGCCCATTAGTGGCCGGCCAAATAGGGGGAAACCCTAGCACCCCCACTTTTTTTCCCTCTCCTCCCCTCCTAGCCGCCACCTCCTCCCACCTCCTCCCTCCCTCTTGCGCCACCATCCGGTGAGGAGCCGCCCCTCCTCCACCTCCCTTCTTGCCGCCCAAGATCCGGTGCTCTGCCCCCATCTCTGGGCTGCCCGTGGTGCCAATCCTTCCGATTCGGCCTCGCGAAGATTTGATTGGAGCCTCGCTAGGTTGCTGATCAAGATGGCGGGGGACGTCACCATGGTTCATCCTTCGTCTTCCTGGGTGCTCCAAGGGTAACGAAGAAAGTTGTCGTTGATGTAATCTGAGCCAAACCCAATCATCTTCCTGAAATTAAAGTTCATGTCGTTGAGTATCCGCTAAACTCTTCATGTGTTGTTGAGATCGAAGCAGCCGTAAACGAATTTCCTGAAGGAATTCATCATGATCTTCCAATAATTTCTGAACCTCAGGAGTTTCAGCTTGATGAGATGCGACTGCTTTGCTGAAAAAGGGAATGGGCTGACCACCTTGGTGTAGGACGACGCCGAACCCGAACCCAGAAGCATCGTAATCAATCATAAAGTCTTTGGCGAAGTGTGGTAACTGAAGAACTGGAGCTGACGTGATAGTCTGTTTCAGAGCATCGAATGCAATCAAGGCCTCTTTAGACCACCGGAAACTCTCCTTACATAGTATTTTTGTAAGGGGTGCGGCAATATGGCCAAAATCTTGGATAAACTTCCGATAATAGCTGGCTAGGCCTAAGAATCCTCGTAAACAGTGGACGTTGTGAGGTCTTGGCCAATCAATTACTGCCGACACTTTCTCCTGATCCATAGCCACCTCGGCCGCAAAGATGACATGACCCAGATACGAGATTTGTCGCTGTCCAAATGTGCATTTCTTCTTATGAAGGAAGATCTGATGAGTAGTGAGTGTCTGGAGTACCTGGCGAACATGATGAAGGTGCTCCGACCAAGTTTTGCTGTAAATGAGAATATTGTCGAAGAAGATGAGCACAAACCGCCGAAGGAAGGACTGAAGAACGGAGTTCATCATGGCCTGAAAAGTAGAGGGAGCATTACAAAGGCCGAAAGGCAGAACCAAAAATTCAAAATGGCCATGGTGCGTTCTAAATGCTATTTTGAGCGTCCTCGGGGCACATCTTGGATTTGATGATAGCCGAACCGCAGATCTAAATTGGTAAAATAACAGCGCCTCCAATTCATCCAATAGTTTGTCCACATGTGGGATTGGGAATTTGTCCTTGATAGTATGTTCATTGAGTGTACAGTAGTCCACACAAAAACACCAAGAGGCATCTTTCTTAGGACAAGAAGAACAGGTGATGAAAGCTGTGATGAACTTCGGTAGGATGATACCTTGTGCCAACATTGTGGTGCATTGGTGCTCAATTTCATCTTTTCGGATGTGTGCATAATGGTAAGGACGCACCGAGATGTTAGGTGCGTTGGGAATGAGCCGAATGCCATGATCGCACGATCTGGCTGGTGGAAGTCTCGTAGGAGCAGAAAAACGATGGTCGAATTCGGCCAGAAGAGTCGCCAGTGGTCTTCACCAACAATAGATTGTAACAAAACTACTAATGTCACCGGTCTTTGCGGCCCTTCAAGTGATTCGGTTATCGTGCACCCAATAGGAGAACTACATTTGTGTGAAATTCCATATACTGACCCCAGCGTGGTCACCATTGTATCCCTAGGATGACATCGAATCCGGACGGTGGGATGATGTCATCGGTGTATTTTTGCACATGCCAACGCAGTTAACTGTCGTCGTGGTTACATTGACCAAGTCCTTTGTGAGGTTGGATGGGGAGGTGGATTGCTGACTAGACATGCTTTGTTGAGAAATTGTGAGTAGAGCACATGTCGAACAAAGCGATTCCCTCGGCGCCAATGCGGACCTTGATTGCATTGTTTGTCTTGTCAGAATCGATGGCTGCAAGCAAGGTGGAGATTTGGTTCCACCTCATCGGCCATGTGACCCTCCAAGCGCTCATCAGGACTTTGGTCACCCTCGGGCTCCAACCAGAACAGTCGTTTGCATCGATGACCCTTCACAAATTGTTCGTCACAGTTGAAGCATAAACCGCGTTGTCTGCGTTCCGCCATCTCCGATGTAGATAGGCGGTGGAAGACTCACGTGCGTGTTTCGATGGATGCCATGGCCGTGGTGGGCACTGTGATCGCCGGGTTTGCTGGAGTAGGTGGGGAGGCGCGAGGAGGTGGTTGCAGCCAGGTGCAGGGCATCGCCCGATTGGTAGCAGTCGAGCGGCCCGTGGTTGTCGGATGTGCTACAGGAAGGTGGAGGCATTCAAAAGCGTGCGCCAGGTTCAGTGCTTGCTGGAGAGACGTAGGGCCTGCCAATTCCACGTGCGTGCGAATCGGTTCCGAAAGGCCAACGGTAAATAACTCAATCTGGTGAGTCCTTGACAAACCGACGGTATGGCACAAGAAATCTGTGAATTCCTGCTGATATTGTGCCAATGTGCCGGTCTACTGCAGGTGTTTGATAGCTCTCAATGTATTAGTTCGAATTGCCGGACCAAAACGCATTGAGCAATAATGTTTAAATACTGCCCAGGGGATCTGTCCCTCATCGCGCTCTAACTGATAGATCACCAAGAGTGAGCGACTTCGAAAAGGTGAAAAGCGGCCATCCAGACTTTATCATCTTCCGGGATTTGGTATGCGCAGAAGTATTGATCGCATTTAGTCAACCATGTGATCGGGTCGACTGAGCCATCGTATATAGGGAGTTCCAGACGTGGAAGGCGTGGCCGATCCGGTTGTGTCGAGGAGTATCATGGCGAGTTGAATACCGGTGTTCCTCAAATTCATCTCCGGCTCTGGCGTCGCTCCCGCCGCCTGGTCCGATGAGCGTCGAGCAAAGTGGTCGGTGGAAACCGGTTGTCAGTCGTCATCCCGGGGGCGTCTTCAAGCGAGGCGAGAAGCGGAAGCAAGCACTGCTCCGTTTGGCCTTGAAAAAGGCGGGCGGGTGGGTTAGCCGGGGTTGGTGCCGCCGGTGCTACACGCAAAGCCTCAAACATCAGACGCATCTCCTAGGTCAAGCTGTCGAGACGCTGGTCTGAAGCCAGCTGCTGTTCGCGGATACTTTGTTCGTTCGTAGCCTCTAGCTTGGTAAGTGCCTGGAGTATTTCCGATTGAGCTTGTTCTAATCCATCGAGCCAAGCGTCAGCCGATGAATCAATCTTGGGTGGCATGGTCGGCGGGATCGGTGTCTCTGATACCAAGTTGATACGAACCGAGGATCCTCTTGAATTAGAATGAAGATTATATGGATGAGAAGCCAGAACTAAATAGACAGAAGGAAGAACTTGGAAGAAACTATTTTGTATTGATTCACAATGCTTGTCTTATTACAGAACCTCTGAGCTCTTTATATAGTGCCAGAGCCGGATTGAGTTATGGCTATCACAGCCCGACTCGGATACAACTCGAACTGACTCTTTCTATTCTTAACTTGCTATATATATTTAAACTTCCGTATTCATCTTGTCTTCATTCCTGCACTTGAACTGAATCCCAATGAAACTGTCTGTAACACCTTTCTGCTTATTTCTTTCAGCAGACTATGCTATCTATCTATCAGGCATTCTTCCTTGACCGGCAGTAACTTCAATAATATCACGCTTTCATCACGTGCTTATCAGTGTCGGTCCAGTTACTGCCGTTCCGGCTGTGGTCAGTTTGGTAGTAGACAACATCTCCCACATCACTAACAAAGTGGTCAACTCTCAAGCTCCGGAGGAGAACGCCGACGAGGTGGAGTGGCAGTGGACCTGACTTCTCCGGCTCCCGGTAATATCTGCCCAGTACTGGCCTTGCTGCCTTGGTCTGTTTTTCACAAAACAAGGTTAAAGTAGTAGTTTCAGTACTCAGAAGTAGTAGTAGTGAACTTGGTAACTGTACATATATATTAACCAGAGTAGTAGTAGTAGTAGTAGCACGTAGTAATGTAGTAGTGCACTTACTGCTTCTACTAGGTGGTAGTGAGGTATCTGGGGGAAGAGGTGGTGGATGACATGAGTGCCAACGTCATGGTGGATATTGTTGATCCACCCGTAGTCCCGGTCCACCGTCGTCAGGCCACCACGGAGGTAGCTCCATTCCTGCAATAGTCATTGCAGAGCATTGATTAACAGTGGTGAAACATTAATCCCGTAGTAGAGCAAAAATGTATCGATAAGGCAAGTTCAAGTTTAACATGAAAAAAAAACAGCGTTATATCATCAATTCTATGTAGCTGAAATTTGCTGCCAGTGGATATCAACATTAATAGTAGCTAGATGTTCAGAAAATGAGGTAGTGCTATTCTCAGAGTGTAAGCAAAACTGTGACTGTGCCATCTGCCATACCAAGCCCAAGAAGTACAAAGTGAAGAATGAATAGGCTGCATTCAACTCATAAACTATGTATTGATATGACGTTTTCCATCTACTTGTACTAATGAATTAAAACAGCAAGTACCTCGCCGCGATACCAAGGGAGATCATGGTGACCATGGTGCTGAAGATAGGTCACCAAATCAAGCCACATCACAAACACCTGTTTTAAATGCAGATAAGGAATTAAAATCAGCAACATATACTTACGTACATCAGCTGTTGATACAATTTCAGTTAGTTGTTCAGTACGAGCTACTTAGAAGCAAAAGCAAGTAGTACTAATTAAACAGTTAACAGATGCAGATCTATATAGACTAAGGTTGCTTACAAGATATGGAACCCCGTACAACTTGAGCACCTGTACCGGGCCGAACACGCACGCCATGGCGATGAGCAACGCGATCAGCATGCACCAGCAGGTGGTGGACACCATCACGTCACGCCTCTCCTTGGGGCTGAACAGATCGCTGCTTGGGTGGAAGTGTGAGCCGTTCTTGCCCGGGGTTCTGTACCACTGCATGCATGCAACATTCAGTCATTCAGGAAGAAGAAGAAGATTCAGCTCAGCTTTTAGTTTAGGACATGAGGATGCACGCAGATGCAGTGTCCAGTACAGCACAGTAATCAGTCCAAAAGAGATTCTTAATCTTACGAGGTAGACAGGGAAAGCCAGCAGGGGAAATGGTAATGTGAAGCGCAGTTTCTTGGTGCGTGGTTCCAGATCCCGGTATACCTTCTCGGTGATCTGCTCGACTAAAAAAAGGCGGATAGAACCAGGATATAGCAGGAAAAAGGGAACAATGCGTATGCTTAGATACAGTAAGAATGATCAAATACGTCCAAGCGTCAATGTTTTCAGAGCCGGCTCTTCACAGGGAGTTGACAAGGAACAGCATGCGTGTGGGACTGGATGGCATATATTTTATCAGAATTTCACTCCATATCGAGTGTGAGAACTTAATTAAGGTTTCAAAAAATGTCATAATGCAGCTAGATGGTCGCAATGTCTGTCATAAGTTTGTTTGCCTTTTTCTTTTTATCTTTTTCCTCAAATCTGCCAAACGATCGATCGAGCTGCTCTGAATTACAGTTAAAGAGTTGGTGTACTAACCGGGTGCCAGGACTCGTCCCTCTCGACGTGGCCATGGTTCTGATGGTGTATTCTGTGGCTGATCCTCCTGCAAGCATACATCGGCCATCAGCCAATCAGATCGGTTAAGAAGATTAATCAATGGTAGAACTTTGCGTCGATCATGTGCGAGTAATTAATTTAAGTGATTGATCTGCACTGAGGCTGCTCCTAATGGACAGTATCTTAGTATAGTTTCTTAGTGCATGAGAAGTGTTAGGATACTATCTTTCCAATGCATGGTTTCTTATGGTGTAGTATCTTAGGCTGTTTCATTTAATTACATGCATGACTATACGATAAATTTTACGCGTTGTTTTTCGAGCCCAAACTGGTATCTAAATTAGATACTAGAGTACTATCTCTCCTCATTAACTATAGTGCCACATCATCAATTTGCCTACATGGCATGCTTAAGATACTAGCCAAGATGGAGCATTGGGAGCAGCCTGAGGCGATTGACATGCATAGGAGCGCGAGACTGTGATTGATCAGTACTAGTAAACAACCCATAGATTAATTATCTCTACTATTTAAAAATATGAGTTGGTGATGGTCGTCCGTCCTCCTACTCTCATTGTTGTCCGTCCGATTGAGGGGCAGAGAATTGACAGCTCAGATGACTTCACACAACACACAACAGCAAAATAACTGTGTCACACGACAACTACTCCCACGATCAATCGACTCCCCACACAAAACCACTGCAGACGCCACGCCAAACCCCTGTTCCTCCCTTTCTTCTTCACCTCCCTTCCCTTTTTCTCCCAACTTCTTCTCTATTTCTCCCATGGCGCCTCACCCGGCTTGGTCCTGCGCCCTCGGCCCGCTGGCCGGTCCGGCTCCTCACGCCACTCCACGTCTGCTGGCGCCTCCAAAGGCTGGCGCCGCCTTCTCTCACCCGGCCGCTCCCCCCCTCTCTCTCTAGGGTGCCTCCTACTCAGCGCCACCGCTCCGTCCACTGGCAACCGACGCCATCGGCTTTCGCCCGCCTGCCCACGCGCACCCAGACTTCAGCGCGTGCGTCGTCCGCCGTCGTCGGCCCTCGCTTCCCAGCCCGGCTTCTCCCTGCCTTGAGTGGCGCCCATGGAGTCTCCCCTCGGCCACCACTGGCCCACTCACCGCACCTCCAGCGCTCCTGGCTCACCTCCGCTCCACGGCCGGTTCTCTCTTTGCTTTCGTCGACTCGGCTCCTGCTCCGGCTCGCCGTCACCTCGCCCCGAACTGGCCCCTCTCCCACGGCGCGTCCTGTCGGCCAGCGCCGCCGCTCGGCTCGGCTCCCTCTGCATGCTCGGCCCGGTTGTTTGCATGTTCTTTTGTGACCTCGCTCTTCTTAGTTTGTAACCGCATTTGAAATGCAGGGATGGCAGAGTCGCAGGAGTTCGCCATGAAGCTGTTCGACACGTTGAGCCGGCGGCGACAGATGCAGGTGGACAAGATTTACAAGGAGGAGCTCCGCGAGATCTGGCAGCAGATCACCGACAACAGCTTCGACTCGCGCCTCCAGATCTTCTTCGACATGTAACTCCCGCCTCGTACAATTTTGCAAACTGCAAATTAATTTGTGTTATATTTACACCATTTTTGCCCCGTTAATGTGCCTCCATTTTGGTTTGATTTAATCAGGGTGAATAAGAACGCAGGCGGCTAGGTGAAAGAGGTAATAGTCTGTGGTTGTGCTTGGTATTTCTGCAATACATTTTTTTCCTGTTGCTGTTTTGGGGATATTTTGGTACAATTATTTCGAGTTTTTTTTAAAGATTGAGCTGGTCCTTGTATCACCTTGTCAGGATGGTAAGGGAATCGACAAAACCTATGCCCAATGGAAGCCCACTAACCATTGGTGAGCTTTTGAAGAACAAGGTTCAAAAGGGAGTCCGTGTTATTGTGTTGCTTTGGGATGACAAAACATCGCATGACAACTTTCTCTTGAAAACGGTAGGCTTTATTCCGCATTATCCATTTTCTCACCCTTGAACCTCTTTGTTTGCTCCTTCGATAAAATGGCTACATATCAAAATCACTCTACTGTTTTGATCTGTCGGGTTAAATAATGTACATAGATACCTATATGAAGAACATGCATATATGGTCATACATGAGAAGAGTCTAGTGAATTTTGGCCTTATACACAGATGCCCACAACAAGATGTCAAATTCCTTTCATGTAAAATTATATTCTTATTAATTTCATAATTTGGAAGGAAAAGAGAGAGAGTTTGTAATTTTACGTATGCTGTCACATGGAAACAACATACTCAAATAGTTGTGTGTGTTTCAGAAATCTTTAGGAGAAAACCTAGGTAGAATAATAGAAGTAAAATATATCTTAAATCAACTTTGGACACGACTTGATGTAAGCATGCTACATGGTACTATTGGTATATCATCTTCGTAACTAAATTTGACAAACTAAACATTCATATTGAAGTTGTTGGTTTGGAGAGTTACAATTCATGGAAATGTCTTCATCTTTCTTTAGATACGACCCCGTTAACTCTATTGATCGATCTGATCTTGTGGTTATGAGATATCAGCGAGCTGAGGAAAAATTCTGTGATCATCTCATCTTGTAATTATATTGGATGGAGGTCATTATGAGAAGATGTCGCACATAACATCAGGTGGTGATGTGCATATCTGGGTTAGCATTGATTGCATTTTTTTGTGCATATACTTCTAGGATGTCTTCATGGAGTAATGGTTTTATGGCCTGTGCGCGCACCAGATGCTTGATTGATTGCCGATAATAAGTTGAATGAGATAGATTCAATTAGCTGTTCATTTAAAGAATCACTCTTCTGATTGCATTTTTGACAGAATACTCATCATCAAATTTTTGTACGCAGATCACAACTTCCTTGCATTTCTACATAGTAGAACGTATCAAGTGTGAAAATTAAGAGAACAAGAACTTTTGTACATAGAACATAAGTATGGTATATGTTGTATGAATCAAATGTATGAATCTCAATGGATATGGTATATGTTGTGCTTTTCTTTACCATGAAAAATAATCTACATAGCTCGTCGTGCTTGACTATGTGTCAGTAGAATTTTTTACCAAACAACTCTGTAGCTTGCATACTTTCGAGTTTAAATTATCAAGTGAAGTAGCTTGGCTCTGAACATTCCTTGGCCTTTTTCTATTCTGATTGATTGGAGCAAACACCTAACATTGCCTTTTGACAACAAACACCTATTCACTGTTTGCCTTTAAAGATTGTTTGTCTTGTAGCAGTGATAGTTTCTTTTGATATACCATTATTAGTTTCTTCAAGATCTTGTATTTTGTATTTTGGTTAAGATTCTCAATGTTAGTGTATTTTTTTCCCTTCTAGCTGTTAGGAGACATGCTACTTGGCAGATCAAATTCTGCAGTCATGATGCGATATGTTAGTTCAAAAGATAACCTTATGATTCTGATGAATCTCTTAAGGGTAAGTTTACTTCACTTGACCTATGATAATTTGAGCTTGCAATTTACAATGTTATCCATGCTCAAGTAAGGAGATTGCAGTTTATGCATATGCTTGATTGTACATGCTAACGTTATAAATTAGAAAATATCACCATTCCCATGTACTATCAGTGCTTTTTCCCCCTAATACTCCGCGCACTGATGATACATAAGAAATTTCCTTGGTGATGTGCTTTTATGTTTAGGTGAATGGGAGATCTGAAGTTTTGGGGGTAAATTTGCAGGAGTAAGGTGACGTGAATCAAAGAGTTTGATGAATACTGTCGTAGGGGCGGCCCACCGGCCCCACGGCATAGGCAGCGCTTTGGGGGAACCCCAGAAGGGCTCGGCGACGCGGCAGGCCGGCTCCGAAGATGGTCCCAACGGAGGGTCTCCGGGGTGGCCCGAGGTCCCCGGCGACGCTTCCGAAGGCTTCGGAGGCAGTCCCGACGAAGGGTCTCCGGGGGGGGCCCCGAGGCCCCCGGCGGCACTTCGGAAGGCTTCGCAGGCAATCCGCGGGGAAGCTCCGAAGGCTCCGGAGGGATCCCCGAGGGCCCAAAGGGAAACACCAAAGGCACCGCTAAGGGGACCCCGCATGCTCCTCCGAGGGGGAGGTCTCTGAAGGGTCCTCGTAACCAGCAACGAGGACGCGACAAGGATGGACCGGGATCACCGCCCGGGTGAGCTAGGTCTAGGAGGGTCCACTGTGCGCCCAGGGCTACTCCTAGGCTGGAAAACACCCCTGCTACCCCTATGGGTGCCGTACTTTTGTAGGGGTGAGAGTGTAATTCCATGTACCCGGCCGGAAGGGCTATAAATAGCCTCCTTCCCCCACCATGTAAAGGGGAGAATTTCTGAGAAATAAAACACACACCCACTTCAGCATCTCTAGTCCGAACCTCCACTCGGGACCCCTCGGCCCCTCGTCCCGAAGCTAGGGGTCCCCCCTTTATTTACTGTCTAGTTCTTTTTACTACGACAGTTGGCACCGTCCGTGGGGTTCGACGAGAAGGTCAGAGGACTCGAAGCACCGGATGGCCCCCTGCAGGGCCGCGTCCAAGGTTTCCGCGGCCGAAGCGACGGCCCCCAACACGCCGAGGGCCAAGAGAAGCAAGTCGTCTGCCGCAGCAGCGGCCGCCGCGCAGACCGCGGAGGAGGAAGCAAACAACTCCACGCACGGTGACATCATCGGGGGTGGTGTTCCGCCCACCGAGGGGGGTGATGTCCCGCCCACCGAGGCGTCCCTCCCCAACCCTCAACCTCCATGCCAGACCACTGGAGCCGCGGCAGTAACACAAGAGGCCTACGAAGCCCTCTAGCGAGAGCTGGCTGACCTCTGACGCGAGGTGCTCGGCCTGCGACAGCCCGCCGGGGCTGGACTTACGATCGCGGCACCACCACCGGATCTTCCGGTGGCGGCTGCCGCCCCGCCCGCAAACCCCTTGCTTCTGGGAGATCCCAACTCCCCGTTGAGCGCAAGGCTGGAAGCAGCGCGCTGGCCCAAAGATTTCAAGATGCCGGACGTTACGCCTTTCGAAGGAAGCACCGACCACGCAGAGTTTCTTCGGGTCTACGAAACAGCGATCGAGGCCCCGGGGGGGGATGACACGACGAAGGCAAAAAGCATCTCGCTCGCCCTCAAGGGCGTTGCCCTGACATGGTTTTTTACCATACCCCCGGCCTCAGTATCGCTGGGAGCAACTCACGCGACACAGTGCGCAACAATTTCTGGGCAACCACGTTGGGCGAAGGATCGGGCACTGCTCATGGTCGAGCGGGCTCGGCGAATCCTCCAAGTTTCTTTAGGAAGTTCACGGAGGACAAGTGCCAGGTCAAGGGAGTCAACGAGACTACCATCATCAATGCGGCAACCTGTGGGCTGCAGAAGGGCCCGCTATCAGAAAGGCTCGCCCGCAAGCCCATCTCCACCGTTACCGAGCTCTTCGACAAAATAGAAGAATACGCTCGGGCGGAGGAGGACAGTAGTAGGAGGGCGGAGGAGGGGGCGGTAGTCGCCACCCAGCCCGAAAAGCAACCGAGCGGCCCACACAAGGCCACCCCAGACACCACCACCCCAGCAACCAACTCCAAACAGTGGGGCAACTACCGCCAAAAAGGCCGCGGTGTCTACCACGTAGACGCGGCCCAAAACCAAGAAGCATCAAAGCGCTGGGCGCCGAGGAGATCATGTCGGTAGGGAACATGATCGCCCACGGGTGCGGTCGGACGCCCGCGACGCAAGACAGAAGGGCCGTGTCATCATCGCGACCTCCACGGCAATTGTTCGCATATGACCGCGGATTGCCGCACTATCGCCGCCATGCACGATTACATCAACCGCCGCCAACAACCAGCCGAACGCGAGGACACTAGGGGACTCCGGCAACCAACTGCCCGCCCCGCCGCCAAGACCGCGTATTGAGGCAGGCCACGGTGAGCCGCAGCAGCGGATCATAAGCATGATATCGGGAGGATCCTCACTCGGTCTCACGTCCAAGTGGCAGCGCCACGCCTACGCCCGGCAAATCCACCACGTTGTGGCATGGCCTGCGGGCGGGCCACCCCGTTACGCCGAAGTACCTATCACTTTCGGCCCAGAGGACGCCCGGGGCATCTACTTCCCCCACCAAGATGCCCTCGTCGTTTCCGCCACCATCGCGGACTTCGAGGTCAGGCGCATCCTCGTTGATGGCGGAAGCTCCGCGGACCTCTTGTTCGCAGACGCCTTCGACAAAATGATGATTCCAAGGGACCGCCTGTCACCTCTGGACATACCCCTCGTAGGCTTCGGGGGGAGACCGGTGATGGCTTTGGGCCAAATTGACCTAGCCATCACATTTAGGGACAGCTCCGCCTTGCGCACAGAAACCGTCACCTTCGACGTGGTTCACATGCCGTACCAATACAACGCCATTCTAGGCCGAGCCACGCTGAATGCCTTCGGCGCAATCGCTCATCACAACTACATATGCATGAAGATCCCCGCCGCGGGGGGCGTCATCACTGTGCGGGGCGACCAGGACCTCGCTAGGCAAACCGAGCTTGCAATCGATCCTTTCACCCAGTGCGTTCACGCTATCGAAGCTGGCGCAACCGATTCGCCAGACGAACCCTCCGGCAAGTGGGCCCCGAGGGCCAAACCGGAGGGACAACTGCAAAGGATCCCCCTGAGGGACATAGCTCCGGAGAAGACACTCGCCCTCGGGGCGAAGCTTGCTACAAAGGAGCGCAGCGCCATCCTCGAGGTGCTCCGCAGCAACTCCGATATCTTCGCATGGAGCCCGGAGGACATACCAGGCGTGGCCCGGGAGATTATAGAGCATCGCCTTGCTCTTTGAAGCGAAGCCATCCCCAAAAAGCAGAAGCTGTGCCGTATGACGCCGAAGCGCCTAGAAGCCGCGAAGACTGAAATAGCAAACCTGTTGAAAGCGGGGGTCGTCCGAGAAGTCAAACATTCAGAGTGGCTGGCCAACCCGGTCCTTGTCCAGAAAAGCACGGGCAAGTGGCACATGTGTGTCGACTTCACCAACCTCAACAAGGCGTCCCCCAAAGACGACTTCCCACTGCCTCGCATCGACCAGTTGGTGGACGCCACCTTCGGCTGCGAACTGATGAGTTTCCTCGATGCGTACTCCGGGTATCATCAAATCTTCATGGCCAAGCAGGACGAGGCGAAGACTGCCTTCATCACCCCCGTTGGGACGTATTGCTTCCGTCGCATGCCCTTTGGCCTCAAGAACGCCGGAGCTACCTTTACCCGACTCATCGCCAAGGTACTGGCGGACCAGCTGAGGCGCAATGTCGAGGCCTACGTTGACGACATTGTGGTCAAAAGCAAGATCGCCTCCTCCCACGCGGAGGACCTTCAGGAGACGTTCCTTAACCTCCTGAGGGAGGGAATCAAGCTAAACCCGGAAAAATGCGCCTTCAGGGTCAAGGCGGGCAAGTTGTTGGGGTTCCTTGTCTCGGAGAGAGGCATCGAGGCCAACCCCGAAAAAATCCGGGCCATCCAAGAAATGGAACCGCCCCGCAACGCGCGTGAAGTGCAAAGGCTGACGGGTTGCCTCGCAGCCCTCAGCCGGTTCTTGTCCCGTTCAGCTGAGCGAGCCCTGCCCTTCTTCAAAACTCTCCGAGGCGCGGAACCATTCCGCTGGACTGAAGCCTGCCAAAGCGCATTCGAAGACCTCAAGAGGTACCTAAACCAGCTCCCAAGCCTAACCAGCCCGAAGCCCCGGGCACAGCTCCTCCTGTACCTCGCCGCCTCCTCAGCGGCGGTCAGCGCGGTCCTGGTCCAGGAGGATGGTGGCCAGCGCCCCATATATTATGTCTCCGAAGCACTCCAGGGGGCAAAAGTCCGGTACACAGAGTTGGAGAAACTCGCCTACGCCCTGCTGATGGCCTCGCGCAAGCTCCGGCATTACTTCCTGGCACACGCCATCGTCATACCGACATCCTACCCCTTGGCGCTCATGCTCCGCAATAAGGATGCGTTCGGGCGCATCGGCAAATGGGCGGCGGAGCTAGCGCCCTTCGATATCACCTTTGCAGCTCGCACCACCATCAAATCGTAGTCCCTAGCGGATTTCGTCGCCGAGTGGACTCCCCAAACCGAGGGTCACCTCCCGAAACCAGCCGAGGCACAATGGGCCGTCCATACGGACGGGTCCTAGTGCGCAGCGGGAGCAGGAGTAGCGGCCATACTAGTCGCGCCGGACGGCCGGAGCCTGTCGTACGCGGCGTGTCTCAACTTCCCGACAACAAACAACGCTTCAGAATACGAGGCCTTGCTGCTGGGCCTCTGCAAAGCCAAAGCCCTCGGAGCCAAGCGCGTCGTAGTGAAGAGTGACTCCCGCCTTATGGCGGGCCACTTCGACAAAAGCTTCGTCACCAGAGACCCTGAAATGGCCGCAGACAGCGGGCATGCGGCCGCAAAGAAAGCAATTCCTCGGCGTCACCGTGCAAGCCATTCCAAGAAGCGCCAACGAGGCAGCAGACAAACTGGCAAAAGCGGCAAGCTCGGCGACCGCCCTCAGCGGAAGTCTTCTCACGAGGTGCTCCACGCTCGTCGAGAGTCCCAGAGAACAAGGGCCTTGGCGAGGCACAAAAATTGGATTCGAGCGATTGATCATCTGTGCATGAGACAAGGCTCGCGCCCCATACTACTCATCGGCGGCGGATGGGCGCGAGCCGATCGATTACCTCAAGGCGGAGAACTCAAGACCCAGTGAAGCAAGAAGGCTCGAGCACCGCTCTCGGAATTGCTCGATCGTCAACGGCGAACTCTATAAAGCGGTCTGCACCCCCTCCTCCGTGCATGTCGCGCCAAGAGGCGGGACACGCTAAAGAAATCCATGAGGGGCTGCGGCGCGCAATCCCCGAGCATCGCGGCAAGGGCTTTCGCCAAGGCTTGTCTCGCCAACCGCTCCGGATGCCCAGACCTCGTCCGGCATTGCGGGGTTGCGGTGGGCAAGAACAACCCGAGGGCGCCAGCAGTACCCCTCCAGCCACTACCCCCTGTCTGGCCTTTCGCACGGTGGGGGCTCAACATCATCGGCCCCTTCCCGGCGGCAAGAGGCGGCCTCTGTTTCGCATTCGTGGCCATCGAATACTTCTCCAGGTGGGTGGAGGCAGAGCCTGTCGCCAAAATCACGGCAGTAGCGGCCCAGCGCTTCGCATGGAGAAACATCATCTGCAGGTGCGGGTGTGCGCGGCGTCATCACAAACAACGGCACCGGTTCGACCAAGAACTTTCAAGACATTCTGCCAAGGCCTCGGCATCACTATCTGTTTCGCGTCGGTGGGCCACCCCGAGTCCAACGGCGCGGTAGAGCGGGCCAATGGCAACCTTTCATGGCCTCACCTAAGCGCTGGTGGGGTTGCCAAGGCTCGGCTCAAGAACTTCAGAAGGCCCTATGGGCACTCCGCACTACACCAACCAGGGCCACTGGCTTCTCTCCGTTCAAACTGCTGTTCGGAGACAAAGCAATGACCCCCGGGGAGCTCACCGCGAGGTCCCTCCGAGCGACACAGGATATCGATCCCGGCAGCCGAGAAGTCTCCCTCGACCTAGCAGAAGAAAGCCGCGTCGAAGCCATCGCAACTATGGCGAAGTATGCGGAGGGAGTGGCAAAAACATATAACAAGAAAGTGAGGCCCCGCCCCCTCGCGCCTGGCGACATGGTCCTTAAGCGGGTCGCCAACCCCTCTACAGTCGACAAGCTCGAGTCCAAGTGGGAAGGGCCATATATCATCACCAGAAGCACGAGGGCCAGCACACACTAGATCGCCACCTCGGAGGGACAACAGCTGGGCCATACCTGGAACACCAAGAGCCTTCGCAGATTCTACCCCTAGAAAGTTTTTTGATTTTGTACCTGCAACAATGCATTGCGCGGACATGAGCCCCCTCGGCTAGACCTCGGAGGGCATGTCTGAGCACATGTACTTTTGCAAATTTTGTGCGACCATAGTGAATGCAGTACGCGAACACCCCACAGGCAAGGAAACTAAAAACACCACGCATGGCCTTCGGCCGGTGCACCAAACACCCTCATGGCGCCGTGTATAAACTAAAAACACGCGCATGGCCTTGGCCGGTGCACCAAACACCCTCATGGCGCCGTGTATAAACTAAAAACACCGCGCATGGCCTTCGGCCCCGGTGCACACCGACACCCTCCGCGGGCGCCCGTGTATAAACTAAAAACACCGCGCATGGCCTTCGGCCCCGGTGCACACCGACACCCTCCGCGGGCGCCCGTGTATAAACTAAAAACACCGCGCATGGCCTTCAGCCCCGGTGCACACCGACACCCTCATGGCGCAGTGTATAAACTAAAAACACGCGCATGGCCGGCCGGTGCACACCGACGCCCTCCGCGGGCGCCGTGTATAAACTAAAAACACCGCGCATGGCCTTCGGCCCCGGTGCACACCGACGCCCTCCGCGGGCGCCCGTGTATAAACTAAAAACACCGCGCATGGCCTTCGGCCCCGGTGCACACCGACGCCCTCCGCAGGCGCCCGTGTATAAACTAGAAACACCGCATGGCCTTCGGCCCCGGTGCGCACCGACGCCCTCCGCAGGCGCAAGTGTGTAAACTAAAAACAGCTGGCGCAGCATTCGGCCTCGGTATACACTACTACAGGGCACGACACTCAGCTCTACAAAGACGACGCGCAAAGCTAACCCCGGTGCAAAACGTCCGCATAAACAAGTCGCACGGGGGGCGGGGGGGACAGCGTCGATCTTCGCCTCCCCCTCGTAAAAAACAAAGGTAGGGCTCCCCGGATCCCTATCTAAAAAAGTAGGGGGACGGCGCGAGGCTTCGCCTCCCCCTCGTAAAAAACAAAGGTAGGGCTCCCCGGAGCCCTATCTAAAAAAGTGTAGGGGACGGCGCGAGGCTTCGCCTCCCCCTCGTAAAAAACAAAGGTAGGGCTCCCCGGAGCCCTATCTAAAAAGGTAGGGGGACGGCGCGAGGCTTCGCCCCCCTCGTAACAAACAAAGGTAGGGCTCCCCAGAGCCCTATCTAAAAAAGTAGGGGGCAGCGAGGCGCCTCCCCTCGTAAAACAAAGGTAAGGCTCCCCGGAGCCCTATCTCAAAAAGTGTGGGGGACGGCGCGAGGCTTCGCCTCCTCCTCGTAAAAAACAAAGGTAGGGCTCCCCGGAGCCCTATCTAAAAAAGTAGGGGGACGGCGCGAGGCTTCGCCTCCCCCTCGTAACAAAGGTAGGGCTCCCCGGAGCCTTATCTAAAAAAGTGTGGGGGACGACGCGAGGCTTCGCCCCCCCTCGTAACAAACAAGGGAAGGAAAAAGTGTGGGGGATGGCGCGGGCTTTCGCCTCCCCCTCACCAAAAAAAAACGAAACAAACAGCAACCAAAAACACAACGCAGCAGCGCGAGGCCACGGCTCTGACGAGCACACCGGCAACGTACAATCACAACATCTTTGTTAAAGCTCAGCACAACGTATACATCTCATCGCGCCGCAACACTTACAACACACGGAAAACAGTACACGCAAATTACATTTACACCGCGGTAAGTGCATCAAGCACCGCGCCCCTTCGGGACAAAGTCTCACTCCTCCCTGCGTGTCGCCCAAGCCAGCAGCTCCTCGCCCGACGCTCCGGCGGCAACCAGGTCTGCGTACTGCCTCCGCACGACCACATCCTCGGGCGTGTCTGACGAACTGGTTGAGGCTTCCGTAGGGGAGGGCACCAGGGGCCCGCGGCCGCACCAATAGCCCCCCGGCGCTCCCAGAAGGCCCGTATCTCTTCCCGTGCTTTCATGGCCTCCCGTGCGCGGACGCGGAAGAACGCTCGCATAGAGCCAGCCGGATTGGCCTTCTTCCACCGTTGCCACTTCGCGCCATGACAAATCGTGCTCCGGTAGCAAATCTTCAAAGGCCACTTGTGCAGAACCTCGCGCTCATCCTTCGGAGCTCGGGTAGCAACGGTAGTTTTAAACGGCTGCCCCATGGGCGGCCGGGGGCCTCTCCCCGCCCCGCTCTTAAACAAGCATCGCTCCCCCTGTGCAGACCACAATGCGCAACTTAAGATAACTAACCAAGCTTGGGACGAACCGCACGGCCAAACCAAAAGTTTTTCCATTCAAACTCCAACTGGTCATTACATAAGCGAGCATATAACAAAAGTGTTTTGCCTCCCGAGCCCCCAAAAAAGAGACAATGACGGCCCAAACTACAAGCAGAACTCTCGCTACCCTAAAAGTTTGAGCCGCTCGCAGCGGAGGTCACCTTGTCTCATGAAGGACCCCGCTTGCCACCCCGTGGGCCTCATTGGTTGACCCACGGAGACTTGCCTTTGGCCTTCTCGCTTCAGTGAGTTCCGGAAGGACTTGGCGCATCATCATGACAGCATAACGCCCGATAGTCCTCCAAAAGGACCTTGCTGGCCTTGCGCGTCCGACGCTCCACATTCGACGATTCCTCTGCCATGGCCACGGCAACCGAGCGGGTGGCGAGGGCATCTATGTGCGCGCACCCCGCTTTGTCTAGCGAGGCCAGCGTCTCGCACCACGCCGCCTTCGCGCAATGGTCCCCATATGACCAAGCCGCCGGCACGCACACCCTCCCGACATTTTTTAGCCGTGCGAGGGTGATGTCGATCTCCATGGGCGGTGGGTCTCGCGGGGGCACCCGTCTTAGAAAGCTGCGCCACGGCATCTTCCAGAATCTCCAGAGCCTCGAAGGCAGCCATCCCAATGGATGCCGATAGCTCACGCTCCGCTTCGGTTTCTTCCTCGGCAAACGCCCACGCTTTTTGCGAGGCATCGAGGTCTTTCCGAAGCCCCGCCACCTGCTCCTCCAAAGTCTTTACCCTCAACGCGAGAGAATCACGCTCGCCGCTGAGGGCCTCCGTCTTCGTGCGCTCTTTTTCCAGCTGACGCTGGATCTTACCAAAACAGCGGGTAACATCATTGTCCAGCGCTTGCATGAGCATCATCGTTTGCACGCAAGAAACACCCCGGCAACATGTCAGCAATAGCAAAGCAAGAGGCGGAGGAGGAAGATCTTGCGACGACCCACGAACCGCCGGGGCATTCGCCTCGACACTATGGATCATGTCCCTTATAGCCATCTCTTTGAAAAGACTCGACAGGAGTGGCGAGTGAACAAAGCTCCCTGCCGCCTCGCACACCTTGGCTACGCCGGGGCTCACCGCGAAGTCCTCCTGGGACAAGGGTGTTGCGTCCACACGATCGATGACCGCGGCTGCAAGCGTCGGCGGGCGCGGGGTTCCGGACCCCATAGAACCATTGGTGGCATCCTTCCGCGCACCGCCGCCATCATGCTCGGGCTCTTCGTCACCTTCCCTCCCCGCGGCATCATCCGCCTCTGCACAGCCACGCGGATGTTAGACACAGTTACAATCGCGCGCACGGAGCAGTGCTCGTACCTTGCGGCGACGGTGGAGCGGCGGGGTCGTCTGCGGCAACGTCGGCGCGCCCCGGAGTGAGCGGGGTGTCCAGGGCCACCTCCGAATCTGCAGCGTACACCTGCGACGGGGTTTCTTCACCAGAAGACTCGCCAATGACGAGCTCCGTCAAGTCGATCACGCCCGTCGCTTTCGCCACCCCCGCCGCGTCGTGCCCTACGGCACCCTCCAAGGCACCTTCGTCGGCTAAATCAGTACGATCGTCCGACGAAGAGATGCTAGAACTCGACGAACCCTCCGATCCGTTGCCTGACCGCCCACTTAGCGGCGGCGGTCGGCGTCTTCCACAACCGGGCGCAAAACGCATGCCATGGACAGCCAGCCTTGTGGCAGCGCTGCATGACAATCGGCCCGACCCGCTAGTCTCGGCAACGCAGCGCGTTTTCTTCAGCGTCTGGGTCGGCGCTTCGGAAAAGCGAATAAACGGGCGTCGCCCGGTTAGTCAGCGATCCCGCACCACCGTCTGCGCTTGAGTGCTCTTCGCCGATATCTGAACCGAGAGCACCTCGCGCGTAGCAGCGACCTCGTAATGGCTACAAGCGCAAAAGCGTTAGCGACACACTAATCATAACTTAGGCGGAAAACCAAAAGCACTAATGAAGAGACCGCATAGCTTGAGGCGAACACGCCACCCATACCTTCGCGCCCCTTCACGATGGGACCGGCGCCGGACTTGATGCCTAATCTCACGCTCGATCCACGGGCCCAAGGCCAAATCCGAACGCACAAAACTCTTCTACAAGGTACCGGTGGAGACCGCCGTCACGTCCGGCAAAAATTGGAGAGAGCCTCCTCCGGCAGTGGGGTCGATTTGGTGGCAATAAGTCTTATCGGCCGCCCGAGATTGCAAACCGTCTTCGGGCGACTTGTGGTAAAACCACCGCCGAATCAATCCGTGTCCGGCGGTTCTACGCCATTGGGGTAGGTAAATACATCGTACACCAAGACATGGTGAAGTTCTGTGACCAAAATTGACATCTCGCCGGTACTCTTCTTCTTTGGCTGGCAGCGCCCGTCATGAAGCTGGGCAAACAACCACCCCTATTCTTGGCCCCGGTGCCGCATGACATCAATCGAAGACTCGGCTTGACAATGGAGTTCGGCGTCGGTGCGCCAGATTCCACCTCAATGGCCCAAGCACATCCTTCACCAAGGGAACACAAGGCAAGCGGAGGCCCGCGTCGAAGAAGGCGACGAAGACAACCGCCTTGTCGCCTCGAGGAGTCGGAGTAATCTCCGAACCCGGGGCGCGAACCTTCTCGAGACTCTCCACCTTACCCTCGTCAACAAGGGTACCGAGCACGAGGTCGGTCACGAGAGACTTCCCCAATTCACTAGTATATGACACCTCCCCAGCGTTGTCCCTGCCACGCTTCGACATAAGCGAAGCCTCGGAAGACGCCCTCACAGCAAAGTCAAACCACCGCAATTTCGGCAAGACGCGACGCAACGGAAAACTGGCAGGAGGAGAAGTGGGCGGTTCTGAAGGGGGGCACCACATATTTATAGGCGGGCGCGGTCCACAGGCAGGATACAAGCTGCCGTGGGCCACTCCGCCAGCGCCACGTGCAACCGGTGAACAGGAAACACCAGGACATTTACGCCGCACAGAACCCAAAGGGCATGGCGTGGAATTCCAGCAGGCATACGGCGGCGCCATCATGGCGCCAAAGAACCCATGCGGCCTGCGCCAAGGGCGCACACCAACCTAGGAGCTGCGAGGCTCCACCGACAAAACACCTTTGCCAGACCTACCTAAAACGCTTCACCAAGCCAGAGGGGACGGTGTGCCTGGACCCTTCGGGAGAACGATGCGGTTTCAGTCATGGCGAAGCAGGACCTCGACCGCGAGGAGCTTGTCATAGGGGCGGCCCACCGGCCCCACGGCATATGCAGCGCTTTGGGGGAACCCCAAAAGGGCTTGGCGACGCGGCAGGCCGGCTCTGAAGACGGTCCCGACGGAGGGTCTCCGGGGTGGCCCGAGGCCCTCGGCGATACTTCCGGAGGCTTCGGAGGCGGTCCCGACGAAGGGTATCCGGGGGACCCTGAGGCCCCCGGCGACACTTCGGAAGGCTCCGCAGGCAATCCGTGGGGAAGCTCCGAAGGCTCCGGAGGGATCCCCGAGGGCCCAAAGGGAAACACCGAAGGCACCGCCAAGGGGACCCCGCATGCTCCTCCGAGGGGTAGGTCTCCGACGGGTCCTCGTAACCAGCAAGGAGGACGCGACAAGGATGGACCGGGATCACCGCCCGGGTGAGCTAGGTCTAGGAGGGTCCACCGTGCACCCAGGGCTACTCCTAGGCTGGAAAACACCCCTGCTACCCCTATGGGTGCCGTACTTTTGTAGGGGTGAGAGTGTAATTCCATGTACCCGGCCGGAAGGGCTATAAATAGCCTCCTTCCCCCACCATGTAAACGGGAGAATTTCTGAGAAATAAAACACACACCCACTTCAGCATCTCTAGCCCGAACCTCCACTCGGGACCCCTCGGCCCCTCGTCCCGAAGCTAGGGGTCCCCCCTTTATTTACTGTCTTGTTCTTTTTACTACGACAAATACTGATGTGAATCGAAGAGGTTGAGGAATGGTCTCATGGCAAGAGGCTAACCTGACCAGTCCATGAGTAATGGCATGTGGATTTTGATTCGTGCATTTTTTTTCTCTTGGTGAGTGAATTGGAAAATGGATTTCGATTATTCATAGAAGCAACAACTATCTATTATCTTTTGGTAGCCCCATTGCCTACTGCATGTATATATTATCAGCTCATGCCATTATCAACCTCTTTATGCCTCATCCTCCCATTATTGTTTAGTTTAAATAGTAATGCTACATTGATGTTTATTTATTTTTCAAATGCTTTTCTCACTTATGGGAAAAAACTGGGACGTAGAAGGTAGATAGTTTTCGTGTGCAATTAGGAAGGCAGCAGTAACCTTTTGTATATCTTTTAAATCCTTCCTGCTTGCTTTGCTGCCACCTTTTCTGCCTGTTGGAAAGCTACAACTCTCAGTGCTTCTTGAGGTTTGTATGCACATATCATCATATAACTACAAGCTCCATAATCAATTTCATACACGCAAGGGAAGTCAAACACGATATCAAATACTTTCTGTTAAATTGTCAAGCACCACCCAACCAAAAAATGGCAAAGCAAAAACATGCACCGATTAGAATAGAGATCATTTTGGCCTTGATTCTGGAATTAATTTGCCTAATTGCATATTCTGAATTTTAGATTCCTTAGAATTAGAATAGACATCACTTGCTTACAACGTAATATCATTTCCAATTCTCCTTTGGCATGGTAAAGCTTAAGAACATCACAACAGACATGTCAAGGATATAAACAAACCAGTGCGACCTTGCAGAATGAGTACATAGTCATGACTCACGATCATCTGCCTACATTTTCTACTATTATTTTTTCTTTCATATACGAAATTCAGTTCTGAGAGTTGGCACTGTCCATCAAGACAGTCCTACAATCTTTCCTCTCATGTCAGCATTGAGATATATTCCTACCATGCTTCTTTGGGGGGAAAGTTATGCGCTCTGTTGGGTATATTTCAGCTTTTTAAAGACTGTATAATGCAGTTTTAGTGCTCAGTTCTATGATTTACTGATTGCGTGTTCCTTACTGATTTTTTCCTAATGTTTATTACCATGTTAAAACATGTTTTTGCCTTTTAATAGTTGTTGTAGAGACTAGATAATCGACTATTCATGTTTGATTTTTAGCTAAAGATTACAAATCGGATTCCTGGCTTATTGCTCCCTCAGATTACGAAGTTTGCATTGCCGGTTTTTACTTTAGCTTAACTGCCTTGATTCTGAATGCAATTGAATTTATTTATTTTATTTATGTTCTGACAGTAAGTTAATAACAATACAATTCGATGTTTCTTAAATGAAATAAGACATTAAAAGACTAAAAGTAGGATAGCTGGCTATGTGTAATGAAATTCAAATTCCTAACTAGGTCATACCCCTCGACCTCCCATTATCTAGAGAGCTCAACGGTGATATGCCTATGGGGTGAAATTGCTAATTCTTGTGATTTATGACATGGTGGTGTTTGTGTTTGTGTTTGTGTTCAGCTAATGGATGTCAATGGGAACAAGGAAGTATTTGTGATCCAGCTGCCACACACAAGGTCTTCAAGTTGTTCCACATTAGCCTTGTTAGGGAGCTCAAGAAATTAAGTGGAGAGATGAAGTGTAACTTGGAAATGCTCCTTCGCTTCCTTGTCTTGTTTAGCTGGCATGTTAAATGGAGCACATACTCAATTGTTGTAGTGGACAATGTATATTAGACACTGCCCCCAAGCTCAGACTCCAATGTATTTGTTGTTCTAATGTACATTATAGTTTTCTTTTCTTTTCTGTAGAACTCAAGAAATAGGTATAAAATCAATCCATTCAAGACCTTGTACGTAGGTTGTAGGACATAATGATACGGGAATCAATTCATTCATGGACATGTTATAGTTGGTTTACCTAAAAAATATTATTGGTTCTGAGTTGTGACTCCAAATGTGTGCAAGACTTAAGCTATTAGAACTGTTGGGTTTAACTTCAAATGTGTGGCTAAATTTTTCTATATAATCACGTGTTTTCTGTTTGCTTAGAACAACAATTTGATATTTTGTTTAATTTTTTTAGTCATAAAATGCAAAATGCACAACTGTTTTGCATTCCTGGCTATTAAAAATTTAAGTGGGAAACAATTTAGATGCAGTGCAGTGCAGCCTACTTACCAGCCATTGTACGGGACGAGGATGAAGGTGTGCAGCGCATGGCCCACCACGCTGTTGAGCGTCCCGTTGTCCGAGAAGCTCCCGTGCCCACTGCGTCGTATTCGTACGTACACAATTGAGAATACAGTATATCAGTATGTGTATACGTATGCTAATTGTATACGACGTACCAGTCGTGGCCGAGGGCGAAGAGCGCCCAGAACATGGTGCCCTGCGCCGCCCAGTAGAGCGCCCACACGGGCCACGAGTCCAGCCACCCGGCGGCGGCGGCGAGCCCCGCCACGGCGGCCACATCGCGCGCGACGTAGGAGAGCGACCTCCAGGGGCTCTTGCGCCAGCAGTGGGCGGGGACGGCGGCGCGGACGTCGGCGATGCGGAAGGGCGGCGGCTTGGCGGCGTCGAAGACTAAGCAGTCCTCGGTGGCCTTGCAACTGGCCTCAGCCTCCTCCTGCACATCCCGATGCCGCCTCACCCTTGGCGTCGTGGTCGACGCTGCAGCCATGGCTCGCGGAGAAGAGACTAGAGAGGGGGGCAATGGAGATGGATCTGCAGGCGTGAATATATAGCGCTGCCAGAGTAGAGAGCTACGTTGGAAAGCCGAAGAACTCTCACGCTCGGAAGAAAGTCATGCTTTTCCTTGACTTCTTTAATATATAACTAACAACCAACAAACCGTGAGGAGATAACTTGTTGACTGATTACATGCAAAACCATTAACATCACGAGTATTTCCACTTCTAATTTACTACTATATCAAACAGCCTTCACTTACGCAAGATTCACGCCAACGAAAGTACACGTACGTATTCAGCCTCACCCGGCCGGCCAGCTGGGATTGGCGAGATTAACGTGACACCTAACTGCTTGACTAGATAAATATGAAGCATTACGTAACACATCTATGTGTGTGCACCCCAACACGACTCAAATAAGAAACGGACTTGTGCGGCAAGCGGACACGACTTCGTCTTGCGTCGCACGTAGATAGACTCAGCGACCATGTTGGACTCGGTTTCAACTTAGCTCACACACTTATGACTGGAGACGGTAACACAACTCGAACACATCTCGGACTCGACTCTGTTACAAGATTAATTCTAACAAACACCCCCTTAATTTTGTAACACCAACTAGCTCTAACTTGTTGAGGCAGTTGGTCTCAACTACGACTTGTCTAACTGATACTCGACACAGGACGGTGAACACATCTCCTCAACGTCCCGAACACAACGACTCAGGACGGCCAACAGATCTTCTCAACGTCTCAGACACAACAACTCAGGACGGCGAACACATCTTTTCAACATCCCGGACTCAACTCTACGGACTTGACTCAGGACGGCGAACACATCTCCTCAACGTCCCGAGCTCAACTCCATGGACGCACACACAAATATGGCACTGCAACCGCCTAGTACCAACACAACGCTTTCACGTTGGCAATGCGCAACTCATCTTGCGTTCCACCAACGTGTAGGCTCCTCCTCGTCACGGAGCCGTATGCACCGTGCAATGCGTCGGTCTCGCCACATCGAGTCGCCACGCCCCGCCGTGCGCTCCGCCGCTGTCGCGCCTGATGCGTTGCCGGGATCTGCCCCGAGCGTACTCTCGTCGCGCACTATGGGAGCCCACCCCTCCGCCATGATGCGCTGCGCTTGTGCTGTAGCAGCGCCCGTGACGCTACGCCGTATATGCCACCCCGGGAGTCGAGATCACCTCTCCCGGGACAGCAGCTTCGAACCTGCAACCCTGATACCACTTGTTGGAACCAAGCCGAAGAACTCTCACGCTCGGAAGAAAGTCATGTTGTCTTGTCATCGCAAGGTAGCACACACACGCTATCACGTTGACGCACGCACGCACACATCACGAAGTTAACACACAAAAAAACAGGAGATGATGAACAGGAGAGTCAAGGGATTTTTTTTCTTTACCGCTGAAGAGCTACTTACTTCTGCTTTTCCTTGACTTCTTTAATATATATGGATTACATCCAACCAACTAACCGTGAGGAGATAACTTGTTGACTAATTACATGCAAAACCATTAACATCACGAGTATTTCCACTTCTAACCAACCAATTTACTACTATATCATCAAACAGCCTTCACGTATGCAAGATTCACCCAACAAAAGTACACATACGTATTCAGCCTCACCCGGCCGGCCAGCTGGGATTGGCGAGATTAACGTGACACCTAACTGCTTGACTAGATAAATATGGAGCATTACGTAACACATCTATGTGTGTGCACCCCAACATGACTCAAATAAGAAATGGACTTGTGCGGCAAGCGGACACGACTTCGTCTTGCGTCGCATGTAGATAGACTCAGCGACCATGTTGGACTCGGCTTCAACTTGGTTCACGCACTTATGACTGGAGACGGTAACACAACTTGAACACATCTCGGACTCGACTCTATTACAAGATTAATTCTAACAAGCTAATAGCCAGCTTCCCCATGGCTACCCATCCCCTTGACTCGGCAGCCCATTCCCTGACGCATGCCCCTTCCCCATGCCGCCCCATGCCCTAGCCCTTGCCCTGTCGCCTGCCCCGGTCTTCTCCCCCACCTGTCGCCTGCCATCCCCACATCGTCTCCCCCATGCCGCATGCTGCTGCCAGTGCCAGCCCGGCCTGTTGCGCACACCTCCCTTCCATGCTGGCTTCGGCTACCCCATGCAACCGGCCTCCCCTCCTCCCATTCTTCTTGTCCAAACCAAAGCACCATGGCTGCCCATCCATTTGACCCGGCCTCTCCCTCCCATGTTGCTGCCCCACGTTCGCTGCTCCAGCGCCATGCTGTCGCCCATGCAGCACGCCGGTGTCCCTTGCTGTTGCTGCCAGTCGGCCTCCCCCCATGCACTGGCTCCACTTCCATCCTGTGCTCCTTCCTCCCCCTATAAAACCAGGGCCAGCAGTCCCCTTCCTCCCCTCTCTCTTCTTCTCCCCTCCCAGGTCACAGCCAACTGAAGCCCCCACAGTTGTGAGCTCCCTTCTCCATTTCCTTCTCCAGAGCAGCTTCCCATAATCGCATGCTCCCATGCACGTCACCTGCTGCGCCTGCCCAGCCGTGCATGCTCCCACTGCCGAGCTCCCTTACTCCCCTCCCCTGCAAGCTCCCCCACTGCCCAGCTTCCCCTTTCTTTCTTCCCAACCGAGCTCCTCCATTGCTGCCCACAACCGCAAGCTCCCCAAACCGACAGTGAGCTTCAACAGCAGCCCCATGCTGCTGCTGCCGTTCCCTCTAGCTGCCACAACCGGCCTCCCCTTGCTCCCAGTGCTCCTCCTCCCTTTCTTCTTGTCCCAACCGAGCCTCATACCCATGTTGCTCTTCCTCCCCACCTCCCTTTATTTATTTTTCCTCTTCACCATTTCTCCAACCGAAACAACAGTAGTAGCTCCATTTCTTCAAGTCCAGTCGTGAGTGTTGGCCCAGCTCTTCTCCTGGAGAAGACTCACTCATAGCTTCCTCTCTTTTGAAACACACGCACACCAAATCTCTTGGAAGAACACAAGTTTCTTTGGTGCCCAGCCACAACTGTTTAGCTTCTCTATTCAACTCAACTCAACAATCTGATCACATAGGGTTTATATAAGCCACACACGCACACAACACATGCAGCCACACCTCCACTAACCCACGCATGCATGCAACCACATCTGCCACTAGATCCATGCAGCCACACAGCCACTAACTCACGCACCCACCACCAGAACTCACGGCTCCATGACTTGGCCAACTAGTCATGAGTAGCATCTCCATAATACACGCATGACACGTTCTCCTACATGCAGCCGTGCAAGACTAATGGAAATAACATGCACATGCATCTTCTAGCCACATGCAACTGAATGCATGCCAAAACAAAATACAAAGATACTAATGACAAGATTAATTCCAACAATTACCCCTTAATCTTGTCACATCTTCTTCACAAGCCGAAGTCCGATCTCCTGACGCATCTCCAAAGAGTTTTGCTTTCTTCTTGCTGATCAAGCCGCCGGTAACACAACTTGCTGACGTCGTTTTCTTCTACCTCAGCTCCGAATGTCTTTCGCCGGTAACACAACTAGACGGCGTCGGAGACTCTCATTAGAGCTTACACACATGAGAACTTGGACACACCTACAAGAACTCATGCGCACACACATGCATCATGCATTGACTCACCTACATGCATGACCATGACACAAATATACACACGTATGTAACACACCTCCTACGTGCACAAATAAATAAATGATCACTTAGTCGCACACCTCGGAAGTGTGTTAAACGGACAATATAAGATGATTATCTCTTGTGGGTCAAGCTGTACAACATCTGCAGAGTGTAAAACTATTCGAATAGCCGTGTCCCTGGTTATAGACAATGCCTGGTGATTTCACACGAGGGGTAAATTTTCATAAAAATGTTGGAATGGTTTGGTTGGGAAGCGATATGGATGTTGGTTGATGGTTGGGAAGTGAACGGGATGTTCACTAGTTATTTTAAAGAAACTTGTTTACTTATGTATTAATCTTTTAAATTATGCTTTTCAATCTAATTACTGTATTTACTGTCAATACTGCTTTCTGCAAAATAGCCATAAAGTTATCCTTGTCAAGCCTTGCATGAATACTATTTGCATACATTTCCCTATAACTTGCTGAGTACTTTAAAGTACTCACGGCTTTGTGCCATTGTTGAACGGTCACAGAGGAAGAACCAGGAACTACAGAGATTTTTTATGAATACCTTGAAGACTATGCGAACTAGGATGCGTTCTCCACTCGATTGCCTGTGGGCATGTCGGATGGCTACCACAAGTTTGTTTATTTTCCATTGCCAGTTTACTTTGTTATCGTGAAGCCCTGTGTGGCAAACTCTATAAAAACTTGAACATAAGGTCCTTTGCTACTAAGTAATATTAATTTGTCCGCTTCATTAGCTATCTTGTTGTATGGATATGATTTCATCGATGTTGCAACTGTGTGAGCTAGCTACTGATCATGGGACTAGTTCAGAATACACAGAGAGTCTCGGAGTTGCATATCCGGGGTCCCGACAGCGGTGGTATCAAAGCCATATCGACTGTAGGACGTAACCATACTTAGCATGGTCGTTTAGTCAAAAGTTTCAAAATTTATTTTATAAATCAAACCAACCAATTGATGAATAGTCATTCATCTCTCGTCTTATTCTATTCTGTTCTCATCTTATTCTAATCTCTTTTTACATCATTCTCAGGTTCTTACATCTTGTCCTTTCTAAAACTTTATTTTCGAATTTAAAGTGACCCTCTCACCTTAGTAATCTCAATAGGATCGATTCCTCGATGATCAAAGCACTAGATGACCTGGAAGATCCAAGACCTACCGTTTGTATCAAGTCGACCGTCCATACAAGTTAGATTAGTGGTGTTGCCCCAAAGTTGTCCTTCTCAGTTTTAGAATCGTTTAGTCCGCGTAATAGGATCTTCTTGCTTGAGTATCGCATGTTATTTCTTCTTAATAGTTTTTCGGCTATTTGTTCTTTGGGTTAAACCGATTTTTCCCAGTAGGATGCTTCTGTCTTCCTCCCTTGTTCTCTCTCGTCTAGAGTGTTTTTCCCTCTCGCCTATCGTGCTTTCTTCCTCTCATCTATGAAACATGTGAAGAATTGTTGAAGATTATTCAAACAAGCAAGTCGCTTGGAAGCTGCTCTTGTTGGGAATAACCAGTGTGTTTAGATGCCAAGCTAGATAGTTTTGGAGAATCATTGATAAGACTGAGTTTGGGAATTTAAAATTTTAAGATTTGTCGATGTTATAAGAAGTTCTTGTGAATACTAGAGTATGATGATGGATAAGCCTCGAATATGAATGGTTTAAAGAATAGTAGGTTGGTGGATTATATAGATTATGGAGAAAGAAAATGATCGTAAAGGAAAATTTTGATTGATTATGAAGGATATGGGAATATGAAATACTAATTTGATTATTAGGAGAATTGGATTTTTATCGAATCTTGAGTTGATTATGATGTTGGATGGAAACTTGAAATTGAGAAATGTGTGCAGTAAAGGCAGAGAGTAGAATACGAAGAGAATTGGATTTTCATATCGATTCATGATGTTAATTTTGGTAGCATTGGTTAGATCTTGATTGGATTATAGAAATATAATTGGTGAAGATTGGATTGTGGAAATATAATTGTGAAGATTGAATTATAGAAATATAATTGTTGGATGTTGGATTATAGAAATACATGATTATTGGATTATATAAATAAATTATTCTTGATATTGGATTATTGGATATTGGAATATAGCAATACAAGATTTATTGGATTATTGGATATTGGAATATAGCAATACAAGATTTATTGGATTAATAGAGATTGGATTATAGAAATATATCTTGGATGAATTATGGAAATACGTCTTGATTAGATTTTAGAAATATATTTTTGATGGAATAAAGCAATATATCTCGGATGGATTATTGGAATAAATCTTTGGTGGATCACAGAAATAAATCTTGTCGGATTATAGAAATTGTTGGATGTTAGATATAGAAATATATTACAGTTGGATTTTGATTAAACAATTACGTGATTGTTGAAGATTGGATTATAGGATTACCAATTCATGATGTTGAATTTGCTGGATTAGATTGAATCAAGAAGTATGGAATTAATTGGGTATGTTGGTCATATTGGATTTAATTAGGTATGATTGAATAGAGAAGTTGGATTTCAAAGAAATCTTGATTGGATTATAGAGTTATGTGTTAATCGGATTATAGAATTTTATAATTGTTGGATTGATGGTTATCTTACTGGTATTGGAGTTAGTCAAAATAATTGTTGTATAAACGGTCAAAATTGGCGTCGCGGCCTTCATCTCTTTCTCTTGCTCCGGCGCGGCCTCCTTCGCCCCTCCCCGGTCACCAACTCCTCCTAGGCTTGCGACGTGGCTCCTCCCCCGTGGCCAGTGGAGAGACATGGAGAGGGGGAGACGGCAGAAAATAGACACGTACGTAAAGTATTTCAGAAAAACAGAAACAAGTTGTTTTTTATGACATCGACGTGATCCTGAAATATAACTTTGATCACTAATTACTATTATAATATATTTATAAAACCCAATAAGGTTATAATATTATGAAAGTACTTTTCGAGATAAATCTACACATATGATTTTTATGTATCTAATCTAAATATGTGCCCCTTCATATATCTCCTTCTGATAGCACAATGAAAAGACGTGTGTGTAAGCACCAGAAAGAAAGGATCCACCTCGATATGTCCTTGGATAGAACAAGAACCTTATTCTTGGTCCCTTATGAACGCCATGGGCGATTCTAGACCAACCAATGCATATATTCTAAATCTAATCCGTCGGCCATCTCTGGAAAGGTTCTTGAGTACCTCCCCTAAGGGCTTAAATCACCATCACCTTAGGGGGTGTCTAATTTGCACCACGTGGCATCGGGCTTAGATGTACAACATGTGGTGACATTAGATGTTCAACAGAGCACCTAGGAAGGCGTCTTGCTGCTGCTAGACGGAAGGAATTGATCCAGTCATGCACTTTTCGTAAACGAATACAGTGATGGTGGCGGTCGGTGCTGTTACCGACATCCAGCCTCCTAAATCTTGGGGTAGCCGAATCCATATTCGTATTCGGTGCCCTATTGAATCCGTATTTATTTCTAATCTGTCACTATCCAATAAATATTCGGAATAAACATTCGAGCTAATAGAACCCATATTTAAAAATAGTCCAAATCGCTCGAGATATATGCAATGTTACCATCATCTAGCTAAAATGGCACCGTTAGCATGCACAATAGCAAAACTACCTCCCCCACCCCCACCACACATCAAAGGCAAAAATGTCACCTTGTCCGTGCCCTAGAGAACCGGATTTGTTGTGCGAGCGACACATGCCTCGTCCGGCTCCCAGGGGCGCAGAAATATCTCCTCTAGAAAAGGTTGAGAGTTGTAGGAATTTCTAAATATAGCAAATCAATTCTAAAGAATTATAAAACTTTTTGCGAAAGCTCCTAACACAGTGTACTTACTTCTATAATTTTCCATAATTTTATTTGTTGTGCATTTTTCTCGAAAATTCCTTTATGGCTATTGTTTGTATGCAAATGAAATAATCGATTTGAGAAAAATTTCAAAAACAAGCTCAAAATACTTTCCACATTTATTCTCAGTATAATTATCCCAAGTTTACATTTTTTTTAGATGTTCCAAATCGAGTGATCAAATTAGACAAAACCAAAAATCATAGATAATAAAAGTAGTAGTACGATTGGTACTACTCGGAGTACGAAGAAAAATAGTATTGGTACCCGAAATCGATCGGGACATAGAGGGAATCGTACTCCGACTTCACAGCAACATTTTGATACCATTTGTATCAAGATTTTAGTTTTTTTTTTAAAAAAAACAAACTGCAGGATGCTACCACACCCCTAGGTGCCCTAGGGGTTAGAACGAGGCAAATCAGGCCCCCAAGGGTTAAATTTTTTTAAAAGAAATATAAACTTGGGATAATTATACTGGAAATAAATGTGGAAAATATTTTGAGCATATTTTTGAAATTCTCCTCAAATCGATTAAACCAAATGGATTCTGAAATCCTTAAGGATTACACTCTTGATTAAACCAAATGGATTATGAAATCCTTAAGGATTGCACTCTTGCGTAAACCAATCCAACAATCCAGAAGCATACACTTTCTCATGAAGCTACAATTTATTCCCATGCAAGATCAGAAACAATCACAAAAATACTGACAGCCCTCTACCTTTGCTAAGCCTCCTCTAAAAAATAACCATATGTTCCCAGTACAACATTTCCTCATCTGAACCAAAGTGATGTATGTGTTTCTTAGCCAAGATCTTTGCGCCTTGCAATAAGCTAAGTATCATTAAAGCAATGGATGATAATGGCAGGAGACAAGTTTGCAGTTTGCACCAAGTAAAAGTAGCTCAACACATTACTTAAATTCTAGAGTGAGAGTGCTACTTCTGAAGAAGGGCAGCAAGCACCCCCTTTTCAGCCATGGATGAAATAATATCGCATCCGCCCACAAGCTCCGCTCCAACAAAAACCTGTGGGAAAGTTAGCCAGTTGTTGTATGTCTTGAGGGTCTCTCTCAACCCATGGTTGTGCTCCTCATCAAGAACATCAACGGTTTCAAAATGCACTCCATGTGCTTCCAAGATCCCCACCACCCTTTGTGAGAATCCACACTGGGGAGCACTCCTCGATCCTTTGATGAAGGCCACCACTTTGTTCTCCTTCACCAAGCGATCTATCAGCTATTCTAGAAGGACGGTTAGCTGAACATGGCATCCAGGTGTCAACCGCAAGTCTGGAGGCCTCTGTGGAGGTCCAACCCAGGTGTAGTTTCCAGCAACATTCGCTGGTGGTGCCTTGCCAGTGGCTATTATATGTTCTTCCATCTTCCAAGCATTAACCAGGATAGTCCGATTTGGTGTCTCCTCATCTGCTACTGCAACTTGTAGAAATTAGTTCGGTCAGATCTTCAAGTAGTATGCTAGAAATGAGAAAATAGATAATCGTGTCCTGTTGAAAGATTTTTGTCTAGTGCAGATATCGTTGGGGGCTAGTGATCATAATAGTAAAGGGACAATTGTCAAAATACCACACTTTACTCCTGCCTCATGTGAAATGCCATTATGTTCGACGCAATAACCTAGTTGCCACATGTTATTTTTGCACTTCGTTAATTTGCCCTTTCAGAGTATTTAATTCACATTTCGGTTTTAATTGCCTTGGCCCACATGCAAAATGTCGAATATGCCCCTCCCATAGGTTATGTTGGTCTGGTCGGTCCCTAACCTAGCTGGGTCTAACATACCCAGCGCACACGTGCCCTTCTTCTTTGTTGAGCACACTTGTTACTCCCTCCCTTCGCTCTTCTCTCGCCACGACCCTGTGCCCCGATACTCCCAAACCAAAGGAGACCAGTGCGGTGGGTGAAATCTAGCAGTGGCGTAGGGCTCAGTAGGTACACTCCCAAACCGAAGCCCTTTCTCTTCGTCTCTCCTTCTTTCGTTGCTGATAGATGTGGTGAATGCCTAAACCCTAGCTTCGATGGAGGCTCCGGCAGGTGGAGGAGCCTTGTTGTGGGGAGCTTCGTTGGTGGAGGAAGCAGCGTAGAGGAGGAGCCAGTTGCTGGAGGAGCACTTGCAGTGGACCCAAATGGGTATGTCTCTTCCCCTACGGTTGTTTGTCGATGTACTATTCTTGCACCCTCCCCAGCCCCCATCTTAGCTAAGTCGAATGAAGTATACAACGTTGTAGTCCCTCTAACCGTAATAATTTTGTTTTCTGTGAATATCGAGTAGGATTGCACCTGAAAGAGCCTTTACAGTAGGTGTTAGAGTTCCACCGTACTTTGCCAAGCTTGACGACGGTAGCCAACGCAAATACAGGCGACAGGATCTGGAATGGGTAGTTGATTTGCGTGGGTTTACCTTTGCTAAGTTCATGAAACAATTGGGAGAGAAGACTATTTGGGGTTCATCTCAGGAGGCCCATGTTTGGTGCAATGATTTGGAGTGTGGTGGTGGGATGGAAAGGGTTCAACACACCTTTGATATGTTGGATGTATTCAACAGCCGCAGCAAAACAAAATGGGTTTGCTTCTTAGTGGAAATAGTTGACAAAGCTTCCTATCTGTCTGGCGACTTGGAGCAAACCCCTCCAGGAAGGGGAATTTCGGATTATAACCGTTCCGTTCACAGGTAAGCCCTACGATGGGATGGTCGAACACGCAGGAAAAGCGTGCTCGACCCCATCCTTTGTGGGGCTAGCCGGAGAGAGACGACCACAAGATGCTGATGAAGCTACAGAATGATGGCTTCCAGGACTTGCCGTGCCAGGTCGGACTGTCTTAGACGGACTTGAACATTTGGATGAGGAACCCTCGTCATGTTGTGAGCCTGTCTTGGTACAGTCCTGATGGTGGTCGGATTGATCCTTGTCCTCTGAGGAAGCTGGTTCCTCATTTGGACGTAACGTTGTGGGGGATAAGGATACATCCTCAACTCCATTGATGGTATGGTCACTTGGAGAGTGATCTACGGAGGCGACATCACCATCGGATGATACAATATTCGGCTCGTAGTCGAAACCGGCATCCATGTCGATATCTACGTAATCGGCCAAGTCGAACCAGTTCTCCTCGTTCCACTCTCCTACCATGGAAGCATTAGAGTTGGGAAAAAAAACAAAAGAAACCTGATGACTAGAAGATCCCTACGGTCGGTGCCAACTGTCGGTGTTTAGAACCGAACTTACGTAATGATTGTTTGATTCCGGGGGTCTCCAAGACTCAAATCACGCAGAGAGAATGACACAGATTTTTATACAGGTTCAGGCCTTCTCCGGAGAGAATAACAACCCTACTCTTGTGTGGATACATTGAGTATGCTTGGCTACAAGTCAAGAGAAAAACTCAAAAGTAATGTCTTGTGCTCTTGATTCCCTCCTCTCCTTTCCTCCTGATGATTCTGCCTTTTTATACAGTACTCGGGCTACCGTTTCTCCAGTTCAAAGGGCGCCTTAACGCTTCAGATGATGGAGCCGTTACTAGAGATTATTATGGGAGTAGTAACGTTTCCACGTTGCCAGGCAGTTATCACCAGGACAGAGAGTAAAATCATGCCATTATTCTAGAGAATAACAGCATAATTAACTGCCCATATCTTTATATATGGGGTAGAAGATTCCCTGATCGATTAGGGCCACATGTCTGTAAGCCCTATCGACTAGGGACTGGTCATAGAAGAGCTTATGACCAGATGGTGATCGTAGTAAAGCTTACAACCATAGACTGATCGTAGAATAACTTACGACTGGGATGGTAGTAGAAGAACTTACGACCATGGGGTGGTTGTAGAAGAACTTACGATCTCCAGCTTCTCCCTTATGAATATTAAGGGGTATATTCAAGAACCATATGACGATATTGTTATCCATAATAAGAATTACAGATAAATAATTAAATGAAGATTATTAGATCATTGTCAATTAGATATCACCACTTTCCGTGAGTGGGTTGCTAATCACAATGTCTGATCCTTTCGGACCATCTTCTTTACAATGTAATCTTGATGGTTACCACTACCACCGATACTCTTTACTGATTTCTTAGCTTCTTGTTTGTTCCTTTTGGATATTTGAAAGAATTTCGTTGCTCGTTTGTCAATTTTGAGTTCTCCTATTCATTTGATCTTTTGGATGTTTGTTGATATATCCCTGTCTCGCTCTACTGACATGTGGGTCACGTTATCAGCAAACTATGTCCTCACATCATGTGCTCCCTACTTCTCTCCTAGCATCACCTGTGACGCCGCCTACACTTCCTCCTCCTTTGCGCCCTCGCCTTCACCCCCTCCCCTGTCGCCACTTCTGTGAGCTGGATCTGGACGGGCCCAACTATGCATGGCCATAGTTGGACTCATAAGTGTAGCAACGGTATGTATTTTGACATGTACCGGCCATAATTAAGTAGCTGCAGCGTCAGAATAGGTGCATTGAAATAGGACTTGGCGCGGCTTCTATCATGTACACTATTTGCTTTGATTAACTGGACCTAACAGTTTCAAACTTTTAATTTTGCAGCTTGATGGAATCTTTTGTTCCTTTTGGAGGACATGTCTTCGATACCTACGAAGCAAACAGACTCACAGCAAATTCTTGTCCTCAGGCCCTCCGGTGTCAACAGTGCAACGATAGATATGAGCAAGAAGTTGAAACCTCAAGTCGGGCATTCAAAGAGTGATGAACACCTTCAAGATAGGGGTGTGCAATCCCGACAGGAAAACATGTCAAGCTGTCATGATCGTGAAGATCATGCTTCACCATCATCCGCTGCACCTGTGGCAACTGACTTGGTTTTGGGTACGCCTCACGAATCTTCTTCCAAGGGTACAGGTTCTGCCTGCTGGAAACATGTAGAGGATGCAGAGAGGTCTTTCTTGGAACATGCTAGCTAAAACAGGTCCATCGAGGATGTGTATGCAGTATTATTTGCCAGGATTATCTTCAATTTATTCTGTATGGCAGGTAGACTTTACCGGTGGAGGTGAAAAATTAGCAGCGCTGCTAGCCGAAGCATTGTTTAAGAAGCACATAAATTCGCATAGTTTACATGAGCCAGAAGGTATATCTGCTTATATAAGATGTGCCCTTTGCCATGCTATCTACGCTTGCATAGGTTCTGTCCACTTCTAACATAGTTACTCTACATGCAGCATTCGGATATTTCAGTTCTTGAACAGCAGGCAAAGTATGATGCTTCTTTGGAAGTTCTTTCTGGAGACTTGGGATCTCTTATGGGAAGGGAGGAGGACAAGGTTCGTCTGCAAGTAATTTCAATTTCAATTTTCTTTCACAATGTCCTGTTGTGGTAATTGTTGTTTAACTGGATTACAAGTTACTATTATCACTAGCCGAACCATTGCTTAAGAAACATATAAATTCACACAGTTTACATGAGCCATTGCCCAATTGCTGCTAAATCATGTTTTATTTACTTCAGGCTGGAAAGAGTTATGGTCTGCCTGCTGGATCATGGGTGGGTCCATACACAATGTGTCGGACTTGGCAAACCTTTGTCCGCACAAATAGAGAGCGTTTTCTTTTCATGGTTAGCTCATCGGGTATTAGAATTTTAAAACATACGAAACCAAATGTGATTGAGTTGGAAGTGTACAAGGTTATTTACCATACGCTTGGCAGCCAGTATGATTAGTATCAGCTACCTTGTTGGGCTTTTCCAATGCCAGGTCAATTGTTGTGTGACGACAATCAAATCAGTTCATTGAAATGCACTACATAGATATGAGGTAAGAATGCCTATTGTTCCTATAAGCCTCACGGTTGTTCCGTGGTTCACATGTACAATGAAACTACACATGAATGCATATTGTTAGATATCCACTGATCTATTTATCAGTCAATAGGTCCTTCAAGTACTTGATATATCTTGATGTTCAGATATGTCAAATAAATTTTACTGGAAAAGAAAATTAAACTTAGGAAGTTGTATTTGCTTGGAAGTTTTTTATTCTTCCATAGTTTTGATTCGTATATATCATTTGCAACTCCACATATTTGCTAACCTCAAGGGGAGAACTAATATTGAGGTATAGTATCGCTTTCATATTTCTTTTGTTTTCATCGTGAGATCCGATTTGAGGTTCTACAACCAAATTAGTTTATTTGAAACCACGATCTGAACTGATGGCCTCTGATTCAGACCTAGTAGAAAGGGACCGATGCCCTCCTACCGACGGCAGTTCCAAAATGTGAGTACACTTCATTGTGGGGTTTCTTCAATGTTAAGCTGTTGTGGAGTTTCTTGGTAACACATGGAACTACTAGGTATGTTCTCTAGGTTTTGTGTGACATTAGATCCTTTGTTTATTACTAGATCTTTATGTGAGAGAATGCGTGTGCGTTGCCATTACATTAGTAACCTAACTTTATGTTGCCATTGCATTAGTAACCTAATTATCCATCAAGATGGGTTTTGATGTAGGTCGATAAAATCTGAAGCATAGATAGAATCCATATAGACTCATCAACAAGGTGCAGTAGAACTCATGTTGTTTCTTTCGATGCTTATGGTGTTTCTATTCTGAATTTATTGATGGTTTTTTATGAGGATCTAATAATCCTCATTTATTTATTTATCTATAATTATTAGATATGAACATCTCTATATTAGTCTTAAGTATACCCCTTAATATTTATAAGGGAGAGGTCGAGCTGCCTGGTCATAAACCACCCTATGGTCGTGAGTCCTCTTACAACCATGGTATAGTCGTAAGCCTTTCTACAACTATCAAGCAGTCGTAAGATCTTCTACAACTTGGTTGGCTTCAACCAGCTTGGCTTCGACCACCTTGTAATTGGTAGGGCTTGCTAACTTGTGAGCCTAATTAGTTAGAGAGTATTATGCGCCATGTTTGACACATGGGGAACTTAATGATATACGTTGTTACTCTCTGTGTGTAACCGCATGATTTACTTCTGTTTTTGACAACAACTGCCTAGCAACGTGGGGGTGCCACGTCCCTGGCGACAACTTCCATCAAACGGTTCATCAATTAGAATGTTAGGACGCCTCTTCGTCTGAAGGAACTGCCACCTCTTCATACGTTATATAAGGTCGAAGTTAGAAGGCAGAAAGAGACAAGCGCAATCTGGAGTACAAGCCCTAGTCTCTGTTGATTATAATCAGCATACTCAATATAGCCCTAGTCTCTCCGTTTTGCTTACGCTTGGTGGTGATGCTATTTCATGTTTGTTCCAGGAACACCCCCTGCTTCTTTTGACCTGCTGCGCTCCTCTTTGTTTGATCGCTTTACTTGTTTGCGTAGCCACTCAATCGTACTAAGGTATAACGATCCTTGTGGTCTTTACTGTCCAAATCGATATTTGCTTGTGTGTTGGCCCTCTACTATGCGATCGCTCTTTAGTACTTATTGTTGATGTATGTGATGTTCTATGCGAACAACATGGCGTAAAGGTTGTAGCTTCTTTTTCTTTAAGTGGAGGCAATATCTTGATTCAATGGTTTCCGTATGGATGGTGCTATGTTGTTTTGCTTTGTAGTGATAGATTAGTCCCGTAGGAGTTGATACCTGTAGGTTTGAGTCTTCTTCCATTAGTTCTAATCTTTCATGCCATTTCAACTTACAAAAATATCAACACTTCAATCTTTCCATCAGAACAGCTATCAATGTTTACAGAGAATAGTCATTTTTTATTGTCTTTATTAGACATAATTCCTAACGGATATCACATCAATCTATCATTACTGTTAGACTGTTAGATTGTTCAAATCGCTAATATAATTACTGTTCGTAGGTGGCACTATCTACGACCATTCAACACAACCTTTGGATCGTTTCCATGATCAATCCTCTTCGATCTGCCGATCGAGCTCGTCTGCTTCGCCCGGCTTGCCGCCCGTTGCCCGCGCGTCGCCCGGTCACCGTCACTGACCGGTTCGACTTCGTCGTCGACGTCCGGATTCATCTCGGGGAAGAACAATCGGGGACAGGCTTCGGGGAATCAGCTTGCTTGGGTGGATTCGTCGATCCGCCCGTCATTGCCTCAAGCCCCCGCGCCCGCCCGTCGTCGACTTCCATCCGGGTCGCCCGGATTCACTCAGCGTCGGTGCCGCCAGTCTCGCCGCCTGCCACTGCCGTCGCCGCTCGGGGAGACGCTTCTCCTCTCCGTCGCCGATCCGGAGTCGCTTTGGAACCACCTTGCCGCTTGAGCAGCCCATTTGAGATCATGGCCGCCGAGACGCCATCGCCGCCGCCGTCGCTGCCGCCTAAGGCCCACCGCTCCGACGCCCGCCGCTCGGCGCGCCTCCTCGCCGCATTCTTTGGGGACTAGGGTTCCGTCTTGTCGGTTTTGAAGCAGGCCGAGAAGGCCTCCACTCGGCCCCTTTTTTTCTAGCAAGCAGCCGGGCCCGGTCGCCCAAAGAACCAAGAAAAAAAATCAGTTCGTCGTTCTAACCGCCGCGCCGTCTAGTGCCGCCTGTTAGACTTCGTTGCCTTGGTCGCCGCACCGCCCATCGCCGCCTACCAATGGGCACTGTTTCCGTTCCTTGCTGCCTGGTGATCTTCGATGGTCTCAATTATCGAGACTAGTTTCAGCATATGCGCCTCCACATGCGTGGTCAGCGTCTTTGGGAGTTTTTTACTGGCGAGTTGTCTTGTCCGCCTTGCCCTGCTCCGCCTGCTGAGTCTGTACTCCCGAAGGATGTTTCTGAAGATACTCGTACAAAGGCATCTGAGTCTTTTGAGGATGTTATGGAGACATTTCAGACTCAGTGGGTTGCCTACAAGACATGGATTGATGAGGATGCTCGTGCCTCTGATATTTTGGTTGCTAGCATGGAGGTGCAATTCACTGGGGATGTGGTTGATTTGGCTTCAGCACAGTTGATGTGGACACATCTGCGCAACCCTTCTGAACCGTCTGGTGATTCGTTGTATCTTTACATTGCGTCGGGAAGCGATCCGCTGCGAGAGGGAGATACCACTGTGGATGAATTCTATGCCCAATTGTCTACGGTATGGCGTCAGATTGACTCTTTGGGACCGGATGTTTGCCACACGTGTCAGTGCTTTCAGCATCAACAATCTCACCTGGAGCTTCGTCGTATCTACGACTTCTTGACCCATCTTCGGGCTGAGTATGAGTAGACTCGTGCTCAGTTGCTGGCACGCCACCCTCGTGTGACCTTGTTGGAGGCCCTTGCCGCTGTTCATGCTGAGGAGATTTGTCTTCGTGTTCTTGAGTCTGCTTTCCGTCACCGTCGTTTCCTTGATTCTGGCGGCTCCTCCGGTTTCTACACCTTTCGTCTTGACTCCTCCTTCACGGTGGTGCCTTCACGAAGGATGACCATTGTTGGTAGGGTACCTTGCACTTATTACAACAAAATTTGGACATCGAGCGCAGTTACGCTATAAGAAGAAGAAGGATTTACGTCGTGGTGGCCATCCTCCAAAGGGCACTGGCGGCTCCTCCTCTTAGAGGAGCCCTAGTGCTTCTGATTCTCAGGAGTTTCTCACACTGCTGCGTCGCATGGCTGCTTTTGCACCGTCCGGTTCTGTTGGTTCTGTTGCACAGTCTTCTAGTGAGAGACCACCTTCTACTTCTTCCTCAGGTATATCACCTTGGATTCTTGACTCTGGTGCTTCCTTTCATATGACACCTGATTCCACCAGTCTCAATTCCATTCATCCTTTAGCTGCTCCTATCACTGTTCAGACAGCAGATGGTACCTCTCTTTCGGTCATAGGATGAGGCACTCTTTCCAATTCCTCTTTTCATATTCCTGCTGTTTCTCATGTTCCCAAACTAACCATGCAGCTCATATCTGCCGGTCAACTCACTGACAATGGTTGCCGTGTTATTCTTGATTCTGATTCTTGTTGTGTTCAGGATCGACGCATGGGGACTCTGGATGGTACTGGCCCTCGCCGCCGTGACTCACAGCGTCTCTGGGAGCTTGACTGGCTTCATCTTCCTTCTGCTGCCCCTGCCAGTCTTGTCGCCTCCACCATCGCCTTTATACATTGCATCCTCCATCGTCTTTTGCTCGATGGCATCATCGTTGGGACATCTTTGTAGGTCGCGTCTATCTTCTTTACTTCGTCGTGGTCTTTTAGGTCTGCGTATGCGGTGATGTTTCCCTAAATTGTCGGGGTTATAAGCTCGACAAAGCGGCTTCAACTTCCTTATCCTTCGGTGAGTCGGTGTCACAGTGTCCTTTTGATCTTATTCATTCTGATGTATGGGGTCTGGCTCCTTTCGTTTCGAAAGGAGGTCATCGATATTATATCATTTTTATTGATGATTTTTCTCGCCACACATGGATATACTTTATGTCATCTCGTAGTAAAGTTTTATCCATCTACAAGACTTTTGCCACCATGATCCGTACTCAGTTTGATTCTCCTATTCGTGCCTTTCGTGCTGACTTTGCTGGGGAGTACTTGTCAGGAGTCTTTCGTGGTTTTCTTGCTGAGCAGGGCACTCTCCCTCAGTTTTCTTGCCCTAGTGCTCATGCCCAAAACGGTGTGGCTGAACGGAAGCATCGTCATCTTCTTGAGACGGCCGTGCTCTTATGCTTGCTTCTTTGTCCCACCACACTGGCCGAGGTCGTTTCTACTACCACTTTCTGATTAATATTGGTCTTCTTACGCTCTTGAGGTGGGATCCTGTTGGCGTCTCTGTAACAAAACTCCTGACTATTCTAGTCTTCGCCTCTTTGGGTGTGTGTGCTATGTTCTTCTTGCCCCTCGTGAGCGCATCAAGTTGACCGCTCAGTCCGTCGAGTGCGTTTTTCTGGGCTATAACACTGAGCATAAGGGATATCGTTGTTGGGACCCTGTTGGCCGACGGATGCGGGTTTCTCGGGACGTCACTTTTGATGAGTCTCGTCCTTTCTACCCTTGTCCTTCTCCTTCTACCACTCCAGCATCTCTTGTTGAGCCGCTTTCTTTCCTGACTTTTCCTGCCACCCCCATAGTCACTACACCTCCATCACAGCCTTTGGCCTCTTCAGTTCCTCCTTCACCGCCTCCTTCGCCACCGCCACCATCTCCAGAGGCTCCTCCTGGCCCTCATCCTTCTTATCCTCTCTACTACACTCGTCGTTCGCGAGTTGAGGATTCTTCTGATGCGCCATCTTCTTCTGAGGGTTCATCTTCTTCGGCCTCTCCTCGATATGCTCTTCGTGATCGCCAGTCTATTCGGCCTCCTGCGCGCTTTTGTTTAGCGGCTCTTTCCGAACCGACTTCTTATCGTGATGCTGCTGTTCATCAGGAGTGGGAGCATGCGATGGCAGAGGAGATTGCTGCCCTTAAGCGTACTGGCACGTGGGATCTTGTCCCTCTTCCCGCGCGTGTTACTTCTATCACATGCAAGTGGGTCTACAAGATTAAGACTCACTTTGATGGTTCTCTTGAGCGCTACAATGCTCGTCTTGTGGCACGTGGTTTTCAGCAAGAGCATGGCCGTGATTATAATGAGACATTTGCTCATGTGGTTCACATGACCACTGTTCGCACTCTTCTTGCCGTGGCGTCTGTTCGGGCATGGTCCATCTCTCAGCTTGATGTCAAGAATGTCTTTCTCAATGGTGAGTTGCATGAAGAGGTTTATATGCAGCCACCACCGGGGTATTCTGTTCCTGAGGGTATGGTTTGTCGCCTTTGCCGATCTCTTTATGGCCTCAAGCAAGCTCCTCGTGCCTAGTTTGATCGTTTCTCTTCTGTTGTCACTGCAACTGGTTTCTCTGCCAGTGCTCATGATCCTGCTCTCTTTATTCACATTTTGCCTCGTGGTCGGACACTTCTCCTTTTATATGTTGATGATATGATCATTACTGGAGATGATCCTCAGTACATCACCTTTGTGAAGGAGAGTCTTAATGAGCAGTTTCTCATGTCTGATTTGGGTCCTCTTCGCTACTTTCTTGGGGTTGAGGTTACTTCTACACCTGAGGGCTTTTATCTGTCCCAAGAAAAGTATATTCAGGATCTTCTCGATCGTGCTTCTCTTACTGATCAGCACACCGCTGAGACTCCTATGGAGCTTAATGTTCATCTTCGGCCCACTGATGGTGAGCCTCTTGCTGATTCTACTCGCTATCGTCACCTTGTTGGGAGTCATATTTATTTGGGTGTCACTCGTCCTGATATTTCGTACCCTGTGCATATCTTGAGTCAGTTTGTTTCTGCTCCCACTCAGCTCCACTATAGTCATCTTCTTCGTGTTCTACGATATCTTCGTGGAACCATCACTCGTCGTCTGTTTTTCCCTCACTCCACTCTTCTGACTCGGGCATATTCTGATGCCACTTGGGCTAGTGATCACTCTGATCGTCAGTCTCTCTCTGCTTATTGTGTTTTTCTTGGTAGTTCTCTCATTGCTTGGAAGACTAAAAAGCAGACAGCAGTTTCTCGTTCGAGTGCTGAGGCTGAGTTGCGAGCTATGGCTTTGTTGACAGCAGAGGTTACTTGGCTATGGTGGTTACTTGAGGATTTTGGTATTTCTGTTTTAGCACCCACTCCTCTTTCGTCTGATAGTACAGGGGCTATTAGCATTGCTACAAATCCGGTGAAGCATGAACTTACAAAGCATATTGGTGTTGATGTTTCCTACATGCGGACACAGGTACAGGACCAGATTGTTGCTCTTCAGTATGTGCCTTCAGAATTTCAAGTGGCAGACTTCTTCACAAAGGCGCAGACCAGCGCTCAGTACAGCTTCTATCTCTCCAAACCTAATGTTGTTGATCCACCGTAAGTTTGAGGGGGGGTGTTAGATGTGTTACATGTATATGTATTATTCCCATTGTATAAGGGGTTCCTTGTATATATACCACCCTCTACTTGTATATATATTGATCTATTGACCTCATAATGAATACAAGCGGTATTCGTAACACTTAACACCTCGCATCACAAGGTTCTGATTTGAGCAATTACAAGCTAACTGTGCAACGCCTGTTCAAGGTAGTTGGAAGGCAGGAGGAAGCCTTGAGTGCTATTTGTGAGTCCATTGTGCGGTGCCGGTCAATGGAGAGGCGCCGTGGTGTAAACAGGAAGAATGGCATCTGGTTTAGTTTTCATGGTTCTGACAGCATGGCCAAGCGGAGAGTTGCTGTGGCACTTGCAGAGCTCATGCACGGCAGCAAAGAGAACTTGATCTATCTGGACCTGAGCCTCCAGGACTGGGGTGACTCAAGTTTCAGAGGGAAGACAGGCACAGACTGTATCGTTGAGGAGTTGAGCAAGAAGCGGCGATCGGTTATCTTCCTTGACAACATCGATAAAGCTGACTGCCTTGTTCAGGACAGTCTGTCTTATGCCATTGAGACTGGCAGGTTCCAAGACTTGCGTGGCAAGGTGGTTGACATTAACGACTCAATTGTGGTGTTGTCAACAAGAATGATCCGGGGCTGCAAAAATGCCTCTGTTGGGGTGGAGGAGGGTCATACTTTCTCTGAAGAAAAGATCCTGGCAGCTAGAGGACATCAACTGAAGATCTTGATAGAGCCGGGTGTGGCGATCACCAGCGGAGGCCCTGGTGGTAAGGTGGTAGTTTCTCCGAGGCACTCCCTCACCAAAATTCAAGCATCTTTGTGCTCTGATTCTGTTAGTAAACGAAAGCTCAACATTTCTGATGACCAAGAAAATCTGCAAGAATCACCGAGCATTTCCAAGCGACTGCACAGAACATCAAGTGTGCCGTTCGACTTGAACCTCCCTGTCGATGAGGATGGATCCAACGATGCTGATGATGACAGCAGAAGCAACGACAACTCGTCCAGCAATCCAGAGAGCTCCATTGACAGCCTTTTGTGTTCAGTTGACGAGTCAATCGATTTCAAGCCATTTGACTTTGGCAAACTTGCTGATGACATGCTGCAGGAGTTGAGCAATACAGTGAGCAACATTCTGGGCTCTGACTGCATGTTGGAGATCGATGTTGGCGCAATGGAGCAAATACTTGCGGCGGCATGGGCATCAGAGGAGAAGAGGCCTCTGCAGATCTGGCTGGAGCAAGTGTTTGCCAGGAGCCTTGATGAGTTGAAGCTCAAGTGTAAGCATGTGAGTAGCTCTACTCTTAGACTAGTGGCTTGTGAGGACACAGTGCCGGTGAAAGAAGACGACGGTTTTGGAGTTTTGCTCCCCTCAAGAATAATTGTAGATTGATGTTATCTGTATAGGGATCGTTGTAATTATTCGTAGTCCACACTAGTATAGCATTAGTGTCATGAGTCCCCAGGGCCTTCTCCATATATGTCCACATGTATATTGATTATTGTAACTAAACTATTGTGGATTTGCCAATATATGATTGTTCTATATATATGTGGTGATGTAGTAGTTGTTTTATATATGTTGAAATCTATAACCACAAGGTTAGTTCCATGTTTCATGTTTGGCCAACTTGTTCTATATATGTGGTGATGTAGGCAGCTGTGGTTGATTTTTTTTAAATAATCCTTTTTTAAAATATGAAATACAGTAATATACCTCTGTTTTTTTATTTTGCAGAAATAATCCTCTGTCGTTCCACCGTTGGGCGATTTGTATAAAGTCGTCTAATGGTTGAGCGACTTTATCCAAGTCGCTCAACAGCTGCGCGACAAGTGGAGTAGTCGCTCAATAGTATGGCGAGTAGTTCCTGTCGCTTAACCGTTGGACGACTTGGTAGCAGCTCAGACCAACATGCCGCTGAAATGTTGGATCTGCCAAGTCATCCAACGGTTGGACGGTTGTATAGAAAGGCGCACCCAACCCCCTCATAGTCTCTTTCGCCATTTCTCTGGGGAGAGAACGAGAAGAGCTCGAGAGAGGAGAAAATGAGAGAGAGAGGAGAGGGGAAGTGAAGAGGGAGAGAAGGTTGGGAGAGGGGTAGAAGGAGAAGAGAGAACGACGGGGGAAAGCAGAGGAGCCTGAGAGAGGGAGAGAAGGAGAGGAGAGGAGCTCGGGAGAGGGAGAGAAGGCGAGCAAAGGAGAGCAGAGGAGCTCAGGAGAGGGAGAGAAGAGAGAAAGAAGAAGGAAGTTCGTTGATTTGAAGAGAAGGTCTTCGTGTGAAGGTAATAGTCTTATCCGTTCTTGTTCTAATCCGAATGTAGGCAACCAGTCGCTATTTGTTGGTATAGCACGTATTTCATGAATGTATGTTGACAAATGGGTAGTTGCATTGTTCGAAATATTTGCAGTGATAAATCAGTCATGTTAGAGCTCACAAGATTAAAAGTGCATTATGGTGTTGGTACGATTCGTGAAGGTCCATACGGTGTTGGCACGAGTGGTTTTCCACAAGTCAATATGGTACACCCTGACGGAGAATGCTCGAATCGATGATGTCCTATGCTGGCTCACCTGCAGCTTCTCCTTGGACCCCCGAGGTGTGCAGTGTCATCCTACATAGGCTTTGGAGTCGGTCTGCGACACACATTCGATGGGAGTTGTGCAAGCTGATGCTTACGGTTGCATGGAAGGGCTTTGTGGAAGGCTGCCAGCGCCGTGAATACAAGTGTGTGCTACTCATGCAACCATGTCCGAAGGGAGTTGCAGGAGGCCCTGCGGAGGCAGAAGAGGACTATCGCACACCACAGCGCGGGGTTCATGAAGACGACGCGGTGGCCGATGTTGCAGAGGCAGAAGAGGAAGATCGCACACCGTAACGCGTGGTTCATAAAGAGGACGCGGTGTCCGATGTTGCAAAAGCGTAAGAGGAAGATCGCTGCTGCAGGCGTGGTTCATGAAGAGGACGCGGTGGCCGATGTTGCGGAGGCAGAAGAGGAAGATCGCACACCGCATGCTAAGCCCATTGGGCAAGCCGATGCAGGGGAGCATGTCGACAGCATAGTGCGTCAGATAGAGATCGATGACTTGACGGCCCAGACCGAGGAGGAAGCTATAGAAGAGGATAGTGATGACTCTTCCGATGAGGACGAAGGACCCATTCCGCAAGAATAGAATATAGTGGACGTTGATGGTCTTGCTGTGCACGACGAGCACGAATTACCGTGGGAGTACCACAGTACGGAGGTTCAGATTCATGCAATGTTTTCTGACAAGGGATCACTACAAGATACCATTAATCTATGGGCCTTGTCCATGCAGCAGATGTTTCGGGTCCTCAAATCCAGCCAGGAGTAGTACACCGTGGTCTGCGAGCAGGCTGGCTATCCTTGGCATGTACACGCACGTAGACCCAAGTACGAGACTCACTGGATTGTCTCCAAGGCGGAGGCACACTCCTACGTACTCAGTAGTGTTTTACCGAAGCATCGCTCGGGCCATTTAGTCGAGTTGAACCAAAAATGATTTACGCTCTGGCGAGTGGTGGGTGGCGAAGGTGGGTGCAAGAAGCACATTGGGATGAGGTAGTCTCTCCTGAGCAACCACTTGGGACTTAACTTTGTGCGCCATTGATCTAGGCCATACAGTACAACCACAAGTCGAGGTGGGGTGGACTGGCTAACAAATTAGCAATGTTTTGATTTGGTTACTGTTTGGGTTGATGGCGCGCAAGAGGGACCCGAATGGCGAATCCTTAGCGAGTAGAACCGAGTCAAAACAGAACTTTGTAAAGGCCTTATGATAATCGTTTAGTCGCACACATTCGGAAGTATGTTAGACAGATAGTATAAACTGATTATCTCTTGTGGGTCAAGTTGTACAACCTCTGCAGAGTGTAAAACTATTGAATAGTCGTGTCCCGGTTATGGACAATGCCTGGTGATTTCACACGAGGGGTAGATTTTTTTTATAAAAATGTTGGAATGGTTTGGTTGGGATTGGAGTGGTTAGTGTTGGTTGGGAAGTGAACATGGTTGTTCACTAGTTGATTCAAAGAAAACTGTTTACTTATGTATTTAATCTTTTAACTTGTGCTTTCAATCTATTTACTGTATTTACTATCAATACTGCTTTCTGCAAAATAGCCATAAAGCTATCCTTATTCAAGCCGTGCATAAATACTATTTATATACATTTCCCTACGACTTGCTATACAAGGGAGGGCAAGACCCAGAGGCAAAGAACAATGCCAATCAACATAGCCCTACAACTGGCCCCTTCAATAACGTGCGACTCACGACCTTACCCTTCTTATTCCTCTCCTTTGTGAAAGGCTTTATCACCTTATAGCTGCTACCATTGGCTTCATGGCCAACATTGCTACTAGGTGGCTATGAGATGTAGTTCTTCCTTAGAACATTATCTTAAACTTCTGCAACTTGCATGGTGTCAATTAATACGGCATACTCCGTGTAGCCGTCTTAACGATAGTTGCGTGCGGATTGCACCACATTTGGGTGAAAGGTAGAGAGAGTCTTCTCAATCTTCTGCTTATCCGTGATTACATTATCACAGAGTTGAAGACTTGTACAAATTCTGGTCAAGCTGGGTCAGTTCTTCGAACTCTTGATTCGTGATGCCAGTCATCTTCATATTCATGCAAATAATTCATAAGATTACTGCTAGTAATTTACATAAAATGGTTGCAAAATTCTTATAATGCTCTTCGAACTTCCGGTTCGTAATCCTGTAGTTTTCTATGCATTTTTCATGATTTACTGCTATTTTCAGTGATTAAAAGTAATATAAACAATCACAGATAATCAAAACAGTAAATACAATAAATAAATTGCATATAAATAACACTAACAAAGTTAAACATGCTTCAAATGCAAAAATTGGTTCAAAATTTGAATTCGAGGCCTTTTTCTTTGAAAAAACATTTTTCATTTAATTACGCAATTTCAAGGGTTAACACGAAATTTCGGTCAGAGAAATATATTGCGCACAATTTTCAGAATTGATGAGGCCCTTTTGTAAAAGTTCCTCATTCCGTAAAAAGGCCTAGAATTTTCAGAATGCGAGGGAGCTTTCTGCAAAATACGGGATTTTCAACCGTACCCTTTGTTTTTTTCGGAATTCCACCGATCGGCCCCGTTTTTTTTTTCTTTTGGTCCGGTTTTGGGCCCTGTGTCTCTCGGGCCACTTGCTGGCCGGCCCATGTTGGCCCAACCGGCGGCTAGGGCTTTCTTTTAACCCTAGCCGCCCGGTTTCCTTCACGCGCCGCACAAAATGGGGGCGAGTAGATGGCGACAGGCGGAGGCCATGGCGGCCTTCTGAGCGGCCGGCGCAGGCGAAGCGGCGGTCCGCCTTGAGGGCGGCCACGAGCAGTGGCGAGGGCCGAGTGGAGCAGAGCTCACTGTGGCGCCGGCCCGGCGCCTTATCTTGGCGGAGGCGGGCACACGGCGTCTGCGGCGCGTGTGGGGCCGATTCAAGTGGCCGAAGTCGCGTTCAAAGCGGTGGGAGGCGGCCGCGGTGGGCCCGCGATTGGCGGGCTTCGCTTCAAAGACATTGGGGCTCGCTTCGTGGCGGCTTTCGCTTGGCGGCGCCAGAGGCTTCGGAAAGGGTGGGCGCGGAGGTTTCGAAGCGGCGGTCGGCGGCGCGGTAAAGTGAAGGGCGGCGGCTCAAGCCGTCTTGGCTCAGTCTTGGGCGAGTGTGCTCGAGCTGCAGCGCGGAATGCAGGCGCTTCGATGGCGGCATGGCTCCATGGCCGATGGCCAGACGCGATATTTTCAATTACTCTTCATGCATGTATACTATTCGTGTGATGCGATGCAATGCGATGTAGTACAATCAACATCGGTCCTTTCATGCAACCGCCGATCGGCAGTTAGCGACTTTAAGTCGGCTCATGATGAGTTAGAACTAATTTGCAACTTCAATCTATAGTACAATCGACATCCAATCTTTCGTGTAATCTACCTATCGATGTTGTGTCGGTGATTTTAAGTCGACTCACGGTAGATTAGAATGGATTTGCACCGTAGAAAATCAATCTAAGCGAATTTGCAGAATTGAAAATGATCTAAAAAAAAACTATTCAATCTACAAGTGTTGTTAATCGGCGATTACCTTCGATCCGAGTAAAGTAGGCCTAGAAGTAGGCGGAGTCGATCGTCTTGATAACGTGTTGAGTAACTATCATGACGAGTTCGATCCGAACGATTACCTCGTGAGACAAGCGTAAAATCACTTAGAACAATACAAGAACACAAGAAATGAATAGTAAATTGAACACGAGAGATATAGGAGGCTTCTTGCTTCTCTTTATTCCTTCATCAATCGATCAATTTTTTACAGTGAATGACACCTCCTATTTATAAGCTAGAGACCCTGCTAGGGTTTGGGATGGGGAGCCCATACATGGGCCGGTTTCAGGGTCAAGCCCATGGTTTCTTAACACGGAGAAGCAGCGCCTGACGCTGCCGCTTGGCCGGATGACGACGAAGAATGGCGCCGTTTGGACACGCGTGCTGTCGTGATCGAGGCGAGGACGCGCGCAACCGATGTGACGGGGAACGACGCTGGCGCTGAAGGACCGAGGCGACGAAGAATCGTAGATCGATCGGCGATGAAACAAAGACGCTTATTTGCTGCTGACGGTGGTGGCGACTCAAGCTAAGCGGCGACAATGAGATCATTTTTTTCTTCGTATCTCTCCTGTGCTCTGATACCACTTGTTAGAAAAATAGGGACAAAGGAGACACGAATTTTACGTGGAAAACCCTTGCGGAAAAAAACCACGGGCGCCAACCGGCGATGATCACTATATGAGGAACGATTACAAAACGCAGGGAATTACAATGAGGCGTCCCTCTCAACGTGCGGCTTACAAGAGGTATATAAAGGGGTAAAATGACTTAGAGTCCAAGTAGGAAACTAATCCTCTAATATGGCATATTCCAAATTCTTCCTTATTAGAAATTCGGATCACATACGGATCCAAATATCAACAAGTCGCCCAGTCAGTTCCTCCACAGACAGCGTGTCCAAATCCACAAGAGTTTCAATGGACAATGCTATCTGGGAGTACCTGAGCGGTACCACGCGTAGAAACTTCTCCATGACCTTCTTCTCGTCGAGCTTGTCACCGAGGATGTGGAGGTTGTTGACGAGCCCGATGAGCCTCGTGGCAAAATTGTCCACCGACTCGCCGTCGTGGAACGCATAATGCTCTCGAACTCCTTGCGAACAACCGAGCCTTGGCGCTCATGCGCATGGTTTTGATGGCATCCCATGCTTCCTTGGCGCTCTCCTTGATGGCGGCGTGGAGAGCATCTCCGTGGCCTTTGCTCGAAGAATCGCCTCGGCGCCATGCGGTCCTCATGGAAGTCAGCGTCGTCATACTCGACTGCATCCCACAGGCCTCGCGTCTGCATCATGACCTTCATCTTGAAAGCCTAGTCTTCGTAGTTAGTTCGCGTCAGCATCGGGTACTATCTCGAGCCCCGACTCCCTCACCACCGCGATCTGGCCGATCGCGGCCATTGCCGCTCTTGTTTGCCCGCTTGTTATCGTGGGTCCGAGGAAGCTCGTGACTTGGACCTCGGCGGCGACCTCGAGCCATCTTGCGACATCCTCACAGTGCAGAACAACGAAGTTCGATACCACTTGTTGTGCATAAGCTAGAAGCTAGCACCTAGGGCGACTACAATGACACACTTGAATCGGACGAAGAAGAAGCAACAAAGCAGAGACGGAGTTTTTGTTTTTGCCGCCGCTTAACTTCTCGGCGTTTTCAGTTTTGCTTTCCTCCTTTTATCTCTCGTCTGGTCTACCGATCGTTGCTTGCTACCAACAAACTCCACGAGTTATCGTGTGTGTTCTAACTATTGGAAGAGATAGATTACATGCGATCTAAGCGCTAAACAAACTCGTCGCTTAGCGTGTGCGATTCGACTACTAATAGATAACATGCAAATTAAGCGCTAAACTAACTCAAGTAGTGCGTTGGCTCGACTAACAAATCAACTAACACACGTCTGACTCTCCGTGCATGACACGCACGATGTACATGCGACATGATTAACATTAACACATTCGGGCTCGATTGCATGTTGGAGATCGATGTTGGCGCAATGGAGCAAATGCTTGCGGCGGCATGGGCATCGAGAGGAGAAGAGGCCTCTGCGGATCTGGTGGAGCAAGTGTTTGCCAGAGCCTTGATGAGTTGAAGCTCAAGTGTAAGCATGTGAGTAGCTCTACTCTTAGACTAGTGGCTTGTGAGGACACAGTCTTGGGTGAAACAAGGCAGCGGTTTTGGAGTTTTGCTCCCTCAAGAATAATTGTAGATTGATGTTATCGTATAGGGATCGTTGTAATTATTCGTAGTCCACACTAGTATAGCATTAGTGTCATGAGTCCCAGGGCCTTCTCCATATATGTCCACATGTATATTGATTATTGTAACTAAACTATTGTGGATTTGCCAATATATGATTGTTCTATATATATGTGGTGATGTAGTAGTTGTTTTATATACGTTGAAATCCATAACCACAAGGTTAGTTCCATGTTTCATGTTTGGCCAACTTGTTCTATATATGTGGTGATGTAGGCAGCTGTGGTTGATTTTTTTAAAAAAATAATCTTTTTTTAAAATCCCAAATACAGTAATATACCCCTGTTTTTTTTATTTTGCAGAAATAATCATCTGTCTTTCCACCGCTGGGCGATTTGTATAAAGTCGTCTAATGGTTGAGCGACTTTATCCAAGTTGCTCAACAGCTACGCGACAAGTGGAGTAGTCGCTCAACAGTATGGCGAGTAGTTCCTGTCGCTCAATGATTGAGCGACTTAGCCATAGTCGCTCAACCGTTGGACGGCTTGGTAGCAACTCAGACCAACATGCCGATGAAACGTTGGATCTGCCAAGTCATCCAACGGTTGGACGGTTGTATAGAAAGGCGCACCCAACCCCCTCACAGTCTCTTTCGCCATTTCTCTGGGGAGAGAACGAGAAGAGCTCGAGAGAGGAGAAAATGAGAGAGAGAGAGGAGAGGGAAAGTGAAGAGGGAGAGAAGGTTAGGAGAGGGGTAGAAGGAGAAGAGAGAACGACGAGGGGAAGCAGAGGAGCCTAGGAGAGGGAGAGAAGGAGAGGAGAGGAGCTCGGGAGAGGGAGAGAAGGTGAGCAAAGGAGAGCAGAGGAGCTCAGGAGAGGGAGAGAAGAGAGAAAGAAGAAGGAGGTTCGTTGATTTGGAGATAAGGTCTTCGCGTGAAGGTAATAGTCTTATCCGTTCTTGTTCTAATCCGAATGTAGGCAACCAGTCGCTATTTGTTGGTATAGCACGTATTTCGTGAATGTATGTTGACAAATGGGTAGTTGCATTGTTCGAAATATTTGCAGTGATAAATCAGTCATGTCAGAGCTCACAAGATTAAAAGTGCATTATGGTGTTGGTACGATTCGTGAAGGTCCATACGGTGTTGGCCTGAGTGGTTTTCCGCAAGTCAGTATGGTACACTCGGACGCAGAGAATGCTCAAATCGGTGATGTCCTATGCTGGCTCACCTGCAGCTTCTCCTTGGACCCCCGAGGTGTGCAGTGTCATCCTACATAGGCTTTGGAGTCGGTCTATGACACACATTCGATGGGAGTTGTGCAGGCTGATGCTTACGGTTGCATGGAAGGGCTTTGTGGAAGGCTGCCAGCGCCGTGAATACGAGTGTGTGCTACTCATGCAACCATGTCCGAAGGGAGTCGCAGGAGGCCCTACGGAGGCAGAAGAGGACTATCGCACACCACAGCGCGGGGTTCATGAAGACGACGCGGTGGCCGATGTTGCAGAGGCAGAAGAGGAAGATCACACACCGTAACACGTAGTTCATGAAGAGGACGCGGTGTCCGATGTTGCGAAGGCAGAAGAGGAAGATCGCACACCGCAGCGTGTGGTTCATGAAGAGGACACGGTGGCCGATGTTGCGGAGGCAGAAGAGGAAGATCGCACACCGCATGCTAAGCCCACTGGGCAAGCCGATGCAGGGGAGCATGTCGACAGCATAGTACATCAGATAAAGATCGATGACTTGACGGCCCAGACCGAGGAGGAAGCTATAGAAGAGGATAGTGATGACTCTTCCGATGAGGACGAAGGACCCATTCCGCAAGAATAGAATATAGTGGACGTTGATGGTCTTGTTGTGCACGACGAGCACGAATCACCGTGGGAGTACCACGGTACGGAAGTTCAGCTTCATGCAATGTTTTCTGACAAGGGATCACTACAGGATACCATTAATCTATGGGCCTTGTCCATGCAGCGGATGTTTCGGGTCCTCAAATCCAGCCAGGAGCAGTACACCGTGGTCTGCAAGCAGGCTGGCTATCCTTGGCATGTACATGCACGTAGACCCAAGTACGAGACTCACTGGATTGTCTCCAAGGCGGAGGCACACTCCTACGTACTTAGTAGTGTTTTACCGAAGCATCGCTCGGGCCATTTTGTCGAGTTGAACCAAAAATGATTTACGCTCGGGCGAGTGGTGGGTGGCAAAGGTGGGTGCAAGAAGCACATTGGGATGAGGTAGTCTCTCCTGAGCAACCACTTAGGACTCAACTTTGTGCGCCATTGATCTAGGCCATACCGTACAACCACAAGTCCAGGGTGGGGTGGACCTGGCCAACAAATTAGCAATGTTTTGATTTGGTTTTGTTTGGGTTGATGAGCGGCGCAAGAGGGGACCCAGAATGGCGAATCCTTAGTGAGTAGAACCGAGTCAAAACAGAACTTTGTAAAGGCCTTATGATAATCGTTTAGTCGCACACCTTCGGAAGTGTGTTAGACGGATAGTATAAACTGATTACGGGTAGTATAAACTGATTATCTCTTGTGGGTCAAGCTATACAACCTCTGCAAAGTGTAAAACTATTCGAATAGTCATGTCCCCGGTTATGGACAATGCCTGGTGATTTCACACGAGGGGTAGATTTTTATAAAAATGTTGGAATGGTTTGGTTGGGATTGGAGTGGTTAGTGTTGGTTGGGAAGTGAACATGGTTGTTCACTAGTTGATTCAAAGAAAACTTTTTACTTATGTATTTAATCTTTTAACTTGTGCTTTCAATCTATTTACTGTATTTACTATCAATACTGCTTTCTGCAAAATAGCTATAAAGCTATCCTTATTCAAGTCGTTCATAAATACTATTTATATACATTTCCCTACGACTTGCTATACAAGGGAGGGCAAGACCCAGAGGCAAAGAACAATGCTAATCAACATAGCCATACAACCGGCCCCTCATGAAATGGCCAGCACTAGGTACCTTAACCTAACGACCTCCCCGTTTATGCCGACCCTTCACCATGCAAGTAGATCTGAAGCTTGGTTGCTCCGCTTTGTGTCCAAGCCCAGGCTCCAACCAAGTTTTGCTGTAAATGAGAATATCGTCGAAGAAGACGAGCACAAACCGCCGAAGGAAGGACTGAAGAATGGAGTTCATCATGACCTGAAAAGTAGAGGGAGCATTGCAAAGGCCGAAAGGCAGAACCAAAAATTCAAAATGGCCGTGGTGTGTTCTAAATGTTGTTTTCGGAACGTCCACAGGGCACATGCGGATTTGATGATAGTCGGACCGCAGATCTAACTTGGTAAAGTAACAGGCACCCTCCAATTCATCCAACAGTTCGTCCACATGTGGGATTAGGAATTTGTCCTTGATAGTATGTTCATTGAGTGCACGGTAGTCCACACAAAAAATGCCAAGAGGCATCTTTCTTCCGGACAAGAAGAACAGGTGATGAAAACTATGATGAACTCGGTCGGATGATGCCTTGTGCCAACATTGTGGCGCATTGGCGCTCAATTTCATCTTTCTGGATGTGTGCATAACAGTAAGGACGCACCGAGATGTCAGGTGCGTTGGGAATGAGCCGAATGCGGTGATCGCACGATCTGGCTGGTGGAAGTCCCGTAGGAGCAGAAAAACGATGGTCGAATTCGGCCAGAAGAGTCGCCTGCGAGTCTTCGCCAACAATAGATTGTAACGGAACTACTGATGTCGGCCGGTGCTGTGTTAGGAATAATCAAGGCAGTAGTGCGTGCATTAGTGAGTCATGCGTGCGTGCTGTTAGTGTGTCTGTTAGTAGCGTCGTGCGTGTGTGTTATTAGTGTGTGCGTTTTGCATGCAAGAGTTAGTGTTTGCATTAGTCTGGTATGTTAGTGGGTTAGTGGGTCATGGTGCATGGTGGCTATTTAGTCTCTTGTACATTGTTATTTTCAGTTGAGCCAAACAGAAAAGAGAGAAGAATAGAAAGAAAGAAAAGTAGCACTAGGCAGTTGCAGTGCTACGCAAAATATTCAGTGTGTTCTTCCTTTCCGTTAGTTCGTCTCCCTCACCCGTGAAAGTGTGCATCCATGGGTAGAATTTCCAACATGCTGCAACCCCGTCTAAGTGATTCGGTTATCGTGCACCCAATAGGAGAACTGCATTTGTGCGAAATTCCATAATACTGACCCCAACGTGCTCAGCCATTGCATCTCTAGGATGACATCGAATTCGGACAGTGGGATGATGTAGAAATCGACCTCAAACTTCGAAGGCTCAATTGTCATTGGTGTATTTTTGCACATGCCAACGCAGGCTAATCTATCGCCATTGGCCACATTGACCCAAAGTCCATTGTGAGGTTGGATGGGGAGGTGGACTGCGGCTACACATGCTTTGTTGAGGAAATTGTGAGTAGAGCCTGTGTCGAACAAAGCGATTCCCTAAAAGGCGCCAATGCGGACCTTTAGTTGCATTGTTTGTGCTGTGCAGATCCCAGCGACTGTGAGCAAGGAGATTTCTGGTTCCACCTCATCGGCCATGTGACCCTCCGAGCGCTCATCAGGACTTTGGTCACCCTCGAGGCTCCAACCAGAACAGTCGTTTGCATCGATGACCCTTCACAAATTGTTAAATCACGGTTGAAGCATAAAGCTGCGTTATGCGTATTCGCCATCTCCGATGAAGACAAAGCGCGAAGACTCCCGTGCGTGTTTCGGTGGATGCCATGGCTGTGGTGGGCGCTGTGATCGCCGGGTTTGCTGGAGTAGGTGGGGAGGAGTGAGGAGGCGGCTATAGCAGTCGAGGGCATCGCTGATTAGTATGATCGAAAGCGGTCCGTGGTTGTCGGATGTGCTACAGGAAGGTGGATGCGTTCAAAAGAGCGCGCCAGGTTCAATGCTTGTTGGAGAGACGTAGGGCCTGCCAATTCCATGTGCGTGCGAATCGGTTTCAAAAGCCCAGCGGTAAATAACTCGATCTGGTGAGTCCTTGACAAACCGACGGTATGGCACAAAAGGTCTGTGAATTCCTACTGATATTGTGCCAATGTGCCAGTCTGCTGCAGGTGTTTGATAGCTCCCAATGTATTAGTGCGAATTGCCGGACCAAAACGCATTGAGCAATAATGTTTAAATACTGCCCAAGGGATCTGTCCCTCATCGTGCTCTAACTGAGAGAACCAAGAGTGAGCGACTTCGGAAAGGTGAAAAGCGGCCATCCAGACTTTATCATCTTTCGGGATTTGGTATGCGCGGAAGTATTGATCATATTTAGTCAGCCATGTGATCGGGTCGACTGAGCCATTGTATATAGGGAGTTCCAGACGTGGAAGGCGTGGCTGATCCAGTTGTGTCCAAGGAGTATCACGGCGAGTTCGGTACCCTGGGTGTTCCTCAAATTCATCTCCGGGGCTACGGCGTCGCTCCCGGCCGCCCTGGGTCCGACGAACGTCGAACCAAGTGGTCGGTGGAAACCGGTTGTTAGATGTCATCCCGGAGGCGTCTTCGAGCGAGGTAGGAAATGGAAGCAAGCCTGCTCCGTTTGGCGCAGAAGGGAACTGGACGGGTGGGTTAGCCGGGGTTGGTGCCAAACGCATCTCCTTGGTCAAGCTATCGAGACGCTGGTCTGAAGCCAGCTGCTGTTCGCGGAGACTTTGTTCGTTCGTAGCCTGTAGCTTGGTCAGCGCCTGGAGTATTTCCGATTGAGCTTGTTCCAATCCATCGAGCCGAGCGTCAGCCGATGAATCAATCTTGGGTGGCATGGTGGGCGGGATCGGTGTCTCTGATACCAAGTTGATACGAACCGAGGATCCTCTCGAATTAGAACGAAGATTATATGGATGAGAAGCCAGAACTAAATAGACAGAAGGAAGAACTTGGAAGAAACTATTTTGTATTGATTCATAATGCTTGTCTTATTACAGAACCTCCGCGTTCTTTATATAGTGCCAGAGCCGGATTGAGTTATGGCTATCACAGCCCTACTCGGATACAACTCGAACTGACTCTTTCTATTCGTAACTTGCTATATATATTTAAACTTCCGTATGCATCTTGTCTTTATCCCAACGAAACTTTCTATCAGGCATTTTTCCTTGACCGGCAGTAACTTCAATAATATCACGCTTTCATCACGTGCTTATCAGTTTCGGTCCAGTTACTGCCGTTCCGGCTGTGGTCAGTTTGGTAGTAGACAACATCTCCCACATCACTAACAAAGTGGTCAACTCTCAAGCTCCGGAGGAGAACGCCGACGAGGTGGAGTGGCAGTGGACCTGACTTCTCCGGCTCCCGGTAATATCTGCCCAGTACTGGCCTTGCTGCCTTGGTCTGTTTTTCACAAAACAAGGTTAAAGTAGTAGTTTCAGTACTCAGAAGTAGTAGTAGTGAACTTGGTAACTGTACATATATATTAAGCAGAGTAGTAGTAGTAGTAGTATGTAGTAATGTAGTAGTGCACTTACTGCTTCTACTAGGTGGTAGTGAGGTATCTGGGGGAAGAGGTGGTGGATGACATGAGTGCCAATGTCATGGTGGATATTGTTGATCCACCCGTAGTCCCGGTCCACCGTCGTCAGGCCACCACGGAGGTAGCTCCATTCCTGCAAGTCATTGCAGAGCATTGGTTTGTCGACAACATGAGCATTGATTAACAGTGGTGAAACAGTAATTCCGTAGTAGGGCAAAAATGTATCGATAAGGCAAAAGTTCAAGTTTAACATGAAAAAAACAGCGTTATATCATCAATTCTATGTAGCTGAAATTTGCTGCCAGTGGATATCAACATTAATAGTAGCTAGATGTTCAGAAAATGAGGTAGTGCTATTCTCAGAGTGTAAGCAAAACTGTGACTGTGCCATCTGCCCAAGAAGTACAAAGTGAAGAATGAATAGGCTGCATTCAACTCATAAACTATGTATTGATATGATGTTTTCCATCTACTTGTAATAATGAATTAAAACAGCAAGTACCTTGCCGCGATACCAAGGGAGATCTTGGTGACCATGGTGCTGAAGATAGGTCACCAAATCAACCCACATCAGAGACACCTGTTTTAAATGCAGATAAGGAATTAAAATCTGCAACATATACTTACGTACATCAGCTGTTGATACAATTTCAGTTAGCTGTTCAGTACGAGCTACTTAGAAGCAAAATCAAGTAGTACTAATTAAACAGTTAACAGATGCAGATCTATATAGACTAAGGTTGCTTACAAGATATGGAACCCCGTACAACTTGAGCACCTGTACCGGGCCGAACACGCACGCCATGGCGATGAGCAACGCGATCATCATGCACCAGCAGGTGGTGGACACCATCACGTCACGCCTCTCCTTGGGGCTGAACAGATCGCTGCTTGGGTGGAAGTGTGAGCCGCTCTTGTCCGGGGTTCTGTACCACTGCATGCATGCAACATTCAGTCATTCAGGAAGAAGAAGATTCAGCTCAGCTTTTAGTTTAGGACATGAGGATGCACGCAGATGCAGTGTCCAGTACAGCACAGTAATCAATCCAAAAGAGATTCTTAATCTTACGAGGTAGACAGGGAAAGCCAGCAGGACAAATGGTAATGTGAAGCGTATTTTCTTGGTGAGTGGTACCAGATCCCGGTATACCTTCTCGGTCATCTGCTCGAATAAATTGCACACGCGTCAACTAAAAAAAGGCGGATAGAACCAGAATATAGCAGGAAAAAGGGAACAATGCGTATGCTTAGATACAGTAAGAATGATCAAATACGGGCAGTTGACAAGGAACAGCATGCGTGTGGGACTGGATGGCATATCGAGTGTGAGAACTTAATTAAGGTTTCAAAAAATATCTTGTTAAAATCATGATTCCAAACCATACTTGTTCTCAAGATTGATTGCTTTGTCAAACGGTTCAGATGCTCGTGCCGCAAGTGCTTTGGTTCTGAAAAAGGCTAGGCCGACCTATGATGACAGCCAAATGACATGAAAAGGAATTTGCATTATGAAATGCACTAGCTAGGCTAATATTCGATGCGCATCTTTGATATCTGCTGATTAGTTTAGCAGCAAATCACGTGCCATGAATACATCTACTAGCTGCTGTTGGCATTATTATTTACGGACCACATCGATGTTGGATCTTTGATTTGGTAGCTTAATTATCTATTCCTTTTTTTCCTGCTGCATAACGTGCGCCAGCTGCGTGATGAGATCTGCAGCAGCTGAAAAGGCAGGTTGTTTGATTATCAGACAGACAAAAACTGTTTTCCAGTACTAATACTATCATAATGCAGCTAGATGGTCGCAATGTCTGTCATAAGTTTGTTTGCCTTTTTCCTCTGTATCTTTTTCCTCAAATCTGCCAAACGATCGATCGAGCTGCTCTGAATTACAGTATCATTAATGTATGATACTAGTACAGTTAAAGAGTTGGCGTACTAACTGGGTGCCAGGACTCGTCCCTCTCGACGTGGCCATGGTTCTGATGGTGTATTCTGTGGCTGATCCTCCTGCAAGCATACATCGGCCATCAGCCAATCAGATCGGTTAAGAAGATTGATCTGTTAGGAATAGCAACTTGTATTTCCAGGGGGCCAAAGGCCAGTATATATACACAAAGTACAGGTGGTGAATATGCAAATAACCCCTCATAACAATAGGGAATAACACACTATACATATATCTCTAACACCCCCCCCCTCAAACTCATGGTAGATCAATAACACTGAGTTTGGAGAGGTAGAAGCCATGCTGTGCTCGAGTCTGAGCCTTCATGAAAAAATCCGCTATCTCAAACTCTGAAGGCACATACTGAAGAGCAATCACCTGATCATGCACACAAGACCTCATGAATGAAGCATCAACACCAATATGCTTGGTGAGCTCATGCTTCACAGGGTCACAGGCAATATTGATAGCGCCTGTACTGTCTGACAAGAGAGGAGTCGGTGTAGTGACAGAAACACCAAAATCTTCAAGTAACCACCGTAGCTGTAATCTCTGCTGTCAAGAGAGCCATAGCTCAGAACTCGATCTCTGACTCGAGCGGACACTGCGATCTGTTTCTTCGTCTTCCGTGCAATGAGAGAACCACCAAGAAAAACACGAGAAGCAGAGATAGACCGCGATCGAGGGATCGTTGGCCCAAGTAGCATCCGAATAAGCGATCAGAACGAGCCGGAGTGTGGAAAGAAGAGACGGCGAGAGATAGTCCCACGAAGGTATCGCGAGAACTTCAAGAAGGTGGTCAGAGTGGACTGAGTGGGGAGCAGAGACGAACCGACTCTTAATGTGGATGGATAAGTGATATTCGGACGAGTAATGAACAAGGTAGACAAGACTCCCAACAAGATAACAAAGATGGCGAAGCCGGATCGTAAAGAGGTTCGCCATCGAGGGTTTGAGGTGAACATTGAGCTCTATGGGAGTCTCAACGGTCTTGCCGATCAATGAGAGAGGCGCGATCAAGAAGATCTGAATATACTTCTCTTGGGACATAAAGAAACCATCTGGAGTGGAAGTAACCTCAATCCCAAGGAAGTAACGAAGAGGACCAAGATCCGACATAAGGAACTGCTCAATAAGACGAGCCTTGACAAAGGCAATGTACTCAGAATCATCTCCAGTAATGATCATATCAACATACAGAAGAAGAAGAGTCCGACCACGAGACGAAGTGTGGACAAAGAGCGCAGGATCATGATCACTAGCTGAAAAGCCAGCAGCAGTGACCACAGAGGAGAAGCACTCAAACCAAGCACGAGAGGCTTGCTTAAGGCCATAGAGAGAGCGACGAAGGCGACAGACCATGCCCTCAGGAACAGAATACCCAGGTGGCGGATGCATATAAACCTCCTCACGCAACTCGCCATTAAGAAAGGCATTCTTGACATCAAGCTGAGATCCAGACCAGTGGCGAATAGACGCCACCGAAAGAAGAGTGCGGATAGTGGTCATGTGGGCCATAGGAGCAAAAGTCTCGTCGTAGTCACGACCATGCTCTTGCTGGAAGCCACGAGCAACAAGACGCGCCTTATAGCGCTCAAGAGAGCCATCAGAGCGAGTCTTAATCTTATAGACCCACTTACACGTGATGGGACGATAGTGAGATGGAAAAGGAACAAGATCCCAAGTATCAGTACGCTCAAGGGCAGCAATCTCCTCGGCCATGGCATGTTGCCACTCAGGGTGTAACAAAGATCCCGGTGAGGAGACAGACTCATGAGTAGCCGCACCAAAGAAAAGCAAACGGGCAAGGGCCGAATCGACCGGGCGATCGCGGAGCGTGGCGAGGAGAAGATGACCCATCGGGGAAGATGGAGCATCAGGAGAAGATGGAACATCAGGAGAAGATGGCCCATCTAGAAGATCCTCAATACGAGGTCGACGAGTGTAGAAGAGAGGGGGAAAAGGCACTGTAGTGGGAGGAGCCGCAGGAGACGAAACAGGCGGCGACAATGGTGAAGAGGCCACAAGAGGAATATTTGGAGACTCAGTGGGAAGGGTGGACGAGGGCAAAACAGATATAGGTGTATCTGGAAAGGTAAAAAAAGACATAGACTCCACAGAGGAAGTCGAAGGAGAGACAGGATGTGGGTAGATGGGACGAGACTCATCGAAAGTCACATCCCGAGAGATCCGCATCCGTCAACCAACAGGATCCCAGCACCGATAGCCCTCATGCTCGGCACTGTATCCCAAAAAGACACACTCAACAGACTGAGCAGTCAGTTTGGTGCGTTCTCGAGGGGTGAGGAGAACATAGCAAACGCAGCCAAACAGACGAAGGGCAGAGTAGTTAGGAAGAAGACCACAGAGACGCCAACAGGATCGCACTCAAGAGCGTAAGAAATTTGGATGTTGACGAGATAGGTGGCAATGGAAACAAATTTCGGCCCAAAAGTGAGGTGGAGTAGAGGCGGCAATCATCGCACGAGCCGCCTCAAGGAGGTGACGATGCTTGCGCCGGCGACACCATTCTCGAGCATGAGCACCGTGACAAGAGGCGAAGCGAGAGTGCCTGCTTTCGACAAGGAAGCTGCGCAGTAACGAGAGAGATACTCGCCAGCAGAATCAGCACGAAAGACACGAATAGGAGTGGAGAACTGTGTGCGAACTATAGTGGCAAATTGTTTATAGATAGACAAGGCCTCACTACGGGAAGACATGAAATATATCCAAGTGTGGTGAGAGAAATCATCTATAAATATGATATAATATCGATGACCCTCTTTCAAACGAAGAGCGGACCCCAAACATCGAATGAACAAGATCAAAGGGACGCCGAGACACTAACTCACTATGAGGATAAGGAAGTCAATCATACCCAACTTACGACCTTTGACAATCTAAAGACACGTCTCTGAGATGCACCCGTAAGGCCACGATTTAACTAAAAGCGACAGACGAGATCCACACAGATGACCAAGACGGTGATGCCATCGCCGAAAAGAGCCATGAGACGGAGTGGCAAAAGCGAAAGATGGCGGCGGCGGTGGTAGAAGGAAGGAAGGTGAAGCTACCAAGCTCCCAGAGACGCTGTGAGTCAAGACGCCGAGGGCCAGAACCAACCAGAGCTCCCGTGTGGTAGTTCTGAACACAACAAGAGCCAGAGTCGAGAATGACCCGACAACCAAGGTCAGTAATCTGTCCAGCAGAAAGAAGCTGCATGGTAAGGTGAGGGACATGAGCAACAGAAGGAACATAAAAAGATGAGTTGCTAAGAGGTCCTCAACCAGAGACAGAAAGAGAGGTACCATCAAGAGTAAGAACACCGACAGAGAATCAAGAGGTGTAATGAAAGCAGAGTGGAAGAATCAAGTCATGTGAAAAGATGCTCCTAATCAAGAATCCACGGGAGGTGCTCGATTGTGGAGGGGTGGTTTCGCAGATGTTCAAGAGTCGAGCGTAACCGCGTAACTGCCGAGGAGAACTCAAGCGGCAAGCATGCGTCGAAGTCCGGCTATCGCCGCTTTCGAGAGAAAGCGCTGAAGAAGTTGATGCAGACGTCGATGTAGAAGCACCAGTGCCAGTGCTAGTAGAAGAACGGCGTGAACGATGCCGCTGCTTCTTATAGCACTGGGACTCAATGTGGCCGACCTTGTTGTAGTAGGAGCAGTGAGGACGGCCACCGCCAGATGAAGGGCGGCCATCACCTCCTGTGGCAGCCGCTGGAGGAGGCAGTGTGCTAAAGCGTGGAGCAGTTGGTGTAGCAGGTGGACAAGCAGCGAGCATTGAGGGGAGTGGCATCAAACCAAAGACCACTCGGCGAACGTAAGCTATCAGAGGCGGCGCCGATGGCGCGAACGATTAAGGCAACGGTTCAATAAAGCGGCGCGGACGGCGCGGTTAGATCGACGCGTTTTTTTTTTTTCTTTTTTTCTTTTTCTTTTTCTTCGAGCCGATTAAAACCGGCTAAAAGGGCCTTCGGCCCACTATGCAACACGCGATCGCTAAGACGCCACAGGGGAACAAGGGTTCCGGCCTGGCGGCGGCGCGGCGAGGCCCACGCAATGACGACGCTGAACGGTGGTGACAAGTCGAAGCGGGGCGGCAAGAAGAAGTCAGACAATGTGGGCGGCCCGACGGCACAATGATCGTCTAAGCGGCGGTGATGCAGGTGGCGGAGTAGATCGAGCCGGAGTAAGCGACGGTGCGGGCGGCGGCGGCGAAAGCCCACGCAGTGACGGCGCGGATCGGCGGCGCGATCGTCCCGAGCGGCGGTAAGGCAACGGGAGCGGCTCGTGCGAGTGACGACGGGTGGCGACGACGGAGGTGACACCGCATCCTCCGCTGGTGGTGGCGGTGGTGGCCGCGGGCGATGAAAACAAGGCAACGACGACGAGATCGACCTCCAGGCGATGTCGGACAAAGTCGGTGCGGATCCGGTCACAGGCGAGGAGGCGTCGGCAGAGCAGAGGAGCGGCTTAGGGTCCACCGGCCCGAGTAGCGGTGGTGGCGGCGGCGGCTTCAGGCCGCGGAGGGGAAGGGGAAGCCGGCAGCGGCGGCTAGGGAGGGAAGCCGCAGCGGCAGCTAAGCGAAGGAGGAGGACGAGTTATGGCGTCCGGGAGAGGTAAACCTAATTGGCTCTGATACCATGTTAGGAATAGCAACTTGTATTTCCAGAGGGGCAAAGGGCCAGTATATATACACAAAGTACAGGTGGTGAATATGCAAATAACCCCTCATAACAATGGGGAATAACACACTATACATATATCTCTAACATAATCAATGGTAGAAATTTGCATCGATCACGTGCAAGTAATTAATTTAAGTGATCAATCTGCACTGAGGCGATTGACATGCATGGGAGCGCGAGACTGTGATTGATCAGTACTAGTAAACAACCCATAGATTAATTATCTGTTGTCAAATTGAAGTTGCTGTAAAGTGTATATACTATATTATGTCAGTACAGATTCTCTGTTTGGAAAACAATTTTGTAATAGGAAACAGAGTCTGTTAATTTCACAACTTGACAGATCGAATGTGGTCAATTTGTTGTACCTCTTTGTCTCAAACTTGCAGAAAGACCTGTTCTTGTTTGCTTTGTCGATTCGTTCCCCCCAAAGCCAAAGCCATGGCTTTTTAGGGAGGAAAAAAAATAAGATGTGCGATGACATGAATTTTTTTTTGATTTGGCCCTGTAGCGCCACGTAATTGCAAAAATAACCTCCATTCCACCGTATTTGCAAAAGTAGACCCCATACGAGTGCGGAATCGCCGTGCGGCTGACGCGTGTCCCATTCCGCGCTCGCCGAGCGCGAAAGGAAGCCTGCCATCGCGGCAAGCCGTGCCAGCGCGGAACCAAACCTTTGGCGCGGGAGGTGGCGGGGCAGCGACCTTCATGATCGCTAAGCGCGGAGCATGCGCCTTCAGCGCCACGGAGCGCAGATGAGGCCGCCGCCATCGCGCGCTTGGCACCATTATGCGCCCAAGGCCTTCAGATCAAGATCGCCCTCGCACAAGACGTCTCTGGTGGAGATAAGAAGGAAGGCAGCTGAGCGTCTTGGCTTCGTTCAGTCTTCATTTGCCATTCCATTTCTTCCAACGACGAACGAGCGACCGAGAGGAGAAAATGAAGGTGATTTTGAGTGGCATTTTGGGAGGTTTTCAATTTGAATCTGGAGGTTTCGCAATTGTATAAGTCGTAGATCGGCTTGCGAGCATCAAGAAAATGTATTTTTCATGGACATGTGTTATATTTTTAGCTAGTTGATTAGCATATAATTAGCTTAGTGGTCATGTCATTATTACGTAAATAGACATACAAGTAGCGTAGTTATTTTTTATTACCGTAATAGCTGCTTAATTGTGTAGAATGTGTTAAGTAACCGTGCTTAGTTGACGTAAATGTTTAGTTTATGTGGATATCATTGTTAGTTAATTAGCACGTAAATATAGTAGTCCTTCGTACAGTAGAAATCATGTTAATGGACAAATTATTAGAACCGAGGACGGTGTGCATTATTTCTCAAATGGTGAAACAAGTGAACCGCTCGAGAATGTAGAGAATGAGTATAGAAAGGCCTAATGTGAGTAACAGACGGTCTGTAACTATGGCATAGATAGTAGATGTTGTGTGGAATAGAAGAGGTAGAGCTTATAGGCACATGCATTGTATTGTCTGAGCGGAAGCTAATCTAAATAGGTAGACCAAGACTAAGACACATGTATAGAAAGGTTTAATGCGACAGCGTATAACTATGTTGTAGTTATCGATGTCATGTATTATCCGTTGGTAGCATATTTTTTAGGGCCAAAATCTCTATTTTGAAACCATGTAAATATACAAATTGTTTGAATTGTTTTTGAAAAATAAAATAACAGTGTGTAGTTATGCAAACCATTCGACCTAGTTGGATATTATTTACTATTGAAATAGAAGTATGAAATACATTTAGGAAAGATTAATCAAGAGCAGAAGAAGTCACATAGCCAAACTGCAGAATATATTAAAAAAATTGTTACTTGATTACCCATTTAAGTCATGTGTTTTTATTTAGAACTCCATATATAGAATTGAATCCTGTAATACTCAACTAAATATGAATTAGTAGGAGCAAAATTAATCCAATCTGTTATTTGATACTAACATCACATGGTTTCTTGATACTAACATCACGTAGTCAAGTGTATTTATTTATTTATGTTTGTCGTTTTGTGCGTAGAACCCAACGCCGTCTTCCCTGAACATGTCGATTCAAGATTTGTTCGTGTTCTATGGCAATGGTCTCGTACGCGACGGGCTGTACGGAGCGGACCCGTCAAATTGTGACCGGATCCAAATCCGGGCACCAAGCCTCAAGGACATGAGTCTATGCGAGCTAAGAAGGTGTATGCGTTCCGCGTTCGATCGGGACACCGGAAGGAAGAAGTTACGCATCGAGGCATTGTATGCCTCGGTGGGTGGTGAAGGTCAGACCTTTTGGCAACTTATAAAGGTGAGTAGTGACGCTTCATGGACCAACTACAAGGAGGTTGTGTGCAACCCCACCGCTGCAATATACGCCAAGCCAATGGTGTATGTCCAGTTTGTGGAGAGGACGGAACCATCCGCCATGGGTGGTTCTGGTGGAGTTGATGCCGACACTGCTGTTGGCGGAGATGTAGGCGAGGTAGTGGGTGATGGAGACTTGAGGAGGCGTGTGGAGGCTTTCGAGTCGAACGAAGGCGTGGAAAGGTGGTGGGCGGCCGTATTAATCGCCACAAATACCTTGTCGAGTAGGTTGAAAGCGAGGAGGAGGTCGTGGATACTGCCTAGTTACGAGAGGAGCGATGAAGAAGTTGCTACGGAGGTGTATTTGGTGGTGTTGTGACCACCGACGCGTTGCCTATGTCTCGTCTAGATTGGACGACATCGCAATGACATCCCCGGTTCTACCACGACCAGAGGAGGTGGAGTGGGGTTCAATGAAGATACTCGCTCTTCGCGGCGCTTCAACAACAAGAGCGCCGCCCAAGAAGTTATTGCCGACACGCCGTCAACATTAGTCGGACGTATCGGGTGCACAAGTCCAACCCTGACACCTACGTCGTGAAGTGTGTGGATGGATCTTGCCCTGGCAAGGTTCATGCGCAACGGTTCAGGAGTGCCGCCACGGACTTCCGCATAACGGTGCTGAAGGATCACACATGCGAGCTTGCAGAGCCACTTCGTAGGCACCGCAACCTGACGTCCTCATATATTGCAGAGCTGATAAGCCACCTCGTCAGTGGTGATGTATCATCTTTACCGGCTACTTTTGGCGATGTTGTCAATACGGTGGGCTTCCCCGATCCACAAAGAAGGTATGGCGCTAAACAGAAGGTCCTAGAGCGTATATTCGGCACATACAAAGAGGCCTACGACTTTGTCCCAAGAATGCTCCATCAGATTGCAGAGTCGAATCCCGGGACATACATTCACAAGCTGGACCGGGTGCATCCTACGAAGGGGCAATTGTTTTATCCTTGACAGGTATTTCAGGCCTTCCCCAGCGAAGCGAGGGTTCAAAGCATCGTCGTCTGTCTTTGTCGATGGACGGCACCTTCCTCACTCGCAAGTACAAGGGCACCATCCTCACCGCGGTAGCAGCCGATGCAAACGACCAGTTACTCCCCGTGACCTTCGCGATTGTTGAGAGCGAGAACACGGATAGTTGGCTGTGGTTCCTTGCAAACGTGAAGCGGGCGGCGGTTCAAGACCGCCAGTGTGTAAAAGGCCATCTCCGACCGCAATCTTCGGGTTCTTGTCGCGCTACCACGATGCAAAATGGGACACACCTCCTTCCAATGGAACGACCTGACGAATTGATGGTGCATGAGGCATCTCGCGGCGAACTTCCACACAAGGTTCCGAAACAAGGACCTGATGAAGACCTTCAAGAAGCTATGCTTGCGGAACCAAAGGCGGAAGTTCGACGAAGTGTGGAGACAGTTGGACGAGGATACTAGCAAGCATGTAAGGAATTCCCAGGACGTGGAGGGAGGGGCAGCGTCAGGAGGCTCCCTCAGAGTTAGGGAGTTCACACAGTGGGTAAACTCGCACGCACCCGACTTAAAGAAATGGTCTCTGCTGCATGACATCGGTGGTGCACGATACGGAATCATGACAACTAACATGTCGGAGGTGTACAACGGTATCCTGAAGGGTGTCTGATCCCTCCCGATCACTACAATTGTTGAGGAGAGCTGAAACCGCACCGTGGGGTACTTCGCCAACAGAGCTATGATGGCGAAGAAGCATATGGACTAAGGCAAACAATATTCGGAGGTGACGCAGGCCTACATGGACAAGAAGATCGAAAAGGCTCGTTCGCACACTACTAGGACCATGGATGGCATCAGGAAGAAGTTTGAGATCCGTCTGAGGCAGAAGTATGTCACGGGTCATACTAGGGGTGATCGCAAATAAGTCTGCTCGATCGATGGGGAAGCGTCCTGCACCTGCAATAAGCCGCAGCTTCTTCACAAGCCCTGCTCCCATGTATACGCGGCGTGGCGCCAGTCCTCGACGCAATACGTCTCTAAGTTCTACGACATTCACCACTTGTACGACACTTGGAGTGCCGAGTTCAATTCGTACGAGCTGGACATACATTACAGGGACCTCTGGCCTGGGCACGTGAAGTGGGTGCCGAACGACGCACTCAAGCAAGCCGGTCGTGGAAGACGACAGTCCCGCCGCATCCGTAACGACATGGATGATAGCCAGCGTGGGCAACGGGCTAGGCGCCCGAGATGCAGACTCTGCAAGACGATTGGCCACTCGTTCGCCACCTGCCCGAACAAGCCCGGGTCAAGCAACGCACCGTAGCGATGAAGTTTCATCGCCTATATATGTATGCTAGATGTTTGTTGTAATACGTTAGGCGTTATCGTGTTGTATGTGTTGGAATGTGTGGGACAATGGCTGTTGCCATATGTTTGTTGCCTATGTATGCTGTATGGTTGTTGTAATACGTTCCTACGCACTCCCGTCAAGTGTAATCATGTTCTATATGTTCAAATGTGTCGGACAATGGTTCTTGTCATTTGTCTGTTGTGTATGTATGCTATATGTTTCGCTTTCGTTTTGCTTATTTGTACGTACTCTTTTATTTACACACTAACTTGTTCTTGTACGTATCTCAGGAGATGGGGCAGCCTGCAGACGATGTCACGTACGAGCTGCTCGACCCACAGCGGGATCGGAGACACCGATGCCACGCGTGGTCATCCGACGGGGGCCCTCCGAGCTTTGTCCTCAGGAGTCCCAGAGAGCACTGGCCTTTGGACCAGCGATACGTCCCACTACTACGGGACACCGGGCTTTTGCCCATTGCCCGCCTGTTGGACCTGGACCACGGGTTTCAGTTTGACGCGCCACTGTTGTCCGCGCTCGTGGACCGTTGGAGACCGGAGACGTACACCTTTCACTTCCTGTTGGGGGAGATGATCATTACTCGCGGGACGCCGCTATGCCGACAGGACTACCTTCGCGGGTCATGCAAGAGTGCCACCTCCCAAAGCGACGGTGGAAGGTGCGCATGGCTGAGAGGTTCGGTCACCCGATCCCGTAGAACATATCAGGTGTGCCACATTCGTGGCTACGACAAAGACATGGTCGCTGCGTGCACACGACCAAAGAAGTCATCTGAGACACACTTCCTTGTGTACCTGCTCTTCCTCTTTGGGTGGGTTGTAACATCCCAAATGTATAATTAGGGTTAATCAAGTATAATTATATGTGTAGAAATTAAAACTTTTTCTCACATCTTGAAAAACCCTAAAATCTTATGTAATTCTTGTCCAAGAGTTGTGTAATCCAAAAACACAAAGCTCTTGTTGACCAAAAATCAAACTCATTCTCCAATTATCTTAAATCTTATGTCAAACATTTGGAAAATATTTTCCTTGGTCCCAAAAACTGATATGGGACCCCTTCTGAAAAATATCATGAGTTATAACACTTGTTGATAATTTTTGGAGGCAAAACAATCCTTTAAACAACCTTCATGAATTTCCTGAGAAAAATACATTGCATAATAACCTCTGGAAATTTTATGCAAGGTTGATCTCATTGTCAGCAAGCTCCAGTTAAAATTTCATCAAATTTGGAGTTCATTTGCTATCTCAAATAACTCTGGTAAATTTCAGCTATTAAAACTAAATTTAAAAGCCTACACTGTTCCTTAGGCTAGCCATATTCAAAGTTGGTCCAGCCCAACCAGGTCTGCACCTCAGCAGACCTCATCTCCATTTGATCAGTCGAGCCGTTGGATCAAATCCAACAGACCACGACCTCCTCCTCAACATACTCAATCGGGTCATCCCACCACGTGAGGTCATAGCCCTTGGATCCAAGATCCATGGCCCGACCTCCTCCTCTCAACCTAAACTAAACAAACCTCCCACCTAACCAAGGTCGAGCCATTGGATCAAATCCAACGACTCACGACCTCCTGCTATCAAGCACTCACAACCTCCCCATCTTTTGTTGTGCACCGTTAGATTAAAATCTACGGCCACGACCTCCTTTTTTGTCTCATGCGCACCAGACCTCCCCAACGCACGTGAGATCGTAGCCCTTAGATCTAAATCTAAAGGCCATGACCTCCCTTGTGCGTTGCGCAGGCTCAGGACCTCTACCTCTTTTGATCGGAACCCTTAGATCTAAATCAAGCGGTCCCGACCTCCCTTACTGTCGCAAGATCATATCGGACCTCCCCATCAGTCGGTGCCCTTGGATTTAAATCCAAAGGCCATGACCTCCCTCATATCTTTTTGATCGCGTGCGTTAAGTCCTCACCGGAGGTCCGACTGCTGGATGGAGATCCAACGCTTTGGACCTCTGTCCCTTTTCCTCACGTGCGTTTTCGCGATTAATGAAATCGGAGGGCCACGACCTCCCATCCTTGATCGTGTGGTGGGACCTCCTCCCGGCCACTTAAAACATAACGGTTCGAAAATGAGATCCGATGGTTAGGACCTCCGTGTCTTATCCAACGGTCATAAGGACCTCCTGTTCTTCTCCTTCCTCCGGCGCATCGTGCTTTCGAAAGGAGTTAATGTCCACTTGCCCATCCTTGTGTCCTTTCAATGCTCTTTGTTGACCAAGATTTAATGCTTGGTCGACTTCCGCATATCAGTCAAGACACCGCCCCTTGTCAACCTTTATGTCTTGTCCACCCATGGACCAACCCGTGGGCTAAGCTCACCATGGAGCTTAGCCCCAGTTCAAAACCTTCACTCAGGCTATAAAGTATCCTTTGGGAGCCTCCTTGGCTTCCTTTACACCCAATTGATCTCGGTCTTGCACTTCTGCGTGGTGAGCTCCTCCTCACTCACTTCCTCACTGGTGGCCTGCCATTGTTGAGTCCTTGGAGCTCCTCGGTGGCACAAGAAGATCCAGTGGCTTCCTTTTCAAACCCTTGTTCGCTTTTGCTCCCAACACCTCTTGGAAGTTATCCCTGACTTAGTTGTTTGGGCACTTTTCAGAGGAGGACAAAGTGAGCTGGAGCTGGTGTCTTGGGCGGTGAAGCTTCTTGTCTTCCCCAACACCGGTCATCACCTCCACGACCTCCCAAAGACCTTAGGACCTCCGGTACTCCTCCCGTAGTCCTTTAGATGCCGGCACCGCATGAATGATTTTATGGAGCTTTTCTTGGCACAAGCTTGAATGTTGCGCTGAGTTGCTTTTTGCATTTTCGTGTTTGGCCTGCTTTGGTCATCTTTGCCCTCTCGGCCATGGCGTTCAAAGCCGCCGTCGCCGCCGAGAGGAGGTCCTTTGGGCGCAACGTTATTGTGCACTCGGTGGTATCATTGGACCTCACCGGCGAGCTCTACATCGCCGGCGAGATCACTTCTTCACGCCGGGATTTTGTCGGACGCCCCGAAGCGTGTCATTGTCGTTTTAGGACATAAATTCACCGCTTTAAATGCCCAATCATCGCAATCATTGGTGTCTTAACCGCCATTAACCCCGCCCCTTTGTGCGCATTAAAACCCCTCGCGGACCTCCTCGTGGTCCCGCGCATTTATCTCATGTCCAAAGCTCGTGCTGGCGTTGGAGTGCAGGACGCCCGGACCTCCTCCGAGGAGATCCGAGCGCCCAAGACCTCCCTTGCGTAATCATGGCCGTCCAGACCTCCCCGGAGGTCTCAGCGTTAGACCTCCCTTAGGACCTCTCGTAGCCATCTCACTGCTCATGACCTCCCGGGTAGATCTTGACCGTCAAGGTCCTCCTCGGACGATCCGAACCATCGAGGACCTCTCTTGGAACATCTGGACCGCCCGGGACCTCCCTGTGAGGTCTTGACGATGCAGATCTTCCTTGGGGAGATCTTGATAGTTTAGATCTTCCTTTGGAAGATCTCACCGTTGAGGACCTCCCTTTAGATCTGGTCCGCTCAGGACCTCCTTTCCATGTTGTGGTCCGTTGGATTTCCCATCTACGGCCCGACCTCCCCCCCTCGCGCATGTGAGTTGCTAAGAGGTCCAGACCTCTCGGACTTTCACGTCTTGCGTGTGTGATGTTCTCTGGAGATCTTGAGCCGTTGGATTTAAGATCGGTGGCTCACGCCCTCCCATACCCTTGTGAGTTTTAGGAATTCGGTGAGGTCTTAGTTAAACTGAAATAAGGTATAGACTTTAGAATTTCATATCTCTTTCATTTTAATTCCAAATGAGGTCATTCAAATTGTGTTAGCTCTGTCTTGAACTTGACTTTAATCCAAAAATGATTGTAAGTTGAGTTCAGCTCCAGAGCACAGTTTGCCATTAGATTTTAAAACCAACTTTAAAATGTGCACTTAAATCAATGCTTAACTTGTAAAATACATAACTAATGCTCTATAGACTATTTTTGGGTGAGACCAACTTTGTTGGTTTCCTCTCTTAGTGAACTCACTGTGAACATTAGTTTTGAGCATGTTGCTGTTAGGAAAATGAGGACTTGTGCATTATAATTTTGTTCAAGTTCTTGTTTTTGAAAATTTGTAGAAAGTGCAATATAGCTCCAAATGAGATGAACTCAATTGTGTTATTCATCTCATGAGGTGCTGGTTTTACAGTAAAATTTCAGCTTCGCTACTTTCCTAGAAAATGTTGCCTCATAATTAAATTAGTGAATAGTGCAGTTTGGTAATTAATAGGCTGAGCAGAATTGATTTCATCATATCTTTTGCATTGAGAATCCAAATCAATTGGTTCTTGTTGCTAAATTCATGATAAATCATTGTCTTGCTGCTGTAAAATTTTCAGAGAATTTGGAGTTCGTTTGCTGTGCTATCTTTGTTGCATTTAAATCGTTCTTATCGGTTCTTTATCGCTTTTCCGTTAGGTTTCGACATTTGTGGTGATCCCGAGAGCGACCCTCTGCCACAATTTGACCACCAGCAACAAGGCAAGCAGTTTGACCATTTCCATCATTGTCCCATTACTTTAAAGCTTAATACTTTGTTTTACTTCTATGTATGCATACTACTTTGTATTAACTGTAAGCTAGCGAGCCTATAGTTGCATGATCTGTAGGAATTGTTTATCCTCTACTACCATGAGCCTAGGTTATTCATTGTGGTGGGAGCTCGTTGGATGAGCTCTTATCACTTAGTAGTTTCGATATAAATTGCTTAGACATGCCTAGTTATCGGTAGAATGGGCGATCATCGACTTAGTCGATGGTCTTGATCACTCAAAAATGATTATTACTCCTATATGTCCAGCACTTGTGCTTTGATTAATTGTAAAATCAAAAACTGAAAATAAAAGATTGATTTAGACTTGGGCATATTAGATGGATGGTGCGGTTTTTGGATGTGGTGGTATGCCGGGTCCCTAAGGACCGAGTACTTGGGTCACTAAGTTAAGCGATTTGGCGTACTAACCACGCGAGGGCATATGGAACCCCTCTTGACTAAGTACTCTAGGAGGTGTTAATTATGAGCGAGCTCGGTTGGTGTGTTTTCAAAAACAAATGTATATGTATAGTGTGGGAGGGAGCATTAGCTTAGGGAAGGTTGTGATGTCTCCTTCTCCCGTGGGTTGTGCTGACTCGTAATTAGCATTCATCCTTTGGAAAGGTCTCGTAGGACTTAGCGTGCAAGACACCTTCTAAGTGTGCGTAAAGGAAAGGGCGATGCGACGTGTGGGTGCAGTGGTACACCTGCAGGATAAAACTATTGAATAGCCTCGCCCTAGGTTATGGACATGCTTGGTAAGGTCGTTCAAGACTAGACTACAACCTTTAATTAAAACTTGACATGGTTGGTATGAACGGGAGTTCATGCTATTGTTGTGGTGACTTGGGTTAGTCACTTCCGTGATTGTTCTTGTTGTTGTTACTATGTTATTATCCGTTGTTACTTCAACATTTAAAAATGCTTTGTCAAATTGCCTTCAATCTATTATGTTATTGCAAATAAATGTTGCTTTATGCTAAAATGAGTCCAAAGCCTCATCCACTTAAATAAAGCTTGCATGTAGCTATTTATAGTTCTCGTTATCTCACACGTAAGTCTTATGGAGTACTTTATGTACTCATCGCCGTGGTTGTGGCAATTTTGTGGCTTTTGTTGCAGAGGAAGAAGGAGAGCTCCAAGAGCCTCTCTTTTGTGCTACGTGTTGCGTTTCTTGACGACTAGCTTGGCGGTCGGTCGATGCCTAGGGGTTAAGGCACACCGATTGGCTTTGTGTTATAGCCATCTTTATGGCACTTTTGCTTCATTGTTATCTTTTGTATTTATTGCTTTTGGCCTAAGGGCCTCTCTTTTGTAATATCTATTCCATATTAGTGTTAACTTCTGGTTTGTTGCTTATGTTCTATGTGTTGTATGGAATTGATACATTCTTTTGTTGTGAGGTATGTATACTGCATTCTGGGAAGTATACATCTCTCGAGACCGGGTTTATTTGGTTGATAATACTAGGGTCAATCGGATGACTAAGTATTATGAGCCTAATAAACGTCGGGGTCTCACATGGGTCCTGTCTCCTATGACTCCAGGAGATTGGGTGCATCCTAGCTACATCCATCTTGCTGGGGTGTTGGCGGACGCCTGGCCCGACGAGGTGCCTTGAAGATGATTGGGGCTCATGGGTGCTTTGCGCCACGCATCGAGGCTTGTGTGAAGCCTCACGCCATATCTGCCGAGAGCCGATCCTCGCGAGATGCTACATCCTCTTGTTGTGTTGTGGTCGGGAGCACTTCGATTGGCCGCCCGTACTTCCGCACGGCCGTGCACCCTTTCGAACGCATCCCCGAGTTTTATGGTGCGGGAGATGGCGCCGACCCCGTTGAGGGGCCCCGATCTACGCAGTAGGTCAGGTCATTACGTAGTAGTCCCCCGTCTTACCCCCCCATGTTTTTTACTATCCCCTAAAGGCATGTATACTTATATGGTCCGGATGCTTGTGTCGCAATGTACCTTAGTAGTAGCGAGGATGACTAAAGCAATTAGCCGAACTATCATACCATGTGACTACGTGTAACGTGCTTCTGTCCGCGGACTCTAATGTAGTTCTAATTCCGTGTCTCCGCTAAGCCATCAAAGCAAGCCTATATTGCAAGTATGCCTCTTCTGGTGGAATTCCAGAAAGAACCATTCGCACCGATATCGAATCCTCCATATTTTATGGCATCTTCATAGCCACAACGAGCATTCTCAGCCCCTTCAATCATATTCTGTATAAGCTTCATAAAGTACGCCATCGACTACCTGCCTATATACGCGTATACGTTCAAACGACTTCATCGAGGAGAGACTCCATGTTTTAGCGCATCTTCATAATCACAATGAGCGTTCTCAGCCCCTTCAATCATATTTTGTATAAGCTTCATAAATCATCTTTGCCTTTTTATCCCACTTCTAAAAGAAAACAAGTGTTTGACACACAAAGTTTGCTTGGACGACATCCTCAAGGTTATACCTCGTCGATATGCTTATCAATCATCCTTTCTCTGAGCGAATTAAATAATAGAAAAATTACGAAGCAACAACAACGTGACGGAGACTCCACAAAAGTTTCGTAATTTTTAAACTCATTTGCTACATTTTGAAATTACTACAAGCGATTGCTCAAACCGTGCGAAACCACGATTTTGGAGAAAAAACCCTAATTTACAAACCTCCGTGCCCATATTTCTTAATAATATTTTTACAAATATCGATTGCGTTGAAACCCTAATCAAATTCTTGAAAAAATTTCGGTTTCATAAAAGCGCTTAGGAGCGAAATCCTGAGACATTTTGAAACCCTAATACCATCCCGTTGGAAACCCTAATCGTATCCCGTTGGAAACCCTAATCGCTGCCAATCCGCTGAAACCCTAATCGCCAAAAACCCTAATCGTCAAAAACCCTAATCGCCAACACCGCAAAGTATCTTTGAAACCTTAATAAATTTGCTCCTTTCATGGCCGGCCATCATTGATATCTTGGCTCGACCTTCGCGCTCGCCACCGCAGAATCGCAAATTTCTTCCAGGCCTCCACCGCGGAAGGTGGCTTTTCCTCGAGTCCGTGCCGCGTTCTTTGGTTTCAAGGCTTGCGCTTCCGCGCTCGTGAACGCGAATGGGACACGCGTCGGACGGCGATTCAAGGCCTCGTATGGGGTCTACTTTTACAAATATGGTGGAATGGGGTCATTTTTATAAATACGTGGCGCTACAGGGCCAAATCAAAAAAAATTTCGGGTGACATAGACGCCATACATGTACAGGTCCGTATATACAGTACGGTACGTGAGTAAGCATCTTTCATATGTGGTACCATATGATATGTGCAGTGCAGCCTACTTACCACCCATTGTACGGGATGAGGATGAAGGTGTGCAGCGCATGGCCCACCACGCTGTTGAGCGTCCCGTTGTCCGAGAAGCTCCCGTGCCCACTGCGTCGTATTCGTATTTTTATTCGTATTCGTACGTACACGATTGAGAATACAGTATATCAGTATGTGTATACGTATGCGATACACGCATCGATCGACCCTGCTAATTGTATACGACGTACCAGTCGTGGCCGAGGGCGAAGAGCGCCCAGAACATGGTGCCCTGCGCCGCCCAGTAGAGCGCCCACACGGGCCACGAGTCCAGCCACCCGGCGGCGGCGGCGAGCCCCGCCACGGCGGCCACATCGCGCGCGACGTAGGAGAGCGACCTCCAGGGGCTCTTGCGCCAGCAGTGGGCGGGGACGGCGGCGCGGACGTCGGCGATGCGGAAGGGCGGCGGCTTGGCGGCGTCGAAGACTAAGCAGTCCTCGGTGGCCTTGCAACTGGCCTCCGCCTCCTCCTGCACATCCCGATTCCGCCTCACCCTTGGCGTCGTGGTCGACGCTGCAGCCATGGCTCGCGGAGGAGAAGAGACTAGAGAGGGGGGCAATGGAGATGGATCTGCAGGTAGGTTATTTTGGTAGTAGGCGTGAATATATAGCGCTGCCAAAGTAGAGAGCTACGTTGGAAAGCCGAAGAACTCTCACGCTCGGAAGAAAGTCATGCTGTCTTATCATCGCAAGGTAGCATACACACGATATCACGTTGACGCACGCACGCACACAGCACGAAGTTAACACAAAAAAAAAAAAAAAAAACAGGAGACGATGAACAGGAGAGTCAAGCCGCTGAAGAGCTACTTACTTCTGCTTTTCCTTGACTTCTTTAATATACATAGATTACATCCGACCAACTAACAACTAACTAACCGTGAGGAGATAACTTGTTGACTGATTACATGCAAAACCATTAACATCACGAGTATTTCCACTTCTAACCAACCAATTTACTACTATATCATCAAACAGCCTTCACGTACGCAAGATTCACCCAACAAAAGTACACGTATGTATTCAGCCTCACCCGGCCGGCCAGCTGGGATTGGCGAGATTAACGTGACACCTAACTGCTTGACTAGATAAATATGGAGCATTACGTAACACATCTATGTGCGTGCACCCCAACACGACTCAAATAAGAAATAGACTTGTGCGGCAAGCAGACACGACTTCGTCTTATGTCGCATGTAGATAGACTTAGCGACCATGTTGGACTCGGCTTCAACTTGGCTCACGCACTTATGACTGGAGACGGTAACACAACTCGAACACATATCGGACTCGACTCTATTACAAGATCAATTCTAACAAGCTAATAGTCGGCTTCCCCCATGGCTACCCATCCCCTTGACTCGGCAGCCCATTCCCTAACGCATGCCCCTTCCCCATGCCGCCCCATGCCCTAGCCCTTGCCTGTCGCTTTGCCGGTCTTCTCCCCCACTGCTTTGCCATCCCCACGCCGTCTCCCCATGCCGCATCTTCTTTGCCATGCTAGCTAGGCCTGCTATTGCGCACACCTCCCTTCCATGCTGGCTTCGGCTGTTGGAAATCAAGAGTGCACTCACACAGTACTTTCGTGGACACACGCACTCTCAATCTCACGGTGGAAGAAGAACAAACAGACAGAGGAAGAACTCAGTTGTGGTGTGGAATAAAACTGCGCACCTCAAGCAAACAAACAGAGAACTCAGATTTTTTTGTTGGTGCTCAACTGCCGCACTACATTTTTCCTGTCTCATCTCTTCAAACAAACCGATTACATGGGCTTTATATAAGCCACACATGCACACACTTACTAGCACACATGCAGCCACACCTCCCACTAACCACACCTCCCACTAACGCACGCACACATGCAGCCACATGCAAGTACATGCTAAGTCTATTGACACAAACTCTAACTCCCTAAGTGCATGCACGTTGCATCTCACATGCAACTAACTCCTAATGCTAATTAACTCTATCTTATCACCATACGTGCACATCAAACACATACATGTGCGCACGCATACATACATACTTAAGACTCAATGATACAACATGACAAGATTACTTCCAACATTCTCCTCCTTAATCTTGTCATGCAGACTCATCGATGCGGATCACCTGCACCTTCTTGCCACGCGCAGCGGCTTTCTCCTTATTGCCACACGCAGCGGCTCCTCTTGCACGACTCATCGCGTCATTAGCGATCTTCAACACTTATCTTCAAGAAGTTCTGCCTTCCCACTCGGCATGGGTTAGCAACACAAGTTCCCTTTATGTGTCGCCGAACCCACATAGTCGCTTCTCTACCATGTGGTGCACTCCTTGAGGGACAATACAGTCGCTCTCACCACGCGACCACTCTTGAGGGATGACAATACATTCGCCCTCACCATCAGCGATCGTGCACATGGGTGTCACCGCAGCCCATTCACTTGGCAGTTCTTCTCGTTGGGACATGGAGATGGACAGTACATTCGCCCATCTTGCCTTGCCGGTTGACGACGATGCTCCTTAATAGCAAGTATTTTTGGAGACACGCCGTCTCCATTCTTCACCGCTACCTCTTGGTCGCCGCAACTTCAATGCCGGTGAAACTACTCACCAGGTGACTCCAACCCCCGATTCTTCTTGCGACGACGGCCTCCATGCCATCGCCGTTTGTCGAGCTCATGCCGACTCGTTTCCCGGCGGCTTCGCACTACCTCATCTTGCCGTCGCCAGCTTCCACCTCCTGTGGAGACTACCGTCGTCGGCCTACTCCGCAGCAATCACGTCGACGCCGTCGGTGCGCACGCCACGTGCGATTCCGGCACACCGCGCTGGCCTCGCTATGGCCATGCGGACCTTCGCCGTCGTGCTCCTGAGCGCATGGTGCTGCAACCGGCTCATCACTGGCACTCGTGCACCTCCGCCCGACACGCGCTGCTGCGCATGCCATCACGCCGATCGGCGAGTCATCGCCAAGCAGCTTCTCCTCGCACCTCGCCTCCTCGCACCTTGCTCTGATACCAATTGTTGGAACAAGCCCAGGAGAGAGCTCACTCAAACACACAATGCCTTTTGCTGAACTACATTGTTCTCTCCACTAATTGAACTAAAGACTCAATACATGGCCTTAAATATACATAACTCACACACTCAGCGCCATGCACTCCCACGTCCAGGTGCATGCAAAGCTAACTACTCAAAAAAACTAACTCGTTACAGACTCAACTCACGCCACTAGCCTGAACTCACGGCTCACAGCTCATGAGCCTAACTGACTCACGACTAATTCTTGCGCCGTGCCTCCGACTGGGTCTGCGCATGTAGAATCTGCATGCACACGCGCACACACAATCTACAACTCCTTCCATGCAACTAAATGCAAATACTAAGTCAAGATTTGTTAGCACCCATGTAGATGCAAAAACTACTACTTTGTCAAGATTAAACCCAACATTGGCTGCCCCATGCAACCGGCCTCCCCTCCTCCCATTCTTCTTGTCCAAACCAAAGCACCATGGCTGCCCATCCATTTGACCCGGCCTCTCCCTCCCATGTTGTTGCCCCCACGTTCGCTACTCCAGCACCATCTTTGTCGCCCATGCAAAGACGCCGATGTCCCTTCTTCTTCTTTGCCCATCGGCCTCCCCCATCTTACTGGCTCCACTTCCATCCTGTGCTCCTTCCTCCCCTATAAAACCAGGGCAGCAGTCCCTTCCTCCCTCTCTCTTCTTTCCCTCCCGGGTCCCGATAAGCTGAATCCCCCACGGTCGTGAGCTCCCTTCTCCATTTCCTTCTCCAGGCGGCTTCCCATGTCGCATGCTCCCATGCACATCACTGCTGCGCTTTGCCCGGCCGTGCATGCTCCCACCGCCAAGCTCCTTACTCCCTCCCTAGAAGCTCCCCCTTGCCCGGCTTCCCTTTCTTTCTTCCCAACCGAGCTCCTCCATTCTGCCCACAACCATGAAGCTCCCCAAACCGAGCAGTGAGCTTCAATATGACCCCATCTTCTGCTGCTGCCGTTCCCTCAAGCGCCACACCGGCCTCCTTGCTCCCAGTGCTCCTCCTCCCTTTCTTCCTATCCCAACCGAGCCTCATACCGTCTTGCTCTTCCTCCCCACCTCCCTTTTTTTTTTTTTTTTTCCTCTTCACCATTTCTCCAACAAAACAAAGAACAGTAGCTCCATTTCTTCAAGTCCGATCGTGAGTGTTGGCCCGGCTCTTCTCTGGAGAAGACTCACTCATAGCTTCCTCTCTTTTGAAACACACGCACACCAAATCTCCTGGAAGAACACAAGTTTCTTTGGTGCCCAGCCACAACTATTTAGCTTCTCTATTCAAGTCAACTCAACAATCTGATCACATAGGGTTTATATAAGCCACACACGCACACAACACATGCAGCCACACCTCCACTAACCCACGCATGCATGCAACCACATCTGCCACTAGCTCCATGCAGCCACACAGCCACTAACTCTCGCACCCACCACCAGAACTCACGGCTCCATGACTTGGCCAACTAGTCATGAGCAGCATCTCCATAATACACGCATGACACGTTCTCCTACATGCAGTCGTGCAAGACTAATGGAAACAACATGCACATGCATCTTCTAGCCACATGCAACTGAATGCATGCCAAAAAAAATACAAAGATACTAATGACAAGATTAATTCCAACAATCACCCCCTTAATTTTGTCACATCTTCTTCACAAGCCGAAGTCCGATCTCCTGACGCATCTCCAAAGAGTTTTGCTTTCTTCTTGCTGATCAAGCCGCCGGTAACACAACTTGCTGTCGACGTTTTCTTCTACCTCGACTCAGAATGTCTTTCGCGGTAACACAACTAGACGGCAACGGAGACTCTCATTAGAGCTTACACACATGACAACTTGGACACACCTACAAGAACTCATGCGCACACACATGCATCATGCACTGACTCACCTACATGCATGACCATGACACAAATATACACACGTATGTAACACACCTCCTACGTGAACAAATAAATAAATGACACATGAAACACTCCTACTGTGCCATATACACATACAAAAGACATGGCTATGAAAACGGGCTCAGCGCCTCCGCGTCCACGCGTGCACCTTGTGCACTGCCTTGGCAAGTGCTGCGCGGACACCGCTTCCGCTTCACTCATATCGTCGTTGCCGCGCTCCACATGTACCAGGGCGATGAGGTTGCCGGACGTCTCGTACAACTGCATCGCGGAGGCCTCGTAGACCTTGATGCACTCGTACCCCTTCTGCGCCCGGTTCACCTCCTTCTTCGACACCTGTACCATGGCCGGCGCCCTCGACGACGCTATGCCGGCAGTGCCGCCGCCACCGCTCGCCCCGCTAGCTGCTGTGCGCTACCGCCACAGGAGCCCATCGCTCCATCATCGCCGCGCCTCGCAGGCCGCCGTCGCCCGACCGAGCCGCGTGTTGCCCGGCCACGCCACACGGCTTCTTCTTGCACCTTGCCTCCTTGTACCTCACTCTGATACCAATTGTTGGCCCAGCTCTTCTCCTGGAGAAGACTCACTCATAGCTTCCTCTCTTTTGAAACACACGCACACCAAATCTCTTGGAAGAACACAAGTTTCTTTGGTGCCCAGCCACAACTGTTTGGCTTCTCTATTCAACTCAACTCAACAATCTGATCACATAGGCTTTATATAAGCCACACACACACACACAACACATGCAGCCACACCTCCACTAACCCACGCATGCATGCAACCACATCTACCACTAGCTCCATGCAGCCACACAACCACTAACTCACGCACCCACCACCAGAACTCATGGCTCCATGACTTGGCCAACTAGTCATGAGCAGCATCTCCATAATACACACATGACACGTTCTCCTACATGCAGCCGTGCAAGACTAATGGAAAAACATGCACATGCATCTTCTAGCCACATGCAATTGAATGCATGCCAAAACAAAATACAAAGATACTAATGACAAGATTAATTCCAACAGTGAGCACCTCCGGCCACTAAGGTAGTAATGCATGCCTTGCATGCTTCTACATGCAAACACAAGCAAACTTCACCACCTCCATTCTCCCTCCCCGGTCACTCATTTCCCAGGCCAACCGCGTCACGGCATGCCCCTTGGCTTCCTCTTCCCATCCCTGGAATTCGCCCCTCTCTCTCGCCACAGGCAAAAAAATTTCGTCGGCTGCCGAACCACCTTCTGTCATTGTTTCCGGTGCCGTCTTTGATCCCCCGACGACATCGTCCACGCCGTTGGCTTCCTTCCTTTCCCCTGAAGCACCCCTAGCTCACCGGCGCCACAATTCACCCGACACTATTTTGCGCGCTGCCGCCGCGCCGGACCTCCGCCGGCGACGCGACCACCACCATTGGGTCCGTCTCGCTTCCGAGGTTCCATTTTGCTAGTTCGCTGGCCGTCCTCCCTTTCCCTCGCTTGCGCCATCATTTTTGCCAAAGCTGGCACTATTCATGTCTTGCGATTTTATATATTTCATGTGGGCGCAAACTTCCGGATATTCGTTCTCCTTCATACGAAATCCGATTTCGTCGATTCTCAATTCTAAATTCATCTAAATTCAGCCCCTGTCTTTCGCTTCTAATTTTATAATTTTTGCATTTTATTTGGAATTGTTATATTTATTTGGCTCTTTTCGCGCGTGTAGATTTTAGCGTTCCCGAAGAATTCTTAGAACCGTCTGCCGAAGCACTTCAAACCTTCAACGAAGGAAAGTTGTAGACCTTTGATCTGAACCCATTTTATAAAATTATATTGTTTTATATCAACATGCATTGCTAAGTTTATAATAAATGGTTTCGAAAATAGTTAATTACCTAATTGCCATTATGCCTACTTGATAAATTGTGAATGACATGTATCCTTGAATGACATAAATCCTTGGATACCATAGGATGGTTAATTATTAGTTGGACAGTATTGTAATACCAACCTGGGTGCGTATTATTCTTAGCCATGCTTAGTCACGATGGGATTCATGATCAGTTACTCAAAGAAAGAAAGAATTTGACTTAATGATATATGGAATTATGGTGCGAAGCCACTATTGATAAAATTTATTGTGCCATGGCAAGGGTTGTCATTTGGCCGAGTTGAACAAAAATAATTTATGCTCGGGCGAGTGGGCGATGGTAAAGATGGGTGCGGGAAGCACATTGGGATGCGAAAAGTCTCGTTTGAGCAACCACTAAGGACTTCACTTTGTGCGCTGTAGATCTGGGCCATACCGTGCAACCACAAGTCCATTTATGGGGTGGACCGGGCCAACTAATTAGCAATGCTTTGAGTCAAATCTGTTTGGGTTGATAAGTGGTGCAAGAGGGGGCTGGTACGGCGAAACCTTAGTGAGCAGAACTGAGTCAAAACAGAGCTTTGTAAAAGCCTTGTGATAATCACTTAGTCGCACACCTCAGAAGTGTGTTAAACGGACAATATAAGATAATTATCTCTTATGGGTCAAGCTGTACAACATCTGCAAAGTGTAAAACTATTCGAATTGTCATGTCCCTGGTTATGGACAATGCTTGGTGATTTCACACGAGGGGTAAATTTTCATAAAAGTACTGGAATGGTTTGGTTGGGAAGCGATATGGATGTTGGTTGATGGTTGGGAAGTGAACAAGATGTTCACTAGTTGTTTTAAAGAAACTTGTTTACTTATGTATTAATCTTTTAAATTATGCTTTTCAATCTAATTACTGTATTTACTGTCAATACTGCTTTCTGTAAAATAGCCATAAAGCTATCCTTGTCAAGGCTTGCATGAATACTATTTGCATACATTTTTCTATGACTTGCTAAGTACTTTAAAGTACTCACGGCTTTGCGCCATTGTTGAACAGTCACAGAGGAAGAACCAGGAACTACAGAGATTTTTTATGAATACCTTGAAGACTACGCGAACTAGGATGCGTTCTCCACTCGATTGCCTGTGGGTATGTCGGATGGCTACCACAAGTTTTTTATTCTCCATTACCAGTTTACTCTGTTATCATGAAGCCCTGCGTGGCAAACTCTGTAAAAACTTGACCATAAGGTCCTTTGCTACTAAGTAATATTAATTTATCCGCTTCATTAGCTATCTTGTTGTATGGATATGATTTCATCGATGTTGCAACCGTGTGAGCTAGCTACTGATCATGGGACTAGTTCAGAATACACAGAGAGTCCCAGACTTGCATATCCGGGGTCCCGACAGCGGTGGTATCAGAGCCATATCGACTGTAGGACGTAACCATACTTAGCATGGTCATTTAGTCAAAAGTTTCAAAATTTATTTTATAAATCAAACCAACCAATTGATGAATAGTCATTCTTCTCTCGTCTTATTCTATTCTGTTCTCATCTTATTCTAATCTCTTTTTACATCATTCTCAGGTTCTTACATCTTGTCCTTTCTGAAACTTTATTTTCGAATTTAAAGTGACCCTCTCACCTTAGTAATCTCAATAGGATCGATTCCTCGACGATCAAAGCACTAGATGACCTGGAAGATCCAAGACTTACCGTTTGTATCAAGTCAACCGTCCACACAAGTTAGATTAGTGGTGTTGCCCCAAAGTTGTCCTTCTCAGTTTTAGAATCATTTAGTCCGCGTAATAGGATCTTCTTGCTTGAGTATCGCATGTTATTGCTTCTTAATTGCTTTCCGGCTATTTGTTCTTTGGGTTAAACCCATTTTCCCCAGTAAGATGCTTATGTCTTCCTCCCTTGTTCTCTCTCGTCTAGAGTGTTTTTCCCTCTCGCCTATCTTGCTTTCTTCCTCTCATCTATGAAACATGTGAAGAATTGTTGAAGATTATTCAAACAAGCAAGTCGCTTGGAAGCTGCTCTTGTTGGGAATAACCAGTGTGTTTATATGCCAAGCTAGATAGTTTTGGAGAATCATTGATAAGACTGAGTTTGGGAATTGAAAATTTAAAGATTTGTCGATGTTATAAGAAGTTCTTGTGAATACTAGAGTATGATGATGGATAAGCCTCGAATATGAATGGTTTAAATAATAGTAGGTTGGTGGATTATATAGATTATGGAGAAAGAAAATGATCGTAAAGGAAAATTTTGATTGATCATGAAGGATATGGGAATATGAAATACTGATTTGATTATTAGAAGAATTGGATTTTTATCGAATCTTGAGTTGATTATGATGTTGGATGGAAACTTGAAATTGAGAAATGTGTGCAGTAAAGGCAGAGAGTAGAATACGAAGAGAAATGGATTTTCATATCGATTCATGATGTTAATTTTGGTAGCATTGGTTAGATCTTGATTGGATTATAGAAATATAATTGCTGAAGATTGGATTGTGAAAATATAATTGTGAAGATTGAATTATAGAAATATAATTGTTGGATGTTGGATAATAGAAATACATGATTATTGGATTATAGAAATAAATTATTCTTGATATTGGATTATTGGATATTGGAATATAGCAATACAAGATTTATTGGATTATTGGATATAGGAATATAGCAATACAAGATTTATTGGATTACTAGAGATTGGATTATAGAAATATATCTTGGATGAATTATGGAAATACGTCTTGATTAGACTTTAGAAATATATTTTGATGGAATAAAGCAATATATCTCGGATGGATTATTGGAATAAATCTTTGGTGGATCACAGAAATAAATCTTGTCGGATTATAGAAATTGTTGGATGTTAGATATAGAAATATATTACAGTTGGATTTTGATTAAACAATTACGTGATTGTTGAAGATTGGATTATAGGATTATCAATTCATGATGTTGATTTTGCTGGATTAGATTGAATCAAGAAGTATGGAATTAATTGGATATGTTGGTCATATTGGATTTAATTAGATATGATTGAATAGAGAAGTTGGATTTAAAAGAAATCCTGATTGGATTATAGAGTTATGTGTTGATCGGATTATAGAATTGTATAATTGTTGGATTGATGGTTATCTTACTGGTATTGGAGTTAGTCAAAATAATTGTTGTATAAATGGTCAAAATCGGTGTCGCGGCCTCCTTCGCCCCTCCCCGGTCACCGGCTCCTCCTAGGCTTGCGACGTGGCTCCTCCCCCGTGGCCAGTGGAGAGACATGGAGAGGGGGAGACGACAGAAAATAGACACGTACGTAAAGTATTTCAGAAAAATAGAAACAAGTCGTTTTTTATGACATCGACGTGATCCTGAAATATAACTTTGATCACTAATTACTATTATAATATATTTATAAAACCCAATAAGATTATAATATTATGAAAGTACTTTTCGAGATAAATCTATGCATATGATTTTTATGTATCTAATCTAAATATCTGCCCCTTCATATATCTCCTTCTGATAGCACGATGAAAAGACGTGTGTGTAAGCACCAGAAAGAAAGGATCCACGTCGATATGTCCTAGGATAGAACAAGAACCTTATTCTTGGTCCCTTATGAACGCCATGGATGATTCTAGACCAACCAATGCATATATTCTAAATCTAATCCGTCGGCAATCTCTAGAAAGGTTCTTGAGTACCTCCCCTAAGGGCTTAAATCACCATCACCTTGGGGGGTGTCTAATTTGCACCACGTGGCATCGGGCTTAGATGTACAACATGTGGTGACATTAGATGTTCAACAGAGCACCCAGGAAGGCGTCTTGCTGCTGCTAGACGGAAGGAATCGATCCAGTCATGCACTTTTAGTAAACGAATACAGTGCTGGTGGCGGCCGATGCTTTTAACGACATCCAGCCTCCTGAATCTTGGGGTAGCCGAATCCATATTCGTATTTGGTGCCCTACTGAATCCGTATTTATTTCTAATCTGTCACTATCCGATAAATATTTGGAATAAACATTCGAGCTGATAGAACCCATATTTAAAAATAGTCCAAATCGCTCGAGATATATGCAATGTTACCATCATCTAGCTAAAATGGCACCGTTAGCGTGCACAATAGCAAAACTACCTCCCCCACCCCCACCACACATCAAAGGCAAGAATGTCACCTTGTTCGTGCCCTAGAGAACCGGGTTTGTTGTGCGGGCGGCACATGCCTCGTCCGGCTCACAAGGGCGCAGAAATATCTCCTCTATAAAAGGTTGAGAGTTGTAGGAATTTCTAAATATAGCAAATCAATTCTAAAAAATTATAAAACTTTTTGTGAAAGCTCCTGACACAGTGTACTTACTTCTAAAATTTTCCATAATTTTATTTGTTGTGTATTTTTCTCGAAAATTCCTTTATGGCTATTGTTTGTATGCAAATGAAATAATCGATTTGAGAAAAAAATCAAAAACAAGCTCAAAATACTTTCCGCATTTATTCTCAGTATAATTATCCCAAGTTTACATTTTTTTTGGATGTTCCAAATCGAGTGATCAAATTAGACAAAACCAAAAATCGTAGATAATAACAGTAGTAGTACGATTGGTACTACCTAGAGTACGAAGAAAAATAGTATTGGTACCCGAAATTGATCGGGACGTAGAGGGAATCGTACTCCGACTTCACAGCAACATTTTGATACAGTTTTTATCAAGATTTTAGTTTTTTTAAAAAAAAAAACAAAGTGTGGGATGCTACCACACCCCTAGGTGCCCCAGGGGTTAGGACGAGGCAAATCAGGCCCCTAAGGGTTAAATTTTTTTAAAAGAAATATAAACTTGGGATAATTATACTGGAAATAAATGTGAAAAATATTTTGAGCATGTTTTTGACATTTTCCTCAAATCGATTAAACCAAATGGATTTTGAAGTCCTTAAGGATTGCACTCTTGATTAAACCAAATGGATTATGAAATCCTTAAGGATTGCACTCTTGCGTAAACCAATCCAACAATCCAGAAGCATACACTTTCTCATGAAGCTACAATTTATTCACATGCAAGATCAGAAACAATCATAAAAATACTGACAGCCCTCTACCTTTGCTAAGCCTCCTCTAAAAAATAACCATAAGTTCCCAGTACAACATTTCCTCATCTGAACCAAAGTGATGTATGTGTTTCTTAGCCAAGATCTTTGCACCTTGCAATAAACTAAGTATCATTAAAGCAATGGATGATAATGGCAGGAGACAAGTTTGCAGTTTGCACCAGGTAAAAGTAGCTCAACACATTACTTAAATTCTAGAGTGAGAGTGCTACTTCTGAAGAAGGGCAGCAAGCACCCCCTTTTCAGCCATGGATGAAATAATATCGCATCCGCCCACAAGCTCCCCTCCAACAAAAACCTATGGGAAAGTTGGCCAAATGTTGTATGTCTTGAGGGTCTCTCTCAACCCATGGTTGTGCTCCTCATCAAGAACATCAACGGTTTCAAAATGCACTCCATGTGCTTCCAAGATCCCCACCACCCTTTGTGAGAATCCACACTAGGGAGCACTCCTCGATCCTTTGATGAAGGCCACCACTTTGTTCTCCTTCACCAAGCGATCTATCAATTTATTCTAGTAGGACGATTAATGAACATGGCATCCAGTGTCAACGCGAAGTCTGGAGGCCTCTGTGGAGGTCCAACCAGTGTAGTTTCGGCAACATTATTTGGTGGTGCCTTGCCAGTGGCTATTATATGTTCTTCCATCCATGATTTCCAAGCATTAACCAAGACAGTCCGATTTGGTGTCTCCTCATCTGCTACTGCAACTTGTAGAAATTAGTTATGTTGGTCCGGTCCTTTGATGAAGGCCACCACTTTGTTCTCCTTCACCAAGCATTCGGAGTATTTAATTCACATTTCGGTTTTAATTGCCTTGGCCCACATGCAAAATGTCGAATATGCCCCTCCCGTAGGTTATGTTGGTCCGGTCAGTCCCTGACCTAGCTGGGTCTAACATACCCAGCGCGCACGTGCCCTTCTTCTTTGTTGAGCGCACTTGTTACTCCCTCCCTTCGCTCTTCTCTCGCCACGACCATGTGCCCCGATACTCCCAGACCAAAGGAGACCAGTGCGGTGGGTGAAATCTGGCAGTGGCATAGGGCTTAGCAGGTACACTCCCGAACCGAAGCCCTTTCTCTTCATCTCTCCTTCTTTCGTTGCTGATAGATGTGGTGAATGCCTAAACCCTAGCTTCGATGAAGGCTCCAGTTGGTGGAGGAGCGCGCGCAGTGGGGGAGCTCATTGGTGGAGGAGCGCGCGTAGAGGAGGAGCCGATTCTTTGGAGGGCGCTTCATGATGGACCCAAATGGGTATGTCTCTTCCCTACGGTTGTTTGTCGATGTACTATTCTTGCGCCTCCCGGCCCCATCTTAGCTAAGTCGAGCAAGTATACAACGTTGTAGTCCCTCTAACCATAATAATTTTGTTTTGTGTGAATATCGAGTAGGATTGCACCTGAAAGAGCCTTTCTGATGAGGTGTTAGAGTTCCACCGTACTTTGCCAGGCTTAACGACGGTAGCCAACACAAATACGGGCGACAGGATCTGGAATGGGTAGTTGATTTGCATGGGTTTACCTTTGCTAAGTTCATGGAACAATTGGGAGAGAAGACTATTTGGGGTTCATCTCAGGAGGCCCATGTTTGGTGCAATGATTTGGAGTGTGGTGGTGGGATGGAAAGGGTTCAACACACCTTTGATATGTTGGATGTATTCAACAGCCGCAGCAAAACAAAATGGGTTTGCTTCTTAGTGGAAATAGTTGACAAAGCTTCCTATCTGTCTGGCGACTTGGAGCAAACCCCTCCAGGAAGGGGAATTTCGGGTTATAACCATTTTCGTTCGCAGGTGAGCCCTACGATGGGATGGTCGAACACGCAGGAAAAGCGTGCTCGACCCCATCCTTTGTGGGGCTAGCCGGAGAGAGATAACCACAAGATGCTGATGAAGCTACAGAATGATGGCTTCCAGGACTTGCCGTGCCAGGTCGGACTGTCTTAGACGGACTTGAACATTTGGATGAGGAACCCTCGTCATGTTGTGAGCCTGTCTTGGTACAGTCCTGATGGTGGTCGGATTGACCCTTGCCCTCTGAGGAAGCTGGTTCCTCGTTTGGACGTAACGTTGTGGGGGATAAGGATCCCTCCTCAACTCCATTGATGGTATGGTCACCTAGAGAGTGATCTACGGAGGCGACATCACCATCGGATGATACAATATTCGGCTCGTAGTTGAAACCAACATCCATGTCGATATCTGCGTAATCGGCCAAGTCGAACCAATTCTCCTCGTTCCACTCTCCTGCCATGGAAGCATTAGAGTTGGGAAAAAAAACAAAAGAAACCTGATGACTAGAAGATCCCCACGGTCGGCGCCAACTGTCGGTGTTTAGAACCGAACTTACGTAATGATTGTTTGATTCGGATGGTCTCCAAGACTCAAATCACGCAGAGAGAATGACACAGATTTTTATACAGGTTCAGGCCTTCTCCAGAGAGAATAACAACCCTACTCTTGTGTGGATACACTGAGTATGCTTGGCTACAAGTCAAGAGAAAAACTCGAAAGTAATGTCTTGTGCTCCTGATTCCCTCCTCTCCTTTCCTCCTGATGATTCCGCCTTTTTATACAGTACTCGAAGTGGGCTACCGTTTCTCCAGTTCAAAGGGCGCCTTAACGCTTCAGATGATGGAGCCGTTACTAAAGATTATTATGGGAGTAGTAACGTTTCCACGTTGCTAGACAGTTATCACCAGGACAGAGAGTAAAATCATGTCATTATTCTAGAGAATAACAGCGTAATTAACTGCCCATATCTTTATATATGGGGTAGAAGATTCCCTGATCGATTAGGCCCACATGTCTGTAAGCCCCATCGACTAGGGACTGGTCATAGAAGAGCTTATGACCAGATGGTGATCGCAGTAAAGCTTACAACCATAGACTGATCGTAGAATAAGTTACGACTGGGATGGTAGTAGAAGAACTTACGACCATGGGGTGGTCGTAGAAGAACTTACGATCTCCAGCTTCTCCCTTATGAATATTAAGGGGTATATTCAAAAACCATATGACGATATTATTATCCATAATAAGAATTACATATAAATAATTAAATGAGAATTATTAGATCATTGTCAATTAGATATCACCACTTTCCGTTAGTGGGTTGCTAATCACAATGTCTGATCCTTTCGGACCATCTTCTTTTCAATGTAATCTTGATGGTTACCACTACCACCGATACTCTTTACTGATTTTTTAGCTTCTTGTTTGTTCCTTTTGGATATTTGAAAGAATTTCTTTGCTTGTTTGTCAATTTTGAGTTCTCCTATTCATTTGATCTTTTGGATGTTTGTTGATATATCCCTGTCTCGCTCTACTGACATGTAGGCTATGTTATCAGCAAACTATGTCCTCACATCATGTGCTCCCTACTCCTCTCCTAGCATCATCTGTGACGCCGTCCACACTTCCTCTTCCTTTGCGCCCTCGCCTCCACACACGCACACCCCCCATCGCCGCTTCCATCAGCCGATTCTGGACGGGCCCAACTATGCATGGCCATAGTTGGACTCATAAGTGTAGCAACGGTATGTATTTTGACTTGTACCGGCCATAATTAAGTAGCTGCAGCGTCAGAATAGGTGCATTGAAATAGGACTTGGCGCGGCTTCTATCATGTACACTATTTGCTTTGATTAACTGGACCGAACAGTTTCAAACTTTTAATTTTGCAGCTTGATGGAATCTTTCGTTCCTTTTGGAGGACATGTCTTCGATACCTACGAAGCAAACAGACTCACAGCAAATTCTTGTCCTCAGGCCCTCCGGTGTCAACAGTGCAACGATAGATATGAGCAAGAAGTTTCAACTATCATTAGAGGAAGTGGCATTACAGCTGAAGATCAGAATGGCAGCATGATGGGTCCTAACAATGGATTTGATGCATTCAAGGTGTGAAGCTACTTATGTCCAGTGGCGGAGCTACAGGGTATGCCGGGTATGCACCGGCATACCCTGTGTTTCTGTCGAGTGAACAAGTATATATACGTATTTATATAAAAAAAAAAGAAAAAAACACTCCTTTGCGACTCGGCGAGGTGCGGCGCAGGCGTGCCACGACTTCGCGAGCAAGCGGCCGTGAGCGAGCGAGCGTCGAGCCCACGCCCCACGCGACACGCGCGGCCCATGCGACTGCGGCGCCAAATCGCAATAGCCCAATACGGATGGATCGAGAGGCAGCGCATCGGTTGGACTTCCAGTCTTCGCCAGTTCACCGTGCCAAATCGCCAATAGAGTTCACGCCGTCGGCCGTCGCCCGTCGCTCGTGGTCCGCCGTCCGTCCTTGTGACCTTGTCCAGTCGTTCTCATCAAGTCACGATCTCGCCCTCGCCCATCCATACGACTATACGAGGCTACGATCAAAATTGTTCAGGTGATATTCAATCGTTGTTCTTCGGCTTTTTTTAAAATTCATGTGTACTTCAATTGCTAATTGCTTAGCGCTAAAATTATAGAATCATCTATCACATCGAGTCGATCTAGATATTGATCTTTTCTTTGAGTACTCGTATCATGTGAGTGATTCATAATCACATGTGTCGATTCAATCACATAGCGTAATTTATTTAATTATTTGGCACTATGTTCTTTGTAATATTTATGCGATTATGAAGAGAGCGGGGACATTGTATCTCTTTTTGAAGCATGAAGCAAAGAAGAAGGCGGCTTTTCTTGCTACTTCTAATCGTTCTCGATCCGGTTGAACCTATGGTGGAAGAGGAGACTCATGAGAGAGTAGTTGAGGAAATTGTAAATCCTATGCCACCGCCATTGTCACCGCCACAACCGTCTTCACTGCCGCCAGTTTATGACATCAGTTGCCTGCCACATGATCCAGGTGAAAGACGTCCTATTTTAAAATATCCTGTTAATGATCGAGATGCAATTCGAAGAGCATATATTATTAAAGGTCCATTCAAACCTTTTGCACATGATTTTCCAAAAAGAAAGATTTCAAATAGGGATCGGGGATTCAACTATTGTTGGATGTACAATTATGATTGGATTGAGTACAGTATTAAGAAGGATGTTGTGTTTTGCTTCACATGCTATTTATTCAAGAGGGTCTTGGGCGAAGCATTTCTTGTTGACGGTTGGAATAATTGGAATATAGGAGAAAGCACTTCGCAAACATATGGGTTCTAAGGCACATATTGCAGCTCAAGAGAGATACATTGGCTTTACAAATCCCAAGGTAGCAATTGATTATAATATTGAGAAGTGGAGTGATGAGGATCTTCGTCTTTATAAGAAAAGATTGACTTATTCACTTAGGTGTATCAAGTTTCTTTTGCATCAAGGGTTGGCGTTTCGTGGACATGATGAAAGTGAAGAATCTAGCAACAGAGGAACTTCATTGAACTTTTGAAATTTCTTGCGGAAATAGTGAAGAAGTGCACAAGTATGTTTTGGACAATGCTCGAATGGCTGTACCTTAACTAGCCCGGACATACAAAAGCAAATTATTCCTTTGTTGTGCTTTAGAAACTAGAAAGAAAATAATTGAAGAACTTGGTGATGAGCCCTTTGCAATTTTAGGTGATGAGTCTAGTGATATATCACATAAAGAACAACTAGCTCTTTGCTTGCGTTATGTTGATAAATTGGGAAGGCCATGTGAGCATTTTATTGGAGTTGTTCATGTAGATGATACTACCTCTTTATCACTTAAGGATGCAATTGAAGCTTTACTTGTTAGTCATGGCTTGAGTTTGACTCAAATCCGTGGTCAAGGATATGATGGGGCTAGCAACATGAAAGGAGATATTAAAGGGTTGAAAACATTGATCATGAAAGAATCACCTTCTGCTTATTATATTCATTGTTTTGCTCATCAACTCCAATTGGTTCTTGTTCTTTGTTGCTAAGGGAAATCTTGATTGCGACTCTTTTTTGATCAAGTATCTATCTTGTTGAATATTGTTGGAGTTTCTTGTAAGCGTCATGACATGCTTAGAAATGCTAGGCTTGAGAATGTCAAGAAAGCACTTGACTGTGGTGAAATTGAATCAGGCTGGATTACATCAAGAGATGGGTTTGCCTAGGCACGGAGATACTCGATGGGGATCTCATTACAAAACTATATGCGACATCATTACTATGTATGAATCAATCCATGATGTCTTGGTTGATCTTGGGGATGATCCTACATATAAGGATGATTGGACCAAAATACATTTTGTATTTGGAGCGTTTGAGACCTTTGAGTTTGTTTTCTTTGCACACTTAATGTATATTATTCTTGGATACACAAATGAGTTATCGAGTGTTTGCAAAGAAGGAGCAAGATATTCTTAATGCAATATCACTTGTTAATCGGCAAAGAAAAGAATGCAAGAATTGAGGTCGATGGTTGGGATAATTTTCTTGAAAGGGTCACCTCATTTTGTGATAAACATGGTGTTGATGTTCTGCTATGGATGGTGATTATGTTCCTTATGGAAAATCAGCAAGAAAAGCTCGTGCGAAAGCAAACCAATGATGACCACTTGTAAGAGAAGTATATATTGGTGTCATTGATCAAATAAGTCAAGAACTTGATAATCGGTTTGATGAGATTAATATGGAGTTGTTGTCTTGTATGGCGGCCTTCAATCCTTCTAATTCATTTGATTCTTTTGATGCCTGAAGCTCGTAGACTAGCGAGTTCTACCCAAAGGACTTCCCAAATAACAATTTGCTCGGACTTGAATTGCGGCTACATAATTATATTGATGACATCGAGACGGGATGATAGATTCAAAGGTCTAGAAAATATTGTTGATCTCTCGATTAAGCTTGTTGAAACAAAGAGGCACAAAGTGTATGATATGGTTTATGAGCTTCTCAAATTGGTATTGCTTCTACCGTGGCAGCAGCAAGTGTTGAAAGGGTATTTTACGCAATGGTTTTAGTGAAAACAAAGTTAAGAAATAAGATGGGAGATAGTCTTTTGGATGATTGTCTAGTCACTTTCATTGAGCGAGATATTTTCTTTGAAGTTAACGAAGATGATATAATCAAGACATTTATGTCCTTGAAAGCGTCGAATAAAATCGTCGACAAAATAACATTGTAAGTCTCTCGTACTCTATTATGGCTATATTTCAATTATCGGTGTGGCTTTTGAAACTATTTATATTGTATTTAGTGGATGGTTTCAACTTAATGCATGAATTTAAGCTTTATTGTGTTACTTATCGCATATATACCGAATTACGTTGTCGATTTTACAATTATTACGAATTGGTAAAATAGATTTACGAATTGTATATGATAATTTTTGGTCGGCATACTCAAAGCTAAAATCCTAGATTCGCTTTGCTTATGTCTTAAAACTTTTAAGTTAAATAACGAATGCACATGCACAGTTTGTTCATTGATGACTAATTTTTGGATATCATTGGTATAAAAGATGCTGATTTTTCTTGATGCGGGTTAGAGATGATCGAGATGGTATTGAATTCAAAAATCTGAATCTCTGAAGAAATGGGGCGAGTACCTTTTGCTCCACCAAGGCTCCCAGAGGATCAACAGAGGTCCTTACCGGTTATTTCCACATTATATCGGTGTTCGGTGACAGGAAAGAGCGCAAATCCGAGCAAAGGTTCGAGTCGATTGCACTTCAAAGGAGGTTATTAAACCTTCTGCGATACACCTTCACATACCAACACAACTACAAAAGTATTTCATCTCCATCTATCTCCAACCAAAGGAATGAAGGCCTTGTATTGAAACCTCAAGTCGGGCGTTCAAAGAGTGATGAACACCTTCAAGATAGGGGTGTGCTTCACGGCTGCCATGTGTTGTGAGGTAGGCGTCTCCATGTAACGGCTAACAATGCCTACAACGTAGGCAATGTCGGGCCTGGTGTTCACCAGGTAGCGTAGGCTCCCGACAACGTTGCGATACTCAGTGGCATGGACCGCAGCGTTGTTGTCCTTTTTGGTCATCTTCAGCCGGTTCTCCATCGGCGTCAGACACGGATTGCACCTGGCCATGCCTGCCGACTCCATCACCTTGCAAGCGTAGCTGCATTGGTACAAAGTGATCATGCCGGCAGCCTACTTCACCTCGATCCCGAGGTAGTAACTCAGAAGGCCGAGGTCGCTCATGCTGAACATGCTCATCATCTGGTCCTTGAACTAGGTGATGTCATCGACGCTTGACCCAGTGATGATCAGATCGTCGACGTACACCCCGACGAGCAGGAAAGTCCAGCCCTTTTCCCTCTAGTACACTGTGTGCTCGATTTTGCTGCGTTCAAACCCGAGTGTCACTAGCGAGCTATCCAGCTTGGAGTTCCAAGTTCGCGGCACCTGCCGCATACCGTACAGTGCCTTGCGCAGCTTGAGCACCATGTGCCCGTGCTTGTCATCGACAAAGCTGGGCGGTTGCTGCACGTACACCTCTTCGGCGAGTTCACCATTGAGGAATGCCGATTTGACGTCCATGTATTGGATTTCCCAGCCGCCGTGTGCCGCCAGGGCGATCAGCACGCGCACCGTCTCCATGCGTGCCACCAATGCAAACACCTCGTTGAAATCCACCCCCTGTTACTGAGCATAGCCTTTTGCAACCAAACGAGCTTTGTGCTTGACAATGTTACCTTCTAGATCCTTCTTTACCTTGAAGACCCACTTGAGCCCGATGCCTCGGTGTCCCACCGGGAGTGCAGTGAACTCCCACGTAGCGTTCTCATGAATGGAACGCATCTCATCCACCATGGCGTGCCTCTAGCACGCCTCCCTGAGTGCATGTTCGACGCTTGCGGGCTCCTCGGCGGCCAGCATGCATAGGCCGTTGTAGTCGACGTCATGGACCGATGTCTTGTCGTAGACATCTGACACCATCCGGTACCGCAGCGGCGCACCCTCTGAGTCATGCGAAGCATCAGTGGGTGGGGTAACCCACTCGATGCCGGTCGGTGCAGCCGCTGGAGGAGTGGCCGGTGTGTGTGGCTCTGCCGTCTACGGTGCCACTGGACTTGCGCCTAATGTAGACGCCGCGCCATCGTCGTTGTTCACTGGAGCGCCATCTGCAACATTCTCAGTGGTGTACTTGATGGTGAACGTGTCTATGGCGCTGGGAGCACGATTAATGGACATCGCCTCCCAGTCCCATTGCTTCTCATCCTCGAACACAACGTCGTAGGTGATGTGCAACTTGTGCGTCTTGGGATCATAGACGCAGTAGGCCTTGGCACCCTCCTCGTAGCCGATGAATACCATCGGTGATGACCTGTCCGATAGCTTTGTGATGCCGGGCCCAACCTTCTTGACGTGTGCAATGCATCCAAACATCCGGAGGTAGCGCACATTGGGCCGCCGCTTGTGCCACGCCTGTCGGGACCCAAAATTACAATTATGGACCCTCTGTGTATTCTGCACTAGTCCAGGATCACGCTAGTGCACACAGTGACAACATCAGTGAAATATCAATTCCATATACAAGGATAACTAATAAATAGGCAAATACAATAAACATCAGAGTAAAGACCTTAAGGTCAAAGCTTACAATTAATGCCTCAGAAGGCAAAAAGCTCAATGAAGGCTGCAATGAGCGAAATGGGATAACTCGGTGAAGCCCATCCATATGCCCACAGCAATCAATTGAAGTCGCGACCTAGTTCTCCACGATCCTTGAAGTAGACCTTGTTGGTGGCGATTCCTTGATTACGCTTGATTCGTCAAAGCAAGCGTGAGTACACACTTGTACTCGCAAGTCATACCACAGAAATGCAATTTATAGATGCAGGCTTATTCCAAGGGAATGGCATTCTGTGGTTATTTTGCAGAAATGCAACATTTGCAATTGAAAACCAATAATAGATTGAAAGCAAGTAAAACAAATAGATAATAATAATTTAACAATTTTGATTTCACAAAGACACACACTGACCTAAGCAGATTATTCACATAGCTATATGATTTAGATCACTGACTCCCTTCCCACACAGCTTTTATGAAAATCTACCCTAGTGTGAAATCCCGAGCATTGTCCATGATCATGACGCGCTATTGAATAGATTAGATTACACTCTGCAGAGTTTGTACACTTTACCCACAAGATGTAATCAACTGGATCAGAGCTGATCACAACAAAGCATTTCAGAAAATTCATCTTACTATGCTAGGCCCGCCCCATACACAGCATGTGGTCGTGCTGAGGGGCTCAGTTCAATGGCACACATGGTGAGGTCCTTAATTGACCAAGGCAAGACTTCCACATGCCAACTAAACCACACAGCTACACAGATTATTATTCACACAGATTATTGTCCACACAGATCACACAGTTCACACAGTCCCCCAATTCACACAGCCACCATGTCACACAGTTTCCACCAATTCACACAGTATCCACCACTTGCCTCAGTCTAAATCTTTTCCCACCCAGTTGGTTAAGTGCAACACATGCCATAATAGCACACAGTACACACAGTTTTATCACATAGTTCTATAGTCACTTAGTCAAGTTTATATTTGTAACTACATGAGATGGTGACTCGTAGCATGGCTAAGCAAACTAATCGCATCTAACCAACCCACGTTGGTGCTACAATAATACCAACTATTAAATAACCAAGCTAGGGTGACAAAAGATTATGGCATATCAATTAGACAAGGATGTTATAACAATTTGGATTGTTAACTAAACCCAAAAGCATTTAAATAAATACTTAAAGTAAATGCAATAATTTGAATCAAGATACTTTTAGAACACTGGGATTCAATATGATCAAAGGTACAACTTGTCTTGCTAGCAATGACGATCTTATTTAATCTTTAATCTTTACTTCCTTGATCTTCAGCTCCTTCTTGATCAGCACTTCTTGCAGTATCAACGTCTACTCGTAACAAGCAAATAAACCAAATAAATAAACAACAGAGAGCAAACAAACTCCAAAAATTAAATAATAATCTCAGATAAATAGATATTGATCTGAGATGAATTTAGGAATTCAAATGAACTCAATCAGAGTTCGGCTGTGAAAGATATGAGCTTTGAAAGATCACATGAAATGATGAAATCGAGAGCGAAAAGAATATTCAAAGAATATTCCTTCGGATCAAATAAAATGAATGGGAGGCTTACAAGTGGGGTCCACTGGTAAGTGAGAGAGAACAAGGATAGTGAATGACATGTGGGACCAATTGGATAATTGAATTTCAGAAATTAAAAGAATTTCCAAAAAGGATAAAGAGGATGACAGGTGGGACCCACTGGATTTATGAATTTCCAGAATTAGAATAATTCCAGAAATATGGTAGAGAGAGCGACACGTGGGACCAATAAGATAAAAGGATTTTCAAGAATTAAATTAATTCCCGAAAATAGGACTAGGGTTTGACATGTGGGCCATTGGTCTATGGAGCAGGTCCACAGAGATATGCTAGTCCAAGGTGGACCAAGCTCATGGCTAGGGTTTGACCAAAGGTTGTCTGACATGCGGGACCCGCATGTAAGAGAGAGAACTGATCTAGGGTTTTTACTCTTGGACCCACAAGTAAGTGAGAGGAAAGGAGAGCCAAAGGAATCAACATAGAGAAGCCACGCGCACAGACCACACATCAACAGGAACCGAACCAAGCAACAGAACACCAGCCCTGAACAGGGACAGGGGCGTCGGCTGCTCATGCACAAGGACATGGCAAGGATTTAGCATAAAGGGACAGAGAGTTAAAAGATGTTGGTCTACATGCGAGAGATTAGAGCAAGATTGAGAAGAAGCACGTAGAAATCACAGAGATGAGAAGCTACGCTGGACACAGGCATGAATAGTGACAGCATGCATGGTCGGTTAATTTGGTGCATGGCGGCATGGAATTAGTAGCCAAGATAATTAACAGAGGAGGAACATGGAGAAAATATAGCAGATCAGTTCCAGCCGAACTGGGAAAGAAACTAACAGAGAAAGAAGAAAGCATCAGTAGAGCAACCTGTGGCTTGGTTCCTTGCGCATGGAGGCCGGAGATGATTGCTCTGAGGCGTGAGATGTAGCCGAACTGATCAAGGTGTAACCGAACTGCACAACAGAACAAGCACCACGCTACATACAGAGTGCAACACTGGAACCAACTAAAACCCACGTACTTCACACATGCTTGCATGAATAGTGCGCAGCTGAATAGGGCGCAAGGTGAGGCAGGCGATCGGAGGCGACGCAGCGGCGGCGAAGGGGCAAAACGGAAGGGAAACGACGAGACAGAGATGATGACGCGGTCCAGACATCAAGATTCGGCTCCATGCGACGGCAGCGACGCGAAGAACGGCGACCACGGCGGCCTCACGGACGCGTAACTCTTCCGGCGATGCTCTGCGAAAAAGGAGGTGAGCACAGCGTAGAACGCGGCGATGCGAACCCAACGGTGGTGGAGTTGAAGGCAGGGGATCAACAGTTGCGGAGTAATTGGCCGGAGAAGGACGACGTATAAGAGGCGAGAGAACGCTCGATTCTCAACGCACGGTGGATGAAACTTGAATCTAAAAGAGGGAAAAAAATAGGTATGAACGAGGGGCACGAGATGACGCGATCGGATTTTGGAAAAACTCACCGAGGAAGCGAGGAGCTCGACGAACGTCATGGCTCGACATGGCCGACGGTGCTCCGGTGATCTTCGGGCAAAGAGGATGGAAGCATGACGTAGAGGACGACGACGCGAAGCCAACGCCGCAGACGGTTCGGCCGGAGGACGTCGGATGAAGGCGCAGTTCGCCGGAGAAGAACTTCGGTTGAAGCTCGGTTTTCTGCAGATTACGACGAAACGAGGATGATTCGGAGGAAACCAATTTAGGGGATTGGAAGAGGAGGTCAAGACGGACGCGTGAGCGCAAACGGCTCACTTTTATGTGCGTCGAGGAGAAAGATATGAAATTTTAAAATTTTCAGTTGGAACGGACGGAAACTTCGGCCAGCGACTCGGGCAGCGTAAGGAAAACGATGATGAACAGTGTCTCGCGATTACTGTAGCACATTGGATCCGGATGAACAGTACCCCCTCGGTACTGAAGCAATGCGGCAGGAGAGAGAAAAGCAGGATTTTCAGAATTAAATAAAATCCCAAAAATTAAGGAGGGTAAATAAAATAGCAAATAAATCCAGAAAAATATCAGAAAATTCCTTGGAACACAAGGAAGCCAAATAACACAGATTTTTATTTAATTGATGTTTAGATTAGTCAAATTAAATATTTTTAATTTAGAAAATTCCCAATTAAGCTTTATTAATTCGAATAAAATTGGTGAAATTTTTCAGGGACCTAAACTACTTAAAAGATTTTTGAAAAGCCAAATTTTGGGACGTTACAACGCCTCATATGGCGTCATGCTATCGAGGCCCCGCGTCGGCGCATGGTTCAGTATGTGCACGGCGGTCTTCACCGCCTTGCCCTAGAACATAGCCGGCATGCGCATGCTTTTCAACAAGCTACGCGCCATCTCGACGATCGTCTGGTTCCGGTGCTCCACGACACTGTTCTATTGCGGTGAGTAGGGAGCAGTGGTGTACCGCTTGATCCTATGCTCATCGCAGTAGTCGTCGAACCCAATGGAGTTGAACTCCCTGCCACGATCTGTGCTGAACGCCTTGAGCTTGACGTCACGTTCATTCTCAGCAAGCATCTTGATCTTGCGAAAGAACCTAAACACTTCGTCCTTTGTCCTTAGCATCTCTACCCACATGTACCTGCTGTGATCATCCACGATTAGCAAAAAATACCGATTACCGCTCGGTGTAGCAGGTGTGATGGGGCCACATAGATTGTCATGCACCAACTCCAGTCCACGCTCGGCATGGTAAGACGAAGCCTGAGGGAACGGAGCCCAGTGCTACTTGCCAAGTGCGCAGCCGTCGCACAATTTCTCCACACGATCGATCATGGGCACGCCATCCACCATCTTCTTAGCGGTGCGATCGTGGAGTGCGCAGAAGTGCAGGTGGCCATAGCGCGCATGCCAGCGCCATGTCACGTCGTCTGCTTTTGCCAGCAGACACACTGGTGCAGTTAGGTTCAGGGCCAATATGTATAGCCTGTTCCTGGACCGCAACACCCGCGCCAGCAATAGCCGCTCGCGATCGAAGGTGCACAGCTCCCCGCCCTCGATGACGATCTTGTAGCTACTCTCGTTGAGCTGTCCGAGGCTAATGATGTTGATTCGGAGCCGTGGTATGTAGTATACCTCGGTGAGCACCCGGTGCTCCTAGTTCTTGCACTGGTACATCACAGCGCCTTTGTCGCAGATCTCTACCACCGAGGTGTCGCCGAACTTCACGGTGCCCTTCACCGTTTCATCGACCGATGTGAGCGTCAACCGGTTGCCAATCATGTGGTTACTGGCGCCAGTGTCGAGGTACCACACGTCGCTCCCAGCGTCCACCGAGAACACTTTCTCCTCGTTAAGGAACACCGCTTCCTGCTGCGCACCATCAGTCGCTTGCACGAGCACATGGTGCTCGGCCATGAGGAGCGCTGGTTGCTCCTCCTAAGCACGCGATAGGTTGGCCTCGTCCTTGCGTTCGTGGCGCGGCTTACGGCATTCACGAGCAAAGTGCCCGTAGATGCTGTAATTGTAGCACTTACCCTTTCCACTGTTAGACGCGCCGCCCTTTCCACCGCTGGATGTGGCGTCCTTGCCGCTGCCCTTGCCATGGCACCTGTAGCGGCACTTATCGCCGCCATCATTGCCGGCCTTGTCGCCAGCTGGCTTTGGAGGAGTTCTCGCCTTGCTCGCTCTTCTTCATGTGCGCAAGTCATTCCTCCTCGGTGAGGAGAAGACGGCTCCCAGAGCCGCCGTGTTGCCAAGGTCGAGACGATCCTCGGCGGCCTTGAGTCGTGTTAGAAAAATAGGGACAAAGGAGACACGAATTTTACGTGGAAAACCCTTGTGGGAAAAAACCACAGGCGCCAACCGGCGATGATCGCTATATGAGGAGCGATTATAAAACGTAGGGGATTACAATGAGGCGTCCCTCTCCTCGTGCGGCTTACAAGAGGTATATAAAGGGGTAAAAGGATTTAGAGTCCAAGTAGGAAACTAATCCTCTAATATGACATATTCCAGATTCTTCCATATTAGAAATTCGGATCACATACGGATCCAAATATCAACAATCTCCACCTTGAGACAAATTTCCTCTTGTAGCAAAATAAAGAATCATTAATCAACAAATGATTCCCCAATAAGATAAAAATCACCGTGCGCCAACTAGTCTCTAGGACTAAACTGTAATACCAACTAAGCTTGAGCAAAGCTTAAACTTAGTAACAGGAACTGACTTTATCATCATATTAGCAGGATTATCATGAGTACTTATCTTGCACACCTTAACATCACCTTGAGCAATAACACCTCGAATAAAGTGATATCTCACATCAATGTGCTTTGTTCTCTCATGGAACATCTGATCCTTTGTAAGGCATATAGCACTTTGACTATCACAAAATATAGTAGTGCAAGAATTATCTCCACAAAGCTCAGTGTACAAACCTCTCAACCAAATAGCTTCTTTACAAGCTTCAGAAATAGCCATATATTCTGCTTCAGTAGTTGATAAGGCAACAGTAGCTTGCAAACTTGCCTTCCAACTAACAGCACAACCACCAATGGTGAAAACATAACCTGTTAGAAACCTTCTCTTGTCCAAATCACCAGCATAATCAGAGTCAACATAACCAACAATTTCATCTCTAGAATTTCCAAAGTGTAAACAAGCATTAGAAGTACCACGCAAATATCTGAAAATCCACTGAACTGCTTTCCAATGCTCTTTTCCAGGATTAGCCATGTATCTACTAATAACACTCAATGCATGAGATAAATTAGGACGAGAACAAACCATGGCATACATAAGAGAACAAACTGCACTGGAATATGGAACTCTAGACATGTACTCAATATCATAATCTGACTTAGGACATAAGGCTGAAGATAATCTGAAATGCGAAGCTAATGGAGTACTCACTAGTTTTGCATCATGCATATTAAAATGATGAAGGACCTTCTCAATATAACCTTTTTGACTAAGGTATAACTTGCTAAATTGTCACTCTCTAATAATCTCCATGCCAAGAATTTTCTTTGCTGCACCTAAGTCCTTCATCTCAAATTCATTACTCAATTGTGCTTTCAGTTTTGCTATTTCTGACTTATCTTTTGCAGCAATTAACATATCATCAACATAGAGAAGCAAATGAATAGCTGAACCATTAGCAGTCTTTAAACAAACACAGCTATCATAATCAGACCGCTTAAAATCATGAGAGAGCATAAAGGAGTCAAATCTCTTGTAACATTGCCTTGGAGATTGCTTTAAACCATAAAGAGATTTCTTTAATCCACAAACAAGGTGTTCTTTTCCAGGAGTAACAAAACCCTCAGGTTGGTCCATATAAATGTCTTCTTCCAACTCCCCATGTAAGAATGCAGTTTTAACATCTAATTGCTCAAGTTCATAATCATGCATAACAACAATACTGAATAAAGTGCGAATAGAACTATGCTTCACAACTGGAGAAAAGACATCATTAAAATCAATACCTGGAATCTGACTATAACCTTTAGCAACCAACCTTGCTTTATACCTTGTTGGTTCAGTAGGAGAAATACCCTCCTTTCTTTTGAAAATCCACTTGCAACGAACGAGCTTCTTCTTCTTTTGGCAATTTCACTAGTTCCCAAGTGCTATTCTTTTCAGGTGACTCCATTTCATCATGCATGGCAGTTATCCACTTATTACAATCAGTGGAGTTAATAGCCTCAGAGTATGATGAAGGTTCTGTATTACCTTTAATTTATTCTGCCACACTCAAAGCATAAGTAACAATATTAACTTCTTCAATCAACCTCTTGGGTGGATTAATCTCCCTCCTAGGCCTATCAACTGCAATGGACCGTTGTGGTGGTTTCTCAACAATAGGAGTATCCTCAACAATAGGTGCATCATGAACAACAATATTTTTCTTATCTAATGTGTCATTTGAACCAACAAAATGGTCTACCTGAACACTTGAATTCTACTCACTCTCAATAGGAACATTAGTGGGCAGTTTATCATGAAGCATAGCAGATTCATTAAAGACAACGTTTCTACAAATCACAACCTTCCTTATTTCAGGATTCCACAACTTATATCCTTTAACACCAAATTTATAACCAAGAAAGATGCACTTAATAGTTCTAGGCTCTAATTTTCCATTATCAACATGAGCATAAGCAGGACAGCCAAAAACTCTTAATTCTGAATAATTTGCTGGGGAACCAGACCATACCTCAATTGGAGTTTTATTTTCAATTGCAAGAGAGGGTGACCGATTAATAAGATAGCAAGCAGTGGAAGCGGCTTCAGCCCAAAAACGTCTATGCAAACCTGCATTTGACAACATGCAACGGGCCCTGGAAATGATGGTCATGTTCATACGCTTAGCTACACCGTTTTGTTGGGGAGTACCAGGAACGGTGTAGTGCCTAACAATGCCTTCAGTTTTGCAATATGATTCAAATTCAACAGAACAGAATTCCATCCCATTATCAGTGCGAAGTTTCTTTACCTTCTTTTCAGTTTGCCTTTCAACCATAGTCTTCCACTCTTTAAATGCTGAAAATGCTTCTGATTTATGCTTCAAGAAATAAGGCCACACTCTTCTGGAGTAATCATCAATAATTGTTAACATATAACGAGCACCTCCTAGCGATGTCTTCCAAGATGGCCCCCATAAATCAGAATGCACATAATCCAAAATACCTTCTGTAGTATAAACTGAAGTATTGAACCTCACCCTCTTGTGTTTGCCAAACACACAATGCTCACAAAATTTTAGCTTGCCGATGCTATGTCCATCAAGAAATCCTCTCTTGCTCAATTCTGTCAAACCAATTTCACTCATATGCCCAAGACGCATATGCCAAAGATTAGTACCATCGGAATCAAATAATGAACTTAAAATTACAGCAACATTACCTAATATTGTAGTACCTCGCAGATGGTACAGATTGACAGATTTAATTTCAGCTTTCATCACAACAAGAGAGCCTTTTGATACCTTCAAAACTCCACCTTCACCAGAATACTTGTACCCTTTACCATCAAGAGTACTCAAAGAGATAAGGTTTCTTTTCAAATCTGGAATGTGCCTCACATCTATCAAAGTTCTGACAATGCCATCAAACATCTTGATCTGAATTGAACCAATTCCTGCAACCTTACAAGATGAGTTATCACCCATCAACACAGTACCACCTTCAACAGGTTCATAGGTGGCAAACCAGTCCCTATTAGGACACATATGAAAGGTACAGGCAAAATCAAGAATCCATTCATCATTGGTCTTAGCACATCCAACAAAGGCAACAAAAACCCCTCCATCAGAACTATCATCAGCAGCAAGGGAGGCATTACCTTCATCATTTGGTTTACCTTTTGACTTATAATTGCCAGTTCTTTTTTTATTATTTTGCAGCTTCCAGAATTCAGAGATGTCATGCCCACTTTTCTTACAATATTTGCACGACTTGTACTTGCCTCTGGATTTCGACCGGTTCTTGTAGCCATTCGAACTTTTTCCTTGAGATCCATTGTTTGAGTTCTTCTCCTTTTGCCTGCCACGAACAAACAAGCCTTCTCCTTTTGGACTTGAATTTTTAGAAGGTACCATCTGTTTCATCTTCTCCTTAGCATGCAAAGCTTCATAAACGTCACGAAGAGTGAGAGTATCTCTACTATATAATATGGTATCTCTAAAATTTGAAAAAGAACTAGGCAGGGAACACAAAAGAATAAGACTCAAATTCTCATCATCATATTTTACCTCCATCGACTCTAGGTCGGAAACGATCTCCTTAAACAACGAAAGATGATCAAGCACGGATCCTCCTTCTTGCAATTTGTGAGAGTACAACTTCTGCTTGAGATGCATCTTGCTGGTCAGATCCTTTGTCATGCAAATTTATTCCAGCTTCAGCCATAATGCAGCAGTTGTCTTCTCCTTCAAAACCTTCTGTAAAATATTATTCGATAGATGAAAGTGAATCTGAGATAAAGTCTTACGATCTTTATGCTTCTCATCTGCAGTCCATGTGATAGGTTGATTCTCAAACCCTTCCAATGCATCATCCAAATCCATCTATGTCAACACAGCCCTCATCTTCACTTGCCACAGCGAGAATCTTGTGTCTCGACCCAAGAGTGGAAGATCATACTTCAAAGTCGCCATGAGGAATAAATCCTGAAAATTGCTGGTACTGATCTGTGTAAACCTAGCAAAAATCACGACCTCTTCGGTACACGTTCTGTGTACACGAAACAAAGACTTCAAACCTCCTAGTATGCTTCTTGGGTAGACAAAGCAAAATTGGCCGAAATCAAGGATCCTTGCTTGGTGATTTAGTAAGGAAAGGATAACAGCAGACTTGGTTGGTGATTTAATAAAGAAAGAATCTTGGACCTGTGCTACTCCACGTGGAGCTTGGTGATTCAGCAATCAACAGGCAGGACCTTGCTTGGAGATCCTGGTTCGTTTGGTCTGCTGCAATTTATCGCTCGGTGCGCTGGTTGCTGTAGTTTACGGATGGCGATGCACAGACCGAGGAATCGTCGCTGGCGCCGCTGCTCTGCTGTCACTTGCGGAGTGTTGAGTAACCATCGCAGGCGAGTCCAGTCCGAACGATTACCTCGTAGACAAGCGTAAAATCGCTTAGAACAATACAAGAACACAAGAACAGAATAGTAGATTGAACACAGAGATATAGGGAGCTTCTTGCTTCTCTTTATTCCTTCATCAATCGATCAATCGTTTACAGTGAATAGCACCCCCTATTTATAGGCTAGAGACCCTGCTAGGGTTTGGGATGTGGAGCCCATACATGGGCCGGCTTCTGGGCCAAGCCCATGGTTTCTTAACACTCCCCCTTGGGCACCCATCCTTACATGTTCATGCCTCGCCAAAACTCCATAAAAACCCAGTGGGAAAAATTTGGAGAAAGAGCACATGATACAAGTTCTGCTGCGTTGCACGAATTGCCTCATTAAAAACCTTGGCCGAGAAACTTCAGGAAAACTCGTCAAAGGAAAAAGAGTACAATCCACCCAATTTCATTTAATCTCCAGGATTTACTCTTTGGGTACTCGATCCTCGTGATCAAGTTTCAATAATGAGTTCGTGAATATTCCCCCCTTGAATTCTGCACTTCTCTAAGTCTCATCATTACAATTCCACGTATGCACCTTTCAAAGCTAGATGCTGGAAGTAACTTAGTGAATAAATCTACAAGATTTTCACATGACTTAGTATGCAGTACTTTAATTGTATCCATCGTTTGCAATTCATGAGCATAGAAGAACTTAGAGTTGATATGCTTTGTGAGATGACTCTTCACGTAACCCATCTGCACTTGTGCAACACAAGCTGCATTATCTTCATAGATAATAGTGGGGGTTTGCGCGGTACTCAATCCACACGACTACTGGATGTGGTGAATCATCCGCCGAAGCCAAGCACATTCTCGTGAGGCCTCGTACAGTGCTATTATTTCCGAGTGGTTCGTCGAAGTCGATACAAGACTCTGCTTAGACGATTTCTATGGAATTGCAGTTCTACCACATAGGAATATATAACATGTTTGCGATTTGGCTGTATGCGGATTCTACATGTACCCGGCATCTGCATAGCCATTCATAGTTAAGTCTTGGTTCTTTCTATAGAATAAACCAAATTCTTTGCTTTCTTGGAGGTATCGGAAGATGTCCTTCATTCCCTGCCAATGCCTTTGGTAGGTTTTGCACTATACCTTGCTAATAGGTTAACAGCAAATGCAATGGCCGATGTAGTACAATTTGCTAAATACATGAGTGCTCCTATCACACTTAAGTACGGGAATTCCGGTCCCAGGACTTCCTCCCCCTCTTCTTTAGGTCTGTACGGGTCTTTGTCTTGCTGCAAAGATCTCCCAACCATTGGTATGCCTTTCAAAATCAAATCTTTCTAACACCTTCTAAGTGTAGGTTGACTGATGTTCTAAAATCCCTTCAGGGGCATGCTTAAGCTGCAAGCCTATGTAGTATTTGGTTTTACCCAAATCTTTCATTTCGAACTCTGACTTCAAGGAAGAGCTTGCTTTCTTAATACCTTTCAGGGTTCCAATGATATTCATATCATCTTCATACACTGAGATTATACAAAATCCATCCTGAGATCATCGTATAAATACACAGGGATTATTCTCATTGTTCGTATAGCCTTTCTTGCATAGAAAGTCACTTCAAGCGATTATACCACATCCTGCCTGATTGCTTACGTATGTACAGTGACTTTCTGAGTTTCACACTATACAAATTTCTATTTGCTCTATCTTGGTTCAGGACAGGGATACATTCAGGTATCTTCATATAAATGTCCGAATCCAATATTCCATAAAGGTATGCTGTTACCACATCCATCAATTTCACTTTTAACTTCAAGTTTACTGCCATTAAGATTAAATATCTAAAAGGTGGTTTCGCCCATGACCGGGGAATAGGTTTCTTCATAAACAACTCCTGGATGTTGAGTGAAACCTTGTGCAACAAGCCTTTCTTTACTTCATTATTTTCATTTCTCTTTCGAACAAATACCCACTTATGCCCTACGGGTGCACATGAGGAGGCGAACGGCTTACAGGCCCAAACACCTTTCTTTTATTCAGAGATAATAATTCTGCTTCTATTGCCTTCTTTTAATCTTTTCAATCTGATCTTTTCTTTCATTCAGCGAGCGATACAGGCTCTGGATCAAGATCGATGATTGTGGCAATTTTCTTTGCAAAATTAATGTCGACATTGGCTGTTGTCTTATTCATAGATTCTCCCGAGGTCACAAAGTTTATAACTATTTCTTCAAGGGGCGATTCTTCTAATGCTTCTACTTGCTCCCCACTGCTTTCAATTATGGGGGCAAGTCCCTTTAGTTTTTCAGCTCCGATGTGTGCGCACACATCCATGGGGATGTTCAATTCTAATATGCCTTTCTGAAGGTTCCATACTGGTGCCAGGTCTCAAATGGCTCTCCTTCTGGTTCTGGGGAACTTCGGTGATCGGCTGTGTTAAGCCCTTCTTATCCTTTTTCACTAGGCTTCCCTGGTTATTTCGGATTCGAGGGAGCGGAGTTCTCGTCCTTTCAGAGGTCTTAGGACGGGATTAGGGATACCTTCATAGGTATTTCAACCCTCTCCGGTGCATTGCGTACAGGCATATGCGACTTGGTCACGCTCTTCAAATCACTAAAGTGGTTGGGCAGTTGATTCGCTAATACTTGCAAATCAATTATCTTCTAGACTTCAATTGTCTTCTGGACTTCTCTATTTGCTTCACTAGTGCGCAGGTCATGTGCATGGATTTCAATTATCTTTTGGACTGCAATTATCTTCTGGACTTCTCTATTTTCTGACATTTTTATCAAGGGGTTGATTTCCTCCCCCTAATGACGGGAAAACTAGCCTCATCTAATATACTAACAGCGAATCGGGCAATATGCAAATCTCTCATCATAGGTTCCAAATACCTGATTATGGATGCTATCACATAACCAGCATATATCCTAGACTTTTGGAGAAGGCCCTTTGCAGTTCGCTGTAGTGGTGGTATAGGTACATAAACCTTGCAACCAAACCTTCAAAGATGAGAAATTTTCTGTACTGACCCTTGCGCTAGTTGCATAGGTGAATGGATGTTATATGCCGGTGGTCTAAAATTGATGAGAGTTGCTACGAGCAGGACTGCGTGTCCCCAACATGCAGTTGGTAAATCACAATTCTTCAAATGTGGTCGGGCAATAAATTTAATCCTTGTAATTAATACCTCTGCTAGTCCATTCTGGGTGTGGACATGCGGTACGAAATGCTCAACTTTAATTTCCATTGCCATACAATAATCATCAAATGCCTTTGAAATAAATTCTTTGGCATTGTCCATTCTGGTAGACTTCACATGATGATCAGGAAAATTATTCTTCAATTTTAATTATCTACGAGACTAGCTCTGCAAAAGCGTAGTTTCTCGTAGACAATAAACATACATGCGACCATTTCGAGGAAGCATCGATGAGCACCATAAAATACCTAAATGGCCCTTACAGGGGCTGTATAGGACCGCAAAAAGTCTCTATGGATACGGTCCAGGAATGTAGGGACTTCATCCTTCGCTTTCAGAGCAAAAGGTTTAGTAATTAAATTCCCGGTGGCACCTGCAGGGCACACAAAATCTTCCTGATTCGGGAAATTCTTTGCATTGACATTATGTCCCTGTGAATTGTTAATTATATTTCTCATCATTCTAAGACACAGGTGGCATTGTCTATCATGCCGAGATAGAAAAGGTTGAGCTTCTAAATACGGTTTCGAGATAAAGATATAAATTTGCAAATGCCTTAATATTAGTGTAGTATAGCCCAGTTTCAAATGAAGGAAGTCATTCTGATACCATTTTTCTACTTTCTTCACGCTTTATAATGAGCAGGTATTTCTTACCAAACTTTTCTTCAGTCTCTACATGGAAACCGTTCGCGCGAATATCCTTGAGAGTCCTAGTCGATTCTGGGTACAACGAGGCTTCTTTAATGACCAAAGTTGTGCCCATTAGGGGTATAATTGAGGCCCTTCCTGAGCCTATTATACAAGTATCGCTACCTGCGATTGTCGTAAGACCACCAGCATTCTTGCTGATCGACCGAAAGATTTTCGTCTCTCTCAAGATGGTATTTATTGTGCTGCTACCGGCTAAGCACACTTCCTCCAATAGGGCACCACACGCGTTCTAATATAATGTACTTTATTAATATGTAGCAGAAAGTAAGCAACACAGAAATAAAATACTTCAGATATCATAACATAACTTGTTATTATAAATACGGGAATAAGTCTTGCAGGACTTGTTATAAGAATTTAATGCTTTGCTCTACTAGAGCTTACAACCATTATTAAAAAATAATTCAATGTTCTGCTTCAATTACAAACTGCAAGTTACTATAAAAGATCCAAGTGCAATGCGTGCACTAGATCGAATCAGCGAAGTATTCAGAAACTTCTGCCTCAATCTGCTCCATGGAGATCTTCTCCTTTTGGGCAACTACGGCTGCGGCCGCTACGATGTCCAGAGGAGGGATAATGGGGCTGCTGCTAGGCTGTCCACATCCATGAGTGCAACTAATGGGTGCGGATCTTCCGCGCCTACAATGGCAAGGTGTGCCTCATGCTGTCCTATGCCCTTCTTCTTAGACTGGAAAACATCAATAACGTGCGACTCACGACCTTACCCTTCTTATTCCTCTCCTTTGTGAAAGGCTTTATCACCTTATAGCTGCTACCATTGGCTTCATGGCCAACATTGCTACTAGGTGGCTATGAGATGTAGTTCTTCCTTAGAACATTATCTTAAACTTCTGCAACTTGCATGGTGTCAATTAATACGGCATACTCCGTGTAGCCGTCTTAACGATAGTTGCGTGCGGATTGCACCACATTTGGGTGAAAGGTAGAGAGAGTCTTCTCAATCTTCTGCTTATCCGTGATTACATTATCACAGAGTTGAAGACTTGTACAAATTCTGGTCAAGCTGGGTCAGTTCTTCGAACTCTTGATTCGTGATGCCAGTCATCTTCATATTCATGCAAATAATTCATAAGATTACTGCTAGTAATTTACATAAAATGGTTGCAAAATTCTTATAATGCTCTTCGAACTTCCGGTTCGTAATCCCGTAGTTTTCTATGCATTTTTCATGATTTACTGCTATTTTCAGTGATTAAAAGTAATATAAACAATCACAGATAATCAAAACAGTAAATACAATAAATAAATTGCATATAAATAACACTAACAAAGTTAAACATGCTTCAAATGCAAAAATTGGTTCAAAATTTGAATTCCCGAGGCCCTTTTCTGCTGAAAAAACATTTTTCGACGAATTCTGCAATTTCAAGGGGTTAACACGCGAAATTTCAGTGCAGAGAAATATTTGCGCACAATTTTCAGAATTGATGAGGCCCTTTTTGTAAAAGTTCCTCATTCCCGTAAAAAGCCCTAGAATTTTCAGAATGCGAGGGAGCTTTCTGCAAAATACGGGATTTTCAACCGTACCCTTTGTTTTTTTCGGAATTCCACCGGTCGGCCCCGTTTTTTTTTCTTTTGGTCCGGTTTTGGGCCCTGTGTCTCTCGGGCCACTTGGCGTTTACCCATGTTGGCCCAACCGGCGGCTAGGGCTTTCTTTTAACCCTAGCCGCCCGGTTTCCTTCACGCGCCGCACAAAATGGGGGCGAGTAGATGGCGACCGGGCGGAGGCCATGGCGGCGCTATAGGCGGCCGTGGCGGGCGGCGGTGTCTTGTAGGAGGCGGCAATGAGAGCGGTGGAGGGCCGAGTGGAGCAGAACTCACTTGCTACGGGCCGGCGCTTTATGCGGCGGAGGCGGCACACGGCGGCGCGGCGGCGTGTGGGGCCGATTCAAGTGGCCGACGAAGTCGCGTTCAAAGGCGGTGGGAGGCGGCCGCGGTGGGCCCGCGATTGGCGGCGGCTTCGCTTCAAAGACATTGGGGCTCGCTTCCGTGGCGGCTTTTCGCTTCCAGCGTGGCGGCGGCCAGAGGCTTCGAGCAGCGGGGTGGGCGCCGGAGGTTTCGGCGGCGGCGGCAGCGTAAAGGGCGCGGAGGCGGCGGCGGCTCAAGCCGTCGGCTCAGTCGGGCGAGTGTGCTCGAACGGCGTGGTCTGGCGCTTCGATGGCGGCATGGCTCCATGGCCGATGGCTTCGGGCCGCGATATTTTCAATTACTCTTCATGCATGTATACTATTCGTGTGATGCGATGCAATGCGATGTAGTACAATCAACATCGGTCCTTTCATGCAACCGCCAATCGGCTTGGTCAGCGACTTTAAGTCGGCTCGCGGTAGGTTAGAACTAATTTGCAACTTCCAATCTATAGTACAATCGACATCCAATCTTTCGTGTAATCTACCTATCGATATTGTGTCGGTGATTTTAAGTCGGCTCACGGTAGATTAGAATGGATTTGCACCGTAGAAAATCAATCTAGAAAGCGAATTTGCAGAATTGAAAATGATCTAAAAAGAAAACTATTCAATCTACAAGTGTTGTTCATCGACAGTTACCTTTCGATCCGAGTAAAGTAGGCCTAGAAGTAGGCCGGAGTCGATCGTGCTGATAACGTGTTGAGTAACTATCGCAGGCGAGTTCAGTCCGAACGATTACCTCGTAGACAAACGTAAAATCACTTAGAACAATACAAGAACACAAGAACAGAATAGTAAATTGAACACAGAGATATAGGAGGCTTCTTGCTTATCTTTATTCCTTCATCAATCGATCAATTTTTTACAGTGAATGACACCTCCTATTTATAAGCTAGAGACCCTGCTAGGGTTTGGGATGGGGAGCCCATACATGGGCCGGTTTCTGGGTCAAGCCCATGGTTTCTTAACACGGAGAACGCGCACGCTGCACGCTGTCGCTTGGCTTCGGATGTGACGAAGGACGCTGGCGCCGTTTGGACACGCGTGCTGTCGTGATCGAGGAGAGGACGCGCGCAACCGATGTGACGGGGAACGACGCTGGCGCTGAAGGACCGAGGCGACGAAGAATCGTAGATCGATCGGTGATGAAACAAAGACGCGCTGCTGCGCGACGGTGGCGGCGACTCCGAACGAAACGGCGACAGCAGATCGTTTTTTTTTCTTCGTATCTCTCCTGTGCTCTGATACCACTTGTTAGAAAAATAGGGACAAAGGAGACACGAATTTTACGTGGAAAACCCTTGCGGGAAAAAACCACGGGCGCCAACCGGCGATGATCACTATATGAGGAGCGATTACAAAACGCAGGGAATTACAATGAGGCGTCCCTCTCAACGTGCGGCTTACAAGAGGTATATAAAGGGGTAAAATGACTTAGAGTTCAAGTAGGAAACTAATCCTCTAATATGGCATATTCCAAATTCTTCCATATTAGAAATTCGGATCACATACAGATCCAAATATCAACAAGTCGCCCAGTCAGTTCCTCCACAGACAGCGTGTCCAAATCCACAAGAGTTTCAATGGACAATGCTATCTGGGAGTACCTGAGCGGTACCACGCGTAGAAACTTCTCCATGACCTTCTTCTCGTCGAGCTTGTCACCGAGGATGTGGAGGTTGTTGACGAGCCCGATGAGCCTCATGGCAAAATTGTCCACCGACTCGCCGTCGTGGAACGCAATGCTCTCGAACTCCTTGCGGAGCAACTGAGCCTTGGCCGCTCATGCGCATGGTTTTGATGGCATCCCATGCTTCCTTGGCGCTCTCCTTGATGGCGAGCGTGGAGAGCATCTCCGGTGGCACTGCTCGATGAATCGCCTCCAGCGCCATGCGGTCCTCATGGAAGTCAGCGTCGTCATACTCGACTGCATCCCACAGGCCTCGCGCCTGCATCATGACCTTCATCTTGAGAGCCCAGTCTTCGTAGTTAGTTCGCGTCAGCATCGGGTACTACGCCGAGCCCCCCGACTCCCTCACCACCCGCGATGCAGCCCGATCGCGACCATTGCCGCTGCTGTTATCGTGGGTCTGAGGAAGCTCTGGTGACTTGGACCTCGGCGGCGACCTCAAGCCATCTTGCGACATCCTCACAGGTACAGGAGCAACGAAGCTCTGATACCACTTGTTGTCGCAAGCTAGAAGCTAGCACCTAGGACGCACACAGCGACACACGCGAACTGGACGAAGAAGAAGCAACAAAGCAGGAGACGGGAGTTTTTTGTTTTTGCCGCTGCTTAACTTCTCGGCGTTTTCAGTTTTGCTTTCCTCCTTTTATCTCTACGTACAGGTACAGCCGATGCGCTGCTTGCTACCAACAAACTCCACGAGTTATCGTGTGCTGTTCTAACTATTGGAAGAGATAGATTACATGCAGTCTAACTGCTAAACAAACTCGTGCGCTAGCTGTGTGCAGTTCCAGCTACTAACAGATAACATGCAAATTAACTGCTAAACTAACTCAAGTAGTGCGCTGGCTCGACTAACAAATCAACTAACACACGTACAGCTCTCCGTGCATGACACGCACGATGTACATGCGACATGATTAACATTAACACATTCTGGGCTCTGACTGCATGTTGGAGATCGATGTTGGCGCAATGGAGCAAATGCTTGCGGCGGCATGGGCATCAGAGGAGAAGAGGCCTCTGCAGATCTGGCTGGAGCAAGTGTTTGCCAGGAGCCTTGATGAGTTGAAGCTCAAGTGTAAGCATGTGAGTAGCTCTACTCTTAGACTAGTGGCTTGTGAGGACACAGTGCCGGTGAAAGAAGACGACGGTTTTGGAGTTTTGCTCCCCTCAAGAATAATTGTAGATTGATGTTATCTGTATAGGGATCGTTGTAATTATTCGTAGTCCACACTAGTATAGCATTAGTGTCATGAGTCCCCAGGGCCTTCTCCATATATGTCCACATGTATATTGATTATTGTAACTAAACTATTGTGGATTTGCCAATATATGATTGTTCTATATATATGTGGTGATGTAGTAGTTGTTTTATATACGTTGAAATCCATAACCACAAGGTTAGTTCCATGTTTCATGTTTGGCCAACTTGTTCTATATATGTGGTGATGTAGGCAGTTGTGGTTGATTTAAAAAAAAATCCTTTTTTTAATTTGAAATACAGTAATATACCTCTGTTTTTTTTTATTTTGTAGAAATAATCTTCTGTCGCTCCACCGTTGGGCGACTTGTATAAAGTTGTCTAATGGTTGAGCGAATTTATAAAAGTCGCTCAACAACTGCGCGACAAGTGGAGTAGTCGCTCAACAGTATGGTGAGTAATTCCTGTCGCTCAACGGTTGAGCGACTTAGCCCTAGTCGCTTAACCGTTGGACGACTTGGTAGCAGCTCAGACTAACGTGCCACTGAAACGTTGGATCTACCAAGTCATCCAACGGTTGGACGGTTGTATAGAAAGGCGCACCTAGCCCCCTTACAGTCTCTTTCGCCATTTCTCTGGGAAGAGAACGAGAAGAGCTCGAGAGAGGAGAAAATGTGAGAGAGAGAGAAGGAGAGGGGAAGTGAAGAGGGAGAGAAGGTTGGGAGAGGGGTAGAAGGAGAAGAGAGAATGATGGGGGGAAGCAGAGGAGCTCGGGAGAGAGAGAGAGAAGGAGAGGAGAGGAGCTCAGGAGAGGGAGAGAAGGCGAGCAAAGGAGAGCAGAGGAGCTCGGGAGAGGGAGAGAAGAGAGAAAGAAGAAGGAAGTTCGTTGATTATGAGAGAAGGTCTTCACGTGAAAGTAATAGTCTTGTTCGTTCTTGTTCTAATCCGAATGTAGGCAACCAGTCGTTATTTGTTGGTTTAGCACGTATTTTGTGAATGTATGTTGACAAATGGGTAGCTACATTGTTCGAAATATTTGCAGTGATAAATTAGTCATGTCGGAGCTCACAAGATTAAAAGTGCATTACGGTGTTAGTATGATTCGTGAATATCCCTACGGTGTTGGCCTATGCTAAATTTTTGACCCGAGTCCCTTAATTTTCTGGCTCCAATGTTTGAAATCACGTCGTGCGGTATTGTAGTTTTCATTTGTAATATTCTATTCGTGTAATACCTTATCTTAATCTATTGTACAAGACTTTACACTTGTATGTGAAGTGTGCATATCCATTGAAAGTTTTCTAACTCCACCACTGATGAGTAGTACCTCCATGTGGTTTTTGGTGGCAGTGACGGTATTTCAGCTTGTATGCGTGTGAACTACTATCCAAAATGCCCACAGCCTGACCTCACTCTTGGTCTCTTCTCACTCCGATCCTGGTGGTATCACCTTGCTCCGTGTTGAAACACATGGGTCACGATGCAACCAATTCCAGGTTCCTTCGTCGCAAATGTTGGAGATCAGATTCAGGATATTTGTTTCGTATTCGTGGGAGTATATACTCTCACTTCAAATATACCGTTTAAACGAGCATATTATACTTCTTTATCACTTTCAGTATACTTAAATATCAATTATAAGATACTATAATACGACTTTTTCATATTAAAAGAAGTATATATATAACTTTTGTTATAAAAAGTAGACTTAATGAAATTTTCCATGGAACTCACTTTGGGGTATCTTATGATCATTATTGGAGCATGCTAAAATTGATAAAGAGGTATGGTTATATATCGATCGAGTTCTGCAATGAAACTACGAGCATATGTAAATTAATCGGTTTAGCTTGCGTGCAGGCTGTGACTGCTTACTATAGATGTAACTAATTTTCGCTACATGCATGATGATTCAGATCCTGAGTAATGGACGGTACAAGAGCGTGGAGCACCGTGCGCTGGCCAACTCGGAGGAGGAGCGGCTGACCATCGCCTTCTTCTGCAACCCTCGCGGCGACCTTCCGGTTGCGCCGGCGAGCTCGCCGCCGCTGTACCAGCAGCCCATCACCTTCAACGAGTAGCGCGAGTACGTGCGCACCAAGGGTCCCAGCGGCAGGACGCAGGTCGAGTAAGATCAGCTAGCACTTTAATTTGTTAGGGTCGGCCTATATGATGCATATTCAGTTCAGATGATGTTGTTGCCACTTGTCAGTGAACATGTATGTGCCTCATGCATGTAATCTGTGATATGATTTGGAACCTTAATTTATTTTAGCTTGGCTTTTAACTCCACGTATACAGTGTATGTGCAATGGCGACCGGTACTAGCTAGTATGCTTGGCTTCGGCAATCTGATATTATTTTCGTACAGATCCCAGCAAACTTGGGATTTGCTACAGTCCACAAGTCAAGCAAGCACTGCACAGAACACAACAACATATATAAGAGCAAAACCCAGCAATCTGATGGATGTATTCAGTGTAGTACAGAAAGATCAGACCCAACCTGTGTAACTCCAATAGTAATTAGTTCAGTTCAGAGCAAAGGTACTGACAGAGCTAAGCTTTGGCTCGCAAATGTTCCTTCTTCCAGGCCTGGCACATACAGATTCCAGACTAGTGTAATGGCCGGGCAATTTAATGGTTTACACAATTAATTCCGCATACAGAATTTCTCCTAAACTGAAAGAACATCTAGTTACAACCAGAATTGGAGAATGCTACTCTAATGATCTGAATCTGATCAGCCAGATAAATAAATCAATCAATGCATCCTGTCTGTTGCAGAGCTGCATGCTTTTGAGCAGGTAGCCCTTGCTGCTTATTTCTTTCAGCAGACTATGCTATCTATCTGTCAGGCATTCTTCCTTGACCGGCAGTAACTTCGATAATATCACGCTTTCATCACGGAATGCTTATCAGTTTCGGTCCAGTTACTGCCGTTCAGGCTGTGGTCAGTTTGGTAGTAGACAACATCTCCCACATCACTAACAAAGTGGTCAACTCTCAAGCTCCTGAGGAGAACGCAGAAGAGGTGGAGTGGCAGTGGACCTGACTTCTCCGGCTCCCGGTAATATCTTCCCAGTACTGGCCTTGCTGCCTTGGTCTGTTTTTCACAAAACAAGGTTAAAGTAGTAGTTTCAGTACTCAGAAGTAGTAGTAGTGAACTTGGTAACTGTACATATATATTAAGCAGAGTAGTAGTAGTAGTAGTATGTAGTAATGTAGTAGTGCACTTACTGCTTCTACTAGGTGGTAGTGAGGTATCTGGGGGAAGAGGTGGTGGATGACATGAGTGCCAATGTCATGGTGGATATTGTTGATCCACCCGTAGTCCCGGTCCACCGTCGTCAGGCCACCACGGAGGTAGCTCCATTCCTGCAATAGTCATTGCAGAGCATTGGTTTGTCGACAACATGAGCATTGATTAACAGTGGTGAAACAGTAATTCCGTAGTAGAGCAAAAATGTATCGATAAGGCAAAAGTTCAAGTTTAACATGAAGAAAAAAACAGCGTTATATCATCAATTCTATGTAGCTGAAATTTGCTGCCAGTGGATATCAACATTAATAGCAGCTAGATGTTCAGAAAATGAGGTAGTGCTATTTTCAGAGTGTAAGCAAAACTGTGGCTGTGCCATCTGCCATACCAAGCCCAAGAAGTACAAAGTGAAGAATGAATAGGCTGCATTCAACTCATAAACTATGTATTGATATGATGTTTTCCATCTACTGGTAATAATGAATTAAAACAGCAAGTACCTCGCCACGATACCAAGGGAGATCATGGTGACCATGGTGGTGAAGATAGGTCACCAAATCAAGCCACATCACAAACACCTGTTTCAAATGCAGTTAAGGAATTAAAATCAGCAACATATACTTACGTACATCAGCTGTTGATACCATTTCAGTTAGTTGTTCAGTACGAGCTACTTAGAAGCAAAAGCAAGTAGTACTAATTAAACAGTTAACAGATGCAGATCTATATAGACTAAGGTTGCTTACAAGATATGGAACCCCGTACAACTTGAGCACCTGTACCGGGCCGAACACGCACGCCATGGCGATGAGCAATGCGATCATCATGCACCAGCAGGTGGTGGACACCATCACGTCACGCCTCTCCTTGGGGCTGAACAGATCGCTGCTTGGGTGGAAGTGTGAGCCGTTCTTGCCCGGGCTTCTGTACCACTGCATGCATGCAACATTCAGTCATTCAGGAAGAAGAAGATTCAGCTCAGCTTTTAGTTTAGGAATTGAGGATGCACGCAGATGCAGTGTCCAGTACAGCACAGTAATCAATCCAAAAAAGATTCTTAATCTTACGAGGTAGACAGGGAAAGCCAGAAGGGGAAATGGTAATGTGAAGCGCAGTTTCTTGGTGCGTGGTTCCAGATCCCGGTATAGCTTCTCAGTGATCTGCTCGAATAAATTGCACACGCGTCAACTAAAAAAAGGCGGATAGAACCAGAATATAGCAGGAAAAAGGGAACAATGTGTATGCTTAGATACAGTAAGAATGATCAAATACGGGCAGTTGACAAGGAACAGCATGCGTGTGGAACTGGATGGCATATATTCTATCATAATTTCACTCCATATCGAGTGTGAGAACTTAATTAAGGTTTCAAAAAATGTCTAGTTAAAATTGTGATTCCAATCAGGGATTTTTTTTATCGGCAGCAATTTCTTACTGGGGGGGGGGGGGTCCGATACAGCCGATTCTACCGAAAATCAGCCGAAATTTTCAAAAATTTTTTGATTTTTTCGGATTTTAAATTCAAAATAAAATCAAATTCGAACAAAAATCATCAGCTGAGCTAGTTAGCATGGTATCAAGATTCAGATGGGCTTGTATTACTTCACTCATTCATCAACTGAACAAAATTCAAGCAAATTTGTTTTTTTTTTGGGGACAAAATTCATCCAAACTTCAAAATTCGGAACTGGTTTGCCAGCCTACCGGGGGGGCTGATAGCAATGATACAACCGATTATCGGCCGATAGTTAAATCCCTGATTCCAATCCATACTTATTCTCAAGATTGATTGCTTTGTCAAACGGTTCAGATGCTCGTGCCACAAGTGCTTTGGTTCTGAAAAAGGCTAGGCCGACCTATGATGACAGCCAAATGACATGAAAAAGGAATTTGCATTATGAAATGCACTAGCTAGGCTAAGATTCGATGCGCATCTTTGATATGTGCTGATTAGTTTAGCAGCAAATCACGTGCCATGAATAGATCTACTAGCTGCTGTTGGCATTATTATTTACGGACCACATCGATGTTGGATCTTTGATTTGGTAGCTTAATTATCTATTCCTTTTTTTCCTGCTGCATAACATGTGCCAACTGCGTGGTGAGATCTGCAGCAGCTGAAAAGGCAGGTTGTTTGATTATCAGACAGGCAAAAACTGTTTTCCAGTACTGACACAATCATAATGCAGCTAGATGGTCGCAATGTCTGTCATAAGTTTGTTTGCCTTTTTCTCTTTATCTTTTCCTCAAATCTGCCAAACGATCGATCGAGCTGCTCTGAATTACAGTATCATTAATGTATGATACTAGTACAGTTAAAGAGTTGGTGTACTAACCGGGTGCCATGACTCGTCCCTCTCGATGTGGCCATGGTTCTGATGGTGCGTTCTGTGGCTGATCCTCCTGCAAGCATATATCGGCCATCAGCCAATCAGATCGGTTAAGAAGATTAATCAATGATAGAACTTTGCATCCATCATGTGCGATCATGTGCGAGTAATTAATTAGCTGTTGTCGTATTGAAGTTGCTGTATAGTATATATACTATATTATGTCAGTAGAGATTCTCTGTTTGAAAAACAATTTTGTAAGAGGAAACAGAGTCTGTTAATTTCACAACTTGACAGATCGAATGTGGTCAATTTGCTGTACCTCTTTGTCTCAAACCTGCAGAAAGACCTGTTCTTGTTTGCTTTGTCGATTCGTTCCCCAAAAGCCAAAGCCAAAGCCAAAGCCAAAGCCATGGCGATGGAGATGGAGGAAAAAAATAAGATGCCCGGTGACATAGACGCCATACATGTACAGGTCCGTATATACAGTACGGTACGTGAGTAAGCATCTTTCTCTTCCTAGTTCCTCCTCTTCTTCTTTGGTGCGCAAAGCTTTTTAGGAAGGAAAACTAGATGCATATGTGCAGTGCAGCCTACTTACCAGCCATTGTACGGGACGAGGATGAAGGTGTGCAGCGCATGGCCCACCACGCTGTTGAGCGTCCCGTTGTCCGAGAAGCTCCCGTGCCCACTGCATCGTATTCGTATTCGTATTCGTACGTACACAATTGAGAATACAGTATATCAGTATGTGTGTATACGTGTGCGATACGATACATGCATCGATCGATCCTGCTAATTGTATACGACCGACGTACCAGTCGTGGCCGAGGACGAAGAGCGCCCAGAACATGGTGCCCTGCGCCGCCCAGTAGAGCGCCCACAAGGGCCACGAGTCCAGCCACCCGGCGGCGGCGGCGGCGGCGAGCCCCGCCACGGCGGCCACATCGCGCGCGACGTAGGAGAGCGACCTCCAGGGGCTCTTGCGCCAGCAGTGGGCGGGGACGGCGGCGCGGACGTCGGCGATGCGGAAGGGCGGCGGCTTGGCGGCGTCGAAGACTAAGCAGTCCTCGGTGGCCTTGCAACTGGCCTCCGCCTCCTCCTGCACATCCCGATGCCGCCTCACCCTTGGCGTCGCGGTCGACGCTGCAGCCATGGCTCGCGGAGGAGAAGAGACTAGAGAGAGAGGTGGGGAGGGGAATGGAGATGGAGATGGATCTGCAGGGTAGGTTATAGCCAAGGCGTGAATATATGGCGCTGCAAAAGTGGAGATGGGGGTAATGGCCGGAGCGGAGGAAAGGAAGCGAATCTGCCGGTTGGTTATAAAGGGAAGCTAGCCAGCGATGGATGCGTCCGTCCCTCCGTCCCATGGATGGACTCCTTTATGCACCACGTGGCATCGGGCTTTTATAGATGTTCAACACGTGACATTAGATATACGTTCAACAGAGCACGCAGGCAGGAAGGCATCTTGCTGCTGCTAGCACGGAAGGAATCGATCCGGTCATGCACTTTTTGTTGACGAATACGGTGCTGGTGCCGAACGGTGCTATGCTGTTACCAGCATCCAGCCTCCTTAATCTCTGGGTAGTCGAATCCGTATTTATATTCGGCGGATCATTTTCGAGTTGTTATCGATATCCAGTCTCCTCAATTTTCAGGTGGCCGAATCCATATTCCTATTCGGCGGATCATACTCGTGATGTTGCCGACATCCAGCCTCCTCAATCTCCAGGTAGCCGAATCCATATTCGTATGCGGTGGATCATATTCGTGCTGTTACCGACATCCAGCCTCCTCAGTCTCCAGGTAGCCGAATCCATATTCATATTCGACGGATTGTGCGCTACCGAATTCGTATTCATTTTTAATCTGTCACTATCCAATAGATATTCGGAATAAACATTCGAGCTGATAGAACCCGTATTTAAAAGTAGTCTAAATAGCTCGGGATATATCCAATGTTACCATCATCTAGATAGATTTCTCCTTCCTCCTCTCAAAAGGTAAATTACTAGATCCAACCACTTGTAGTATATAGGAGAATTTTTTTTTCTTTCTAAAATGGCATCGTTAGCATGCATAATATCAAAACTACCTCCCCACCCCACATCAAGGCAAGAATGTTACCTTGTCCGTGCCCCAGAAGATCGGATTTGTTGTGCGGGTGACACATGCCTCGTCCGGCTCCCAGGGGTGCGAAAATACCTCCTCTAGAAAAGGTTGAGAGTTGTAGGAATTTCTAAATATAGCAAATGAACTCCAAAAAATTATAAAACTTTTAGCGAAAGCTCCTAACACACAGTGTACTTACTTCTATAATTTTCCATAATTCTATTTGTTCTGCATTTTTCTCGAAAATTCCTTTATGGCTATTGTTTGTATGCAATTGAAATAATCGATTTGAGAAAAATTTCAAAAACATGCTCAAAATACTTTCCACATTTATTCTTAGTATAATTATCCCAAGTTTACTTTTTTTTTTACGTTACAAATCGAGTCATCAAATCAGACAAAACCAAAAATCGTAGATAGTAAAAGTAGTAGTGCGATTGGTACATCCCAAAAAAAATGTAAATTTGTGATAATTATACTGAGAATAAACGTGGAAAGTATTTTGAGCATGTTTTTGAAATTTTCCTCAAAACGATTATTTCATTTGCATAAAAAAAATAGCCTTAAATGAATTTTCGAGAAAGATACAGAACAGATAAAATTCTGGAAAAAAAAAATTACACAAGAAAGTACACTATATCAGGAGCCTTCACAAAAAAAAATGTTCATAATTTCTGAATCTCATTTGCTATATTTAGAAATTTCTGCAACTCTCAGTCTTTTCTAGAGGATGTATTTTCGCACCCCTAAGGCAGGACGAGGCATTTCGGCACCCCTGGGGCCGGACGAGGCCATGTGTCGCCCACATGGCAAATCTAGTCATCTAGGACATGAACAAAGTGTCATTTTTGCCTTTGATGCGTGGGGAGAAAGGCTAGTTTTGTTATTTTGCATGGCAACAACGTCATTTTAGCCATATATGAGCAATGTTCTTAGACAGCCCTCCTAATATATCACTGATCAAACAGTGAATACCTACCTCTGTGTGTATGAGAGAGAATAAAATCCCAGCCTTTTGCTAACCTGGGCTCTACAAGGCCATCGATCACCAGCAATGTCATTGTCTAGATTTGCATTGTGTTGTTGCAAGCATCTTAAAGTGTTAGTCGCAAGTAAATCTCGAATTCCTGACTACCCATGTCTTATTTGCCGTTGGGCCTGGCTGACCGCGATGATGTAATTAGCGTGTTACGTGCTTGTTTTTTTTACCGGGATTCGCAACCAAGGCTGCTGTCTTGAAACACTGCGCGTGCCATTATTTCGTAGGAAAATTGATAATTTACCCCACTTTCAATCATTTGTCGTTATATTAGTTGTAATAGACTATTTACCACATAGTTGAAGAGTTAATAGCATATGTTACTTTGGACATTTTTACTCTTTTCTTCTCCCGCCTTTTCTCTTCCTCATCTTCTTTACTTTGGCCATGACAAATCGGCGACACTTTGCCTCAGCCGCCGTCCACGCTCCGAAGCCGCGATGTCCCTCCTCCCTTGAGCCGTGTCGCCGTCGCCTCGCAGCTATCCAAGAGCCCGCGCTACCGTGTCTCTCTCCTTTCTCTCCCTCTACCATGGTCAGCGAGCGACAAGCGGCAAGAGGCGGCTAGAGGGGAAAATAGAGGGTGAGGAGGGAACGCCGATGAACCACTAGGGAGGTACTATGGCCGGCCATGGCCAAAGCAAGAAAGTATGGAAGAAAGGAAGAGAAGAAGAGGAAGAAGTTATAGGCAAAATTGATATTTATGTTTCAAATAATCAAGAAAAACAAAGGACGTAGGAAAGATACTACAAAAATCAATTATATGAAACTTAGTCTTAAATCATAAAAACCACATGTAACAAGCATCAACAAGACTGAAACCGAATGTGTCTGTTGGAACTAAGATGTGGAAAAGAAGTTCAGACTTAGGAAGAAGAAGAAGGAACGCTTAGTTGAATTGGACGGCTGAGATGTCAAGATACCCCTTCATCCTTAGATCAACGCTTCAGTTAAACTCCAGCAGCTACTATTGTCGTTTTGTCGTTTTTACTTTTAGTGAATAGTACAAGCGCAGGAGATGAATCTCTCTGTCTTTGTCAGTAGTTTCTTTACTTCAGTAACTTTTGTAAGCCGATATAACTAAGCAAAATGGAATAAAAAAGGCATCCAAAGTATTATGCCACTTCTAGTTTCTCATAGCTTTTAGGGTTCTTAGCTGTTCCTTCTGTTTCTTTCTCGGTTTTCTTTCTGTATCATCGATTCAGTCAGATTCGGAGTTGGGATTTGGTCACCGGCTCCTCCTAGGCTTGCGACGTGGCTCCTCCCCCGTGGCCAGTGGAGAGACCTAGAGAGGGGGAGACGGGAGAATATGGACACGTACATAAAGTATTTCGGAAAAACAATTCGTTTTTTAATTACATCAACACGATCCTAAAATATAACTATGATCGCTATTATAATATATTTATAAAACCCAATAAAAATGTTCATAATTTCTGAATCTCATTTGCTATATTTAGAAATTTCTGCAACTCTCAGTCTTTTCTAGAGGATGTATTTTCGCGCCCCTAAGGCAGGACGAGGCATTTCCGCACCCCTGGGGCCGGACGAGGTCATGTGTCGCCCACACGGCAAATCTGGTCATCTAGGGCACGAACAAAGTGTCATTTTTCCTTTGATGCGTGGGGAGGGGGGGCTAGTTTTGCTATTTTGCATGACAAATCGGCGACACTTCGCCTCAACCGCCATCCACGCTCTGAAGCCGCGATGTCCCTCCTCCCTTGAGCCATGTCACCGTCGCCTCGCAGCTATCCAAGAGCCCGCGCTACCGTGTCTCTCTCCTTTCTCTCCCTCTACCATGGTCAGCGAGCGACAAGCGGCAAGAGGCGGCTATCGATGACCGGAGACGGCCGGATTCGTGCCAATGAGCTTGCCACCGCCTGCTCTGCGTGTCTCGTGCTCGCCGTCGTCGGATCTGTCATCCTTCGCCATGGCACCACCTGTAGCTTCGATCGGGGAAGAGAGAGAGGGTGCGACACGGCTGGGCGGCGAAGGCCGGAGATGAGAGAGATAGAGAGGGGAAAATAGAGGGTGAGGAGGGAACGCCAGTGAGCCACTAGGGAGGTATTATGGCCGGCCATGGCCAGAGCAAGAAAGTATGGAAGAAAGAAAGAGAAGAAGAGGAAGAAGTCATAGGCAAAATCGATATTTATGTTTCAAATAATCAAGAAAAACAAAGGACGTAGGAAAGATACTACAAAAATCAATTATATGAAACTTAGTCTTAAATCATAAAAACCACATGTAACAAGCATCAACAAGACTGAAACCAAATGTGTCTGTTGGAACTAAGATGTGGAAAAGAAGTTCAGACTTAGGAAGAAGAAGAAGGAACGCTTAGTTGAATTGGACGGCTGAGATGTCAAGATACCCCTTCATCCTTAGATCAACGCTTCAGTTAAACTCCAGCAGCTACTATTGTCGTTTTGTCGTTTTTACTTTTAGTGAATAGTACAAGCGCAGGAGATGAATCTCTCTGTCTTTGTCAGTAGTTTCTTTACTTCAGTAACTTTTGTAAGCCGATATAACTAAGCAAAATGGAATAAAAAAGGCATCCAAAGTATTATGCCACTTCTAGTTTCTCATAGCTTTTAGGGTTCTTAGCTGTTCCTTCTGTTTCTTTCTCGGTTTTCTTTCTGTATCATCGATTCAGTCAGATTCGAAGTTGGGATTTGGTCACCGGCTCCTCCTAGGCTTGCGACGTGGCTCCTCCCCCGTGGCCAGTGGAGAGACCTAGAGAGGGGGAGACGGGAGAATATGGACACGTACATAAAGTATTTCGGAAAAACAATTCGTTTTTTAATTACATCAACACGATCCTAAAATATAACTATGAGCACTATTATAATATATTTATAAAACCCAATAAAATTATAATATTATAAAAAGTACTTTTCGAGACAAACCTACATATGTGATCTTTATGTGTCTAATCTGAATATCTGCCCCTTCATACATCTCCTCCTGATGGGCACGATGAAAAGACGTGTGTGTAAGCACAAGAAAGAAAGGATCCACGTCGGTATGTCCTAGGATCCTAGCATAGAACACGAACCTTATTCTTGGTCCCTTATGAACGCCATTGACGATTCCAGACCAACCAATCTCATATATTCTAAATCTAATCCTTCGGCCATCTCTCTGGGAAGGAACTAGTTTAATACCGCAATATATAGTTTCTTCTTCCTTTCTTGAGTACCTCCCCTAAGGGCTGAGGCATTAGATTTTTGTTGCTTTGCTTCTTTTCTGTTAGTATGCATTGCATGTAATAAGTCACCGTCACCTGGGGACAGAAAAACAAGCAAAACCCCCATACATACATACTGTTTTTTTCGAGGGGTTTATCCTGTTGAGGCCAGGAAAACAGAGTACAACCGATACAAGTACCAAACAAAACAAGCAAAAACCCCATATATATGCAGCTCTGTACAAAATAATAATCGATGGAACAGTGCGTAAACTTAGTATTGAGCAATGTGTGTTTCCTGGAGAGATGTCCCAGTGAATGTGATAGCTAGCCCTTGCATCCTCCCCGCTCCTTGTTGTAACTCTTGGTTTGCACCCCTAGCAGCTCTCGGAGAAAATAAACTAGATGTATGGTAAGTATGATGCACAGGAAGAGAACAGTCCAAGTAAATACCATAGCTGCGTAGGTTTTAAAATTGATGGTTATATCAAGGACATATCATCACATGATGTAGATGTTTCTCAAGACTAATAAAGGTAGGAGTCCCAAAAAAAAATGAGGAGTTTTGGGTTTGGTCCATTCAATATTCTAATTAAATCCTAAAAAAATCCAAAAAGTCCACTCATGTACGGTGGAAAATGAGAAGTTTATTATCATATTGCTAGTCTAGGTAGGAGGAGACCAATATATAATATGGAGTTAGTCTTACCTAGTTGAAGCAAGTAAAAGAAGAACATATGCACGCGCTTGCTCGCTCGCTCACCAGGCCACGCCCACCGCCACCGCCTGCGCGCGTGAATGGTTCGGTGATTCCATGTCCGGTTGGCTGTGGAGCTGCAGCTTTTTTTTCTTCGTACTACTCGGAGTACGAAGAAAAATAGTATTGGTACCCGAAATCGATCGGGACGTAGAGGGAATCGTATTCCGACTTCACGGCAACATTTCGATACGGTTTTTAATCAAGATTTTAGTTTTTTTAAAAAATACATAAAAAAACAAAATGTGGGAGGCTACCGCACCCCTAGGGGCCCCAAGGGTTAATTTTTAAAAAAAGAAATATTAACTTAGGATAATTATATTGGGAATAAATGTGGAAAGTATTTTGAGCATGTTTGTGAAATTTTCCTCAAATCGATTAAACCAAATGGATTCTGAAATCCTTAAGGATTGCACTCTTGATTAAACCAAATGGATTATGAGATCCTTAAGGATTGCACTTTTGCGTAAACCAATCCAACAATCCAAGCACTTTGGTAACCTTGAGAACGCTCTTGAGCACAATAAGGAAAAAATTTCAACTGAAACGCTGGAAGTGTTAAGAACTCTTTTTTTTCATTTCAAAGAAGAAAATCAAGGAATTACTGAGGCAACTGGATATATTCTTGTTATCAAATGGTTGACATCGTGAAGCTATGATAATATGTCAAGTTTTAACCACCACTTTACTTTTCTGGGTCTAACTTCGTAATTCAGTTTCATCTACTAAAAAGTATTAAAGTAATTCTCTATACACAAATTTCACATTGAATCACCATCACTTTATGAAGCATACACTTTCTTATGAAGCTACAATTTATTCACATGCAAGATCAGAAACAATCACAAAAATACTGACAGCCCTCTACCTTTGCTAAGCCTCCTCTAAAAAATAACCATAAGTTCCCCAGTACAGAATTTCCTCATCTGAACCAAAGTGATGTATGTGTTTCTTAGCCAAGATCTTTGTGCCTTGCAATAAGCTAAGTATCATTGAAGCAATGGATGATAATGCCAGGAGACAAGTTTGCAGTTTGCAACAGGTAAAAGTAGCTCTACACATTACTAAAACTAATTCTTGGAAGAAAGGGCGCTCAGCGGCCCTGCCACGTCGCCCTGAAAGTGTGCCCCGTCCGATCTCGCTTCATGGCCGCCGGACCGTCGGATTCACGCCGGGCGCCAGAAGGAACGCTCGCCTCACAGCCACGTCGCTTCGCCATTGCGTCTTCGCGATTCTTCGTCTCGCTCATGCAGCTGCTTCTTGCCGATTCTTCATCTCGCCCATCTCTATCCTCAGTTCCTCACGCTGCTCTCTCCCTCTCCCTCCTCTACGGCCCCCTGATCTTCGTCGCCCCTCTCGGCGAGCGCCGCCGCTTCCTCCCTTCCCCGACCGCGGCCTCCCCTCTCGCTCATCTGCTCTCCGTCGCCCCTCTCGGCCAGCGGCGCCGCTTCCAGGCTCCTCTCTCGCTCCATCCCGCTCCTTGCCGCTTCCCTTCTGCTCCTGTCCCCTCCCTCTCTCTGCCTGTTCGATCTCCCTCGCCAGCCGCCGCCGCTCCCTCCGGCTTCTACCCCTTCCTCACCCGCAGGCTTTCGCCCACAAGGACTCACGCCACCATTATCTTCCCTGCTTCCTCCTTTTCCCCTCCCTTCCTCCGCCACCGGTCCTTCCTCCAACGCCGCGCGGCCGCGCCTCTCTCTACCTCCCAACGGCCCAACTTCTCCCTCCCCCGTCGCATCTTGAGCCCCGCTTTTCCCCCAGGTCTCCTATTCACCTAGGTGGTGGTGGAGGAGGCGGGTCGCAGATTCAGATTCCACCGACGGAGTCTGGTCTGGTCTGCTGGCGGCAGAACGGCGATGCAACCATCGACACCCCCTTGACACCATGAATGTAAGAGAGGCTCCCCCATCTTATGGTTGCTTAACGGGTGAATGAACGTGTGTTCTTCGCTGATATGGCTGTTTCGCAATGGGAATCAGATCTCAGGCCGCCGGATCTGCTCCGCGCGCTCCTCCTCCTGCTTGCTCCGGCGGGTCTCCTTGGTCTGGCTGTGTCCTTAATTCGGTTCATGGCCTCGCTTCCTCCCCTATATTCTTTACCCCTTTTGCCGCTGTAGCCTCTCTTTGCCGACTTCCCCTCGTGCCTGCTTTACGTCGTGCGAGAGCCGGCGCTTTGCTTAGTAGCTTCTTCTTCTTTTCGATTGCTCGATCTCCTACCGCTTTTACTTTGTTTGTAAATCTACGGCATTTGTTACCACAATAGCTTTATTGGAACATTAATTGCTAGGAGATTTCTCCTCTCTGTAACCAACCAAACATGGACAAGATGACTTTTTCGGTAGCGACCTTCTACTTCTATGAGGTATGTCGATTCGATTCTTCTCTGTGTTTTTCCCGTTATCATCCTATGCACAGAATTCCCACAACTTTGTTTAGATCTTACATGGATTAATATAGCCCTTTTTACCATGCTATATGGCCCATAGCGTGCCTTTTTTGGGGAGGTCAAATCTCAAATGGTTTGATTTCTTGCATGATATAAACCTGAAACCGATACTAATAGATTGACTGTAACATCTTGATTTTCTAAATACTTTTTAAAATGTGTAAAATAAATTAAAACTATTTTTGCTTTAATGAGAATTCAAATTTGGGTTCTATTGGAAGGATTTGGGTTGTTGTGCCTCCTTGCTGGAAAGCTCAACAATTCCCCTGTAACCTATCTCTTTCGAGTCTTGTAGGTTTAGACTTCTTCTAAAGCTTAGACCTCGTCTCACCAGGAGATACTCGTATGATCAGACCTTCCTTCCTTTGAGCTTGGTCATTTGGACCTCTTTGTTGGTTTGAATCTCTTAGGGTTCAAACCTCTTTTCTGTTCAGACTTCTCTTCAGTCTAAACTTCTTGTCGTCTGGACACCTCTTGATGCCCAGACCTCCTTTCATTCGGACCTCTATGCATCCCAATGGCTCTCTTGTGTGCCTTCGATTTTTCCTAAGATCATTTGAACCATTTTAACTTTTATTCTTGACCGAGAAGACCTCCCTCGGGTAGAACCCCTCTATGGAATGCCTCTGGAACCACTCCGCATGGACCTCCTTGTCTTTGGATCTAGCGGTCCGCACCTCCTCCCATTTTTAATCCAAGGGTCTAGACCTCCCATGCGTTATGTCCCTTCATGGACCTCCCCTTCGTTCTGAATCGGGCGGTTCAGACCTCCCCTTTGATCTAAATCGGACGGCTTGGACCTCCCTCACTTTGAATCCAAAGGCCCAGACCTCCCCGCGCGTCTGTTCTCTCTGAGGACCTCCTCCTCGCGCGGCTCTTGGCTGTTGGACCTCCCTCTCGGAGATCCAACCGCTTAGACCTCCTCGCTAGACCTCCCTTGGTGAGATCCTGACCGTCAGGACCTCCCCCTGTCTGGACCTCCTTAACCTTTAGACCTCCCTGTCCCTGGGCTTAGGACCTCCTAAGCTGCTCGGACCTCCCTGAGAACCTCCTCTGCGGGGGTAAGACCTCCCTATGGTTGACCAGACTGTTGCTAATTTGACCGGCCCCACTTGCCAGCCTTAGACGTTCTCATTTCTTCCGCCACGTATGTACCTGGGGCATTTAATGTAGGTCTTGTCACGTCTAATACATTCTCATACGTGGTATTTACTTTGAAGTGAGTCACTAAGCCGTACATGGATATTTTTCTTTGTTCCTTCCCATAGCAGCTTACGTGTCTTTTATTATACCTTTCACCCAGGGTGGTGGTGACACCTGCCCTGACAATCACCAACTTTTGACTTACCTCTATACTTATCCTTGGCACGTAAGTACCTAGTTTTCTTCACCACTTTGACTACACATAGACTGAAACGTTTTAACACGTCACCCTTCTCCTTCTCCACACTCTGTTGCTTTGGCTCTCGTCCAAGAACTTTTCCAGGGAAGACCTTGGCTCCTATGACCTCCCCTTTCACCCGTTACTTCCTTTACCTGGTAAGTTCCTTTGATGATCTGCTCCACCCTTGTTTTCGCCAGTGTACTGAGCTGATCTTGTCCTTCACAGGACCTCCTTTCTGTGGACTTCTTTTGAAACTCTGAGGTGCTCGTGTGAGGACCTCCTCTCTGGACCTTGTGCAAGCGTCTCTGCCTCTGGAACCTCTCTGCCCTCTGCCTAGGTCACATCTTCGGGACCTTCTCTAAAGACCTCTTTTTCCTTTGGTAAGCTAGACCTTCTCCAAAAGAACCTAATCTAAATACAATGCTCTTTTGTTAATTGGGATTTTGATATTTCTTTGGAGTTCTCCTGGTTCTTTATTTGGATCTTTATTGGATCTCTGTTTGAATCTTCTTTGAATTTGCCTTCTATATATATGTAGATTGTGAAGATTCCGGGGAATCCGAAAGTTCTGAAGAAGAAGAATCTCTAAGTAGTGAGCAAGGCAAGTTGCATTCTTGATCATATTGCACCTAGTATATCAAATTAATTATGTCCAGTTTTAAAATGTATTGCACGCTTATTTCTATCAAGTTAGTTCAATACCAGTTTTAACTTCATAGTTATACCCAGTTCCTTTGTATGACCTCTGTTGGTTTGATACGAACACATTATCACCTTTAGGTCAAACTTGGCTAATCTGAGAGTATGAGTCAAGACCATTTGAAAAACATATGCTCGATTATGCTTAGACCAAAAGCTGTTGATTTGGGGAAATCTTTACCAACATAACCAAATAATGTTTTAAATGTTTTCACCATGGCATTGGGTTGTCGTGGAGGTATGAAAGTATTCTTTGGGGAAGCAAAGAAAATGAAAATAGATTTTAGATAGGCGAATTGGTTGGCTTGGTTGGTGCAAGTTTATGCACGGATCGTGCCTTTATGGTAGATCGATACCCTTGGGTTTGTGGAAGTCGCCCTAGTCGGTTGAGGACCGGTCTTTGAGCGACCAATGCTAGGCCTATAATGGGTCGATGCCAAAATCGTGCAACCACATGTCTCCATGTAGGGGCGTGGGACTGGTGAATAATTTGCAAAACTCCACTACATCTTCGCTCCATTGGTGGTGTGGGAGGTCTTGTTGGCTAGTGGTCTTTGATGACCCATTGTTCCCATTGGTGCAAGAGGGGCTTCATGAATGGCTATCCATAGGGGGTGAAACCTTAGCAAGGAAAGGTCGTGGTGGAGCAATGCATTGTAAAGGCCTTGTCATGAGCTCTAGATCTCTTACCTTGGAAGTGAGAGGTGGTATTGACGAATGCTTGGGACAAACTAGAGTACTCATGTCGTGTGGGTAAAGTGCACAACCTCTGCAGAGTTAAATCTATTCAATAGCCGTGTCCACGGTCAAGGACGTCGGCAAAGGCCACTTGAAGTTAGTTGTTGACTTTGGGAATTTCTGGAAATGATTTTCAAATCTGTTTTGGGACTGCCGTCCCATGGGTTTGGGCAGGGAGCCTAATGTCAGGAGGGTATCCTTCACCAAATAATGATGAATGCTATCCAACTGAAAAATTGCTTTGGTAAAATGAATTTTATCTATTGAAAGACCTGCTTTGAAACTCAATAATGGTACTTAAAAGAAAATTTGCTTTGTGCAAAATAACCATATTATGCCATCCTTGATTATCCCTTATGCATGTCATATTGTTAATCCACGGGTGTAACTTGCGAGCACAGTGGTAGTGCTCACTCTTGCTCATTACAATTTTTGCCAGGAGAAGACTTTGGTAGTGATGGAGATCAAAGCAGCTAGGTTATGCCTCCAGTCAGCTGCCTGTGGCTTGTTGATGGACCCTTTTGCTTTCTTCTGCTCTTGTGTACTTGTGCTTGGCCCAAGGCCACCTTGTAATCAACTCTGTTAAATATTATGTTTCAATAAAGGTGTGTTCGGGATACCACCATTGTGTATTTTGCTGTGAAGGGCTAGCCATGATCCTTGGGACTGGCTCGGGTTTCACAGGGAACTTGGGAGTAAGCTTGGACCTCCATGTCCTCACCGAGGAGGGTATGCAGAAGGTACTGAGGTGGACTCAGATCTCCACGACCTCCCCTGGAGGCTCGTGGGAGGTCTTGGGAACACTCTCGAGACCTCCTCGCTCTCCTTTGTTTGGCTATGGAAAGGTTCTCGGGTGCTCCTCGGTTCTAAGACCCTCTCTCGGGTTGTGATCTCTGGACCTCCAGAAGGTCTTCTTTGGACCTCTGGCGGTCTTGGTGGTCGCCCGAGAGGTCCTTTGTGGACCTCCTAGGAGGTCCTGCTGGACTTTCCAGAGGTCCTGGAGGATCTCTCGGGAACCCTAGGATTGGGTCGTCACATTGACCACGCCTAATCACTGTTTTTTGTACTACTGTTCTTAGGGTCCAATGCTTCAGAGTTTTGCTGGAAATGCTTTGATGTCATGTCTTATTATATTGCACAGCTCTTAATTTGTTGACTGCATCAATGTTTGTAAATATGTCCATCATTAGGAGGGAAAAAACTTAAGTAAATTCCTTGATGTCACCGCCCCAATTATAAACGAACCGTATGGTTGTGATTTTAGTTTTTTTTTTCTTTAACGATGTTGATGATTTAGGTTGATGATAGTTATTCGGTAATGTGATTGAAGATTCACAACTCTTCCTCTCTCGTCCCGACTTTAGACCAAGTCGCATCTTATCTTGCCTAGATAGCTTCATATCTCACCCAGTGTCTCCCGTGCACTGTTACACTGAGTTAGTACCTTTCTGCTTTGCCAAGTGATTCCTCATGTCAATTGCATAAGCAAGTGTGTTCATGTAGTAATTCCATTTTACCTCTATCATTGTGTTTACTCCCATAATGCAGTCTATCTCGAAAGCGGGACCAAGAACTATAATTCCGAGAGAAAGCATGCAATCCCGTGCCTCTACGCCACCCAAAAACGCGACCGTTGGATCTCTCGGTGGACATCTGAGATCGCCTGGAGTGGAGGTGGAAAGGGCGGCCTTCATGGCGTGGCTCGCCCGTCGGACATAGATTATTTCTGGTTCTTTTCTCCACAGTGAGGACGAGACTTTCATATTGGCAGACGATTTGCGGATAAATCTTTGGAGTTAGGAAAGTAACAATCGAAGCTTAAATATTATTGATGTTAAACCTACAAACATGAAGGAGCTCACTGGTATGCCTTCTGATTCTACAATCTCTTACCTGTGCTGAATAGATAGTCTTTTACTTGGTATACCTGTACAGGTAGAATAAAAAAGCTTTTACAACTTCAACTCACATAGCGAGAAAAGGATACCCTCATGTACAACAGTAGCAAATGATGTGATTACGCATTATGCTAACATTACTTCCTTGCATGCAAATATAGCAGTATTGGACTGAAATTTACTTAGTGAAATGGATGTGTGTTATCGATGAGGTTCTTAGCTCGAACATAGGTTTTACAGTTACAGGTCTATTCTAACTGACCTTTGCTGTTTTAACACATGTTTTAGAGGTGTCATCTGTTTGAATAAAAAATTTGCCGGTAATTACGTTTTAGTTTTAATTGTACGATGTGCGAGAGGGATAACATCTACCGAGTTCCACCCTCACGATCGTAATACATTATCACATGGTAGCTCGAGAGGGCTCCATTCGACTTATTGACCTGCGCCAATCAGCCCTTTGCGATACTCATTCCCAATTGAGCTTTCATTTGATACTTACTCTTTTCGATTTTCAACATATTGTATTTACAAGGACAAATCATGTTTCAGCTACGCAGGACAAAAATATGTGTATTTTTAGAAATGCATTACCGATTACTATATATAAAGTATGATTTATCTTGAAAAGTATAATTTAGAATAGCGTATATATACTGCAGCTGCTAGCTAGGTTAGTACTCATGATTGAGAACTTCCAGATATTGTGTTAGGTTCATTCGGGGAACATGAGAAATACTTTGTCCTCAAACTTAATACAGATAGTCTATGCTTGTAGGATTAGATCAGAATTACTATTGCTGCCTGATTAGTTATGTTTCATGTGCATAGGCCTTTTTTTAATTCAACAATTTGCTTTTGTACTTTACTGAATTTCTTCTCATGCTGAGAAATTTACCCTCTTTCATGCTATGGTATTCGTACTTGATGATAACAGAAGAGGTTGCTACTACCTGACGTGTGATAGGCAGGTGAATTGTTATTTCCTGACCTGATTTTCCTCTCTAACAAAGTATTGTTGTTTCCTTCTTTTTTTTAGCGATACATATTGTTATTTCCTCATCTTGATTTTCTTTCTTTTTTAATTACTCTGATCTCCTAGCAATTTTATTCTGTTTGTTAACCTCTGTACAGCTGTAACCATAGTAATCTGTAGAGGTACCTCTTCTATTCCCAAATAACATTTAGTGCGTAAGGTCCAGCACATTGGGGTAATGGCAATTTGTTCTAAAACAAATTCTCCTCCACTTACTAATTTGCTCTTAAGAGGGTCATCGTCCACTAGCTATGTGTTTATTTGAATTGATTATAAAAATTTATGCACCACCTATGTCTCATTTGCTCTCTGAATGAGTATTTATTCTAGAAATGTCGTCAAACAAGGATATGATTAGTCCAGCTGTTAAGACCAATAACAGTCTTGCCATTTCAGTCTTGGCCACCGCTTTCAGCAATTAACACATGCAACAACAAAGAACACTCCTTTCAGGTATTTTATTTTGTCTCGGTACATTTCAATTGGTCACTAGCAAGCCTAGATCCACAAGTTCTTCCTTCAGGTACTTTTATTTCTATCAGAAAATTCTATTTAGTTCTAGCAACATCTTTTTCTTACCAGAAGCCTTTTCCTGTCGTTAAAAACATGTGAATTCATTGTCTGATGCAGTATAGGAAATGTCTCTGCATTGCACCCTGTTCGCAGAAACCTTTTTTCTGATCGTGCACCTATAGACCTGACCATAGGCATAGAGGTACATCTATGAGCTATCTTTGATTCATGTTGTTCTTAGACTATAGAGTTCCATATTTACGGCCCCACTTACACATGTTAGCTACCATGTCTCTAAAGTTCCTCAGAACCATTTCATGCTCTATGCTACGTTTTCCTCATTGTAATGAGAATCTTGACACGTGGCGGTCACATGAATCTACCAAACTTATATGCATAGATAGCAAACAAAAAAAAAGCCTAAACGGAAAAAAAAAATCCACCCCCACGTGTAGTTCTTCGGATTTCGTTATGTTCAAAACTTCTTTTCCCTCTTAGTTAGATACAACAGAATATCATTTTGCTTATATCGCTTTACAGATACATGTTACCTCTGTACTATATGCATCTATAAAACAGGGAGTCACGACCTGACAAAGCTACTTTATCACCTCTTAGCGATCTAGAGAAATTCCCGTACAACAGGTATATTGACCCATAAATTATGTCTTATACCATACCGAACGTTGCTTACATTAACCTATCTAATTTCAGCAACCATAACATTACATCTTATTTCACTTCGCAGATCTACATCACCTTCGAGGCTCCAACCCAATCTACGTCAAGTCCACCCACCAGGAAAACCAGTCCATCCAAAAAAAGAACAATGAATGATCAGAAACCGCTTTACAAATCAAACCCATTTTGATGTATGGTACGCTAGACACTGCCCAGCCTCAGGAAAACATCCTGTTCTACGATCTCTACTGAAAAATGTTGGATACATGTTTCCTTGCTATTATCTATCGCTATTTTGTGTTATATCACTCCTTTTGGTTGTGCTGATGCTCCTGTAAAGCCCTGTTCTGTAGATATTCTGATATCAACTAGATCCATCAACACTATCACTTTATTAATATCCGCGCTTTAGGATCTTATTCACGGCTTTTAAGCTATAATATACGATTGCCGTGCTATTTACTCATGAGCATATATCTTGCCTTCCATACTATCGTTGATGACCAGCCTTTATGCTTTTTCAACCATCGCTACTCACCAGCTTGCTATCGATACCACTCTTCCTACATGATCTAAACCTGGCCGTTTCACAGAAAAATTGACGCCCTTCTGTGCTCATACCATGCAAAAAACGACTTGCCGTTAAGACAAAAAAAAAACCATTTTTACTCAGCGCCCGCGCCATTGGCGCGGGTGAACTTCTAGTTACTTAAATTCCAGAGTGAGTGCGCTACGTCTGAAGAAGGGCAGCAAGTGCCCCCTTTTCAGCCATGGATTAAATAATATCGCATCCGCCACAAGCTCCCCTCCAACAAAAACATGTGGGAAAGTTAGCCGGTTGTTGTATGTCTTGAGGGTCTCTCTCAACCCATGGTTGCGCTCCTCATCAAGAACATCAACAGTTTCAAAATGCACTCCATGTGCTTCCAAGATCCCCACCACCCTTTGTGAGAATCCACACTGGGGAGCACTCCTCGATCCTTTGATGAAGGCCACCACTTTGTTCTCCTTCACCAAGCGATCTATCAGCTGTTCTAGTGGGACGGTTAGCTGAACATGGCGTCCAGGTGTCAACCGCAAGTCTGGAGGCCTCTATGGAGGTCCAACCCAGGTGTAGTGCCTTGCCAGTGGCTATTATATGTTCTTCCATCCATGATTTCCAAGCATTAGCCAGGATAGTTCGATTTGGTGTCTCCTCATCTGCTACTGCAACCTATAGAAATTAGTTCGGTCAAATCTTCAAGTAGTATGCTGGAAACGAGAAAATAGATAATCGTGTCATGTTGAAAGATTTTTGTCTAGTGTAGATAGCATTGGGGGGCTAGTGATCATAATAGTAAAGGGACAATTGTCAAAATGCCACACTTTACTTCTGCCTCATGTAAAATGCCATTATGTTCGACGCAATAGCCTAGTTGTCATATGTTATTTTTGCACTTCGTTAATTTGCCCTTCTGGAGTATTTAATTCATATTTCGGTTTTAATTGCCCTGGCCCACATGCGAAATATCGGATATGCCCCACCGATCGATTCTGTCAGTCTGGTCTGTCCCGGACCTGGCTGGGTCTAACATACCCAGCACGCCTGTGCCCTTCTTCTTCGTTGATCACACTTGTTACTCTCTCCCTTCGCTCTTATCTCGCCACGACCATGTGCCCCGATACTCCTAGACCGAAGGAGACGGTCTGATGGGTGAAATCCGTGATGGCGTGAGGGCTCAAGCGAGTACACTCCTGCATCAAGCCCTTTCTCTTCGTCTCACCTTCTTTCGTTGTTGATAGATGTGGTAAATGCCTAAACCCTAGCTTCAATGGAGGCTTCGGTTGGTGGAGGAGTGTGTGCAGTGGAGGAGCTCATTGGTGGAGGAGCGCGCGTAGAGACGAGGAATCCCAAGAGCTTGCCTGCTTTGACCCCGAAGGCACACTTGTCGGGGTTTAGCTTGATTCCCTCCTTCCGAAGGTTGGCAAATGTCTCCTGGAGGTCTTCTGCGTGAGAGGAGGCGCTCCTACTTTTGACCACGATGTCATCGACGTAGGCTTCGACGTTACGCCCCAACTGCTCCGCCAGCACTTTGGTGATGAGCCGTGTGAAAGTAGCTCCGGCGTTTTTGAGGCCGAAGGGCATTCTGCGGAAGCAGAACGTCCCGATTGGGGTTATGAAGGCAGTCTTCGCTTCGTCCTCTTTGGCCATGAAGATTTGATGGTATCCGGAATAGGCATCGAGGAAGCTCATCAACTCGCAGCCAGAAGTGGCGTCCACCAGTTGGTCTATGCGCGGTAGCGGGAAGTCATCTTTGGGAGATGCCTTGTTGAGGTCAGTGAAGTCGACATACATGCGCCACTTGCCCGTGCTCTTCTGGACTAGGACCGGGTTTGCCAGCCACTCCGAGTGGTTGACTTCTCTGATGACCCCTGCTTTTAATAGCTTTGTTATTTCGGCCTTGGCGGCCTGGAGCCGTTCCGGCGTCATGCGACACAATTTTTGTTTCTTGGGAATGGCTTCACTTTGGAGGGCGAGCCGATGCTCGATAGTCTCACGAGCCACGCCTGGAATGTCCTCCGGGCTCCATGCAAAGATGTCAGAGTTCGCCCAGAGTACTTTGAGGATGGAGTTGTGCTCCCGGGCGGGAAGCTCCTCCCCCAAGGCAATCGTCTTCTCCGGGGATATGTCCTCCAAGGGAACTTTTTGCAACTGCCCCTCAGGTTTGGCCCTCGGGAACCACTTGCCGGAGGGTTCATTGGCGAGTGGTCATCTTGGCTTCAACCGTGTGAACATACCGGGTGAAGGGATCGATGGCTAGCTCAGTTTACCTAGCAAGATCTTGGTTGCCTCGAACGGTGATGACACCCTCCGGGGCGAGGATCTTCATGCATATGTAGTTGTGATGGGCGACCGCACCGAAGGCGTTCAACGTTGCCCGGCCCAGGATGGCGTTATACTGGTACGGCATATGGACCACATCAAAGGTGATGGTCTCCGTGCGCGAGGCGGGGCTGTTACCGAAAGTGATGGCCAGGTCGATTTGCCCCAAAGCCGTCACCGGCCTCCCGCCGAAGCCTACGAGGGGTATGCTTGGAGGCGACAGGCAATCCCTTGGGATCATCATTTTATCGAAGGCATCAGCGAACAGGAGGTCGGCGAAGCTTCCGCCGTCCACTAAGATGCGTCTGACTTCGAAGTCTGCAATGATGGCGGAGATGACGAGGGGGTCCTGGTGCGGAAAGTGGATGCCCAGAGCGTCCTCGGGGCCGAAGGTGATGGGAACTTCGGCGTGTCGGGGTGGCCCGTGCACAGGCCATGCCGCGACGTGGTGGATTTTTCGGGCATAGGCGCGGCGTTGCCTCTTGGATTTTAGACCAAGCGAAGATCCTCCTGTTATCATGCTTATGACCCGCTGACGCGGCTCGCCGTGGCTCCCCTCGATTTGCGGCCTCGGGGGCGGGCCGGGCAATTGATTGCCGGAGCCCCTGGTGCCTTCGCACTCGGCTGGTTACTGTCGGCGATTGACGTAGTCGTTCATGGCCGCGATGGTACGGCAGTCCGCGGTTGTGTGCGAGCACTCGCCGTGGAGGTCGCAATACGACGTAACTCTCTCTGTGGCGTCCCGAGCGTCCGACTGGCGCCCCTCGCGGCGTCCGCGGCTTCAGCCGCGGCCGCGACCTCCCCGGCCTCTGCGTTTTGGTCCTTCCTGATTTTGGGCCATGTCGACATGGTTGACCCTGCGGCCCTTCGGGAGGTAGTTACTGCGTGGCTTGGAGCTGGCCGGCGCGGCCTGCTCCGGCTCGTTCGAGGGCTTTTGGGGCATGGTGGCGCTTGCCCCCTCCGCCCTCCTGTTGCTGTCTTCTTCCGTGCGGGCGTACTCCTCCATTTTATCAAAGAGCTCGGTGACGGTGGAGATGGGCTTGCGAGCCAGCCTTTCCGATAGCGGGCCCTTCTGCAGCCCGCAGGTTGCCTCGTTGATGACCGTAGTCTCGTCGACGCCCTTGACTTGGCATTTAACCTCCGCAAACTTCCTAAAAAAACTACGGAGGGATTCGCCCAGGGCCTGTTTTACCGCGAACAAGTGTCCCGCATCCTTCGGCTCGACGTAGTTTCCCTAGAAGTTGTTACACACCATGTCCCGCAGCTGCTCCCAGGCGTACACGGATCGGGAGGGTATCGTGAAGAACCACGTGAGGGCGACGCTCTTAAGGGCAAGTGAAATGCTTTTTGCCTTCATGGTGTCGTCCCCCCCAGCGGCCTCTATGGCCGTTTCGTAGACCCGGACTAACTCTGCGGGGTCGGTGCTGCCTTCGAAAGGCGTAACGTCCGGCATCTTGAAGTCTTTGGGCCAAGGCTGCTTCCCATTACCTTCGTGAATTGGGGTCCCATGAGCAAGGGGTTTGTGTCTTGAGTTAGTGGTGGCGGAAGGGTCCGGTGGAGGCACCGTTACCGCGAGGCCGCCCCCCGCAGGTTGTCGCAGGCTAAGCATCTCCCGCCGGAGGTCGGCCAGCTCCCGCTTGAGGGCCTCGTACGCCTGCTGGGTTACTCCTGCGGTTCCGGGTGTCGGGGCCGGAGGTTAGGGGTTGGGAGGGGGTGCTTCGGTGGGCTGGCCGTCGCCTCCGGTGATGCCACCGTGTGTGAAGTTATTTGCTTCTTCTTCCGCGGTCCGCGCGGCCGCTGCTGCCGCCGCGGACGTCCTACTTCTCTTGGCCCTTGGTGTGTTGGGTGCCGCAGCTGCCGCTATCGCTTCGGCCGTGGAGACTTTGGATGCGACCCTGCGAGGGGCCATTTGCTGTCCCGGATCTCGTGACCTTCCCGCCGAACCCCACGGACGGCGTCAACTGTCGTGGTATAAAAAGGACCAGACAGTAAACAAGAGGGGAGACCCTCGGCCTCGGAGCGAGGGGCCGAAGGGTCTCGAGTGTGGGAGTTCCGGACTAGAAATGCACTTGTGTTTATTGCCAGAAAATTTTGTCTCCCCTTTACATGGTGAAGGAGGAGGGCTATTTATAGTATTTCCTGCCTGGTACATGAAATTACACTTGTACCCCTAATGAAGTACATTGAACGTAGGGGTAACAGGGGAGTTTCTAAGTCTAGACGTAGGTCTGGGCGCACGGTAGTCCTCCCTGGACCTGGTCTACCCGGATCGTGGACCCGGTCTACTTCCGATGTGCCCTTGTTGGTGGTGACGAGGCCCCTTCAAAGCCTCCCCCTCGGAGGGGCATGTCACCCCCCTCGGGGGTGTCTTTGCTTCTGCCTCCTTGAGACCTCGGGGATCCCTTCGGAGGCTTCGGGGATCCCCTCGGAGCCTTCGGGACACCTTCCCGGGTTGCCTCTGGCAGCATCTCCGGGGGTCTCGGGGCCCGTCCGGAGGCCCTTCGTCGTGATCTCCTGCGCCCCCCCCCCCGAAACGTAGCAGGTCCTTCGGGGGTGTCGCCTATGCCGTGGGGCCGGTGGACCGCCCCTACGACAACCTGCCTTTACATGAACTTGCAGACATGTTAAGGGAAATGGTTATGGTGCTATTTGAGAATAGTAGAAGAATTGAGGAAAGGCTACAGAGAAGGATTCTACCGGCTATCTTATAACAATTGATGATCAAGCCAAAGATATTAGTCTTACCTAAAGGCTCAAGCATCTGTAAATTAGAGTGCTCAAACGAGGGACACTAACAACGGCGACTTGAGACATATTGTTAAGGCATTGACTCATAAGTACACTTGTCTTCGTTAGTTCCTAGGGCCGGCCCAGCAGAAACGTGACCATCTCTATCTAGGCCCTCTCGTAGAATTTTCTCCGCCTTTCCCATTGGAATAGGAATTGGAACTGGAATTCATCGGAGATATTGACGGAGCCTCCTCAATGACGTGTTGCCACTCGGTTCTCTCCGCGGCGGCCTCCGCCGCTAGCAGCAGGAGCACGCCGTCATGGCTGCACCGCCTCCACGCCAAGGGTGGCCTCTCCTTCCCCTCCCACCTCCACATCGACGACCTGCTCTACGGCCAACCCCCTCCTCTTCCGCCGCCGCCGCCGTCCTCTTCCTCCAATCAGCAGCACGCCGTCGCCCAGGAACTGCCTCCCAAGGCTAAGCATCCTAAGCCCAAGCAGCAGAAGCAGCAGCCACCCCGCAGTAACAACTCCTCCCGACCAATCCCTAGCAGTACACAACCGCTGCTCTCCGCCATCATCTCCGACCTCTTCGTTATCCCCTCCAATCTGCCACCCCCCTCGACACGCAAGGCCTTCCGCAAGCAGTCCCGACCCCGCCCTCGCCCCGACAACTCCCCTCCTCCCCACAAGGACAACAAAGACAAGAAGGCCAAGGCCAAGGCCAGGAAGCGCCGCCGGGCCGAGCGGGCCGTCGATGCCGACGGCGAGAGGTCTACCAAGACCGAGGTCACCGTCATCGACACCAGCACCGACGGATGGAAGGCGGCTAAGCTGCTCGTCCGCAAGGGCGCTGTCTGGAAGGTCCGAGACAAGGAGGCCTCGGGGGTCTCTGAACCTGAGGATCTCAACAAGGGCAAGAGGAGGGCCGGCCTTGTCTCTAAGATGCAGAGGGACAGGGAGAAGGAGAAGGAGGAGGAGGAGGAGAAAGAGGCCACCTTGCAGGTCGCTACTCTTACTTTCTCACGTGTTTGTGATGTTGTCTTCATACGTTATACTGCTTAATCTGCTTGCCCTTGGAATGTGAACTATTTTATTGGTTCATCTAAACAAAGCTTGCATTTTTACGAAAATGTAGCATCCCTCTGTTGGAAACAATGATGAGAAGGTACGGAGGGGTGTTTAGATCATATGTTTTGTTCAGGTTCACAAATTTATTCCCATTTGCATTGAAATGTACATGTTGATTGACTTCTTGGACAAAGATGTAGTGCCCTGGGATGATTCAGGCAGGGCGAGTGGTGAATTTGGGCACTCCTAGATGTTGTTAGGTGTTCTATTGCGTGTGTCCGTGTGCCACATGTGTTCCGCATACGTTTGCTTGTGCACATCCATGTGCCCCGTTCACACAAAACTGTGCACAAGCCTGCGCACATACATTAAATTGTGCATGTAGAGAAAATCTGCTGGTCATAAAATTTTTATTGTTTTGATATATGCTTTATGCAGAAAAATCATATCTTGTCTTGTGTGGTGTGGTTAATTGCTACCCTACTTCAAGGGTCATATGTGTTGCTAGATGTTTTTGATGTTGGGAATACATAATTCTGTGCAACATGTTTTGATTGACCAGAGTACAGAATGGATAGTTCTAGTAATTAGTGTTGCTTTGCTCATCACTAGGTTGGCCATTGGTATTATAAATGCCTCATGAGCAAAATGCATTGAGTGCCAACGATTGTTATCATTGTAGAGTGATGGTTCTGGAACATAAGCTTTGTGGTTATTCACATGGTAAAATAGTAATAACATCAATGGAAGTGTATTATCAGCCAAATAGCAAAATCAAGTGGATGAAGTACAATCTCTTGAGGATGCATAGCATTTTTTTTAGACGAACAGGACCAGTGTTCTAAAAACAAGTCTACTTGGCCGTATACAAGTAACGATTGCACTACCTGTTAGCTGGTTATATCGCATAATCGGGTCAGTTGTGCTGTATAATCACTACTAGGTGGGGTGATCTGTCGAGTACCTGTTACCGATTTTTAGAACCTTGAATAGGACATCAAAATTGATGCCCCAGTCCCAAACTCCCAATATTATTGGAACTGAGTTTTCAGGCAGTTTAGCTCAGTACATTAGCGATTACACATCTCTCTTTGAGTTCCTCTACTCTTTTGTTCTATAGCTTTCCAAAGAAATATAAAGCATTACATCCACATCCTTTTTCCACTCTCTTCCAATTCTTGGATCTTCAGGCTTCATTTTCTTCAGCTTCACAGATCATCAGCCTTCCTCCCAGGTCAAGCATCTTCATTCTGCTGTCAACATCATCGGCTTCAGTACCAAGGCCTCCAGCCACTTGCAGCAAAGATCCATCTGTTGTCGTTTTAAATCCTGGAAAAGTTGCGCTCGGCTTCTCAAACTACTCAATATTTTCCGCCAACCTTGCTTCATACTGAGCCAACCTCTGCGCTGAAAGATAATATCATTACAGCATTTCCACAAACACCATAAGACAGCAGCAATAACAGAATTTTGAACAGCATGCTTCTTACTGCTAATCCAATACTTTGCAAAGGATTCAAAATTGGCGCCTGTCAATTTTAAACATATCGGCTAATTCAGCCCAGAGGCATTTAGCCACAATGCAGTCAAAAAACAAATGATTAATGGATTCATTTTCAGAACAAAAAGCACAGTCCAGAGGCTTCACCGCGTCACAATATTTCTTTTAAGCAAATTGTCCTTAGTCATCAACTTATTATGAGACATGAGCCACAAGACATGCACTCTAGAAGGAACTGTAATAGACCAAATTGCAGGTATATAGATTGGCAAGACATCCCTAAAGTTAATAATAGCATAAAGAGATTTTGCAGAATAATGACCATTGCTGTCATACTGCCAGATCAAAGCATCTTCCTTGTTAGACATATTTAAGTGCTGCATTATGCCTTCCAACTCATACCATCTAAGCATAAGAGTGTCAGAAAAGGTTCTTCTGAAAGAACACCTAATTTGATTGTCAACCCAAATCTCTGAAATTGTCTTACCTTTCTCATTAACCACACTATAAAGATCCCAAAATTGCACAGCTAGAGGAGAGGTACCAAACCAAATGTCCTCCCAGAACTTAATCTTTCTACCATTTCCTACCATCCATCTATACCCAAACTTCATAGCTTTTGCTGCCCACAGCACCCCTTTCCAGAAATTAGAGGCATTGGTATCAGGGCATCATAAAATGTTAGTTTCTACAGTTCTATACTTACTATCAATTATTTTCCTCCACAGTTTATTTTCACCCTGAATATATCTCTTGGCCCAAGAGCCCAACAGACTCATATTCAGATCTCTTATGTTTGGAACACCAAGGCCCCCATACTCTTTCTTCATGCAAACAAGATGCCACTTAGCTAAATGCAGTTTATGATTACCCTTGAAGTCATAACACAAACAATTAGCCATATGAGTATTTATCAACTTTAAAGCCCACTTGGGGAATTTGAAAAAAGACAGCAGGTAAACAGGGATACTTGCTAAGCAAGACTTTATTAGAACTAATCTCCAACCATAGGAAAGAAGCTTTCCCCTCCAACCTGAAACCCTTTTCAGAATCTTATCAACTAGATTTTGGGATTGGATTGGGGATCGATCACAACTGCCCAAATAATCCCACTATTTCCTCTTCTTTCTTCTCTGCATCTGGGCCATCCCCTTCACCAATGACGCCGTGAATGCATTCGTCCTCTTCCGCTTGTTCTGACGCTGTCACGATTTAACCGTGATTTTGACTTCTGATTCCCACTCGACGGAGATGATGTTGATGCACCTTCCGATCCAGCAGCGACAATCAATCGAGGAACCTCACCCCCATCGCCAATCCAGCTTGAGTTGATTCCAAATGGAGTGTGAGGGCTCACCCTATCACTTGGAGTCTGCGGCTTGGCACGAGCCCCTCGCAGCAGAGTTGGCGAAGATGCATCTCGGGGCGATGTGGATCTCCCTGGAGATTGCTGATGAGTTGCCAGAGATCTGCCGCGCTTCACCAGGGAGCTCCAGGTCGGCCTTGCCTCGCCGCCGCGATCGCCTTGTTTTTCACTTCCGCTCCTTTCAAATTTCCGGCCCCAATGCATAGCATTTTTCTCTAAGCCTTTTGTCTAATGCATGTTTACTCCAGGGAAACATTCATGCTTGTAGTGGAGTCCAGGAAAACATTCATGCTAGTAGTGGAGATGTGATGAAAGAATCAGATGATCCCATTCTAACTCTAAAAAGGTAAACCTGATTAATTCATCTCTGATGTTAAGGGTGCTCTGCGGTCGCAACCCAAAAGCCGAGAATTGATGCCCATTCTGAGGTGCTAAAGAAAATTTTCTTTTATATGAATATTGCAGACCTAGATGCTCTGAACCAGTACCAGAAGGCCAAAGCGCAGGAATTCTTCATTTACAAACAACAAATAGAGGCAAGAAGAATGGGTTAGCCAGCCCTAAAGGTGACTTAAAAGGGTAATGAAGCCAATAATCACATAGCAACAACATTGTCGTTACTTTGAGATTAACAATTTCGGCAAACTCATTATAATGAGTTTGTGTTATCCTCTTCATCTGTTGATGTCTTCATTGGTCCCTACTAGATATTCTGATTCCTATTATTCGTGGCGTCTGAAGCTGGAAGAATGTCGTGTTTGAAGATGAGCTCTTGCAAAGTCATCTAAATGCTTGTGTTAGCCAATGACGCAGTGGATGGGGATTTGACTCATTTCTTTTGTTTGACCTGTTATATGTTGCAACTTAGATGGGTGGTGTAAATAATGTTTATATTGGTAGCTCGGTTGTACTAGTTCAGTTGCCAATGTTGGCAAACTGTTGCCTGTATGGTTTAAGAATTGGCCGTATAACAAAAAGTGGTTTAAGAATTGACCGTATAACAAAAAGTTGCTGTTTCTGTCAGTTTATTTTGTGCAAATATGTGGCTTCCCATCTTGATGGAGTATCTTGCATTGTCATCGTAATCATCTTTTACTGTTGAAAAGTTATTATCTCTTTTTAATTATCGATGTCCCTAAAATGGTTTTATTTTATTGAAAGTTTGGTAGGTTTCTTTGGGAGTGAGCTAGCTTTGCTGTGGTGAATAGGGACATCATCCTACTTAATTAATACTCCTAGCTCTATTAGTTATGGTTTTGGGGCAATTTGCTCACTAACATTATAAAGATCCTACGAGTTGGAAAATAGCATCGGTGTGTTATTGATATGTGGCTTTATGACTCACTTATTATTTTCACATTGGATTTTATTTTTTAATTTGTACATTTTTGCAATGTTATTGAACGAATTATCCCTTATGTTTTTCCTCTCGGGGTAGTTTTGTCCAAACTGCGAGTAGAGTACTCGTTTATTTTCTTTTTTGCTTATTTTGCCATCCATCATTTAAGGTGCTGATTCTAACCTCTTCCGATTATTGTAGCTCAATATTGCTAACTGCGAACTATAACTGCAAATGTTAATCCTCTCAAGTTAAGTAAGTTTAGCCGTTGAGGTCAAACAGCAACTATCATGCAAACATTATTTTTGCCATAAAAGGATTAGCACAACGTTCTGCAAATCCGACTGACATAACTGATTTCATATAAACAACACAACGTTACGTCCATCTTAATACATATCTTCACTCAAATATCTCCAGCTCTTCGAAGCACAGGTTCCTCATAAAATATATTCAGAATTACACGACGACGACTGCTACTACGTGCACATCGCTAAGTAAACATTTCGTGAACCTCACGTTACTCTACTGACAAGAACAGATACATCTTATTTGCTGTCAGAAATAGCAGCATGATATGATCAGCTCTCTGTGTCGACACCAGGCGCCACCACCTTGATCATCCTCGGCTTCTTGCTGGCTCCTGCAGCAATGGTGGCTGGGAGATGTTTCTGTTAAGAGGATCCCTGCCTGCCCAAGCTCTATTTGGACAAGCCTCTGACAAACTACATGTTCCTCATAAAAAAAAGAGGATAGAAGAGACCGGTGAGAGGATGCTATGCCTCGATATGATATGTTAGCTTATGTTTATCTAAAAGTCTCAGAAGTCGCAGCAACCTATTCAAGGGAGCTTCTTCCGAGTCCGACGCCAGCCTCTAGAATCTACTGCTTCTTCCTACATTTTTGGTTCGTGGTGCAATTGCAACAATATAATAACATGAGCAAAGTGTTTATGTTTTTTAAAAAAAATATAAAAAAAAACTTCTAGGCAAAGTTCTTCACTTGCATAGGCATAACGGGATCTCTTCTGGAACGAGGTGGCCTAATAAATCAGTGATGCTTCGTGTATGGACCCAAGTTTTTGCAAGTGAAACATACATACACGCATGGACTAGCTAGTCCTGGAAAAAAGGAGTGAATGATTGCCCGGCCGGCCGGTCGGTAGTGAGAAATCAGACAGCGAGATCTCAACCAGAAAAGAAAAGGTTGGAATTGATTGGGTTGGTTCCATTTCCATACACAAATTCAGTTCATTTGTAAGCTAGTTTACATGAGTTGCAAGCTGCCTGCCTGCCCCTCCCTGTTCTATCAGCAGATTAACCACCAGTTAAGCTCCCTCCTGCTATACTCTCGGATGGATGAAGCGTTTCTTTCACATCAACCGCCTGCCGGCTGCCATGCCAATATGTAACGTCCTAATAATCAATCGCCTAGTGAATTTACCAACCAATTGCTTGCCACAATTAAACAACACACGCATGACGCCTATGTACTTACTTACAGTTGATATTCGATTACCAATTGATGTCCTCTGCAAAACATACATAAATAGCCACACACGCTAACCAGGTACCGTACGATCGATCGACGCAGAGTAATTTGATCGATATTGTGCCTGTATCTGTATCTGTATGGGAGGTCAGATCAATGTGTTTGTCTCGTAGAAATGGCTTTGATCAAAATCAAAGGACTTGTCATGTACTAGTATTATTATTGACTACTTGGAAGCTCTTTTCAGGTACCAACACCCATCATATATAGCAGGATTAAACGATCTTTTGAGAATTGAACCTGCACCAGAAAGTTGCTAATTCATTATCAACAGCATAAACTAAGCACATGATGATCCCATGATCGACGATTATCTAATCTAGCGGACCTGCTTGCAGCACTCGATCGCATGAGAAGAGGAGACTGGCAGATGGTTCCAGGATCCCATGTTTATGCAAAGACGTCTCTTAGTTCATGCAGCAGGTTAATTGCAACCGCCAGGAAGCTTAGTTATTTACCAAACAATTATAGTAGCAGGAGTAGTACTGTAGTAGTATATATATACATATATGTTTCTATAGATCCATCATGCTCCACGGGTGGTTGCAGAAAGAAAAGGCCATCGTGAATCGTCATGGGTCACTTTACATAGAAGCAGAAGAAGTTTCTTAAGGTTTGTTTCTCTGCTTTTCCATGAATTGGAATGTGATATGCAAACTGTTCCGTTGACAATTTTTCAGGGAGTTTCTCCTGTCCTGTCCTGTACTGATGCAAACACCACAACCCCACATCCTCCATGCATGAACTTCGCTGGATTTTAGGATGGTGACTCCAACTCCAGTAATTTGAAAATTGTTCCTCCATGCATGCTGTTAGAGGTGCACACTCTGCCTACGACATTGTATCCTTGTTAAGCCTTGCATATATATATTATTGTATTATATGTGTTGACTTGCGAGCACGTAAGTTGTGTCCATTCTCGCTCTTTCCCCCAAACCCCTCAGAAGCAGTAGATCCGGGAGATCACGACTACTACGTGGATCCAGAAGTTGTAGGCCTAGGAGATGATGAGAAGTAGTTTAGTTCTTTTAGTCTAGGTCTCGTCTCAGTCTAGCTGATTCTGTTGGTGCTTACGTGCATCCTATATTATCTGAGTTTTCTAGTACGGACCTACTGTCAGTGAGTAGGGATAGAGAAGGGGTGCTAAAACAAAGCACTGACGAGAAAAGGCAAACTCAGCACCTGGCTACTTGAGTGATGTGATAATTTCTTATAGGTAGCCACCTACCGTAGATGTCCTAAGAGGCATGTACAATGCACGTGCACAGAAAAAGCTAATCTTTCTTGCCATGTATAATAGGTAAGGTGCTTATTTTATAGCATCGATGTTTGATTAGGCATTAGTGTTTAAGATGTGTTTATGCATATAACTATATATAATCAATAGATAATACAATCATAATTATCTAAGCACCTACAAAAGAGATGCATTAGAGGAAATAACTTTTACATAGATACTTGATGATGTTACTATATTATCTTTCTTTAAGTACTCGTATATAAACATCTCGTATTGTACATACCCTAACACCCTAACAAGTAAATAGACAGTTCCCTAAAAAAAAAAGTAAATGGACAGCGCTACAGCCTTGCTTCACAAAGGCACAGGATGTGAATCCGGGAAAGGAGATCCTCTGGAGAAGCACAATGATGTGCCGGTACTTGACATTCTATGCAATGGTTGACCGTATGCTAGAGTCAAATTTGCCTTAGTTGAAGCCAAAGAAAAAAAGGTTCCATTTACTTGAACATTTTGACGCACTCATGACTATGTAACCAAACTTTTTTAGAAGGAATAATTCTAGTTTACTCCCTTCAACTATCAAAAAAGTCTGATTTACCCCCTCTAAACTTCAAAACCGGTTATTTAACCCATCTAAATTTACGAAATCCGGTCAATAAACCCCTCACGCCGGTTTCATATAGCGGTTTTGCACACGCGACCTCTTATTTGTCCCCGTCAGCATGTACGTGTCCCAGTCATCCCCTCACCTCCCATTTCTGAATATTCCACATTTCTTCTTCGTCTCTCCCTTCTTCTTCTCCGTGGAGCTCCTTCGACCGAAGCCTCTACTGGCACCACCTCCCTCCGGCGCTAGCCAACCTCCCCCGCTCCCACACCGTGTCCTCCCACTACCGCCTCCCCTTCCCATTCGTCGGCCGCCTCCTCCTCACCACATCCCCCACCTCATAGGCCCGCCACCTCCTCCTCTCCTCATCTGCCCACCGCAGTCTCCCCTCCCCATTGTTGGCCGCCTCTCTGCAACGCAACCCACACCGACCGCCACCTCCCCACCAAAAGTGCCCACCAATGCCTCCTCTCCCGATCCGCCCGCCACCGCGTACGTCTCCTCCCTGCTCGCCGGCCGCCTCCTCCCCACCGCCTCCCCACCAAATCTGAATCTGGCCGGGGTCAACATGGATCTAGCTCTCCGCCACCTCCACCGAGCCAGATCTAGTTGCCTCCGAGCCGATCTGGCCTCCCACCGGTCTGCGATGGAGCGGTGATTGGTGTGCGACGGTGGGCGGTGGAGTGACGGGTGGATGCACGTGGCATCAGTGACAGTGCGATGGTGGTCGGTGGACGTGGCGGGCCGGCACGAAGCTAGTTGGTGTGCGACACCGGCCGGTGAGCGTGTAGGTTGCGCTGTGACAGCGAACGCACAGGTGGGCAACACGGCAATGAGCTCGGGCGCGGTTGCGAGTGGCTCGGCCGCACCGTAGCAAGTGTGCCGACGACGAGCGTGGTGACCCGGCGGCGAGCGTAGTGAGGAGGTCGGGCGCAGCGGCCCATGCCGACGAGCAAGGCGGGCATCTCAAGAAGCGCATCAGGGCCGAGCGCTCCGGGTCCTAGGGGCCCAGGCCGCCGCCACTAGTCTCACGCTCGCTCGACCGCCTCCGCGTGCTCCTCTAACTCGCCCCCTCTGTTCCCCCCGACTCTGCGCCCCGCGACAGCGCCATGCCCAAGGTGAAGAAGGGAACGAGGACAACAACGCTTCTTTGCCCTCGCGACCGTCACGATCTCAAGCGGCCGAGGACGACGGTGTTGTTGTCGACGGTGAGCTCCTCCTCGGGGCATCATCACAAAACCGGAGGGAGAGGGTGCACGGAGGTGGCGCTGGCTCTGGATAGGTTGTCGGAGATGTACGAGCAAGTGGAAGCGGTGAGGCAGAGGGAGGTGGCGTGGCTGGAGGAGCGGCAGCTGGAGGCCATGCGCGACCTCGAGATCGAGTGCATGAGGATTCTCGTCGACGTTGCCATCTCCGCCTGAGCCGAAGGAGCTCCATGGAGAAGAAGTTAGAGATGAAGAAGAAATGGGATGTGAGGAGATGCTGATTGGGACAAATGAGAGGCCACGTGTGCAAAACCACTCCTTTAAACCGGCCCGAGGGGTTTAGTGACCGGATTTCGCAAGTTTGGGGGGTTAAATAACCGGTTTTGAAGTTTATGGGGGGGTAAACCAGACTTTTCTGATAGTTGAAGGGAGTAAACTGTACTTATTCATTTTTAGAATGTGACCAAAATATATTTCAATAATACCAATATCCCATACACGTAAAATGAGATACTAACATATTAATGTGTATGTTTTATAAAGGTAGTTTGAGAAATTTCACCTAGGGATTGAGGGTGTCGATGAATTACTGTCGATATTTACAAGTAAATGTCAGGGACACAGCTCTCGAGATCACGTAAGAAGAGACAATGAGTTTTTTTAGACAGGACCAGGCCTTCTTCGCGAGGGAATAACAATAATACACTTGTGTTCTTGTATTGAACGAGGTTACAAAGCATAGCAAGCCACTGAAACTAAGAAATATTGTCAATGGCTTCTATTTGTGTGTTCATCTCTTTTTTCCCCCTGTCTGCCGGCACTGCCCCTTATAAAGCGTTGAAGGGGTGGCAGTTGATGTGCGTCAAGAGACACCTTGACGGTTGTTAGAATCTGCACGTTGATGACGGTTGTTCTCAGTGAGACGTTCTCCTCGCACGTTCGCCAGACGGTTATTGCTAAAGACGGGGAGAGGTGTGTGCAGTTATGTCAGAGACACATACGGGCACGTGTTCTATTAACTACCATACATAGTCGTGCATGGTGTGCATGGCCTCTAGTCGATAAGATAGGGCATGCATGTCTGTCTGTGAGACTTATCAACTAGAAGATGGTCGTGTCTGTCTGTGAGACTTATCAACTAGAAGATGGTTGTGTTTTGACCTGGTCGTAACAAGCCTTACGACCTAGGTGTGGTCGTAACCTGAACTGGTCGTGTTAAGCATCGCCGAATAGGGATATACTAGAGAGCTATTTAGAATATTATTATCTACAATGAATATTATAGATAATAGCTTTATTAATTGAGAATTATTCGATCATCGTCGGAGGGCTTATTTCATTCAAAGGGGGAAAAAGGAGGAATTTAATCCAAAAGGGGAAAATCCTATGAGGGTGTTTGGTTTGTAGAATTACACGTTGGTTGACTCACAAGATTGATTATGGATGGCAGATGGTACGTTACATTACAGTTACAGTGCGGTGCAGTAGGTAATCAGTCTATCTATCAGTTCTCAGATCTGGTGTGGTGACATTGCAGACAGATTTACACACAGTATCAGTATGGGGAGGGCCGGAGTGTCGCGGGCACCTCGCCACCCTACAAATCAGCGTCGTCATTTCTTCCTCTTTTACTCGATTTTCTCCACCTTACCGACAGCAGCAGCGCCGGCACGCCACCACCACTGCGCGCCATGCCCAAGCCACAGCCACCGCCGTCCACCTCACCCGACACTCCCTCCACCACCGCCGCCGCCCCTGCTCCCGGCAGTGAGGCGCGCAAGCCGCCGCACCCCCTGGGCCCGGAGTCCCTCGCCGCCTCCGCGCGCTCCCTCCTCGCTGCTGGCCGCCGCTCCCCCGTGACCACCCTCGTCGCTGCCTTCTTCCTCCTCGCCCTCTTCATGTACGGTGAGGACGTCCGCACCATCGCCGAGCTCTCCATCGACGACTACCTCTACCCCGACGCCGACCTCTACAACGTCTCGGGGCTGCCCCCCGTCGCCCTGCCCCCGCCCACCTGCGACCTCTCCCGCGGCCGCTGGGCCTTTGACAACACCTCCCTCCCCGTCTACAAAGAGAAAGAGTGCACCTTCCTCACCGCGCAGGTCACCTGCCTCGCCAACGGCCGCCCCGACGACAAATGGCAGTACTGGAAATGGCAGCCCAACAACTGCTCCCTACCCACGTACGTACTTTATCTCTTTCTAGATCTGCAGGAAATTGTTAAAGCTTGCGTCTTTCTTCGCTGATTTGTTCGTTGAATGAATCGAATCGAATTCAAGGTTCGATGCGCGGCGGTTCATGGAGAGGATGCGGGGGAAGCGGCTCATGTTCGTGGGGGACTCGCTGAACCGGAACCAGTGGGAGTCGCTGGTGTGCCTGGTGCAGCCCATTCTTTCCAAGGGCAGGAAGAAGATCGTCAAGAGGGGCTCCCTCACCATCTTCCACGCCAAGGAGTACCGCGCCACGCTCGAGTTCTACTGGGCGCCCTTCCTCGTCGAGTCCAACTCCGACAACCCCAAGATCCACAGCATCGAGCACCGGATCATCCGCCCCGAGAGGATCGAGGGCCACGCAAAGTACTGGAGGGACGTCGACTACCTCATCTTCAACACCTACATCTGGTGGATGAACACACCCGAAATGAAAATCCGGTCAGTGCCCGCTGCATTGACATTAATGCCGAGCTTACTTATTAGCTATTGCAGCTGTATGCTAAAATGTGGGTCCTTTTCTTGGATTTTTGCAGGAGGCCTAATTCAAGGTATTGGTCGGAGCACGACGAGGTGGAGAGGACTGAGGCCTATGGCCGGGTGCTCAAGACGTGGTCCGACTGGTTGAACGAGAACATCGATCCGGCACGGACATCCGCGTTCTTCATGACAATTTCTCCTCTTCACATCAGGTGATTAAAAGTTGCATTTGTGATTTTTCTCACGTACAAACAATGGCGGTTCCTTATGGACTTCAGTTAAGTTCTTTCAGGACCTAGGAGCAATTTGCTTCAATGCAATCTTGAATGTTGTGGGGGGCACTGTCGGTCCAATAAGACACCCTACATAGGCTTGATTAAAGTGGTTTGTTAAGTCCAAACCGCTTTCCAGAGAAGCAATTTTCCTCTGGTTCTAGTCTGCAGGGCACAACGTCATTGTCCACCACAAGATGTGGTCAATGGAAGTCAGCTGTTAGGTTTGCTCATGACCCACTGACTAGGAACAAAACTCGCCTAATTTTTGGGTCTTATAGCCAGCATAGCAAGCCTAATTTTTGGGAATCCTCCACCATATTTCTCGTGTGTTGTTGTATGATTCACATGCTATCCGAGATCATTGCTTAAAAGCAAGGCAACATGCAGCAAATAAACATCCATAGTATAGAGTCTTTAGGATCCCAACAAATTTCTAGGTGTGCCGGCTAACAAATAGGAAGAGAAAAGCAACATTTTGGTACAACAATAAAAGGAGGACTGTTTCACATGGGGGGTGATGGAATGGTGTGGCATCCTGTGCATCACAAGCAACATGCATGCTAGGTTTTGACTTGTCAACACCCTCCAGAAAAGAAAAAAGAGACCCCGCTGTATCCGAATTGGCACCTCATTGTTTATTGTTGTCCTCACATATCGATGTAGACTGGAGTACCCAGGAGACGTGTTTGGTGAGTTTTCACTGCTAAAAGATCTTAATATGAGTTTTTACCAGAAAGAAAACCCTCCGCTATAAGGTTCAATTCTGCAGAAGTATGGCGTATATGAGTCTAACTGCAGAACCAAATGTAATTTGGAAAATGGTCTTACTCCACTTCTGAAGAAAGAAGGTTTTTTCTGATGACTATTGGGTATTTATCATGCCATTGTGAAAAGTTGAACTTGTTATCTTGGAATTTTTGAAGTTAGGTTGATACGTGGGGTAATAACTGGAGGTCCATATTCAACAAAACCCAGATACTTTTACTAGGAGTATTTACAATATCTATGATATATCTATCTCAATGTCGCCTGGGCCAGCAAGAACAAGAAGGTATAGTAGTGCTAGTAGATCTGATGGAACAGTACAATTCATGGAACTCTCAAAGATGGTCATTGAGGCAGAAACATAATGGTAAGAGTAATAAATCAATAGTGGTGGCCATTGACTTATCATCGATGCTACCATCACCAATTAAATTAAATATGGGTCCTGAATTTATAAATTGTGTATCTGTGCCCAGCAGTGAGTTTCATACCCGTCCTTTTTTTTGGGTTGCTAGTCAACAGTCCATTCACTTTGTGGAAAGCTTATCGTCTGATGGCTGTCAGACTGAATTTTGACTCTTAACGTCTGTTATATCACATCTCCCATGTGGATGTCAGCAAAATTTAGGCTGATTGGTTGTTACTTGTTATCTTAATCATTCTGGTCTTTATGATGTTTCATAAAATGATAATATGTGCTAGATAATTAAACAACATAGATGTGCTATGTGACACATGACAGATGTATTTAATCGCTAAGTTCTATTAGTTTTTCAAATCATGTGCATTTCTAAGACATTTTAGAACCGCCTTATTGTTGAAGCGAGTGCTTCTGGAACATACTAAAATATAGGAATCATGTGTCTTGAGTGCCTCATGTCCTGTGCAAAAGTAGTATTGTGCAAAGTTAATGTCGGTGTCAACAATACTAATGTTATATAAATCTGACTCCACATCCTTTCACATGGATATGTCCCAGAGAGCATCAGAGAAAGCAGACACCATTTGCTGCACTGCACGTTGGACGTTGAAGTTATTTCACACCCCTTGTGCAAATGTAGATTTGCAAATCATTCTACTGTAATTGCGTATAAATCATGCTGCTTTCTTGAAATGCTGGGAGATTTTATTTTGATGTACTCGTGTACAAGTTGATCTTTTTTTTCTGAAAAAAAGGAACATATTTTAAAGCAATTGTGGTTACATCATGTCAGCATAAAACCAGCTTCAATTTATCTTTCTGTTGAACTAATCATACCCGCTGTTGAGTCATAAATTAGCATGACGGTGCACACATTTCTTTATCCGCTTCTAAAACATGTTTCCTTTTTGTGATGTTTCCCTTACGAACAGCCCAGACAAATGGGGAAACCCCAACGGGATCAAATGTGCGAAGGAGACACTTCCGGTGCTCAACTACACCGAGCCCCTCGACCTCGGCCACGACATGCGGATGTACGACCTGGTAGCAAGCGTGGCGAAATCCATGAAGAAAGTTCCCGTCACACTGATCGACATCACGAGGATGTCAGATTACAGGAAGGATGCCCACACATCCGTCTATTCAATCCGGCAGGGTAAGTTGCTGACGCCAAAGCAGAAGGCCGATCCGGACAAGTTTGCGGACTGCATCCACTGGTGCCTGCCCGGCGTGCCAGACGTCTGGAACCAGATACTCTATACAAGGATCCTGTCGAAATCTTCCCCTGCTCCGCCTCCTCCCTCCATCCCCATCCCTCCCCAATGAGAAGCCTTCGGTTTTTGACCCCTCCGTAGGAAGGAACTGTATCATTGTTTTTTGGGTAGTTTGGTAATAGTTAGAGAAAAAGAAAGAATTGAGTGGGCTGTTAACTAATGGCATGTAAGATCGTTCAATTGAATTGTAAATTAGCTTTGAGCTAGCCAATTGAGCAACCAGCAGCACTGTAGTAGGCAGTTGCACTCAGAACAAAGTCTGAAAATAGTCGCCAGACTATTAACCTGGATCATACAAGGGGCATAGTGATTCTGAAATATTCGAAAACTAGACGGGAAAGAAACCCGAAGAGAAACTGCAGATGCAAGGGGTGTGTGGGATCCTGTTTGTTTTTTGTATACATGAGGCTCGGAGAATCATGTAAGTTGTCTGAAGAAGTAATGGTTGCAGAGGAATCTAACGTGAGATAAACTTGCCAGAGGGCAAAGAAGCACTAGGGAGCGTACGTATGGTATGCCTGGCAGCCTGAGTGTGCCTGCCATTAGTCCTCTTGTGCTCATGCCTGAGCCCGAGTTTGCCCGCCATTTTAATTACTTTTTTTGTGGCATGCTGATGCTCCTCAAGCTCAAGATGCCAATGATGTGCGGATACTAGCTATTTCATCAGTGAGAAATGAGTACTACTAGAATTTTGTTGTACGCATTTCATTAGAATTTACTAGAATTTTGTTGTACGTATTTCATTAGACTTATTACTTTGGTTATTACATTATCATATTGGAACTATCTAGTAGTACCATTTTATTTGGTTGTTTGCCAATGTGCTTTTACTACTTTTTTGTGGCATGCTCCGGCCGGCAGCTTCGATCTGATGTGCGTATTTCCGGGGCGGCGGCTCATTCACAAGATGCAGCTTCCCAATAAATATGCTGCTGCTGCTGCTGCTTTTGAAACACACACACACACATATATATATATATATACTGCTTCCTCGTTGATCGATGCATTGCCAAGACGAACACGGCGATACAGAGCAAGCACCTACGACTACGTACTTAGCAAGTTCGTTTTACTTGAGAATTTTTTTTAAAACAAAGACCAGTTAGATGTCCGCGTGTGTTGCTATGGATTAAAAAAAAACATATTATCTCGTACATCTAGCCATCACTATCATACTCGAACTGCATCACGCCTCGTCTCCAGCTCCGCCTCCACACCCGACCTACGACGATCATGTTCAAAGAACAACTTGTTTAGGAAGGATGATTTGATCAAGCTCAAGACCAGTACCAAAACTTGTTCCAAGATAAGTTGTGTTTTGACCATATTATATTCAATTTTTCAAAATTACTTTAATTCAAATTATTACATGCTATTTCAACTATCAAATTATTTAATATTTTGAGTTTAGTTATGCACCTACTTGATTATGGTCGTCTTATTTTTGTATTACCGTAATCATTGGTCATCATGGCTTGGTTAATTATTAGTTGGTGTTATCATAGCACCAACATGAGTTGGTTAGACACGATTAGTATAGTTAGCCATGCAATGGATCATTGATATCATTTTAAATTGCAAATCTATACTTGACTAATTGATTATGAAACTTCTTTATTAAAAAAAGTGTGATGAATGTTGTCACCTGTTGATGGCATGTGCTGTACTTAATAAACAGGGTGAAAAAAGATTTAGACTAAGACAGGTGGAAAAGAATTGTGATATGACGGATTGTGCGCTTGGAAAATATGAATCTTGGTAACTTAAGAGTAGTTTGACAGTCTCGTCTTAGTCAATTAAGGACTTAACTTTATGCATCATTGAACTAAACCTTACTATACGATCACATGTCTGGTATGGAATAGACCTAACTTAGTAAGTTATGGAGTCTCGACAATGACTACTCAGGTAGTAGGTTAAGCTACATGTCAGGGTGGAGGTGTGGACTTTTTCTTGTGATGAGTTGCATTTATGGGCAGTTCGTCGTTTCCAGGTCTAACAGTGTGTGTCGGACTAACGAGCTGTGTGTAGTTTGGTGTCGGCTGTATGCACATCGGGAGGGTCAATTTATTGAGATGAAGTTTCTAAAAAGTTTTGTTATGATTGGTGATAACTACACTTGTTATATCTCGTGGGTAAAATGTACAACCTTTGTAGAGTGTTAACGATCTATTCGAATAGCCGCGTTCGCGATCATGGATATGCTCGAGGATTTCGCACGAGAGGCAGATTTTCACAAAACAGTTGGGACTTGGGAGGGACAACAGTGTGAATTAGTTTATATGGTTGTGTGAAAGAATTTATTAGGCTATGTGAGCTTTTGTGTAATACTTGTTAAATTACTATTGTTATTTATTTTGAATTACACATTTAGTATATTATTTGCAAAATAACCATAGAAGCTATTTCCTTTGAAATAAATAATCATCTATAATTACATTATGTGGTATAACTTGCTTAGTATTTGGAGTACTTGTACTTGCTGCAATCGTAATTGAGCTAAAGTGGAGTCTACGCCTACTTTTGAAGAGGAGTTTCACGAGGAGGTTGATCACTAGTCCTTATTCCCAATCGGTTGCCTGTGACAAGTTGATAGGTTCCCGCTGGAGTTGCTTTCATTCCGCTGTCGTTTATTTACTTAGTACTCAGTCTTGTGTGGGTTAATAATTGTAAACTTGACCAGAAAGTCTTAACTATTATTTATTACCAAAATTAACTGTTTATTCTTATATTCCCTATGTGTAGAATGATATTCATCTATATTGACACTGTGTGCACTAGCGTGATCTTAGACTAGCGCAGAGTGTCCATATTTGCATACTTAGGTTCCGACACATAACTATTAAAGTGAAGAAGAAATTGAATACCGATGTGGTGAAAAAGAGTAGATGCTCCTGTTCACCCGCTACGATGTTTGCTCGGTCCAACATATTGCATCATCGAGGGAGAGCGAGCTGTTGACATGCACGCACAGTAGAATAGGACATGACATCCCTGTAAGTTATTTCGTTGAATAGGGGTGCGTTTGGTTCGTTGAATTATCTGGTCCTGTACCGGACGGTTCAAGAAATGAGAACGTTCATGCGTTTGGTTGAAGGGATGGAACCAATCTATCTCGGATGAGATGGTTCAACTTTATAGAATATTCCTTGGAGATGCTATATCAACTTATTCCGAAAAATTGGCCGAACCACGTCGCCCCAGTCGCGCTCGCTCACGTGGCTTCGCTGGATTCGGAGTTAAAAAGAAATAGTTATGTATTTTTGAAATTAAATGATTTTTCAGTGCAACAATAATTCATTTTGGAATTTATAAATGCATTAAACCCCTTAAGTCCTTATAAAGACCTCTGTAAAAATAATTTATTCAAATACTATAATATTTATCATGATTAAATATAATTTTCTCTAAATTTTTGGAACTCTATTCAACCCACACAAAATTCAAACTCTATTCAACGACTCAAGCTAGGTTTGAATTTAGTTTAAGCAAATAACACTTGAACAACGAGGTTTCAAATTTTATTTGAGTATTAGCACATTCCAGGAACCTCCCTGAATTATTCAGCATTTTATGATTTTTTTGCTATTTTATAGAGCCAGGATCTGTTCGGACCGTCCAGATCAGAGGAGACGTTCGGACCGTCCGAACAGGTCGGTCTGTTCGGACCGTCCGAACAGGTCGGTCTGTTCGGACCGTCCGATCGGAATTGGACAGCCCGATCGGAGGAGATGTTTGGACGGTCCGAATGTCTCCTCCGATCTGGACGGTCCGATTCCGATCGGACGGTACAAATAGACCTGGGCTCTATAAAATAGCAACAAATTTCATAAAATCCTGAAATAATTCAAGGAGATTTTTGGGATGTGCTAATACTCAAATAAAATTTGAAACCTCATTGTTCAAGTGTTATTTGCTTAAACTAAATTCAAACATAGCTTAGGTTGTTGAATAGAGTTTGTATAGAGCTTAGGAAATTCATAACTAATTCATGTGAACTCCAGTTGAGGTGAACCAAGTTATTTTGGTCCTATAATTTTATTTTCTATATATCTATGTAATCCTTATCTCTACCACTGTTTTACAAAATTTCACTAAATAATTAAAATAGGATGAATAGTAACCAATGTGTATTTTTTTCCATGATCTGATTTCTAAACTACTATAACTTCCACTTGCTAACTCCAAATGGAATAATTATTTCATATAAATTCATCTAAAATCACCATCTAGCTACTGTATAAAATTCATGCATTTTTGAACACTTTAAATTTTTAGGTTTTTCTCGGTGTTGATTCGAGAGAGAGGGGGGGGGGGATAAAAGAAAAGAAAAAGAAAAATAATACGGATGTGACAAAAATTTTCTATTTATTAAAATGGGGATGTGACAAAATTGTTTGACTGAGATAGAACCATTAAATTTGTGGCAATCAAAATATAACCTCATTCATCAAACAAAACACCATCTTGAGCCATCCAGGGCCATCCTATCCCACCAACCAAATAAAATCATATATCATCCTATCCCATCAACCAAACAACATATTTGTATCATCTCATCCAGGATCATCCGATCCATTCTGTACCATCCCGTCCCATTCATCATACTTCATCCAACCAAATGCACCTTTTGCATCAAGCAGGACGTTGGACATCTAAGTAATTGAATTAACAGGAAATAGAGAGATACTGAAGGACTAATCAGCAAAAGACCTCTAACACACACGTAACGGAGAAGACAGACCCACCCACCCACTACCTCAGGAGATTTGATTATTTGTCACTGTTAAAGATATGTAAATTTAGGATTTACCATTTTTATGTTTATGATATATGATCTCAAGATCCAGATATCAAATTGATTATTCCGATCTAAATGGGTCGTTCTCCTTCCCGAACGAGCACGAGCACTCATTCTCTCTGCTCCGTTGGTTCCTCCTTCCCTTCTCCCGTGCTCACATCAGATCAGATCAGAACCAGATCTCTCTCCTCCTCCTCTCGCTCGGGACCCGCCGCCTCCTTCCCCGTCGAGCGACAGATCTAGCCACAGCCGTCCGTCGCGATGGCGGCGGCCAACGCCCCCATCGCCATGCGCGAGGCCCTCACGGTAACACACTGTCTCCCTCCTCTCCAAGAAGATCTTTCAGATCCGACCCCCAAGGGCTTGACTGATATGGCCTCTGATTTGCCTGCAGCTCACGAGCCTGGGCATCGCGCCGCAGTTCGTCACCTTCACCCATGTCACCATGGAGTCGGACAAGTACATCTGCGTCCGCGAGACCTCGCCGCAGAACAGCGTCGTCATCATCGACATGGCCATGCCCATGCAGCCCCTCCGCAGGCCTATCACCGCCGACTCCGCGCTCATGAACCCCAACACCAGAATCCTCGCCCTCAAAGGTACCCCACCAGCCTACCCACCGCACAACCTAGATCTACTCCTCCTTCTCCTTCGCCTCGCGGGATCTGATGATTCCCTTGCTGCGCAAATGCGCTGCTTCCGCTGCCCTCCTAGTCCGCTCGCCCCGTCGTGGGATCTGTCAGAATTGGGCAGCGATCTGGCTTCTAGCTCCTTACTATAGCGTACACATGGCCCGGGGGGCTATGAATTTTTTGCGATGCGTACCATCAAGGTTGTCACGGCGACCTTGGCGACCACGGCGCCTAAGGGGCGCCAGGACGCCTAGTCGTCCAGGCGGGCGCCTAGTCGTCCTCTAGGCGAGGCAAGGCGAGCTACTATTTTCACATTCTATATAGAATATACAGTCATTTTCTGGGAGCAGAAGATCCCGGGGGCTGCCCGCTGCCCGCAATGCCCGGCTGCCTGCTGCCCCTGCTGCCCCTGCTGCCTGCAAACAAAAGCTGATTGATACTCCCTCCGGGCTCGCGCATTAGTCCCTCCCCCTCTCCCTCCCGGCGGCAGCGGCGCTGCTCCCCCTCCCCCTCTCCTTCTCGGCGGCGGCGGCGGCGATGCTCCCCCTCCCCCTCTCCTTCCCGGCGGCGATGCTCCCCCTCCCTCCCAGTGACCCGACTGCTTCCCCTCCCTCCCGCCTCCTCGCTTTCCCCTCCCTCTCCGCTGCGGCTCCGGAGGCGGCGGCGACTCGGTCCAGGCCGGATCCGGAGCAAGAGAGCCCGGATCCGGGCGGAGACGGAGACGGAGGCGGCGGGCCGCGGGAGGGAGGGAGAGGAGGGAAGGAGGGAGCGGAGGAGTGAGATGAGTACTGGGGGCCTGCCGGCCGCAGTCGCGGCGACGCTGTCGGCGATGGCCAAGGCGAGGCGAGCGACCGCGGCGTCTGCTCCGCACCGCCGGGACGCCTAGGCGACGCCAAGGCGACGCCTTGGCGACGCCGTGACAACCATGCGTACCATAACTTTTTAGTAACGCCTTTGCGGTTTGCTTCATCTTGTCAAGTTGCGAACCATAGGAAGGAACGATGGTTTATCAGTACCATTTTGCAAATATTGATGATTCCATTGTGATAATATGCTGAGGACAGAAAGGTAGCCTGGTGATGTTATATCTGAAAATTGATGATGAATTTTAGAATTTCAAGAATACATGCTCTGATGAACGCTCATTGGTTTCTTTGGCTCTGCAGTGAGATCAGAGTTTCCATGTGCTTGCAAGTGACTAGGATTCTACCGTGGCATCTATTTTGTTCATAATGTTACCATGACCACGACTTAGACTCCCTTTAGCTGAGCTTTTTTTTGGACCTGGGATAGGGGGCCATGAGAATTAATACCCAAACTTTTTTTTATGCTGTTGTTCTCATTGAATTGACGGCATCTCCACAAACGGGTTCTACAGGAGTTGTTTACGTCCTATTTTTTTCAAAGGAAATGTTCCCTTATTACTTTCCTGTTTGTTTTGATTAGCTAGTTGTGATGGAGTTGAACTTTAATTTAGAATTGAAGTTATTTGTTCTGGAATATAGCATTTTATACCTATGCGATGATTTGGTTATGGTGCTTTTGGACGTAACACGTTGCTTTGGATGGGATGATGATATCAATAACCTTGAACTGTTATATCATTATCAGACTTATTCTAACTTTAATCATTTAAGTTGGAATGACTGGTTGATACTTGATACATTGACAGGTTAGTGTCTGGCTAGCTAAATAGCTGCTTGCCAAAAAACCCCCCTACAGAAACTGATATATTCAAAATCAAAACTTTACCAGCTGTTTACTTCAATCTATATATTCAGGAGTTTGCAAATAGCAATAAGAAATTTCCGCTAAATTTTGCAGCCCAAATACCTGGAACAACACAGGATCACCTGCAGATATTCAATATTGAAGCTAAAACTAAAATAAAGTCTCATCAGATGCCTGAGCAGGTAAAAGTTTCCAAACCTTTCCAAGTATTCTTGACCCTTTCTTTAAATGGTAATCTATAATCGTGCTTGATGTATTATCTTACATATTTTCTCTTTTACAATCGCAGGTTGTGTTTTGGAAATGGATCACCCCAAAGTTGTTGGGTTTGGTAACACAAACATCAGTTTATCACTGGTCAATTGAAGGTTACTCCTCTGACAAATCACAATTATTTTCTGTCTAAGTTCTATTACCTGCTTTGCATAATTTGGCTGCTATATATATAAAACCAAGATAATTATTGCTTTCTTTTGTTGGAATACAGGAGATTCTGAACCCATCAAGATGTTCGATAGGACAGCTAATTTGGCCAATAATCAGATTATCAACTATCGGTGTGATCCGTTGGAGAAGTGGCTCGTGCTTATTGGAATCGCACCTGGTGCTCCAGAGGTATGCTCAATTGCTCGTAAAGGACATTCTTAATAAGTGTTGTCATAACAGGCTGCATTGATGTCTTTGTGATTGAAGTATTGAACGTGATATAAAGATCAAAATTCCTTTGCACCCCTTCTGCTATTGTTTGTTCTATTCCTTTGATTATTTTGACTACTCTTTGTGTACAAGACTATAAAGTATAGTTTTGCAAAATTGTAAGCAATCTACTATCGCGGGCTACCAGAGCAATTGTTATAGGCACTAAATTGTATGATACTGTGTTATATGTGCTTCTCATATTGATGTGCTTTCCTTTACACGTATCAGAGGCCGCAATTGGTGAAGGGAAATATGCAGCTTTTTTCTGTGGATCAGCAGCGTAGCCAGGCACTTGAAGCCCATGCAGCCTCTTTTGCATCATTTAAGGTACTGTTCAGTTATTTTGTGCTGGTTATATTCTTGTTTCACTTCTAGTATTTATCAACTGTGCTTGGTTTTTCCTGTCCAGGTTGTTGGCAATGAGAACCCGTCAACCCTCATTTGTTTCGCCTCAAAGACAACTAATGCTGGACAGGTTACTTCTAAGTTGCATGTTATTGAACTGGGTGCCCAGCCAGGTTTGCATTTAGAACCCTCAAGTTTTATTTTTTTTGATTATTTTTAGTTTTATATTCAAATTTCTAGCAAAGCAAACTTGAAACAAGTAACAACTACCATATTGTAAATGTGGTCGAATGTCTTTTATCCACCATACATTTGTCATTCAATGTAACCATTAAATTTCTTGCAAATATTTCTACATTTGACCCCATATTTTTGCCTTGTAGGCCACTGTTTTTCCAAGTGTGTTGCATTGCCATTAAAAACGAATTTTTATTTATTTACAATTCATTCACCTGTTCTCACTTTTGTTCTTGTCGAATAATTTATTTCAGGGAAACCTGGCTTTTCCAAGAAACAATCCGATCTCTTCTTCCCACCAGATTTCCAGGATGATTTTCCTGTAGCCATGCAGGTGAATATTTTAGGTCCCAAAGGAAGTATACACTGTTAGATATCACAGAATAGATCTAATTTGTTTAATCCTCTAATTACAGATCTCACAGAAGTATGGCCTTATCTATGTAATTACAAAGCTTGGCCTTTTGTTTGTATATGACTTAGAAACTGCCGCAGCAGTTTATAGAAATAGAATCAGTCCAGATCCTATATTCTTGGCAGCAGAGTCTTCTACAACTGGTGGATTTTATGCTATCAATAGAAGAGGGCAGGTTTTACATGCCACGGTTAATGATGCAACCGTTGTGCCTTTTGTCAGCAGTCAAGTATGATGTCGTGCGCTTATTCAATTCCTTGGCTGATGCATATGCTAGATAATCCTTTAACACATTTTGGTGCATGCAGTTAAACAACCTAGAACTAGCTGTGAATCTCGCCAAAAGAGCTAATCTTCCTGGGGCAGAGAACTTGGTAAGCTTCGTTACCTCTATCCTTTTGTGGGTGATGTTATTACTTGTTACATTTGCGGAACTTGCCCACTTGTTATCTTTTTTTTTGTATTTTTTTTACGAGTGTAGTGCGTAGTGTTTAGTAACCTATCCTGTAAACAACTTGTTTCTTGCTAGATTATTGAATTATGGGGCTGGTTGGTTTGTAACCCCAGTGAGCCATACCAAAATTTTAATACCAAAAATTTGGTTAGTGTTTGGTTTGGCACCAATATTTGGTGTTGCCTTGAAAAATTTGGCAATACCAATTTTTTTCTTCACAGATCCTGGGCCAAATCCAGGCGCCCAAAAGGCTGGCCAATTTTTTTGGCGTGGCAGCCACAATGGAGTAGATGACGTGGCGAGTTCTGGTTGGATGCAAATAGTGACAATAATTGCATGGTTAGATTGATTTATCTGTTTTAAATGATCATATTTCCTAAACCGAGTATCCGATTTGCAACCCGTTTGAACCGTTGTGTTCCTTGTCATTTTATCAACAAAACAAAACCCAAGTTGACATGTTTTGGGGAAAAGAAAATTGGTGTCATGTGGGATCCACGTGTCATACTCACAATTTTGGCATGGCTGCAATCCAAACATATCAATTTTGGTATTGCCTGCAAATTGGTATGGCTACGATCCAAACACCAATTTTTTTGCCCAGGTTTTGGCATTGCCTGAGTTTTGGCATTACCAAAATTTTGGCATGGCTACGTAGGGTTGTAAACCAAACAGGCCCTATGTGTTCCATAAGATTGGTGTAGCCAACATGTTTGCAAATTTTCCTGAATGAGCATTCCTATCTTGTACCTAGTCACCTCTTGGCATACCTGTAGTTTGTAGTTAAAAAATGTCATGTTTTGCTCATTAGGTCATTTGGCAGTTGGCACTAATTGTTTGTTTTTCGCCTGTATCTTGTTCTAGTAACCATTTTGAACTAAATCAGCGTCTCTGAAGTTCTTATTGCTTGTGCTGTGGGTATTTTAGTGGTTCATAAATGCCATATGCACCATTACCCTTGCTGTCATGCACATGTTAATGCTCTATTTTGTTTTTTGGATTTAACTTTTCCTATCTCAGTTTAGCTTGTGGAGACTAAAAGTTATTTTTAATATTCTGAATTGCAGGTTGTGCAAAGATTTCAGGAACTGTTCGCGCAAACGAAATACAAGGAAGCAGCTGAGCTGGCTGCAGAATCTCCTCAGGGTCTTCTGCGAACTCCTGAGACTGTTGCAAAATTTCAGGTGCATTTCTGGTCTTGTTGCCTATGAAGCTGTTAATGTTTATTACTTTATTTGCTTCCTTTTCACAGCTTGGTTGCCACCTTTGTACTTTCCTAATGTGCCAGCCATTTTTCATAGTAACTGTGTGAATTAGGCGTGCTTGCTATGCTGGCCCTAGAGATTAGTCTGACTCTTACCATATAAATGTCAGCAAAGTGACTGCATAAGAGAACCTCTTGGTATTTACTTGTCATTCTCATTCCTTACTGGAAATTATTATTGGTTAAGAGATACAAAGAAAGTACTGTCTTTTTTTACACATATACAACTAATCTGCTTAAAGTAGGTTCTTCTGCTGTTCTGCTTGACTGACTTGTCATTTGTGTGCTTCAAATGAAGAGTGTTCCTGTTCAAGCTGGGCAAACACCTCCACTCTTGCAGTACTTTGGCACATTGCTAACTCGAGGGAAGCTCAATGCTTATGAGTCTCTTGAGTTATCTCGACTTGTTGTCAATCAAAACAAAAAGAATCTTTTGGAAAATTGGTTGGCGGAAGACAAGTTGGAGTGCAGTGAAGAGCTAGGTGATCTTGTCAAGGTAAGATGGGTGCTGTGCTGTATTCGTTGATTGCACAGATTTCGTTGTTGTTTCACAAATTTCGTTCACTGTGCTGTGTCTAGATTGTTCACTAATCGGTGCCTGTACTCTTTGGTGTAGACGGTGGACAATGATCTTGCGCTGAAAATATACATAAAGGCTAGGGCAACCCCTAAAGTTGTTGCTGCTTTTGCTGAAAGGAGGGAGTTTGATAAGATCCTTATATATTCAAAGCAGGTATATTGCTTCAGTACTGTTGAATTCTTGTTTTCAGTTGTTAGACCCGAGTTCAGCTTTGACATGAACTGTTGACATAAAACTTTTGCTGTTCCAGGTTGGATACACTCCCGATTACCTCTTCCTCCTCCAGACCATCTTACGTACGGATCCACAGGTAATAGGCTGTTTAAGCAAAACCGGGCTGTGGTGAAACATTTGGTACTTGGTTGTTGGGTTCTTTTATCTTTATAAATCCTTGCCTAACTGTATATTATATATCTTCTTGACCAGGGAGCTGTCAACTTTGCTCTCATGATGTCACAAATGGAGGGGGGTTGTCCAGTAGATTATAATACTATAACTGATCTCTTCCTTCAGGTATCCTTTCTATTCATATCATTGCTTTTTTGGTGTCTAATATTCTTTTTGTTCTTTTTACTATGAAATTCGGTCGTATGTATTGCCTTATGTTTCATTTGTTAACAGAGAAATTTGATACGAGAGGCAACAGCTTTTCTGCTGGATGTTCTGAAACCAAACTTGCCAGAGCATGCTTTTCTTCAAACCAAGGCTAGCATTTATTGTTTCTTTGAATATGAATGGTTACCCTAGACCTCCACATGTTTTGTTACTCAGTAGCTTCTGTTTGAACTCATTGTAGGTTTTGGAGATCAACTTGGTGACTTACCCAAATGTTGCTGATGCCATCCTTGCTAATGGTATGTTCAGTCATTATGATCGCCCTCGTATTGCTCAGTTGTGTGAAAAGGCTGGCTTGTACTTGCGAGCTCTCCAGGTCAGTATCTTTCCATGGTTTTGGTTGATCTATTTCTCTTTGGCTCTCAGTTTAATCGATCTTATATTGTGATTCAGCATTACTCAGAGTTACCTGATATCAAGCGTGTCATTGTAAATACCCATGCCATTGAGCCACAGGTTTGTTCTCTTCAGCTATGTTTGACTAACAGTCTATTATTGTTTAGTTCATTAACACCTTTCTTGCACAGGCTCTCGTTGAGTTCTTTGGCACCCTTTCAAGAGAATGGGCAATAGAGTGCATGAAGGACCTTCTACTGGTCAATCTGAGAGGAAATCTACAAATTGTTGTGCAGGTAATCCTGCTCAGTTTCCTTTCAACCTTTCTTTTCTTGTCACTTCTTTCTTATTGGTTCTAATTATTACAAAACCCGTGACACATCTGCAGGCTGCAAAAGAATACTCCGATCAGCTAGGGGTTGACGCTTGCATAAAACTATTTGAGCAATTCAAATCCTATGAGGGCCTCTACTTTTTCTTGGGATCCTATTTGAGCTCCAGGTAGTTACTCCTGATGTTGATATGTTTCAAATGCTCTTTTCTTAATGTGACACACCTTAATATTAGATTTCTTTACATGCAACAGTGAGGATCCAGATATCCATTTCAAATACATAGAAGCAGCTGCAAGGACTGGACAGATCAAAGAAGTTGAGCGTGTAACGAGAGAGTCTAATTTCTATGATGCTGAGAAGACAAAGAACTTTTTGATGGAAGCAAAACTACCTGATGCCCGCCCACTGATTAATGTTTGCGACCGCTTTGGTTTTGTTCCAGATCTGACTCACTATCTGTACACAAATAATATGCTCCGGTATATTGAAGGCTATGTACAGAAAGTATGTAACTATTCGAATTCAGTGTTATTTGAGTATCATTCTTTTAATATGTTGAGTATATGAATGACCATTTCCCTTTCTCTGGTTTGTAGGTGAACCCAGGAAATGCTCCGTTGGTAGTGGGGCAGCTACTTGATGATGAGTGCCCTGAAGATTTCATTAAGGGTTTGATTCTATCTGTTCGTTCTCTCCTTCCTGTTGAGCCACTAGTTGATGAATGCGAGAAGAGGTTTGATTCTAGCACTAGTTGAGCCACACACACACCTTTTCTGTTGGTCTAATTTGTTTGATATTTTAATCAGGAACCGCCTGCGGCTGCTGACACAATTCTTGGAGCACTTAGTGAGCGAGGGTAGCCAAGATGTGCATGTCCACAATGCTCTTGGGAAAATTATAATCGACAGCAATAACAATCCAGAGCATTTCCTTACTACCAACCCATTTTATGACTCTCGTGTAGTGGGTAAATACTGTGAAAAGCGGGATCCTACACTTGCTGTTGTTGCCTACAGACGTGGACAGTGTGATGATGAACTTATTATTGTTACTAACAAAAACTCACTGTTCAAGCTGCAAGCTAGGTATGCAGTTTTTGTTCTTCTGATGCCATATAATTGTTCTGAATCTTTATATCTGTTGAGTGACTGCTTACATGTTAAAATCATATGATTTAAATTGTCAGGTATGTGGTTGAAAGAATGGATGGTGATCTGTGGGATAAAGTTCTACAACCTGATAATGAATATAGAAGGCAACTCATTGACCAAGTGGTTTCTACCGCATTGCCTGAAAGCAAGAGCCCTGAGCAAGTGTCTGCTGCTGTTAAGGCTTTCATGACAGCTGATCTCCCTCATGAACTGATCGAACTTCTTGAAAAGATTGTACTTCAGAATTCTGCATTCAGTGGAAACTTCAATCTTCAGAACCTTCTCATCTTGACAGCCATCAAGGCGGACCCATCCAGGGTCATGGACTATGTTAACAGACTGGACAATTTTGATGGGCCTGCCGTTGGAGAAGTAGCTGTTGAAGCACAACTGTATGAGGAGGCTTTTGCCATATTCAAGAAGTTCAACCTAAATGTGCAGGCTGTCAATGTTCTATTGGATAACATCCAAAGCATAGAAAGAGCTGAAGAGTTTGCATTCCGTGTTGAAGAAGATGCTGTTTGGAGCCAGGTTGCTAAGGCCCAGTTGCGTGAAGGTTTAGTCAGCGAAGCAATTGAGTCCTTCATTCGCGCAGATGATGCAACACATTTCCTTGATGTCATCCGTGCTGCTGAGGAAGCCAATGTATACCATGATTTAGTTAAGTACTTGCTGATGGTAAGGCAAAAGGCAAGGGAGCCCAAAGTTGATGGAGAACTCATCTTTGCATATGCTAAGATTGATAGGCTCAGTGACATTGAAGAGTTTATTCTTATGCCAAATGTTGCCAATCTCCAAAATGTTGGTGACCGGCTCTATGATGAAGAGCTTTATGAAGCTGCAAAGATCATCTATGCCTTCATCTCGAACTGGGCTAAGCTGGCTGTCACCCTCGTTAAACTGAAGCAGTTCCAAGGTGCTGTAGATGCTGCTCGCAAGGCTAACAGTGCTAAAACATGGAAGGAGGTCTGCTTTGCTTGTGTTGACGCTGAGGAGTTCCGTCTAGCACAAATATGTGGTCTCAATATCATCGTTCAGGTATATAAGCAGGATCTTTCTGTTAAAGCTAAAACATATGCTCAATATCTTCTAGTTTATGACAAACCTCTTTTTATCTAGCTATTTCTGACACACCTTATTTTGTTTAGGTTGATGACTTGGAGGAAGTGAGTGAATACTACCAGAACAGAGGATGCTTCAATGAACTTATTTCTCTCATGGAGAGTGGTCTTGGACTTGAACGTGCGCACATGGGCATATTTACAGAATTGGGAGTCCTCTATGCTAGATACCGCCCTGAGAAGCTCATGGAACACATCAAACTTTTCTCCACCCGTCTCAACATTCCTAAGCTTATCCGTGCTTGTGATGAACAACAGCACTGGAAGGAGCTTACTTACCTATACATACAATACGATGAATTTGACAACGCTGCAACCACTATTATGAACCATTCTCCAGATGCATGGGATCATATGCAATTTAAGGATGTTGCTGTTAAAGTTGCAAATGTTGAGTTATATTACAAGGCGGTGCACTTCTATTTGCAAGAGCACCCTGATCTCATCAACGATCTTCTCAATGTGCTCGCGCTTCGTTTGGATCATACAAGAGTTGTAGACATAATGCGCAAGGTTTGTATCTAAACGGAGGCTTTTAGTCGCATGGAAGGGGCCTTCTGTTGGTTTCCCAGTTTTATATGCCATTCTGAAATTTTGAACTGTTCCCTTTTTCTTTATACAGGCTGGTCAGTTGCATCTTGTGAAACCATACATGGTTGCAGTTCAGAGCAACAATGTCTCTGCTGTCAATGAAGCTTTGAATGAGCTTTATGTTGAAGAGGAGGACTACGAGAGGCTCCGTGAATCAGTTGACATGCATGATAACTTCGATCAGATAGGTCTTGCCCAGAAGGTAAAAATTAGAAAAAAAAAGAGATGAATGTGCAATGCTTGTTGATGTTCTTTATGTTTATGTTTTTATAACCTGTGCCTTGCAATTCTTGACCAGCTTGAGAAGCATGAGTTGCTTGAGATGAGGAGGATTGCTGCCTACATTTACAAGAAGGCCGGCAGATGGAAGCAATCTATTGCCCTATCGAAGAAAGACAACATGTACAAGGATTGTATGGAGACATGCTCGCAGTCTGGTGACCGTGAGCTGTCAGAGGATTTGCTTGTCTATTTTATCGAGCAGGTTTGTTTAGAACTCATTCTGGTCGAATTTCTTTGTGAATTGAGTAATGAGTATGTAGAGTGTACGAATAGTATTGCCTTCTTTTCTAGAGTTGCAAGCCATGTTTTTCTTATTGCTGGTTTTAGTGTCGTGAGTTTTCTATTCTAAGATTCCTAACTTCAGTGTTGTGTGGCAAGAAATCTGCCTCCGGTGTCTGTAGGCAGCATACCAACTAAGAATAGATAGGTCTAAAGAATATGCCAATTCAGCAAACACAGGATATTTCATCTGATTTGTATTGCTTAGGCAGCAGTAGTTGTCTGTGCAATGTTGCATTTCTGACCAGTAAACATATCTGGTTGTGTATTGCAGGGAAAGAAAGAATGTTTTGCTTCTTGCCTCTTCATTTGTTATGACTTGATTCGTGCGGATGTTGCTCTTGAGCTTGCATGGATGAACAACATGTTGGACTTTGCTTTCCCCTATCTGTTACAGGTATCTTATTTCTGTCTGTATGTTTGGAACAAATATATTCATTTATGTACAGTCTGCTATAATAACATTCTTGCTATGTATGCAGTTCATCCGTGAGTACACAAGCAAGGTAGATGAGTTAGTGAAGGACAGGATTGAATCACAGAATGAAGTAAAATCTAAAGAGAAAGAAGAAAAGGACCTTGTTGCTCAGCAGGTAGGCAAAGTGCTCTTCTTTTGGTTCAGTAACCTATTATCCAGGCTTAAGCAGCCAGCATGACAAGTTGCATTATGTTTATGCAGAACATGTACGCTCAATTGCTTCCTCTTGCCTTGCCTGCTCCACCGGTACCGGGTATGGGCGGTCCACCTCCAATGGGCGGAATGGGCATGCCTCCAATGGGCGGAATGGGCATGCCTCCGATGGGTCCTGGTCCGATGCCGGCATATGGGATGCCTCCAATGGGAAGCTACTGAGTTATCCTCTGGTGTTGGTTATGAAGAGTTTAGATGTCAAATATTTCGGTTTTTGCAGAGGCGAAGCATGAGGATCCTGAGGTATCTTTGAAGTTGTAGATTTGGGCTATTGGTTGTTTGAATTAAATATTCTTTTGGTACCAGGAAAATTTTGGCGAGTAAAATCTCTAGCCGAGTTTGAGTTAATTACTGGTTGCTATATATTATTACGATCGGATAGGATGAGGATGATTAGGTTCAGTTCAGTGGGAGCTGAAAGACTGGTACCATTTGTATAGGTTCTGTGATAAAAGCTTGTAGACATTTTGCATGTACACTTGCCATCACCTCGTCCTGGTGTTGTCAGCCATAAACATAAACACCGTCTGTATGTTGTTTCCTATTACGCTCTTATGTCCAGTGGTTTGATTTTTATACCCTTGTCAAACAGCACCGAGAATTTGGATCTTTTGGTCGTATCAGTGACTTGTATGTTGATGTATGGTCTGCTGCACCTGTTGCTTCATTTGCTACTGCGGTGAACGAATTACTCAATAATATATCTTGGGTTCTTGAGCAGGTGGATGGTGTTGGGTAACTAGGTTAGCCGGGCCCTTAAAATGCTATCGTGAAATTGCTCATCTCTTTATTACTATTATATCTTAACTTTTATCCTGTTTTTGTTATTTCTGTCGGTCAACAACGTGTTGACTATCAAATTATGTGCAAAAAAACATATTTACCCTTCTAGCTCTCCTGTCTTCCTCCTCTCTCTCTTCCCCCCTTATCGGCTTACCCTCCCCTCGAGCCTTCTCTGCCTAGTCGTAGCACCTTGCCCCCAGTCTGTCCCCGCTGCTGTCTTGTTACTTTGCCCATACAGCCTGAGCTGAGGTCGCCTTGCTCTGTCCTCTCCATCTTTCTCAACCACGCCGCTCCACTGACGAGCTCATCTTCGTTCCCAAGTTCGGCGGAGCACCACCTTCTCAAATTGATTGTGCCATCTTGTTCCTAGCCTTCTTGTGGTTCTAGCAGTGCCTTTGCCACGCTAGAGAATCACCGAAATCGTCGTCGCCGCCACCTCCATCGTTATCTCGACTATCCAACCACATCACAAGGTGCGCCTTGTCGTGCTGATACTATTCCCTACCACCGCTGGCCACCCTATCCACCGTGCAGCGCCGCCGTCGTCCTCCTCATCGCTGCCATGGCCGCCGCCGCCGTCGACATCCTTTTGCCCCCAACATCCACAAAAACAAAGTCCCTGTGCTCAGAAACACTCTATGCGCACGCTAACTCCGCCTCTAGTCACCGGAATCTGCAGACTCCATGTCCGCCCTAAGATATGCATAGCTTGGGAACACTTCATGCTCTCTCCTTCGTTGTCGTTCCATGGGCTGGGTTTGGTACAGTGGGCGACGGGACGCGCTGAGGGGCGGCGGCGGCGGCAAGGAGGAGGCAGGTTCGGTCTTGTGGAGGAGCGACGACAGTGGAGCGGCGTCTTACTGGAGGTTAAAGTGGCAAAGCGTCGGCAGAGGGAGGTTGGGGCACGAAGAAGAAGAAGAGTGAGGAGGAAGAACAGAAGGAACAAGGGTAAGATAAGTATTTTGGCATTTTTTTTAGTGGTTAACGGTTGCTGGATCTAACGAGACTAACGGAAGTGACAAAAACGAGATAGAATTTGAGATCCGATAGCAATGAAAGGAGAAACAGTTTCACGATAGTATTTTAGGGATCCGATCAACTTTTAGTGGCAAATAAGAAATTAACCCTCGGTAATTACGTGGTTTCTGAGTTGTTTGTCCTGTTCATGTTTCACCATAGAAAAACAACGGAAGATCCGTACCTGTGACTTGTGGCTGGCTTTTGGACGCATGGCGAGTCTGCCCAATGAACAATTCATATACACTACATGTCAGATATCTGCGTTACGTTGGTTGACAAAGAGTAACGTAACAAATTGTGTATTACGTAGCTAGGCGCGTGGGCCCAGTAACATAGACTGGACTGCATCTATTCCATTCTAGAATGGGAATTTGTCCGATCTAAAAACAAGTGGCAGTTGAGAAGGGCGGCTCATGCCTACGTAAGGGGAGGGAGAGGGACGGGTTTTCCTCCCTCGATTAGCCCTCTTTTTGAAACGAAATAGTATGTGAATGGGATAATAAAAATAGCAACTTTATCATGTAAAACCACCTATCGCGAACTGGGACCGCGACAGACAACCTGCTGCGCCGCCACTGGAAGTGCTTCGGGAGTACTACAGACGTCTGTCTACCCCCGCGGTGTTATTTTTGTCATTTTGTCGGGGTGAAGCCTATATTTTTTGTTTCATCGAGCAAAACATGTCAAATAGACCAAAAACTTATGGAGACTAGGAACACCACCTAGATGGAGTCAGTCGGTCAATGAAGTTGACGGATGGAAACCAGGTCTCGAAAGGACAATAGAAATAACCCCCGGTACCTGGTTGTTTGGATGTGCAAGATAGAATGTGGGAATTTTTCTTAGGAATTGAACTATTTATTTCTTGTGAAATTTCTGTTTGGAACGGGCCCTTTTAGACGGTAAACTGACGATGGATAGTGATACTACTGGTGCACTCCCTGGTTGACACAAGATAGAGAGTCTAGTACATTTTGCGATATTACAACGAAACAACCGAGAGTGTGATTAATTTGCCGCTGGGACCTGAGTCTGACCGGCACATGCGTTGGACTTGGTTTCTCAAACAACAAATTAATGAAAAGGGCATGGTTTTGCGACAATTTTTAGATATTGGAAGAACAAAAAAACTATTTCGGTCTCTGCATCTAAGATACATATAGTCTTACGGTTTTGCGACATGGCACAGTATTGTAACAAATGAATGAATATCGATCATATGAACAAATGGAACCAATGAATCAATCCATCTTTACACACAAGAGCGAACGAACGAGTACATGGATAGTCGTCAGAGCATCATCATGACCCTGAACTCGTCGAAGGAGATGACGCCGTCGCCGTTGAGGTCGAACCTGCAGATCATGGCTCTGCACTCGTCCATGCCCAGGTGGTGCGACCCCAGCCTGCTGAGCATCCGCCTCAGGCTCGCCGGCGTGATCATGTCCCCGCCCTCCGTCGCGTACATCCCGAACGCGTCCCTCAGGCACCTGTGCCTGTCGTCCTCCTCCGCCTCCGCCGCTTCATGGGCTAGCGTGGAGAACTCTTCTTGGTCCAGTAGCCCGTCGCCGTCGGCGTCCACCGCTGCGAGGATCGCCGCGGCCTCCTCCTCGCCCAGCGCCGCCGCCATGCAGCCGCGCAGCTCGGACGCGGAGACCTTGCCGTCGCCGTCCGTGTCGAAGGCCGCGAACACGGACGATGCCATGGCCACCATTTCTGACCAACTTTGTATAGGCAAGAACGATATACAGGATCGGTGATCTTCAGATAGATATGGCTGTGGATCGGAGTAAGTAGCTCAGTGCTCAACTATATATACACGGTTGGACATGCAATGCAAGCATTTCCGACATATATACAAAACTAGCTAGTACGTTAATAGTCAAGTCAAAAACTCGTGGAATGAAATCAGTAACAACACAGGGAATCTTAATTAGCCAATTAAGATATCATCATCATCGTGTTAATGCCAGGTCGATCCGGTTGGCACCCGTATATATAATTAATACTACATAGCAGCGCGTCAACGCTACTGCCTCTCTTGTCCCAGCTGACACGACATATGTTGTTGTCGTTAATCTTCCACCTCATGTATCTGCCAGTACAGCCGCGGTCTGACCGTGGACCCCCGACACGTCAGTGAGCTGCGCACCACGTACGTTCGTAGCCGCCACGCAAGAAAAGTGACTTGGCGGGCTTTCTCCGGAACCTCCGCCTACCCTTCCTAGCTTCTTCCGCCACCTTTCTACCTCTGATCTGACGGAGGAGCCAGAGATTTAGTAACGGTAATGCACCCTTCAAAAATGAAAAAAAAAATCTTATACAACACGTAAGGAATTTTATAAGTCCAATACATTGCTTTATAAAGGTGACTAAACAATCATTCCATACTTGATCGCTCATAGTATTTCTCAGCTTGTTCTTTACAAGATTTATCGTCGAAAATACTCTTTCAACGCTCGCCGTTGCCACCGGTAGGAGCAATACCAATTTGAGAAGTAAGCACACTAATTTGTAAATGTCATGCTTTCTTATTTCAACAAGCTTAATAGAAAGCTCACAGAGATTTTTTAGGCCCTTGAATCTATCATCGCTTTGCATATCATCAATGAAGTTATCAAGTTGGAAAGAAAGACTCATTAAATCCGTGCTAGAAAAATCATTGGGATAAAAATTGGCAAGGCTAAGCACTTTGTCCATATCATAAGAAGTAAATGAATTCGTAGGATTTAAAGCGGACATGCAAATAAGTAACTCCATATTAACCTTGTTAAACCGATTATCAAGCTCTTGGAAAACATTATCAATGACGCCAAGATACACTTTCCTTCTAAAATGATCATCATTTATTTGTTTTGGGTAAAAATATGATGATTTTCCATAAGGCACATATCTACCATCCGGCTTAGGAACTTTGATGCCATATTTAGTGCAAAATGATGTAACTTTTCTTGAAGGAATTCTTCTCACCCATCACACCTCATTCGTTGCCTGCCTTTGTCTATGTGAGCTCAGTTGAAAGATTAGAGACTAGAGAGCTAAGGACTTGAGGGCCTGGTTGATTGGTGGGCTAAAAGATCACAGGATGGACTTGGCTTGTTTACTAGTTGTGCTGAAAAAATGGATTGGTCAGCCCAAGCAAAATGGATGTGCATTAGTATGGCTAATGATACCTAGGTAAAAAAAAATGCAGTTTTTTTGGGGGTGCCTGTGCAGCAGGAGCACCCCCCTAACGCCGCTAGTGCTCTGATCTAGCCTCCCTCTCCTAACTCCGTTCGTCGGATTCTCTCCGGCGGTGAGCGAAGATGGGGTCCCACTCTTCTACGTCCCTATTAATAGATGTACATTAGGTTTTTTTTACTGGGGACAAGTCTCTCCATCCGTGGAGGTGCTGAGGTGAGTCCGACGATCTCAGCTCCCCCACGCTGCCATGTCACCGTCTATCACGAGGAGCACTTGGAGGAGGCGCGAGGCTAGTAGGACTACAACTACACCAACACGCTACATCGACTCTTCTTCCGCTGTGAGTCTACGCGTCTAGTGATAATCCTGTGATATATTACTAGCGGAGGTTTCTTGGTTGCGCTATAGATTTTTGAAATTGCGCTAATATAGCCTACCTGTATTCCTAAAGTAGCAACCATCAATGTCTATTCCCTAGCTTGCCTTCTGTAACATGCATAACTACTGATCTGCAGCTTCACCAGAAGAAAAAAAAAGGAAGTAAAGGTTATGGAATCTCCATCTCATGATCATGTCTTAAACAGTTGTTACATCTGCAACAATCACAGTGTTGGTTTGGTGGCATCTGACAATTGTCACATGCCATCTCCCCATGCACCGCGTAGTCTCCAGCGATCAACTCCTCGTCGGTCATCCTCAACGGCAGGAACACCCTGGCAAGGATCAAGATGATCGACGTGACGACCACGTTCCATCCGATGACGAAGCACGCGGCGACGACTTGCTTTAGGATCTGGGCGCCGCCGGCACGAACGCCGTAGATGAGGCCCCTCGAGTTGGTGACCGGAAGGAACAAGTCGCACAGGGAAGGGTGCGCCAAGACCGACGCCCGTCAGGACGCCGCCGAGAACGCCCGACACCGCGTGGGTGTGCAAGATGCCCAGCGTGTCGTCTACCTTGTTGTTCTGTTCGAGCACAATCTATTCATGGTGTACCAAGGCACCGTCCCTGACGCGATCCCCATGACTATCGCTGCCCATCCCTGCTGCATGCCGGAGTGATGCAGACGAGACCGGTGATCATGCCCTGCACCGCCCCCACCACAGACGGCCTTCCATGAGCGGCGACGTCGCAGCAAATCCAAGCGAGGATGCTCGTGGTGGCGCAGATGTGCGTGTTGAGGACGGCTAACGACGAGTCGGTGTTGGCGGAGAAGGGGTCGCCGCCGTTGAAGCCGGTCCACCCCATCCGCCAGCATCAACAGCAGGTTGTTGGGCGCCAACTCCTCCTCCCTCTCTGCTTTCCTCCTCGGGCCCACCTGCATACACCCAAAATAAACTCATATATGCTGACAGAATACATTGGAGAGAAAAATTAACAAGGTGCATATACACAAGATGCTTCATTTTTTTTTTATGAATAAGTCAATTTTTCCTTCATGACCTCAACACCCAAGTACACACATTCCCATGCACATCTAACAAAAATATTCGATAAAAACAAAAACAAAATAGATGTCTGATAACAAGCAAAAGTACAATTTATATCCTCGTAAAGTGGGGTAAATATCATGTAAAAATGAACTAAATGTTGCAAATGCGTGAAAATTAGGTGAAAAAATACTCAAAATTTTATCAGATAACAGGGGAGGTCATGTTCTATATATCTCTACAAAAATCTTAAAGATTAAACTCGATCAATCGCATTTTGCATTGTTCAGATAGCATTTATCCTTATCTTACGTCATAAATGCGTTACATTTTGATCTTCCAAATTTGTATGGCTACAGAACATATGTGTCCTCCCAGGTATCTGACGATTTTTTGGAAACTTCCGTACATGATTTTCATAGAATCTGTAATATTTAGCCTATTTTGACCAAATATGCTCCCTGTGAGGGCAACACGTAATTTACCCAATACGCGGCGGCGTAGCCTGAGACGCCGGCCGCAAGGTGATCAACGACGTAGCCGCCGGAGTAGTCCATGACGTCCCAGTGGAATAGGAAGCCTCCGCCCCACATGCTGTACGCCCCCACCGTGTACGACAGCGTCGTCCATAGAGGCACGAACACCATCCAGGCTTTGACGCTCATGCGGCCAAGCACGGCCCCGGCTACTAACCCCACGGTCACGCCGGCGAACGCCCACTGGAAGAACACCAAGCTCGCCGACGGGTACAACGGCGTCACTGCCGGTGCCTCTACCTCGCCATTTGATCGGAGATGGAGGGTGGAGGGAAGAAACGCCTGGCTCAGCATGTAGTCCTGTGCCAGTGCCGGGCCCAGGCGGCCGACGATGTTGAAATAATCTTCTTGTAACGAAATGGTGTGGTGTACTCCCTCCGGTTTTGTATATTTGACGCCGCTGCATGCTAAACTTCACTGCTCAACGTCAAGTAATTACGAACAGAGGGAGTATCATTTCTAAGTGATGTCTTATCACTTCTAAGTGACGCCTGATAGTGGAAGTGATGTGTCATTTCATTTCTGCATGTAACCACGTGTTGTACCATCATATTTAATTAGTATAAATAAGAGATGAGAAGCCCCTGTAATGCAGAGGTTGAACTGCACAGAACCAGAAATTCTTACTTGAATTGTTCTGTGCATTGTTTTTCTTCTCAACAAAAGTTAGACTCGTGTGTATTCGGTGATCGCGTGTGTAAACACCTAGTGTGTGCTAACAATTGGTATCAGAGCACCCAGGTTCATTCGGCTCTGGCGACCATGGCCAACGAAGACGCGCAGTCCCTGTCTGGCTCGCACACTCCACCGAGATTCAGTGGGCGGAGCAGGACACGGAGGGGCGGACGCAAGCTGTTGGTGCAGGAGCGCGTCGTGAGGGAGTCCGGCGGCACGGTCGTCTACCCAATATTGACGAACACCAACAACACCGAGTGGACGCTTGTACTGTGCGTCAATCTCCAGGCGCAAGGGCTCTGGGAGGCGATCGACTCCAGGGACGCTTCTTTCCGCGACAATCGCATGGCGCTCTCGGCCATCCTCCGTGCTGTCCCGCCTGACATGCTTGCGACGCTCGCCGTGAAGGACACGGCAAAACAAGCATGGGATGCCATCAAGCTGATGAGGATTAGGGTGGAGCGCATGCACGAGGCTAACGCCCAGAAGTTGCGGAAGGAATTCGAGGCCATCTCTTTCAAGGATGGGGAGTCCGTGGATGCGTTCGCAATGCGCATCACTAGGCTCGTTAACAATTTGCGCACGCTCGAGGATGCCATCACCGAGGAGAAAGTGGTCCAGAAGTTTCTCCGGGTAGTGCCCCAGCGTTACACGCAGGTAGCAATCGTGATCGAGACGCTGCTCAACCTGAGCACGATGACGATTGAGGAGCTGACATGCCGGTTGGGCTCAGTAGAGCAACGCTACAGCCTCGAAGACAACGACGCGCAAGAGTCAGGGAGCCGTCTGCTCCTCACGGAGGAGTGGGCTGCATGCGTACGACAGCGCGAGCAAGCCCAGGGCTCATCTGGCGGCGGGCAAAACGACAACCAAGACCGCGAAACCAAGGACGGAGGCAATTTTGGAGAATGTGACATGACCAAGGTAAAATGTTACAATTGTAACAAGATGGGTCATTTCTCTAGGGATTGCCGTACGCCGCGCTGTGAGAACAAGGAACATGCCAATTTGGTAGAGGTCGACGATGACGAGCCAACACTACTGTTGGCACGAGCGAGCGCGCTCGACGATAAAGTACCAGCACTGCTGATGGCGCATGTGAGCACCATCACCGAGATCACAACGGGTGCCACTGAGCATGTCACGTTGAACGAGGAACGAGCTCAAGTCTACCTCGGACGCAAGGACGACCACTGTGACGACTCGTGGTTCCTTGATACCGGCGCCAGCAACTACATGACAAGCTACAAGAGCGTCTTCGCGGAGCTCGACACCAAGCAGCTGCTCGATCTAAGGAACATGTCTGTTGAAGAACTCACTGGGCGACTCCGGGGTGTTGAAGATCAGTATGAACCTTCAGAAGGTGGTACCGGTGGAGTGCGAATCTTTCTCAAAGAAGAGGAGTGGCGCACGCGCATGAAAGGGAAGGAGCAAGAAGCTTCATCCGGGAAGGGAGGAGTGCCATATGGTGGCATTCGAGACAAGTCCAAGATAGTGTTTTAACAGTGGGATCAAGTGGCACTTCTATATAGGGACAAGCAACCTTGGATGCAAGGAGAACTTCACTGAGTTGAATTCCAACGTAAAGGGATCTATCAAGTTTGGGGACGGCTCTATCGTTGAGATCAACAAGATTAGGGAGTGATTTATTGAAATAATCTTATTGTAACGAAATGGTGTGTTGTATCATTTCTAAGTGGCGTCTTATCACTTCTAAGTGACGCCTGATAGTGGAAGTGATTCGTCATTTCATTTCTGCATGTAACATCCCAAAATCTTAATCTTGGGATTAAGTAATATAAAATGCATTAGGAAAAATTTCTTTGAACATTTGTATTTAAACTTTGTCCTTTTGTGTTGGTTTTAAAACTAAAATTTGAACAACATTAGGTGCTAAAAAAGAAATAGAGAAAACAAAATAAAATTTCTCTAAGTAAGAGAATGGTTTCAGGCTTTTATCCCAGGAACTATTCAACCAAAATTTCTATATGAAATTTTGTTTAGGAAAATCATTGCAAACACCTAGGATCAGCACCTCGTTTGAAGTTTGTAGAAATTCACGAAAGGTGTTAGCCTTTGAAAATTTTACTGTAGGAACTACTTGAGCCCAGTAGCCTACACAAAAATTTTCATAAATTTTAGACTTCATTTGGGTAGTGAATTAAATCGGCAAAGAAATCAGCTGATAATTCAAAACCCTAAAAGCCTGTACTGTTCATTGGGCTCGAGTCAAAACCCCCTAGTCGAACCCAACCTCCTTCACTAGCGGGCCAGGTCCTAAGGAGCGCAAGCGCTTTGGACTGTTGGATCTGAAGCCAACCGCTCAGATCAAATGTGCCGTTCGGACCTTCCGAACCTCACAACCAATAGGAACCGTTAGATTTAAAACCAAGCGCCCAGATCAAGTGCTACGGGCCGCCCCGCTTAAAACACGCGCGCACCGTTGGATCTGTTTTGAACGCTCCAGATGAATTGGGCCGTTCGGACTGTCCGAACAACACATTTCATCTGAGCTGTTGGTTGTGAAATGAACACTCCAGATTAGTTGGGCCGTTCGGACTGTCTGAACAGCACAATCAATCGTAGTCGTCCGTTTCTAATCTGATCGTCACGTTTTAATCGAACGTGTAACGATTCGATGAGCCATTGGCCGGTGGGCCCCGTGCGCAGGACTCATTGTTGTTGCTTTAGAATTTGCAGATGATCCGACACCTGACGACATGTTCTTTGCACCTGGCACCGAGGGGTTCAGTGATGGGTCTACTTAGGCCTTGTTTCCTTGTCGGTTGCCTGAGGGATTGCTGGGCACACTGCTGGACTTTTGCAACTACTACTTGACTTCCACTGCTACTTTGTTTATCTGATGACTGTTTTATTTGGCCGGTCGGCTCTGGTTGTAATAACTCTTGTAATAGCTTAAGTAGATTACACCCTTTTGCTTTACATTAGTATGTAAATGTATGATTGTGATGTCAGATGTTGTGAATGTGTGTGCTAGCCTTTATTCCTAGAACTAGCACTGTATAAACATAAAATCCACAGGTATTCCACGTCCGGGGGTCTGACATTGCATGTAACCACGCGTCGTATCATCATCTTTGATTAGTACAAATAAGAGATGAGAAGCCCCCTGTAACGTAGAGGTTGAACTACACAAAGTTAGAAATTCTTCCTTGTATTTTTCCGTGCATTGTTCTTCTTCTCAACAGAAGTTAGACTCGTGTGTATTTGGTGATCGCGTGTGTAAACACCTAGTGTGTGCTAACAGACGAAGGGTAGGAGGTGGCGGCCGAAGACCATGTTGTGCGCCCAGAGCGCCCAGCACGGCATGGCGGCGGCCGTGGCGTACAAGGCCATGAAGGCGGAGCTGAGCGCCCACTTGCGGTGGACGGAGCCGGCGTAGAAACCCTGCAGGCCGACCAGTGTCGCCGAGAGCATCTGCCAGGCGTTGTCGCCCTTGTTCAGCCACTCCGGCACCGCCGTCGCCGACGCGTTGGTGCCATCGTACGCCACCGGAACAGCAGAAGCCATATGCATAAGCCGTTTGCAGTGTCCACTGCTGATCGTGATCGACCAAGTATTCAACTCCTGTATGTATGTATTTGCAATTGTGCTGCTCACTTCTCAGTAGCCGGTAATGAGCACAAACGGATAGCAGTTAAGACGATCGATGTTTTGCAACGTAGTAGCACCGGGTCTGGATGTACGACACGTATTATATAGTTTGGTTCGACGCGAGTAGTACCATGCCATGCCTGCATGGCGATGCATGAAATGCAGGTCAAGGTCAATGCATTGCATGGTGATCTACTTTGAGAGCGGAGCGGAGGTACAAGCTAGACGAAGACGACAGGAGTAAATGTTAGCTCTGCCCAAAACGAAAAAGAAATGGAAATGGACAGGATTCATGTGGGAGCATTTTGGGGCATGGAACCCCAAGCCAAGGTAATTAAGCGTAATCGTACAGTACCGTTTGCACATCTACATTGACCTGTCTCGTGGTGACAAGATAGCCAGCGACTAGTAAGCAGTATATCAGTATAGGAGGTTCTAGGCACGCACCATAGTACATTAGTACCACTCATGAAGCAATTAACAATGTGTAATCACTTTCTAACCTTGCACGCTTGTTCATAATTTTCGAACCATACACAAGGTCAGGTCAGGTCTTCCGTCCAACAATGTTCTCCCACCTCAAAGTTTGTTACAAATTGTCCTTATCAACACGCGTTTACCAAGAAAAACGCTCTCCTCTCGAAAAAGAAGAGAAAAAACGCAATCTAAAGAAAGAATCAACAGTCCCCAGCCCTCGAACGTCTGTTGACTGGCAACCCAATCAGCAAAACGCATTACAGGCTCGTCAGGAGATAAGAACAGGTTTCAACAGCAAGTTCAATAATTCAACCTAAACATTACTCAAGCCTTGCCGTTAAGCTAGATTCAGCATAAAACCCAATTCAGTGCCTGAACCACACATAAAAGTGGTAGCTTCAACCCTCATTACAGATACAAAACACTCTAGAATCAACGAATCAACCACAATGGGAGTAACATGCAGTTCCTCACAAGAATGGTATGCTATACCCATCAGATTACACCTCCCGATAGCTCAGAATGGGTGGGACAAGAAGAAATGCACAACTTCTGCTGATTTCCAATCCTCTTCGAGAGCAAGCGCGTCGCTGCAAACTGGGTATGCGATTCAACAAGCTTAAGAGGAATCATCAGCCTCATCAGCTCGCAGGTGCGCCAACCCTTCTTTGTATACTTCAAAGTCATCAGGAGACCAGCGGCAGACAAGGTACAATCGGAATGTTGCCATCTGCATCCCAAGCAAGCGCTGCGAGACAAATTAAAGGGGCCTCAATGCAAAGAAACAGACTGGGCACAACATAGGCAGATACATTTCCGCTGTTACAGTAGAAATGGTACTGAAACATCCTGATAACGTGTAAAACTCTGTACCAAGTAAACCATCTGCCTATGTGTTTTGGAAACTTGCTAAACCTAGGTACTGATTTTAAGCAACAGGTTGAATATGTAATTCTTGCAGCATGTAATGATTAGGAAATTATAAAGAGCCTTCCATTGGTGTGATCATAAGATTAACATAATCAAGTATTCATCTAATTTTGCAAATCAATTATGTAGCTAATAGCACTGCATGATATGTTATCCATACCAGAGTTTGTGCTGCTTCTGGTGAAATGGGCTTCCCTTCTTCACACACTACATGATCTGCAACTAGCTCTACAACACCTGCATCAATAATGACGAACTTTACAATCATTTTGGTTGGTAATGGTAGCACATGTTTAAATGCAGGAGAAACTAAAAACCTTTGTTCAGGCGAACTGGCAGTCCTTGCTTGCGTAGAAAGGGTTCCATTTCATGTGTAAACTGTTCCAAGGGGCCTTCCTTTAGCTCCACCTAAGGCATAAAAAAGTAGTAAATTTTGTTAACCAAATTATACCATAAACTAAAAATGCTAGTTATTTCAGAACAAGAACACAATCTATAAACAGTTACTACCAAAGAAGTATTACCAGAGTGCACCCAGATATGATAATACAACTTTCGACGGCAAAGGGCTTTTGACTTTATTTTTGGCAAAGCTATACTACTACCTACATGTCCAGAATCACCGACAGCTTAACAATGTCTTTGGGTACAAGTTTGGCAAACATGGTCTTTTTCTAGTTTGTTTGCTGAAAGTAAAAGCTATGAGCATGTACAAGAAAAGAAAAGCAGCAGTAACTAGAATACCGTTTCTGTTGCATTACTTCCTGTCCTTGCAAAATCATGCTCCTCGAATTCTCGAAATAATCTGCATGCAGGATATATGATCGTAATGTTCATATAGCCGCAACAAGTATATAAACAAACATTGGCAACTCTTATGTACAAATAAATAAAAAATCCGGTAAAGAGACTACCTCTCGACGTCATCCCTTGGAAGATTAGTAAAGAGCAGTCCAGAATCACCTTGAAGGAACTAAATACAGCAAAGCCACTCTCAGCAAAACCTCACAAGAATGGTGTGGATTACAGCATCTACCGAGTACTGAGAACGAACAGCTCACCCTGGAAAGTTTATGCAGGCCTGTTTTAGTTTCGTCAGCAGGCGAACGCCCCAATGCTATCTGCATGACCTTCTTTCCAGCAAGAAATATCCTGAGAGAAGAATATGTAGCAGCTATAAAACACGTGGAGAAGCATAAACCACTCAGTTTAGCTTAGCATTAACTAGCTTGGTGTGCTTTCTCTACGCACAATAGTCGTTAAGTTGACAGGGTTTCAAGTGTACTCTCTAGCATAATAAAGTTGTAGACATAAACAAACGAATGGAAATTGTGTTGATTCAACCTGGATAAACTGTTGTTAACATATGCAAATTTGTCGTTGTGGAAAAGGAGAAGGTTTGAGCACCAAATGGAGCCCAAAATGCTTTTCCTATCCACCATAGCATTTGGATAGAAAGATATTGTGAGGGACTAGCAAATAATAAGACCTACCTGCTAGAGGACTTGAGTTGCTCCCTGAGGTCCTTGAGCTTCTGATTCCTCATGTTATCGTAGGTAAAGACATAGGCGCTGCTGTATTGCTCGACGGCATTTTTGATATCGGTGACTACTCTGCCCTTGCGTTCTAAGCCTGGCTTCTTCTTGGTCTTTGATAGGGTAACTGCGTCCATCGAGCATTGAATTTGTGCGCATTAGAGAAGGAATAAAGGCTATTATTGTTCCTTGAAAGCGCTTACATTTTTCTCTGCTGTTGAATAATTAGAAAAGCACAGAAATTTGGGCACGGATACATGAGAAGAGGAACCATGAAAATGCAGCAATGATTTACTATATAGGTAACTAACAAGAAGCAGATACTAGAAGCAAGGCGCTGCGAATTTTGCCATTAACTAATCCCAAGTTCAGCTAGAACATACTACTCTAGACGGAACTAACGTAGATACGTTTAGGGCAGCTAACCTTGGATCAATCAGGAGGAAAACAAGAAGAGGCAAGTAGAGAAGGAGGGGTGTTGAATTGAATAGAATGAGATGGTGGGTGTTGGATCGCCTCACCTGGGCGGTTGCGCTTGGATTTCGGCATGGCGCTTCGTTGATTCCTCCTCCTCCTCCTCCTCTGCTTCTGTCTTGCGGTGGCGGCGGGCGATGTCTATGGTTCTAGGGTTTAAGGAAGGAAGGAAGGAAGGCCGCCTGCCTCGCTTTTGTGGAGGCCGCGCGAGTCAGCCAGGAAGAACTCGGGCTGGGTTGGGCTAGATTAGGCCCATTAGATTTACAGCCCACAGCCTATACCAAGGGCAGGCCCATTAGGTTTTTATCTTTATCTATTTATTTATACAGCAGAGGACATAACATAACAGCAGCCTTGATCGAAATTCGAATATTCGATGCGATCACGTGCGACACACACAACACGGACCATACACTAACTAATGCTGCTGTCGACACGCGCGCAAGGGATTTATTCATTTATCTACTGACTACTGGTGTGCCATGTCCCTGACATGTGTTTAGCAAGTAGTCATTGAAAAAAAGATAGAAAAGGGGTCCTAATTTTTTTAGGGCCCCGTGCAGCAGCTCATGCCTCTGGTACGGCCCTGCTTCGCCTCTTCTATGTACGTGTTGATGTGAGTGGCGTGAGGTATTTCATGAGGTGGAGGGTGGAGGTCGATGTCGTCTCACAGGTTTGGTGTGGAGGCGTGGGGTGATGCGGTGGCGAGGCCAGCGAGGTTTGGCGGACGAAGGATGTACTGTGCTCATGTTACAATTGGAGGAGGGAAGGAGAGAGGAGGAAGAAGATGGGTATTATGGTCTTAAAAAGTTCATAATGACGTATTTATAATTTTGATATTTTAACGGTGGTATATCTTAAAGCCAAAACTTTTCAGGGACATGTATCAAAATCAGGACTCTGCAGTGGCATAAATAACCCTTTGTATTACATAGGAGCACTAGTTAGCTGCAACCTGCAAGGTCGGCTCAAGTAGCAGCCAACATGGCCTCCGACGTCTAGGGCCAGGCGGCAGCAGAGTACATCATGTAACGTCCCATTTTCAAATGATGAATAGTAATTACCTTGGTTCTTGGATTTTCAAAACCTTATTTCAAATTATTTTATAATTTCAAAATCTCCTAGCTCCTATTTAAGCTCGAGTTTGTGTTTCAAACCTCCTTGAACTTTTCGAATTCAAATTCAAGTTTGAATTCTCCTTTTTCGGATTTTGGGCCCTTCCTCAAATTTGTTTCTCCTTTTTCTTGGGCTCAACCCGTGCCTCCTTTGGGCCTCGGCCCATTTCTCGCCCCCTGGCCCAGCTCCCCTTGGCCCACTTCCCCTCCTCCCTTCTGGCCCACTCGGCCTAGCGCCTCGACTGTTGTTTCCTCCGTCGGCCCGGTGCCTCGGCCTCCCCCTGCCTTCTTCTTCTTTGGTGTGCCGGTCGTCACCCACCGCGCGTCACTCCTTGCCACTTGCGTCTGGGCAAGACTCGCCTCTCATACCACTGCGCCACGAGCGCGTGACGCCACCGCTTGGTCTACCGCTCCGTCCCCTCCACCACCTATTGCAAGCCGCCGAAGTCGTCACCCGTGCGCCAGCCCAGCCCTCAAAGTCGCGCCCTCTGCACAAGCCAGCCACGAGCGCCCCTACTCCTGCCTGCTCCCCTGCCGTATTCGCTCCGCTCCCAACCTCCCCTGGTCTTCACCGAGCCGCTCAGCATGCGTGTGCTCCCGCCTCGCCCTGCGCTCTGTACTCGCGCACGAGCGCCCACGCAACCCCTCGTGCTCACCTGCGCTGTCTCATCCCATCTACCACCGGCCCTCTGCACCACCGGCCCTGGCCGCGCCCATCTCCGCGCGCCCCATACCACTCCGTGACGTCGCGCCCCTGCGCCCACTTGCCTCCGCGCCGTCGCATCTGCGCAGAGTTGCCCATGCCGGCCACCAGAGCGCCCAACGGCTCTATGCCTTCCCCGGCTATAAGAGGACCCCGGCCACCTCCCTTCTCCCCCTCGCCAGCCCTGTTCTTCTTCTCCACCGAGCCGAGCCGAAGAGCCGCCTATTCTCCCCCTTTGGCCGCCCGCCTCACAACCATTCTCCGCCCTGGTGAGTTCCCTCACCACGCCGGCCCCGTCACTGGCTGCCCCTGGTGCCAAGGAGGCTCTCCCCACCTCCCCTTGTCTTCCCCGCCACCGAGGAGCTTCGCCGCCGCCACCTCTTCCTCCTCCGCCCGGCCGCCGCCGCCCCGCCACCACGATCGTCCCCAAGCCACCCACACCACCCCGCTGGCTTCCCCACACCCCAGCGTGGCTCGTGCGCGTGCCCTCTTCACCTTCGCGCCCTGCCACGTGCTTCCACAGTCGTGCGCCACCGCCGCCCTTTCACGCCGTTGCCGCCACCCCCATGCGCTTCTAGCACCACCGCCACCTTCGTGGGGCCCTGTTTTGCCCACTCACCCGCCATCTCGCTCCGCCGCTCGCCGGTGCCAACACCACTCCAAGCCGCCGAGCCCGCCTCTGCCTCCCTCCCTCTATGACTGAAGAAAATGAATTAGGGATTTGATTGGCTTTGTTTTGAGTGGCCCCACATGTCATGGCTTTAATCCCCTCCCCCTCTCTTCCAAGTGGGCCCGGAAGTTCATGCAGAGTGCAAGCTCCCATGAACCCATGGACCGGTGCGCATGAACTTAGTCCATGCACTGTGGGGTGCACCAATTCTCTCTCCCCTCTTTATTTCTTTCGATTTAATTCCAATTCAAACTTCGGAAGCTTCGTTTTCCTTCGTTATAGCTCCAAAAATTCTAAATTTTTTGTAAATCCAAGATCTTACTAATGGCATAGGTCTTGTTTTATTTGGAGTTCATTTGTTGTTCCTTTTGTACTTATTTGCTCTCTTTGCTTGTTTGCGCCTTTTTCCGGTGCGTTCACCCGATTAGGATTCGAAGACGCAGGAGATCTCCAACTTGATCAAGCACAAGAATATCAAGACCCTCTTACCCCTAACCAAGGCGAGTCAATATTTTGATCATATTGATCCTACATTTTATGCAAATTATATTCCTTTAAATTACCAAAATTGTATGCTTTAATTCTTTAATCAAATGTATGTTAAAACTTAAGGTAGTTAAATGCCCATTTGATGATTAATTACTTAATATACCATCCCTTGATAATTGAATCCCTTATTCTATGTCACCATAGTAACTATATGTCACCATAGTAACTATATGGTAAATACTAGTTATAGGTTGTACTTAAGCGACATGCTAGTCTTGCTAAAGTGTTGGAACATTAAATGTCTCAATCATCATCTTTTAAATATGAAAATGGTTTTGGGCAATCATTGTGGGTAAATGACTGAGATGGTTAAGTTGATGTATTTTACTCCTCAAAAACCCTAATAACTTGCTGTTACTGTCTGGGCGGATAGTATGATGGATGGTATATTGCTGGGTGCTAATGCAGCCCAAGGAATATTGAATGAACCGCCTAGACAACTCTAAGGACTTAATCTTGTCATGACCTCTCGTGTAAAATAAGTACAATCACAAGTCTGCAAACTGCAAATTGGCTTAGTAAATTTATTAAACCGTGGATGTCATCTCGCTGGACGAATAATGGGAACGTGCAAGCGCTGGCTACGCCTGACTTGAAAGGGACACCGATACAAGGTGAAGTTGCCTGTTGCTGAGGTGTAGTCCAACTACTCCAGATCGCCGAGGTAGACATCCCACACAACGTATGGGCGTAACCCCATATGGGTGAGATGACAGACGGGGCAAGGTAATTTGAAAGGTTACAATGACGGTCGCTCAACTACATGACTATGGAATCATGTGCGGTAACGAGTATGACTATCTCTTGTGGGTACAATATCCAACCTCTACAGAGTCTAAACTGTTTAAACAGCCGTGCCTACGGTCAAAGGTGGACATGGGAACTTTACTAGAGTTAGTTCTATTTCAAAAACCTTTGTGGTGGGATGAAAAATGTGGTGGGCACACCTAGCCCTGAGATTGGATTTTTCCTGAGCCGTCGAGCTCAGTGATGTTAATAGTGGAGGTAGCTCCAATCAAATAAAGCATAGGTAGAGTTTCCGACGGAGGGAACCTCTGCTATTGTTTAATATTGCACACTTACTCTCCTTAATAAAATGTAATTTGGTTAAAATGCTAAGTGATAGGAATTTGTACTTATGATAATTGAAAATATTGCTTTAGCAAATAAAAGAACTCGAGCCATCCTTGTTAAGCTTTGCATGTATATATTGCATCTGGTGTGTTGGCTCGCGAGCACGGAAGTTGTGCTCATTCTCGCTCTTTCCCTCAAAACCCTCAGAAACGGGAAATCTCAGAGATTACGAATACTGCGAGGATTCAGAAGTTAGAGGCCCAGGAGATCATGAGGAGTAGTTTAGTTCTTTTAGTCTAGATCTCGCCTCAGTCCAACTGACTCCGTCGGTGCTTGCGTGCATCCTATATTATCTGAGTTTTTGGTTAATATCGGACGCACACGGGTTTCCCCAGTCGCTTGCCTATGGAGAGATGTGCGCTCACCCTTTTGCTTCCATTGTCGCTTCTGCTACTTTTGTAATGTAATCTTTGGCCTGTTCGGCCCTTATTGTAAAACTTGACCCGATGCGGTCTATGTAAACTCTGATGTGTTAAATTAATGAATGGTATTATTTAATTGCGCCATGTATGAATTGATTCAGCAATATGCCTGTAAGTGCTATCTACTAATCTAGGGAATAACACAGTGTTTTCACAGAGGATTCGAGATTAGAAAATCCGGGTTCGACAGGGTTGGTATCAGAGCACGACTGTAGGAGCGTTAGTTACACTGGGCGTGCCTAAGGACTCGAGTCCTATTTTCAAAACTTCAGAAAAGCTTGGGCAAAATATCACGTATTTACTGCTCTCACTCATCTCTCTTAGTCCTTGACTTACCTTGACTTCACTTGAGTTTTTACTCAGTTCTAACTCCCTCTCTTGTTTCAAAAATGTTGTAGATGGTTGCACCATAATCCGATGCCTCGTGGGACTTTTTCTCCCATGGAGAGGAATTCAGAGAGTTCGTGGATTTCCTCTGCCAGCTCATGCAGTACTTGGATTACCGTCACCAACCCATCTTCAGGGGCCAGAAGACTCTGACCATGGCCCATGAATCTTGGTCTATGGAGGTGTACCTCTACCCGAGGAAAGACGAGTTCATGACCCACACCTTTAGAGCCGAGTATTCTAGGAGCCACTGTTCTAATGTAGTTCAGGACACAGCCCGTTTCGCCTCAGCCCGCTTATGCCAGATGCACGAGGACAACTTGCTAGGATCTCCGTTCCGCTTCTACCTGTCTCTTCAGGAAGGATTGCGCTACCCCGAGATCTTTGAAATCAAAGCAAACGACCCCCACCTGACCCACCAAGTGCAGCTCACGCAGGCAATGATAGCTTCCCTCACCAGCGGGCAGCGGCGTGTATGAGATTAGACAACTTCAGATGCATCTCACTAGAAGTTACCACCACTCTAACGCCCTCCGCAACCTGTTGTTCAGATGGAATGCATCCCTCTCTGAGGTGACGTAGGAAAGGGATGTCGCCATTGCAGAGTTAGCACAGATCACGACAGCCGCTGTGATCTCTGCCCCAGCTCCTGCTGCACCTGTCGTCATCCCCTGCAACCTGGCACTAGCCCGACGTTCACGACCCCGCACCAGGATGACTGAGCGCAAGAGCATGCGACGCCCCAGTCCCCCGCCCGTCATCAACCTTGGAGAGTCCAGCCGTGGACGCAGTCTCAGCCGTTCCCGTTCTTATTCCCGCTCACCGAGCTTCAGTCAGAGTCATTCCCGCTCCCGCTCCCCGGGCAACTGCACCGCTTATAGTAGCCAGTACCCCCATTCACTACAAGATAAAAGCCCTGTAGAGATGCCTATTTTATAGGTTAAAGACGTTTTTAATCATCTCTATAGCATCGTAGAGCCGTTTTTGTAAAGCGTCTCTCGAGCGCCTCCCCACGTACCGTGTCAAAGATCATAAAGACGTATTATTAAACGCGTCTACAATGATATGAGGCGTTTAGATTGCGTCTCTACAACCTTAGAGACACTTTCATATATACATTTCCATACCGTCTCTACTCTCCCTAGTGACACTTTATTGCGTGCCAATGATATGAGTCGTTTAGATTGCGTCTCTACAAGCTTGGAGGCGCTTTCATATATGCATTTCCATATCGTCTCTACTCTCCCTAATGACACTTTATTGTGTGCCAAGAAACATAGATATACATTCATTGACGTATTTAGATTAAGCTAGAGACGTCATTTTTTATTTTGTTCAGTAGAAATATTTTATCGCTAAACAACAATGATTCAGAGGGTATAGTATCACATACTTTCATAAGTTTCTGATCTTAGGTAAAGCCATTTCAAATGTAGAATTACATTGTCGATATATTAAAAAGCTAGAAAAAAACATAGACACTCAGTTTATGGAGTGAATCGAGTTAACTCTTGAATCTAGCATCCACATACAAAGGTGCAAACACACGAAAAAAAATCCTACAAATCCTACAACCGAATCAAAGCGATGAGTGGTTAGAGGCGGCGGCGGTGGCGGCGTCTTCAAGAACAAACATCCTAATCCACCTCCAAATAACAGAGCCTAGTACCTGTTCAGTGATAAACTTGTTTATTATGTCTATTCATGTCTCAAAAAGAAATCATGCACACATGACATAAGAAGGGTTGCATTTATCGAAAGCAAAGGAAATACACAATACAAATTTGAAAGCACTTCACAGAAAATGATGATGAGGTACCTAGTACTATGCCAGCTACAGCATATACCAGTGGCCTTTGGAAGACAAGCTAATCATTTTTTGGTTCCACCCACTGAAGGTGGTAAGGCTTCCCATGTATCCTATTGTGAATCCAAGTTTCCAACAATAAGATGATTAGATATGTAGCCTTGAAGATGATCCCGAACCAGCCTATCAGGAAAGATCCCAACTAGTGCATGACATTTAGCCATTAGCATGATATCCATGACTTTCATAGAAACACCGGTGGTATGCTAGTTTGAACATATAGCACAAGCCATGGTCCAGATTGTCATTAGATCATCACACACAGACAATATTCTGGAATGCCATTCACAACCAATTGCTTCCTACTTCCCTAGGCCTGGCCCAGCACACCCATATTAGCAAGTATGTGCTAGCCTTACATACAAACAATGAAACAATTGGGAAATCCTGTGCAGATAAATTGAAGCCTTGCTTCCACTTATCATTATAACAGATTAAATACTGGGACTGACAGTGGGTTTAGTACCTTGAAGTAATCAAAATATTACAGGGAGTGCAGGAAAGAAAATAGAGAAGGTCAAGACAAAATGTGCAGACCTTGACACCATAACAAAGGTCATGTAGCAATAGCATATTAAATCGTCATTACCACAGAAGTCAACTATTGAGAATTCTACATACAGCTGCATGTGATTTTTAAACTTGCAAGAATAGTACAAGTGATACTTTTTGTTTCTTCTAAACTGCACACAAAAGCAAGAGGAAGATATATATAGTAGATGGGAAGTAATCATACCAAATTCTTCATAGACACAAAACTGTGTTGGATTTCATTATTTAACATGTCCGTCTCGATTATGCTTATCCTTTTGGAAACATCAACATGCGAGAGCACATTTCCTTCTTCATAAGGAACGTTGATGTTGGTAAATAGTGAAAACAGAAGCTCATAAGTAACAGCTTCAACCTGAGAGATAAAAAAAGACAATTGAGTTTCAAATAACAGAATTTGTTCAACTTGGAGATTTTCAAAAGAAATTGAGTTTAAAATAACAGAAAAAATACCCATAGTGTGAAAGGATTACAATGGCGTACATGAAATATGGCGTACAAAAAATGGAGCATTTTCACATGTAACAGAAGAACATGAATGAACCACAAGAGCTAAGAGTGCAATGCCCAAGAAAACATTAAGAAAGAAATGCATCTTGGTGTGACTTTACATTAAAAGCATAATGTAGTTACCATCAGAAAATATGTTACAATATAATTTTTGTCTCTAATCTTTGATTATGTCCTCAAGTTGAGAAGTAATTCAAACTAGAAACATCAAATGCTTTTGCAAAAAAAATTAGCAAATGTTGTTAAATTTACTATAATGGCAATCTAGATATCATAGAGAGGAATGATGATTCAATGTATGCATGAGTCTTGGCTATCCATGCAACCCATAATTCTAACGACAAGAAATTGTAACCTCAAGCATGTGAGAGATATTTTGCAGAATCAAGATCCACCTAAATAGTGGTCACGCGGGGAGGAGCATGCTAATTTGGCGCACAAGGGACTAGGTGCTGGAACAGATAGAGAGCACGCTGCCTCGCGCCCCTTGCTGCCGCCGCCGGTGGATCGTGGTTGAGCGCGCGCGCGCGTGCCGCCGCATCCGCTTGCCCGCGATGCCGCCGCCTCCCCGCGCGTGTAGCGCCGCCGCCTCCGCACTCAACTATTGCCCGCCGCCGCTGGTCCGTGCAGTTAACGCGGTGCCGCAGCGCAGCTGCCGTCGCCTCCAGCAGCGTGCCGCGCCGCCGCCGCCTCCACACTCAACTATTGCCGCCGGCGGCCGTCCGTGTTGACGCGGTGCTTGCGCCGCGCAAGGTGCCGCCACCTCCCAGCAGCGTCTTGATGGCCGCCTCCCACACTCTACACAACAGCAGGCAGGCTACGGCTGCGGCTGCGGCTGCGTGCAAACCTTCTTCAAAATCAACAGCGGTGGGGATCCGAATAAGCTGTGACCGGCTGTTTCGTGGGATAGAGAGCGGCAGCGGCGGCGGTGGTGTGGATCCGAATAAGCCGTGACCAGCTGTTTCTGGGACAGAGATGGGGGCAAGAAAGAGGGTTAAAGAGGTAACAATCAGTAAAAAAACAAAAGACGACAACATCGCAGTGTCAAGGTGCTGCCGTTGTTTTTCTAGCGATCAGGGATCAAAACCCCTACAATGCAAATTTTTTTAAATGTTTTAAATTTTAAATTCATATTTGATCCAAAACGTTTGAACGAAATTCTTTCGAAATTATTTTCGGTCCTTTCCATCCCCACCGAAAAAAAATTAAAACGAAATACTTTTCCTAGAGTTGTAGAGGCATATTCTAAAACGTCTCAAGATTCGTCTCTATAACTAAAATTTTGTCCTCTTAATTCTCAGACATATTCGCAAACGTCTCAAGATTCGTCTCTACATAAATGTAAACGTATATGTGCCTTCCTACGGTAAGAGATTCTGTGGCGTCATATAAAACGTCTTTAGAAGCGTCTTTACATATGAGGTGTTTCTCGGCATAGAGACAGACATAAAAGCGTCAAAACAAAAGCGCCTCTACGTGATAGTTTTGTTGTAGTGATTGGAGTAGTCAGGACTAGTCTAGGTTAGCCAGCAGTGCTTGCTTGTCAGTCTTTTGATTGCAAGCACTTTCTGTTTCCTCCTTTTGTAGACATTGTGTTTGTGTCTTGTGTCGTGGCTTAGCATGGCCTATATGCTGTGCTTCGAGAGTCATGTAATACCTAATCCCCTTAATATAATGCAACCATTCTAGGCTTTGTATTGTACTTGATCACTTCTCCTCGTTGGTTTGAAGTTCTTTTGTGTGTGCTCTAGATGGCTAGTAAACCCTCATATATCTCCTCTAGTTCTAAGCTGAGTTGTTCCCTTAAATGGCACCAAAGAGAGCAGTAGCCCAAGTCTTCTTCCCTTGTTCTCTCTCGTCTAGTGTGCTTTTCCCTCTCATCTATCGTGCTTTCTAACTCCCATCTACGAAACCCGTGAAGAATTGTTGAAGATTGTTCAAATAGGTAAGTCGCATAGCAGCTATTCTTATTGGGATTAACTAGTGTGTTTGGATGCCAAGCTAGATAGTTTTGAGAAATCATTGATAGGACTGATTTTAGGAATTGAAAATTTTAAGATTTGCCGATGTTATAAGAAATTCTTATGAATACTAGAGTATGATGACAGATAAGCCTTTTTTTTATGAATGGTTTAAATAATAACAGATTGGTGGATTATGTAGATTATGGAGAAAGAAAATGACCGGGGAGGAAAAAATTTGATTGATCATGAAGGATATAGGAATATGAAGTACTGATTTGATTATTAGGAGAAATAAGATTTTCATCGAATCTTAAGTTAATTATGATGTTGGTTGGAAACTTGGAATTGAGATATGTGTGCATAAAAGGTATAGAGTAAAATGCAAAAAGAATTAGATTTTCCTTATCGATTCATGATGTTGATTTTGGTGGATTAGGTTGAATCAAGAAAATATGGAATTAATTGGGTATGTTGGTAACATTGGATTCAATTGGATATGATTGAATAGAGAATTTGGGATTTAAAAGAAATTTTGGTTGGATTATAGAGATATGTCTGGATTGGATTATATAATTGTATAATTGTTGGATTGATGAATGTCTTACTGGTATTGGAGTTGGACTAAATAATTGTTGGATAGATGGTGATAAAATAATTTGGCGGATTAAATTTGAAATTATGGATAACAAGCAGTCTTTTGGAAGGTTCTATACTGAAGATATTGGATTTATATAAACACATTCAGGAGGGTTGCAATTGATAAATATGCTTGAGGAATTAAGTGAATGATGTCGTGGATTTAGTCAAGAATTTTGGAGGAAGCAATTGCGCGATTATAATCCTTGGAGAATTTCGTTCCAAAAAGATATAGAATGAAATTTAGCACGATCTTGGAGTTTATCAGATCGGAAGATGTGATTATTGCTACTAGATTTTGTGGATTTATAAAGTAAAGAAATCATGCAATCAAAATGGTGAATCTATTGGATTATTTAAGCTTATGCCTAAGAAAGATTTGGGAATTATGTTATTGTATCGATACAATGTGAGATTAAATAAATGACTGGATTTGTTTTTTAAATTGGGTGACTTTATGCTATGCTGGAATAGTAGATTGTAATAATAGTGAGACTTAGATCCAGCGATTTGGAAGACAAAATTGATAGTTTTTTAGTTGGCACTCCAGTACATGGTTGTGAACCAGTAGTTGGCATCAGTTTACCAAGTTGGAGCTACCACTACAGCTGTCCAGTTCTAATTCTAACTCCTCCTCCGGTCGCAACCCCGCGTCCCAGTGAGAATATCTCCCGTGCTCCTCGCTGCGCTGGACAGCCTGCAGCAGCTAATCCGATAGCTCATCTTCGCTGTTTCAACTGTGGAGAAAATGGACACTTTGCTAATAAGTGCTCTCAACCAGTCACCCCGGTGAGGTTCAACTTCAAGAACCTACCAACTCGAGGCCCTATCTCAACTCCAAACAAAAGCCATCAGACCTCGCATGCATCCTTCCACGCCAAGCCACAGCCAAGGCCATGTCAATCGTGCCACCACCGAAGAAGCCCAAGCAGCTTCAGGAGTAATGAGAGGTACGTTCTCTGTCTAATTTGAGTAGCTCGAATCTCGGGGTCGAGATTCCGTTTAAGGTGGGTAGTATTTGTAATGTTCCGTTTTTAAACGGTGAATTGTAATTACCTTGGTTCTTGGATTTTCAAAACCTTATTTCAAATTATTGTATAATTTTAAAATCTCCTAGCTCCTATTTAAGCTCGAGTTTGTGTTTCAAACCTCCTTGAACTTCCCGAATTCAAATTCAAGTTTGAATTCTTCTTTTTTGGATTTTGGGCCCTTCCTCAAATTTGTTTCTACTTTTTCTTGGGCTAAGCCCGTGCCTCCTTTGGGCCTGGGCCCATTTCTCCTCTCCTCGGCCCAGTTCCCCTTGGCCCAGTTCCCCTCCCCCCTTTTGGCCCACCCGGCCCAGCGCCTCCCTGGCCATTTTCCTCCTGTCGGCCCAACTGGCCCGGCTCCCTCCCCCTTGCCTTCTTCTTCACCCGTGCGCCCAGTCGTCACCGCCACCTGCGCCACTCCCTACCACCTGCGTGCAGCACACCTGCTCCCTCATGCCCACCTGCGCCACGAGCGCGTGACGCCTCTGCCTGGTCTACCGCTCCGTCCCCTCCACCACCTGCTGCAAACCGCCAAAGTCGTCACCCGCGCGCCAGCCCGTCCCTCAAAGTCGCGCCCTTTGCGCACGCCAGCCACGAGCGCCCCTGCTCCTGCCTGCTCCCCTGCCACATTTGCTTCGCTCCCAACCTCCACCGGTCTTCACCGAGCTGCTCAGCACACGCGTGCTCCCGCCTTGCTCTGCGCTCTACGCTCGCGCACGAGCGCCCACGCCACCCCTCGTGCCTACCTGCGCTGCCTCATCCCATCTACCACCGGCCATCTGCACCACTCGCCCTGGCCGCGCCCATCTCCGCGCGCCCCATACCGCTCCGTGACGTCGCACCCTTGTGCCCACCTGCCTCCGCCCCGTCGCATCCGCGCAGAGCCACCCATGCCAGCCACCAGAGTGCCCAACGGCTCCACGCCCTCCTCGGCTATAAGAGGACCCCGGCCACCTTCCTTCTCCCCCTTTCCCACCCCCTTCTCTTCTTCTCCACCGAGCCGAGCCGAAGAGCCGCCTATTCTTCCCCTTGATCTGTGTAGTCTTCTTTGTGCCGTTCTCGCCCGGTGAGCCCTCTCCGCATGATGGCCAAATCCACACTGCCCGCCAGGCCACGGAGGCTCTCCTCCACCTCCCCTTGTCTTCCCTGCCGCCGAGGAGCACCGCTATCGCCACCTCTTCCTCCTCCGCCCCACAACCACGGCCGCCCCCAAGCCACCCGGACCACCCCGCCGGCTTCCCCACGCCCCCGCGCGGCTCGTGCGTGTGCCCTTTTCGCCTTTGCGCCACTCCACCATGGCGCTTCCATTACCGTGCGTTCTGCCGCCCTTCGCGCCATTCGCCCTTCTGCCGTGCGCTTCCGGCGCCGCCGCCACCTCCAGTGGGGCCACCACCTTCGTGGGGCCCCGTTTTGCCCAATCACCGCCGCCTTGCACTGCCGCTCGCCGGCGCCACCACCGCTCCAAGCCGTGGAGCCCGCCTCTGCCTCCTTCCCTCTATGACCGAACAAAACGAATTAACGATTTGATTGGCTTTGTTTTGAGTGGCCCCACATGTCATGGCTTTAATCCCCTCCCCCTCTCTTCCAAGTGGGCCCGGAAGTTCATGCACAGTGCAAGCTCCTGTGAACCCATGGACCGGTGTGCATGAACTTAGTCCATGCACTGTAGGGTGCACCAATTCTCTCTCCTCTCTTTATTTATTTCGATTTAATTCTAATTCAAACTTCAGAAGCTCCGTTCTCCTCCGGTATAGACCCAAAAATTATGAAATTTGTTTCTAAAATTTTGTAAATTCAAGATCTTGCTAATGGCATAGGTCTTGTTTTATTTGGAGTTCATTTGTTGTTGTTTTTGTATTTATTTGCTCCCTTTGCTTGTTTGTGCACTACTATAGAAAAGACCTTCACAGATGGTTCAAAAACGTCATCACAAACGGTTTCGTGAGCCGTCTGAGTTTATGGGTCAGTAATGACATGAGGTCATCACAGACGGTTTTTGAACTGTCTGTAATACATAATATCACAGACGGTTATTAACTCAAAACCGTCTGTGATAGTCGACAATCATAGACGGTTTGTAGATGCAACCTTCTGTGATTGTCGACTATCACAGATAGTTTGTAGAAGAAACCGTTTGTGATAGTCGACAATCACAGACGGTTGCATCTACAAACCGTCTGTGATTGTCGACTATCACAGACGATTTCATCTACAAACCATCTGTGATTGTCGACTATTACAGACGGTTTCGTCTACAAACCATCTGTGATATTCTTTTGCATTGCTAAATTCAATTCTGTTTATTGGCTAGCGTCAGGAAATGCTAGCCACGCCCTCTGAAACAAGCAGATCCAATTCACCCTCATTTCAGAAGCAAGCACATCAAATTCGCATTCATTTCAGAAACAAGCACATCCAATTCACAAATTAATTAACTAAAATTAACCATTAATGTACATTTACACACATGTACAATTAAGTTCAATCTTATCCCAATCAAGTTCAATCTACATTGTGGAAACTCCCATTTGGATTTATGACTTGACTGTTCAGGAATGACGCAAGGTGTGATCGAACTTTTATGAGCTCGCTCTGTTCCAACACAGTTTCGGCGATGGTCGCAACCTGTCGCTAGGAAGATTAAATTCGTGCTTATATAAATTGGTAAGTATATATGAAATAATTGTTGCAAACTTGACAAACCTGAGGATTATTGGTGACCGCGGAACCGATGAGTAGTTCCATGTTGTGGCAAACATAGTATCCTGACGCGTTGCGGTCCGGCCAATTGCCTTTGGTGGCACTGCAAAAATAGAATTGGTTAGTTCGAGAGGCATTACTATGAAGTGTTATATAGGATTAATGTATACTAGCTAGCGAGTACCGGAAATTTTAGATCGTGTGACAGCGTCCTTCCCTTGTTTTTCCCTCCTTTAGCATAGTACACGCCAAACGCCCTACATGACTCCAAGAAGTTAGCCTTAGCCATTGTAAAGGAAGGAAAGACTACAATAGAGTTTCTATGGAGGAAATGTGTTTACCTGTTGATTAATTGCCGGATAACCGTGAAGTTGTGAGAGGCCCTCTGTAGGGAATCTAGGTATATTACCGAGCTCCATTTTGGTATAATTACAATTAGAATCCAGTGGAACCTACACAGGTATGTCACCATGGTCATTAAACCTAAGTTCGTGTTACTTATAAAGTACAAATCAACAAGTATAGCCAGTAGTGCAACACTTACTACTAGTTGTAGGGCAAAAGTATGTATTCCTTGTTGCGGCAAGCCAGCAAAAACGCTATAATGTAATCCTCGACGAATGTTGCATTCGCCCTGATGGTTTGCTCGGAGACCATGTGTGGGTCAAGGAAACCAACCGGTGAATTCCTTATTTCGGCTTCAGACATCATGTATCTATACACAAAAGCAAGGAGTTATATATAACATTTATCGGTATTACATGAACATTGACTGTGATTGTACACACTTACAATGTCCAGCATCGCATGAGTGAGACGTCGAGCTGGTCGAGGTTGAAGAGACTGAACAAGTCCCCGAAGGTCACCGTGAAGACACAGTCTTGAAGCTCGTGGTTAAAATGAACCTTCTTGAACTTGATGATGACACCCGAGCGTCGTTGTTCATTCGTCTTGTTGGCCTGTTCCATGTACCATGTATGCAATGTTGTGCAAGCCGATCCTAGGGTAGGGCTGTCTAACCTCTCGACCAACGGCTCACCTAGCACGAATTTCTGGGCCAACGGTAAGAAGGGGATATCAGAATAGGAGTCGACCGTCTTCGATTTACCCTTGCTGCCTCGCTTTGTAGAGGTCGACTTCACAAGAGTTGATTGAGCACGAGGTGTAGATGCATCGGCCCCTTGCCATGTCGGTGTAGGTAGCTTCGGTGCAGTCAGCTCCCGTGGACTTGATACCGCTGTAGGACAATCCCGTGAAGTTGACACCGGAGCAGGTAGCTCTAGGAAGATGTCGCCCTTGGGCCACTGGATGAATGTTTCACCGGCTTGCTCTAGAGTCATGACCTCGTCGTTTGGGGGAATATGCAGCAGGACGGCCCCGAAATTGGCACAAATACCATCCACATTCACTTTTGTGAAACCCGGCGTTAGATTTACACCGTGCACTAAAGCCCCGACACCGGATGGATACACCTGGCCCCAAGCAGCATCTAAGGCAACAGAGGCATATCTCACTTGGAGCTTGCACTTCAAAGCCACCTACACAACGATACAAAATTAGCTACTCCAATAGGCCTATCAATGGATCGAGCATTCTAAAGATAATAATTATTACCTAGATGTTATCGACAGGAAATCTGTCGTCGCCTATTGGGGTAGGGTTAGGGTTGGACGTGCAGCTACTCGGAAGTTTGGGGGGGCTAGCTAGCATAGTAGGTGCAGGGGCTTGCAACTGATTTGGGATTTACAATTCCCTAAGCCTTTCCTCAAAGCTCCCCAGCTGCCGTTGCGTCGCAGCTCTGACGCGATCATCGATCTCATCTCTGAGGGATTCACAAATCTCATCTGTGAGGGATTCACGAATCTCCTCTTGTAGCTTTGCATCGCGCTCGGCTTTGGCTCTCTTCCTACTCTGGTACGATCCGGAGTCCGCTTGGAACCAGTCTTCCCATGTAACATAAACACCAGCGCCTCTCGTGCGACCCGGATGCTCATTGTTTTCTAGGGCCACGGAGAGTATATATCTCTCTCTATCTGCCTAGAATGAGCCTTGGGAAGATTGTGCACTCAGTGTTACCTGCAATAGCCCGACATGTCATTTCACTTCCTATGAAGTTATGGAGTAATTACAAACTAGGTAGTTTGATATGTTACCAGGCGCTGGGACACTTCCTGGTCTACGGGGTTTGGAAAGAAGACTTCCCCCATAGACAGGGTACGTAACCTCCCAAATAACCCGGTTTGGTCGCGCATCGGTGATCTCGGAAATGGCGGGGAGACATTGAGCGGCTTGCTGCTGGTCTGATCCTCCATATCAAGATTTTACTCGCATACCGGTGCCGTGTCGAGTGCGTGGGGGTGCTTGTTTTTGCCTGGAGGGCCGTGTGCACTGCACTTTCACTCCTAAATTCATCTGTCATCTTCTTCACCACAAACTCGGCCCATGACTCTTCCAAGAACGGATATTTGTGGAAGGGCCTCAGATCCTTCTCCACGTAGTTCTTAACAAGCGTGCTCTTGAAGTTCTTCCACGCTTTGCACGCAGAGTAAAGCGCGTGTCATCGCCGGAGTCGGTGTTGCCGGAATCTCGAGCGATTTGAGAATATCTGTCGTGACTCATCTTTCTGAGTTTTGGTCAACTCCTTCCATGAATCGTAAGTGACGTTGACCCGTTCCCGTGCAACTATTCCGACCATTCTCCGGAATGCGGACGCTGCTCGACGAGGATTGATAGGGGTCCCAGACTGATTGACCTCCGTGACGGTAAATCGGCCCACGGGCCTTTTCGATATTCCTCTTCTTCTACCGAGGTTGGATATTCCAAAGGATGGTGCATCATCAGACACATGAGGCGGCGATGACGAGGAATGAGCGGAAGACATCTTCACAAGAAATAGAAGTTCTGACACGCATGAACATATTATCATAAGATTCGATCTCTATGTGTCTGGGTATACCCACCAATTAATAATAATTGACATAAACATGTAAATCCTCCAAGTCATTTAAAAGGAATAATATGCTCAACACAAACATCATGTGAACAAATAAAATCAGCATAAAGCTAAGATTTAACATTTTGATATTGCTATCAGATGTAGAGTAAGCATTCTAATTAGAGCTCAAGTTCAAACCTGATTATCAAAACAATTTCAGTACAAGACTATTATCATCACAGAGCTTTCATCTCAAGCCCACCACACCACATTGTAATATATTTCAGTAGCAGTATCAAAACAAATACCATATGAATAGCTAACTAGAACAAATACAAATTCCTAAAACAAGTACAATTATCACGAGTCAATGAGGACCATGACAGATTATTGATAGAAAGAGTGAGGGAAAGGGGCGTCGGGGTCGACAACTCGGCATTGATCACCTTTGGGCGTCGAGGAGAAGGACGAGCTGGGAGCAGTACTGGAGCAGCAGGGCGGCATCGAAGGGGAGGCGCGTTGGGCTCAGGGGAGGGGAGGAGGCGCGGCGGGCTCGGGGGAGGACGCGCGCCGGGCTCGAGGAGGAGGCGGCGTCGATGGGCTCAGGGGAGGAGTCACGCCGGGCTCGAGGAGGAGGCGGCGTGGAGGACGGCGGCGACGGGCTCGGGGGAGGAGTCGCGTCGGGCTCGAGGAGGAGGTGGCGTCGAGGATGGCGGCAACGGGCTCGGGGGAGGAGGGAGCGAGGAGTTGAGAAACTTAATCGTTTGAGTGGGGGGCGCGGGCAAACCCTAGAGTCTGAATATAAATAGGGATAGACATCACAGATGGTTCTAAAGTAGAACCGTATGTGATATGTGATATATCACAGACGGTTCCAATCAACAACCGTTTGTGATATGTAATGTATCACAGACGGTTCCAATCAACAATCGTCTGTGATATATTGTATCACAGACGGTTTTTACCAAGGAATCATCTGTGATATATAATCACAGACGGTTTGATCTATAAATCGTCTGTGATATTATTTTGTATTGGTTAATCTAGCTCTGTTTATTGGCTAGCCTCAGGAAACGCTAGCCATGCCCTCTGAAACAAGCAGAAAACACAACAAGTACATGTATATACATCTAATTCACATTTATTTCAGAAACAATCACATCCATTTCACAGTACAAATCAATTAACTCAAATGAACTAAATTTAACCATTCATCAGAACGTACATATACACATATTGTTCAATTAATCTTTAAAAATTAGCCCTTCATGATGATCAACGCGTATGTAGCTAGTTTAAATCACGTTCTTCTTCCTCGACCCTTATCTGCTTTCGAAGGAGGCAACTCATCAAATTAATTGTATTCTTTCTCGTCCACTACATTCTCAACTCCGACAATCCTCCTTTTTCCATGAAGAACTACGTGGCGCTTTTTATTTTGCGGATTCGGTTACATAGAAGACTTGAACAACTTGGTTAGCTTGATCGAATGGTTCGTCTTTGTATCCAAACACGTTCGAGGTCCACGGTAGTGACGCCGTACTTGTCGACCTTCACCTGTGGGAGATAGACCCAACGGCACCAAAATAGGGGGATCCTGAAAAGCACGTAGTCGAGCTCCCATATCTCCTCTATTTGCCCATAGTAAGAGCTCATCAGCCCATCGGTACTGAATGCATCTATGCGGACACCACTGTTCTTGTTAGTGCTCTTTATATCCTAAGCCTGCGTATAGAATGTGTACCCATTTATGTTATATCCTCGCCACGTCACAACTGTAAATGTTGGCCCTTTTGCCAACCATGTCAGCATATCACTTGACGAGCTCCTAGCGAGTCGCTCCTTCAACCATTGGTTGAACCGTCTGTTGTGTGTGTCGTGATCCAAACATCCGACCGCTCTGGATTACATTGCGAAGCACGTCCTTGTCTTTATTCGATGTCTGAGGACACTTGGTCATGTGTTGCAAGACCGTGAAATGGGCTTGAGCATACACATCCATATCTGGAGTGATTGCTTTCCTTCAGATGGTCTCGATACCCTCGAGCCTCCCCTCATGGTGAGATCGAGGCACACCTATCGGTTCGACCTGAGCCATGTAATCGATGCAGAATTCAATGACCTCTTCGGTTGCATAATCTTCGACGATGCTGCCCTCCGGCCGAGATCGATTCTGTACATAGGACTTGAGAATTCCCATGAACCTCTCGAACGAGTACATGCTACGTAGGAACACGGGTCCGCACATCTTTATCTCCCTCACAATGTGAACAATGAGATGGTCCATGATATCGAAAAACGACGGAGGGAAATACATCTCAAGATCACATAGAGTCGTCACCACCTTGTCCTGCAGAGCATCTAGTCCTTCGGGATCGGTGACCTTCTGAGCAATTGTGTTAAAGAAATAACACAGCCTCATGATTGTTTCTCGGACCTTAATCGACAAAATACTTCTAATTGCAATAGGGAGCATTTGTGTCATCAGCGCATGACAATCATGAGACTTAATGCCAATTAACTTCAAATCTTCCATCGAAACAAGTTTCTTCATGTTGGCGGAGTAACCAGACGAAACTTTCACACCATGCAAGCACTGGCACAGTTCAGTTCTCTCGGCCTTGGACAGAGTGTAACAAGAAGGGGGAAGGTACGTTCGTCCTTTATCGGTCTTTGTTGGTGCTAACTCAGGTCTGATGTCCATATCAACCAAGTCAAGTCGTGCGTTGACACCATCCTTTGTTTTGTTACGAATGTTCAGTAAGAGACCAATCAAGCTGTCACATACATTCTTCTCTACGTGTATGACGTCGATGCAGTGGTGAACTTCTAGGTACTCCAAATAAGGTAAGTCCCAAAATATTTATCTCTTCTTCCACATGTTCTTCTTACGGGTCCTCGATTTACGTCCCTTTCCGAGCACAACATCTAAATCCTTAACCATATCATAGACCTCTTTTCTGCTTAAATGCCTTGGAGCTGAACTGTCCTCCTTCTCTCCGTCGAATTGTTTCTTCGTTCTGCGGTATGGGTGAGCCCTCCGAAGGAACCTATGATGACGCATGTACACGGTTTTGTGCGAGTGATTTAGCCACACACTCTCGGTATCATCTAAGCAGTGAGTATAGGCTTTGGCCCCCTTTTGTTCTCTGGCCCGACAGATTAGCAAGGGCAGGATAATCATTTATGATGCAGAACAATAAGGAACATAAAGTGAAGTTCTCTCGTTTGTACGCATCCCATACCTGTACCCCTTCAATCCATAGTAGTTTTAGATCTTCCATCAATGGTGCTAGGTACACATCAATATCATTCCCAAGTTGCTTTGGCCCTTCGATAAGTATCGACAGTAAAATATACTTCCGCTTCATACACAACCAAGGAGGAAGGTTGTAGATCTGAGCGTCACGGGCCAAGTGCTATGTCATTGCTCATGTTACCGAAAGGATTCATTCCATCGTACTCAATCCAAACCTTATATTCCTCGGTTCCCTTTGAAGTTTGCAAACCTCCTATCGATATTTCTCCTTTGGCGGAATCGGCGAGGTGTCTTAGCTTTCTATCATTCTTACGCTCCTCTGAGTGCCAATGCAGCAGTTTTGCATTCTTTGGATTCGCAAAAAACCGCTTCAAACGGAGAATTACTGGAAGATACCACGCCACCTTAGCAGGAGGTCCTTTATTCACCTCGATTCCCTCGTCATCATCTGATTGATTCTTACGCTTGTATCGGGATGCGTTGCACACCGAGCATACATGCATGTTTGTATACTCGTTACGGTAGAGGATACAGTCGTTTGGATGTGCATGTATTCTTTCTACTTCCATTCCCAATGGACAAAGAACCTTCTTGGCTTTGTAGGTGGTTTTGGGCAACTCGTTTCCCTCTGGAAGCATGTCCGCTAAGAGACCTAACAGCCTCGTGAAACTCTTGTCGGACCAACCGTTGTTTGCCTTCAATTTTAGCAGTTCAAGCACAGATGACAACCTTGTGTATTCCGGCTTGCAGCCCAGGAACAAAGATTTCTCCGAGTCCTCCATCAAGCCCCAGAATTGAATATACTCCCTCTCATCACAGTTCCCTTCTGCATCGCGAAGTATCTGATCTAGATTGTTATCGTGCAGCCTATCCGAATCGGAACCACAATTGACATCATCCGGCGGCATATCGTTGACTTCCTGTATAATATGCTCTTCACTGTGACTGGTCCAACGTGTATAAACCTTTTTGAAACCCCTTCGAATCAAGTATGCTTCGATCGTGCTCGGTTCTTAAACATCTTGATTCTCGCGATCAATGCATGGACAAGACATATATTACGCCTCTTATTCAACATATCCTCCTCGGCGGCTCTTGTAAAAGTACACACGCCATTAATGTACTCTTCACTCACACGGTTCTCGGCATACATCCAACTTCCATCACATGGTTCGTATTGAAAACCACGAAATAAATAAAGGTGACTTGGCGTATTTTACGAGGCTTAATTACGCTTTCCAGAGAAAGCGTATTTTTCTCTGAACTAAAGGTGGTTTTTTTTCATTTTTCATTTTTTGGATTTTATTAACTTACATGTGGGCCCTACTTGTCGATGACTCATTTTTTATTTCATGATTTTATTTATAAAATCTATGGCAGTCCCACATGTCATAGACTCGTTAGTTTATTAACTAAATGATTAAAAACAGTAGGATTTGAAGCTCAAATTTGGCTTAGGGTGACATCACATTGCTAATAGTCGTGGCTTGGGGCCATAAGATCGCTTGAGGCGAACCGACGGTGATGTCCCGTGGTAGCGCCATGGGCTTCACTAGTGATTCAGGCGTAAACGCCTGAAACTACTCAAATTAAAGGATGCTTATGCTCCAGTAGCTCACATTGATCACGAGGAAGGTGTCAATGAAGTCGGGGAAGGTCCAAGGCGGCTGGTCGTCGATCGGTGAACAGAGGCGACGGCGGCAAGCTCATCGGCGACAATAGCTGAAATGGACCACACGGCGGGCTCGGTGAGGTGGTGATACTCAAGCGGACGCAGTGGTGATGGACTCACGGGCTTGAGATCTCCGCGATTCTTAGTAGCGCCGAGATGGAGATCAAGAAGACTTCTGTTGGGGAGCTATATATGTACTGCGCAGCGTCGTGATGAGTTAATTATCACGGATGGTTTTCAACAAAAACCGTCTGTGATATGTATTAATATCACAGATGGTTAATGTTGAAAACCGTCGTGAAGTATCACGAGCGGTTCGACAAAAAGCATGCGTGATATTGGGTAATGTCACGAGCGGTTTTCGTCGAACCGTCGTGATACTTCCTGACGGTTTTAAACATTAACCGTCTGTGATATGACCTCTTCACAGATGATTTTTAGCGCGAAAAATAACACATATGGTTAATGTTTAAAACCGTCATGAAGTATCACGAGCAGTTACGACCTAAAACCGTCGTGACATTACCCAATATCACGAGCGGTTTTTGTCGTAACCGCTCAGTGATACTTCACGACGGTTTTCAACATTAACCGTCTGTGATATTACTATATATCACAGACAGTTTTTGTTGAAAACCGTCCGTGATAATTAACTCATCACAGACGGTGCAGTGTACATATATAGCTCCCTAACAGAGTTTTCTTGATCTCCATCTCTAGCGCTACGGTAACCGCGGGAGATCTCCAAGCCCGGTGAGTCCATTGCCACTCCATGCCCGGTTTGAGTATCGCCTCACCTAACCTTTAGTTCTGAGATTGTGTTTAATACAGACGGTTTCGATGAACCGTTTGTGATCAGGTGTCCAGTATTAGAATTTTTTTGTAGTAGTGGTGCCTTTTTCCGGTGCATTCGCCCGATTAGGATTTGAAGACGCGGGAGATCTCCAACTTGATCAAGCATAAGAATATCAAGACCCTCTTACCCCTAACTAAGGTGAGTCAATGCTTTGATCATATTGATCCTACATTTTATGCAAATTATATTCCTTTAAATGACCAAAATTGCATGCTTTAATTATTTAATCAAATGTATATTAAAGCTTAAGGCAGTTAAATACCCATTGATGATTAATTAATTAATATGCCATCCCTTGATAATTGAATCCCTTATTTCATGTCACCATAGTAACTATATGGTAAATACTAGTTATAGGTTGTACTTAAGCGACTTGCTAGTCTTACTTAAGTGCCGGGACATTAAATGTCCCAATCATCATCTTTTAAACATGAAAATGGTTTTGGACAGTCATTGTGGGTAAATGACTGAGATGGTTAAGTTGATGTATTTTACTCCTAAAAAAACCCTAATAAATTGCTATTACTGTCTGGGCGGATAGTATGATGGATGGTATGTTGCTGGGTGCTAATGCAGCCCAAGGAGTATTGAATGAACCGCCCAGACAACCCTAAGGACTTAATCTTGTCATGACCTCCCGTGTAAAACAAGTACAACCACAAGTCTGCAAACTGCAACTTGGCTCAGTAAATTTATTAAACCCTAGATGTCATCTCACTGGACGGATAATGCGAACGTGCAAGCGCTGGCTACGCCTGGCTTGAATGGGACACTGATACAAGGTGAAGTTGCCTGTTGCTGAGGTGTAGTCCAACTACTCCAGATCGCCGAGGTAGACATCCCGCACAACGTATGTGCGTAATCCCATATGGGTGAGATGACAGAAGGGGCAAGGTAGTTTGAAAGGTTTCTGTGACGGTCGCTCAACTACATGACTATGGAATCATATGGGGGTAACGAGTATGACTATCTCTTGTGGGTACAATGTACAATCTCTGCAGAGTCTAAACTATTTAAACAGCTGCGCCTACGGTCAAAGGCGGACATGTGAACTTTACTAGAGTCAGTTCTATTTCAAAAACCTTTGTGGTGGGATGAAAAATACAGTGGGCTCACCTAGCCCCGAGATTGGATTTTTCCTGAGCCGTCGAGCTCAGTGGTGTTAATAGTGGAGGTAGCTCCAATCAAATGAAGCATAGGTAGAGTTTTCGACGGAGGAAACCTTTGTTATTATTTAATATTGCACAGTTACTCTCCTTAATAAAATGCAATTTGGTTAAAATGCTAAGTGATAGGAATTTGTACTTATGATAATTGAAAACATTGTTTTAACAAATAAAAGAACCTGAGCTATCCTTGTTAAGCTTTGCATGTATATATTGCATTTGGTGTGTTGGCTCGCGAGCACGAAAGTTGTGCTCATTCTCGCTCTTTTTCCCAAAACCCTCAGAAGCAGGAAATATAAGAGATTATGAATACTGTGAGGATCCAGAAGTTGGAGGCCTAGGAGATCATGAGGAGTAGTTTAGCTCTTTTAGTCTAGATCTTGCCTCAGTCTAGCTGACTCCGTCGGTGCTTGCATGCATCCTATATTATCTGAGTTTTTGGTTAATATCAGACGCACACGGGTTTCCCCAGTCGCTTGCCTGTGGAGAGATGTGCTCTCACTCTTTTGCTTTCGTTGTCGCTTCTGCTACTTTTGTAATATAATCTTTGACTTGTTCGGCCCTTATTGTAAAACTTGACTTGATGCGGTCTATGTAAACTCTGATGTGTTAAATTAATGAATGGTATGGTTTAATTGCGCCATGTATGAATTGATTCAGTAATATGCTTGTGAGTGCTATCTACTGATTCAGGGAATAACATAGTGTTTTCATAGAGGATTCGAGATTAGAAAATCCGGGTCCGACACATCAGCAAGCCGGTGTGGATGGTAGACGATAGGGGCGGAGCCGAAGAAGCCCACCCGGTGTCACAGGACGATAGGGACTGAGTCCCATCGTGGTCGATTTGGTCATGTGCATTTTTTAAGCCTCCAAGGGCTCAGGTTCAGCTGTTTTTTAGCATTTTCCCTTTTTTTTTCTGACATGGGAAATTTGCGGCCTCAAGGTAAGAATTCAGAAAATGATCGGAGCTAGCTATCGGCGACAACCGCTCATCGACGCTGCACGCATGGTGTGAACCTTCACGTTGGATAGTGTATTTTGCCAATACAATAATCTTTTGTTCGTGGTTTCGTCTTTAGTTACTGATCGTTCATTTTGGTAAGCATATTGATTGCTACTTTTTTATCATTGTACATTGTCATCGGTTATGTCGAATTATTGATGTTAAAAATATCCAGATGCATTACTATTTAGTGTAATGTTGCTTAAAAAATTCATATGTTTTTGTATACATGATGAAGTGACAAACCCAGATCAAATTCGTTCTAGTTCCGCCCCTGGTGTTTCTACCGGGTGTGTCCGGTAAGACCGGTTGGGCCGATTTTCGGCCGGTTTTATGAACCGTGGTGATACCTGATGGTTCTGAAAATTAGTAGTTCGAAATTGTCCAACGCACGGAATAATCTATTATACTACTACTACAAATATAGAAGTAGGTGGTGGAGGTAGTTCATTCACCCCTCCCAGGCTCCCACCCCAATTCCACCTTCCTAAAAATCTCTAAAAAAAAGAAAAAGAAAAACCATATCCTAATAGACAAATTAACTTCAATATAAATTGCGGGTCACAACTCACAACGAAGCTCAACCGGGCACAACACCAGAGCCGAGGGTGCGGTGTAATTAAGGTGAGCACAGAGGTGCGACACAGGTTCATACTTCACACTGATAGTTTTCACACTGAATTATATACAAAGTGCATAACATTTGTTATTTTTAAGAAAGAAATTGCATTAATTCTTTATATATATATATATATATATATATAATTTAAAGGGGACGTTTGTATTGAAGTTAGAAGGAACGATAGTATTGACAAAACAAAAATTAGCAAACCTGCCTAACAAGCAGAAACCTGGAGACAAGAACAAAGAGGCATTAACTACCTTGACAAAGGGAAGCAACATTTTCTCTGAAATTGACTAAAAGAAAGAACTGGTCACCGAACCGAACCAGCTGAAGTTTGCGTTGAATTGAAACCATCCTTCTTAGAACTTCCCCATGCTTTGCATGGAGAAGCTGGCCAGAAGTTCACAGGGAAGAAGACAAAGACTGGCTAGGATAAAATTAAATGTACTGTATAGTCAATCCCATACCTAACCAAGTTAATTTCATGTGGACTTAACTGTAACCAAGAAAATTTCATATCTCAACTCTCAATAGCATGTTCTGTAAAAATTCCTTCAAAAATTAATTAAGACTGTTGTCAAACATGACATGCGGTGCTGGATCAAGGTGATATATAGGCAGTTGATTAGAGCCTGACAGATATATAGCTAGGGAGGGAGCTTACATATAGATATGCACTATATATCCTTTGTACATCACTTAAACTGCATGCCTGTAGTATGTACTTCAGGTTTAAGTATCGGACATCTTCATTTTAGACGCACAAATACCATCAACAGAGATAGGGATCATGTAGAATTAGAAGATCAAGGATATATGTATGCATATATATAATGAACAGCAGTAGCAGATATGTATAGTATAGGTATCTTCCTCTACATATATATTGATAAGTACCACAAGATATCACCACACTACACTCATATGGTGAGATCAAGAGTACTCGCCCTTGTTGCATGCGCTTTCTCTTTATCCACATTGACATCTAGTGTGTCAGCAGCACTACTAGTGGTACTCATCCTCGGAGGAGGAGCGGAGAACAAAGACAGACATAGCCTAGTAGCAGTACTCTCCACTTCTTCATCACCATCAATATGATCGCCGTTTTCTTTCCCCCAGCTGCAGCCTCTCTTTCTCTTCTCCCGCCGCGGCCCGATATGGAGTGAGAGATCGAGATCAAGAGGACCATGGTTATCATCCTCATTGTTGCACACCGTCGCTTGCAGCAGTCGTCTTTGATGGTTCATGATATTATCATTTCGAGATGACCAGCTTTGGATCAAAGCTGGATTGCTAGAAGCTCTAGCTACATATTGAGCACGAGTTCTAAGGAAAGCCTCGGCTTCAGCTGCTGAGTGGTAGGGTTTTGATCCAAGAAAGTGATGGCCATGGCAGCCCCATGGAGGCCATGCAGTGCCAAACCTAGTTCATTATTAAGGGGAGGGAGATTAGTCAGAACTCAGAACTAGCTAGGACTTCAATCATATATGTGCTACCTGCTAGACAACAAACTAAAGCTGTAGAAATTTAATGGATCTTGTTTGCAAGTGTTGCATGGATTCAACTACCTTGACAATATGGTACCAGCACCACTCTGGCGATGATGGAGCGCATGACGCAAGGAAAGCTGGCCAAGGTTGTTCAATTGTCCCCCGTCTTGCAAGTGATGATCTCTCCATGGACCACCTATGACTGCATGCACAAAATCTACCAGATCAGGGACAAATTGTATATACAAAGAACAAGAAAAGGCAATTCGATCAACAATTCATGTATTTATTAGTCATATACCCTGGCCTGAGTCGTCGATCTGTTTGCTCCTATACATCTGAAAGTCGCAGAAGAGGGAGAGAGCACATCACGCAAGAGAATTTTAACCAAGAACAAATGAAGTAAAAGCGGCAGTAAAATTAGGAGCAAATCGAGCTTAAATACAACAAAGATGTAGAGAGATGTATACCTGGAGATGGCTCTTGACATGGCCTATGCTAAGGCCTCTAACGTTCATCAGTTGCAGAACGAGCTTAGGAGTTGCACCTATATATACATACAACCGACATGAAATTAACATCTTGATCGAGATAGACAAATTAAATTGGAGTATTGGACATGTCTGGAATAAAAAAGAAGAAGAAGAAGAAAGGATCAGATGGGATGAAATTAAGTTGCTAGCTTACGATCTTGGCCGCCGAGCCTGTCGACGGCGCGGACGAAGCAGAGGTGGAGCTCCGGAGTCCAGCGGAGGCGGGGGTTCTTGGAGCGGACGTAGGGGCGCACAGACGACGAGGACGCGCCGGTCCTCCTGCTGTCCCCGGCTTCCTCCTCCACCGTGCTATTATTGCTTGCTGAGCTCCCATCGTTGGGTGCACCGCCATCATCAGCGTCCTCGTCGGCCTCGCCGCCGGACGGCAGCCCCGTGGAGATCTCGAAGCCCTTGCTCGATTCCATGATCGACTGACGGATGGATCACCGGCCGGCTCTAGCTGATGATGACCTCGACCTCTTGCTGTTGTTGTTGCTGCATCGCATATATATCGTCAGTGATCTAATTCTGAAGAATTAAAGAGAGGCCAAACGCTAGGTGAGGTCACCATTCAGTTCTATCTATCTATCTATCTACCTACATATGTGTCTAGATGCATACATATATATGGGAAGGCGTGTGTGAGATAAGAAGTGATCTCATCATACATATATATGGCTTTTGGAAGGAAGCATACCGCATATTAACAAGCTGGGCAGATGATCGGGAGAAGGTGAAATTAAGATTCAATTAACCCTAACCTTTACAGCACCACTCTAGTACTAGTCGATCACTAGCAAAGGGACAAGCAGTGTTTGGAAAGTACTCCAAAGTCTTTGGTTCATCTCTAACTTTCTGTCTCTACTCAGTCTCTAGTAGGAACAGTACACTAACAGCCAGCAAGCAGGTGTGGAAAAGAGAGATCGATGGAGAGATGAGCCCGCCCAATCGATCGGGGCTCAGACTCGAGAAACTAACAGGTCAAGGTCCTTGCACATTGCATATCGATCTACGTGTGAATGCATGATGAGTTTTATGTAGTAATAGTATATATAGTACTATATATATCCATCAATTCCTGTCTTCCTGATACAGATCAAGTCCAAGAGTACTGCATGCATGTCTTCGTGTACATTAATTAATTTGTGCACACACACTAGTGTAATACTCTAGTCTCCAGCCTGATTACCAACTCGATCGACCCCTCCGTTTCTTTTCTCTCTTTGTTCTAGACGTCGGCGCGCGGTACGTCTTAATTAAGTACGTACACTCATTTGACCAATATTTTTTTTTCTAATTATATATCACTAAAAATCAATAAAAGTACGTAGAGGAAGTATTTTTGATGATAAGTCTACGTGCCTTGTCCATGTGACAAATCTAAATAGTTTTGTACATGCATGTTAATGGTCAAAGTTTTAAAAGTTTGATATCTAAAACGTCGTGTATAATTTGTTTTTTACAAGAGCAATGAGTTAAAGCACTTGTATTGCTTGCGTACGTACGTACGTATATATGTTGGTTGTACTACGGGCGACTGTGTGAGGGGGAGAGATCATTCAGACAAACAGAAAAGGAATGGCTACTTACTGTTGATTAATTAGGTAGAATTAACGGCTCATGCATGTATACGTACGTCCTGCTAATTAATTCATTCCTGCAGCAACAGTATTAGTACTGGGCCGGTGCAGTTTGGTCGCTAGTGAGACCAGAGCGCAAGCGTTTGATTAAGGGAGGGCCATCCTATTAATTATATCTGTCTCTGCAATGGACTAGCAGCTAGTACTACGTTGTAACCTGCAGATCGAGAAGAAGCGATCCCTCTACTGGACAGGATAGGAGGACAGATGCCTGCAGTCTCAAATTGATCTCAGATTGTCCATGTGATTAATTAATTCAGAGTAGAAGGAGGGAAGGAAAGCTCACGTCACGGTGGTTGCCAAAAAGTAGAGTGCCTTTTCAGTCACGGTTTCCCTTGGGTCCCGCTGCTCTGACCTTAGTTGCAGACATGCATGCCATGAACGTCAACATGGATATCATATCTTACACTGACGGGGGTACCAAGCCGAGGCGTGCATACACCTACAGATGTAGACGTCAAACGTTGGGCAATAAACCTAGAATTGACCCATAAATATATATCACTTAAAATGTTTGCCATTCTTCTTCCTCCCCTTCCTCCTTCCACTCTTTCCTCTTCCTTTTTTTTTTTGCTGCTTCTCTCTTTCTCCATCCTCCCGCCGCCGGCCTCCTCCTCCCCACCTCCCTCCTCCCGTAGCCGGTTGCCAATAGCGTGTCCGAAAGAAGCGATGGCGAGTGACGACTCGCGAGCTTCTCCTCTCCCGGTAGCCGTCGTTGAAAACCCACAACTTGTGAAGCCCACCTAGGCACGCCGCAGCGAACGCCAAGCCGCCTGAGTCCGTGGGCACCGACCGGCCGCGGTAGAGGCCGTCGTCCACAGCCTCCTTCTCAAAGAGGATGACGATCCAGGTCTCCTGAATCCGTCTCTTTGTTGTCTTCTTCTTTTCTTGACCTAAATCACCTCTCCTTTATGCTGTCTTGCACCGCAGTTTCTCCAAGGTCACCCACTCGTTATTTTGGCAAAGATACGAAAATACCCCTTCCGATCCTTCTCCATGACCGAGTCCAATCATCGTGAAGCAATCCCATGCTTTGCCATATATAGGTTCAAAAAAGGTTTTCCTCATGCCGACAAGTCTCTCCCATCCGGCTCCCACCGAATCACCATGGTACTTGCACTGGCCCCAAGCCAGTTGATACAACTCGTTGCACCTAACTTCTTATCCATCTCGCGCCATGCTTGAGTCCAACCACTTTACCCGACATCCTCGATCGTTCTGGACCTCAGCTCTTCTATCCTAATTCATCATCCTCGTCGTTGACCATAGTTGACTCTAAGCCACCTGCACGATAATAGAATAAGAAATCGTTTCCAGGCATAAGTTCCTAGTCAAAACATGCATCATGCAACACTTATGCAGTGAATCCCTTGAGTTTTACCAATTCCCCAAAGTTCAGCACAGTCCACTGTGCATGAACTGCCCTAGCCGATCAATCCGCTGCCCCTTGGCCGGTTTGATCTCCAGATCACCGGCCGGTCAAATCGCCAACCAAGGACCAGTCTGATCGTGTCCGGCCGGTCTGACCGCCAGCCTCGATAACAGGGGACCGGTCATACCGCCAGTCGGTCTAACCACCAACCAACTACCGATCAGACCGCTTCACAAGATCCAATACACCATCTCTCTGAATTTTTTGGTAAAACTCTATCTAGTTTCGTGTCCAGTCTCTATTTTCAATGGCACCTAGTGCAAACACACCCCTAAACACTCACACCCAAGTGTTTGGTCCATAAAACTCAAAAGCTCATACCACCGGTCTGACCGCCACCTATGGCCGATCAGACTGCCCTGATGGGCCGGTCAGACCGCCAGCACCTAGACAGCAAATCCGACAATTTGCCAAACACCTCGACACCGGTGCTAATTGTTCAACACCAAGATTAGGACCATATACCACATGGTGTCCACAGTTTGTGCTAGGTTTGAACCCTAAGGTTCATGGCAATCGGGATTAATTACCATTTTCTTTTGAATAAGGTTGTTTTCACTCTGCATTCCTACCGATGATCGAATCCGGGTTAGAAGCTACTGACTCCCATGTTTCTGCCACTAAGAACCCATCGTAGCCCCGGATGCCTTACTAGTTTAGACAACAATCATTCAGCTAGTTTGCTTGCTACTACTGATATGGGTAGTGACATACTTTAATTGGGGATGACATCTTTCTTACGCTAGTTGTTTGTTCAATTTTTTTAGATGGTAAGTTCTAAGAAAAAAAATCAAATACATATGGCTTCTCTTGCTACAAAACTCCCCGCTATACATTTGGTCTACATATGATGGGTACTAGTTCTTTAAAATTATCATTTTCACTGGTTAGTTAACGAAAATAACCAGGATGCTGCGCAATATAAATCACATAAGTTGCGCTATATACCAGTTTAATTCTTTAATTTGCATGTTGCGTTTTATATATCCCGTGTGTTGGCTTGCAGAAGTGTCTATACCACACTCTTCAGAATACTCTTCAACTGCGTGTTGATATGGAATTTTTTTTTTAAATAATTCATTTTTATTATTAATTACAACATTATACTGCAATAATATTTTTTGAAATATACTCGCCGCTTAACCGTTGAGCGATCGGCGGTTGGGGACACTTATAGTCAACGGGCACAATGCATGCCGGCTAGATAAGTGAGTGCACACTAGAACCAACCGTTGAGCGACAAGTGTCCCAGTCGCTCAACGGTTGAGCTACTGGATCCAGTTGCTCAACAGTTGAGCGACAGGAGTATATTTCTGTAAAAAATATTATCGCAGGTATAATGTTGTAATTAATAATAAAAAAAATAGATTATTTGAAAAAAAAAAATCTGTTGATATGCCGCTTCTAATTTTCAACAAGTATGTATGTCATGTTGGAATATTAATTGTGGTTTTGAACAAATTAATTTATTTTCCTCTATACTACTAGAAAACCAATATGGCAATATCTGAAAGTTCAGACCGTGAGAATTAAGTTTAGATCAGTTGGTATAAGATTTTATGGAACATACAAAACACCGTGAGGCTTACAAATGGCCAGATCGACTGTATGGACAACGAAAATGTACGTACTTCAGAGATGTTAAATGTAAAGGACAATCATTCGTAATAGTACTCATCATGACTCATGAGACACCTTAACTAAACTTTTGGTCGAATGATGTAAATTAAACTAATAGCACTTTATCTTTTAGGTACTCTTTGTACACAATTAATTCTTCTTTTTGACTCTTGTTTTCTTTCCAGATACAAACTATTTAACAGTGCAAATATTAATTGTTGCCTGGTGCTGATGTTCCTTGATTTTGATGTTTTTTAGGACTCTTTTGACTTTTTTTTCTCTCCTTTTCTCTTTACATAATTCTGGAGTTTCTTCTTTGAAAATTTCATAGGATATAGGCCGATATAGATAAGCAATTTAAACTCATCGATCTGGCATCACCGTTTCAAAAAACAAAAAGGAAAGGAAAAGAACAAAAAAAAAAACTCAGCTGGCATGATTGAAGAATAGAGCCATGAATAACATAGCAATTCATGTTTTCCCTTTTCCCATTATTGTCATTATTGATACTTGGTACAATGCAATTCCTTCCCTGTTGAATTCGTTTCAAAAGTAAATGGGAGCTAGCCTTTTCGATCTACATTAAAGAATCTTCTTTTTTTCCTTTATCATTCTGTTTGAAAGATTAACTAACATGACCAGGTCATCATGCATCTCAGTTGCAAAAGTCGATCTACTTCTGCCTGATTTATATTATGATTATCTAGCTTAGAGAGAGTGTAAATATTTTTCCTGATCAGAGAAGATGCTGGTCATGCAAATTAACCAACTGGAAGCTAGGAAAAGTAGGAGGTATATGGACTAGTAAAACAGAACCTGTAAATGAACTGCCACAGTAGAGGAAAAATAAAAAAGAAGTGATCTTGATCCATTTCAGTATGCTGAGATTAGTTAGTAGCCAGGACTGACTAGAGAACAACAATCGGACAAGATCGAATTGCCTGCCCATATACGGTTGCAGTGAGAAATTAGTTAAGAGTGCAGGTACGATCGATTGCGAAGCAGAGAGAATTGAATCGATTTTGTGGACCGCATCAATATGTTCATGCCTAGTACTCGTAGTAGCTAGGCCTTGACTAGTGCAAAAACTAGTACTAGTACTAGTTAGCATGCAAGGCCGTTGTTGTACTATGCCTGCACCTGCAGCCTAACCTCCACCTTGGACCGAGCTGCATGCATCTGACCTGATTGCTGTGTGCCTCCGTCTCCATCGATCATTCCATTCCATTCGCCCATGCATCAATCTCTTCTCTTCTCTTCTATTCTGGCCTGAACCCTGCACCATCCACAGAATTCCTTCAATTAATCACCGAACGCTGATCCCTCCTAGAGTTACATTCATATACCATACGGCCATTGTGCGATTCGTTTATAATTGGTGGCATGCATGGATGATTTATAACCTTGATAGCAAGTTTCGTTACTTGGTGTGATGTAAACCTCAGTTCTTAGGCTGATCGGTGTTGATCGCTTCATCCAATCAAATATTATTCGATACACTAGCTAGATTTACCTGGCATGTTTAATTGCTGTCTGTTCTTTACATATCGTCAGTTGTTCTGAGGCCTGCACTGCATCTGCATGCATGTGGAAAAACAGGGTGGGAAGAGCATAATTGTCGGAGCGTTGATACAATCAAGTCCAGCAAGTTCACGAACCTGTTGTATATTGTGTCAAACATGGTGGCTGCCCGCTGCCCTACCTGCAACTGCAGAAAAACGGTCATCTTCAGAGACGTGCATCTGCATGGCACCTGGATATATAGAGATGTCTCCATCCTCTTAGAAATCGGAATGTACTGTTCCGTCCGGATGAGGCCACTGCATTATTCACTGAACCAAATTCAGGATACATGCTAAAATATCTAGCAGGTTCAAGCTACGACGCTACTATGCATGTATATACACTTCAGCCTGAGATCAGCAATACTTGTCATGCAGGGAAGCATTGAATTGTTCCGAAATAGTCGAAAATAACGTGTGTTTCTATCCTATTTCAAACGATTGCAGTAGCTCCTTAATTTCTGCCTATGACTTCACTGCCTATGCATTCACAGAAAAATAAATTTTATAGGACGGGACCTCAGAGGAAGCCACACACAACCGTCCATCAGGAGAGAGAGGAGGGTAAGAAGATCAAACGGTGAAAGAGAGGGGTCTCACCGTGAGACCCTGTCCATATAATTTGTTTCCCATTCACAGCTATAAGATTCATCTAAAAAATTCACATTCTTTACGAGACCTAATTTCAGAACAATCTTTACACAGTGCACTGTATAATCGTACATGTTGGGATTCGCATTAGAGCTTCCTAGTTTTCTCCACGGAGTTCCAACAATGGAGAACACCATACGGAGTACTATTTTCTCACTGCTGTTGGCCTACTGACAAAGTATCTTTGTACAGCACTATTTTCTCACTTCCAGAAGCATGCTGATCAACATTGAAAACTGAAGCTCTCTATCTCTTTTATTTTCCTCTGGGTTTGAGACTTTACAAGTGACAACATTAAATCCATAAGCCAGGACAAGAATTCATCACCTACTTTTTGTGAAACAATCTTATTTTGAGAGAGGGAGAGAGGCTTGCTAGACAAGTTCTTGAAGGAAAAAAAAATGAGTAGTAGTCGAAAAAGAAATTAGGGCGAAGTGAAGTTAAACTGTAGGCCTGTCTTCCCCCTGTCATGATCAAATTGTTTTAGGATGTGGCAGTAATTCATCTGGACAAGAAGAAAACACTTGTTCAGTAAAACAACAAAATATGTTTATATTTTATATTTTTGACAAAATAATGTAATGTCATTAGTTACTTCAGTGGCGCAGCTGAGGGATGTCAAGAACAAACCTCTATGCGGCACAATCTGGTTGGCACAACTACACCAAATCCTGCAGAACTCCTAAATGTTTGTAGGAACTCAGTAAGGGAAAATCTCTGAAGATCACGCTCTGTTAGTTTAGCAAGATTCCCAGCTGAGACAAATGCATGGCCATGAATTCCCAACTCCCTGAGCGGCTTCAGAGGTAGATCAAATGACAGATCAGCAAAGGCTGTGAGCGCTACATCACCTCCCGGTGCATCTAGCTCAGGAGAAGCAGAAGAACCAATTTCAGAATTGTTGGGGCCACAGGTTCGCAAGTCTGTCAGCCCCAGCCCTCTTGCTTTGAAGCCCAATAGTGCTGATGGTCCACCCAAGCGGCACACAAGAGACCTATTGCCACCCAAGTAGAACCTTTCTGGAAGTGATGAGATAGAGCCCGTTGATTCCCTTGCCAATGGATGGATGACCCCTGCAGCCACTCCGGCATTCAGAGCACCATTCAACACACCCAGCGGTAAAGCCACCAGAAGACCAAATTCCTGATATAAGATGAATAAAAATGAGTGATGCTAATGAGAAATGAATAAATATGTTTTCTGGCAGTTCTACTAGTTGCAGTTTGAATCGGTTCAGTTGTATAATAAAAAAAAAGTTCTGATGTGTAGCACATTAGATTCTGGAAAATAGAAGTGGACAAAATTATTTCATTTAAAGGCAAAGTTGCTGGTTTTCTGAAGTAGAACCAGAGACTGAAAAGAAAGGATAATACCATCAGATTGCTTGAACAAAGCATAGAACTCTCAAAAGTTTTTAGTACACTGATACGATTCGTATCACACTAGAAAAATAAACTACATTTAAAAGGAGAAAAATGTGGAGCATAGTCTGCAATCCCACAAGTATTAATCATGTGATTTCAAATGAAACCGGAGTATGGGGTACAAAGGTAAAGATTTTTGATATACCTGCCTAAGAAAACGCGAGCTTTTGTTCTCTGGTGCAAGACCTCCAACTTGAGTAGACAATAAAAAAGCATATCCACGTGTAGGTCTTATGCTTGAATCTCTCTGGTCAATCTTGTATGTGTACTTAATAGAGGATAGAAGGTTATGCCCTAACTGCTCCCTTATGGAATTGGATGACATCCGTGCTGGATTGGTTGTAGTTCTCCATGAAAGATTGTAAGTGAGGTTATGGTTCATGGTGGAGAGCAAGTCAACAGAAACACCCATCAGGTGTTCTTTGAGTGAGGACTTTAACCAGTCCTCAGAGAGAAACGACATTCGAGCCATCAGTGGAGTTGGTATTGCTCCAATTCTCGGTATTGCCACTCCAGCACTTAGCTCCATTGTCTGATCTATTCCAAGAGCACCTGATGCATCCCAGGTCTCACAGTATCCGAATAGGTTCTTCGACTTCAGGGAACCTTCAACTGAACATGATCTAGCCTACAACAGATCTAAAATTAACAATGGATGACACGAATGGCTTTGAGAACCCATTGGAAATTATATTGCACATGTTAACCATCATGGCATCCTACTCCTACCAGAATAGGTTCTGAAAAATTGATTGATCATTACATTTGAAGTCCACTTAACAGCATGCACAAATTCAAAGCTAAGTATGCATGTAAAGTATAGGATAATGCATGAGAAATATCCCTGCATATTTTCAACCAAACTATGCTTTGGAGCACGGATGCGCTAACACAAACATGACTTCGGCATAAAGGGATAGAACAGCAAATAACAAATATCCTATACCCTGGTTAACGAAAAACTGGAGTTAACAAATACAATATGAAACTAAGTAATTTTAGCAAAACTACAATAAAAACCACAAAATGCAGGCAACAAGTTGATTTTGCACCAAGGAACCCAAGCAGTATAAGTCAAGCAACTACAATCATATCCGCACACTGCACAATGCTCCTGAAGAGAGCTGTCTCATTTCCACATAAATGCAAGAGCTACACGCTCCATCTTTTGAAACAAATCACATTTAGACATACACCTCAAATTGTCCTACCCTATCCATCATCCAAGACTTTGCATTGGTATCAACACAACACCTGCTGAAATCAAGATTGTGTTCGAAAGGGAGGTCATTCAATAATCGTTATTAAAACAAACAAATCGATAAAATTTGCTTAATTTATTGAGTAGCACTCCACAAGACTGCACATTCCAATGAAAGCACACTCCTTTTAGTTGTAATTGGCTAGATTAGATTTTCATCTCTAAATTGAAGCAGGATCGTTTGGTCTAATCTAAAAAAAATGAATCAAAGCAAGTAAATAGAATCCCCTTCACTCCACTTATGACAACAATGGATCATGCGAGGCAGCTCAATTCTATGAAAAGAACATCTTTTTAGTTCGGTGTGCACCTCTGTGTTCAAGAAGATCCCGAGATCACCGGCGACGCGGCCGCGGGCCTCGGCGACGTCAACGAGGACGACGACAGCGCCGCCGTCGTTAGCAGGGAGCCCTGGAGGTGCTGCGTCGAGGGTGATGGAGACAGTGTCGAAGGCGCCGAGGCGGCGGAGCCGCCCGCCAGCCGCGGCGGCAGCGCGCACGAGCTCTCGCACGGTGGAGGCGCGCGCGAGGTCCGGTCCCACCGCTGCCTCCACCGCGGCGCGGCGCATCCGGCCGCAGCCCCGGATCTCCACCTGGTGCACCCGGATCCGCACCTCCTCCTCCGTAAGCCGCCGGAGGATGGCCTCCGGGCCCGCGGAGGGGGACGGGGAGGGTTCGTCGTCATCGTCCTCCTCGGACTCGCCTTCTTCATCGAGGTCTTCTTCGTAGATCTCCTCTTCATCCTCATCGTCGTAGTCTTGGGCGGGGCCATGGGCGTTGTTGGATGTGGTGGCCATTGGAGGAACGAAGGACAAGGCGGGGCACTAGTACTTGTCAACAAGTGAAGCGTGGTGCTTCTGAGTACCGATTACCTTCGCAGCGCGCCGCCGGCGTTCGTGCGCCCGGCGGCGTCGGGACCTTTCCGAGAAGAGCCGCTCGACGCCGGCGAGCCCGGAGGAGGGAGCCGCGGGACTAGTGTACAGAATACAGACAGACTGCGTGCCAGAGTAGGTAGCGGAGACTGACAGATTGGGGCAGATAAAGGGTTACCCTCCTCTGGACGCGTATTGGGATTTTATTATGGGGAATTCATTATTCGTCAGAATATACATCTATTTCTGACTTAATGTATTTTTTTTGTCCCAGTTAGTCAGTTTATTCGTTATTTGCCCTCTTTACATTATTTTATTAATACCTAGCCGTTTTGCTGTTACAAGGCACGCAAAATGTCTTTTGTGCCCTCGGTATCGTGCTGGGTTAGGGTAATACGGGGTGCGACGGATTGGTGGGGTGGCGTTGGCCCTAGGCCCTCCTCCGTCTTGCGTACTGATGGCGCTTCGGCGTCTCGCCAGCCGCGTCCTCCACCATATGGCATTAGTTCCACCTCCGCCCCCGCTTCTCCACCTCCTCACCAACCCGGCCGCACTTCATGGTTGAGTACCTCGTCTCCACCTAAGGCCTCTCACCGGCCGTGCCCGCCAAGGCTGCCCCGCGGTTCGCGCACCTCAGATCTCGGACCAGGCCCGACGCGGCGCTCGCCTTTCCTTCTTACAACCACGTTGAGTAGTCGTAGCCTTCTTACGACCACGTTGAGTAGTCGCATCCTTCTTGCGACCACGTCGAGTGGTCGTATCCTTCCGACTAGATGGTCGAAATCTCCTTCTGACTAGATGGTTGTATCCTTCCGACCAGATGGCCAAAACCTCCTTTTGACCATGTGGTCGAAATCTTCTTTTGGCCAAGTAGTCGAATCCTTCTTTTTCTTCGACCACGTCAAGTAGCTGAATCCTCCTTTTTCTTTGACCACGTCAAGTAGTCGAATTCTTCTTTCTTTTCAACCACGTCCTGCAGTCGAAACCTCTTTTCGACCACGTCCTATAGTCAAACCCCTTTCCGACCACTCGTGTAGTCAAACCCCTTCTGACCACGTGAAGTCGATGATTAGTACTCGAAACCAAAACTTCGAGGACTTTGTTCTCTTCCGTTATAGCTTCAACTATAGTGTTCTTTGTTTCTAAATTTGTATAAATTCAAGATCTTACTTTTAGCTCTGGTATCTTTAAATTTGGAGTTCATTTATTATTTCTTTAGTATTTATTTGTTCTCCTTGCTTATTATTCCTTTTTTTGGTTCGTTCATTCGAGTAGAGTTCGAAGAAGCATGAGACCTCCAGTTTGATCAAGCACAAGACTACAAAGGCTCTCTTGCTTTTAACCCAGACGAGTCAATACTTTGATCATTCTAAGCCTACTCTTTGTGCAAATTATATTCCTTTAAATTACCAAAACTGCATGCCTTAATTCTTTAAGCAAATGTATGTTAACTCTTAAGGTAGTTAAATGCCCACTTGTTGGTTAATTAATTATTATCCCATCCTTTGACATTTGAATCAGTTATTCCATATGACCCTAGTAGCTATGTGGTAAATTACTAGCCATAGGTTGTACTTAAGCGACATGCTAGTCTTGCTTAAGTACCGGGGCATCAAAATGCCCTGATCATCATCTCTTAAAAACATGAAAATGATTTGGGGCAGTCGTGGGAGGTACATGGCTGCAGTATTTGAGATAAATTGGTTCCCTCCCCCCTCAAAATCCCAACTGCTACACCACATCTAGGTGGATGGTATGATGGTGGGCGCGGATGTAGCATGAGAATGTATGGAATGTAGTATGAACCGTCTAGATGGCATTAAGGACTTAATCCGATGATGACCTTGTTGGGGTACGGGTAGGCTATGATAGCAACAAATCAAAAATTTCTACCACGTAAACTAGGAAGCCAAGCAAGTAGATGATCACAGATCGTTACCACCAGACGCACAGAGCAGCGGAAGAAGAATTGGAACAGCCTGGTCCAACGTAGAGCACGTCGATGTAGTGGTCGTAGTCAATCGTCTAGCGTCGAGCACGTCGATGCAGTGGCCGTAGTCGATCGGCTAACGTCCTCGCTGATCAATCGTCTCCTCCAGCAACCTCTCAGTTCCTTATGAAAATCGCGGATCGTCCTCAAGCGTAACAGCAACCGCAGTAGCGCCTCTATAGTATCCACACGTCTAGGGAAGGAACAACTGTACGCCAGTGTGCTAGCACCAAGTCGCACGGCAAAGCTCTCAGGAAGATGGCGGCTAGGGTTTCGGTGGAGCAACTCACGTCAACTCCTCTCTTCCCAATAGCGTCAAGCATCTCCTTATATAGTGCTCACGATGGATCCTATTCGAACACGTTTGACGAATCGTATCCGTACTGATTTGTTCTAACCCGTTAAGTGTGTGACCCGTTATGTTTATGCGTAATCGGTTGTGACTCGGAAATCCTTTCCGACCACAAGTCGTTAGCGGTTCCAAGCAGAACATGGCGATTCCCGAATACACACAAATTATATCGGACGAACCTTAATGCAATATGATCTATGACCAGGTCATATCTCTATACGACCAGTTCGTATTTGGTCACGACCAGTTCGTAACTCCTTACGATCAGATTACGACCACTCTGTGATTACGTTCAACTAGTCTACGACCAGCTCATATCTCCATATGACCAGTCCATAACTGATCAGACTAAGCGACCTACTCATGTATTCTCCCTTTGCCTCACGACATCTGGTTGAACTCCAAGTGAGATGTTGTGTCATCCATGGACTGTTCAATACTTTCTCGATCGAGTGTCGGATAACTTCACGTGGTCAAACACTTCGACCACTAGTGGTATGGCCATGCACTTACTTTATCCGATCATAACGAGGGGCCCAGAAACATCTCTCCTGTTATGTTAGGAGGGGCAAATCCCATATCCGACTAGTCACATTCCTTCGCTTGTTTCAGAGCATACCCGAAAGCTACCTTTATAACTACCCAGTTACGAGTAACAATTGGCAACCTCTAAGAGTGCTATTACACATGTAGAAAACCATGTTGATCTCAGGTCTAAGGATTATACATCATCATTGCTTGAGACCAACTAATGACACATAGAATCATAACAATCTCAATAGTGTCTCAAGGTGGGTCTTATTCAACACCATGTTCTCTAACATGTGTCCATATTATTGGTTTGATATCTCCATATCCATGACCTGAGAAACATAGTCATCAACCAATACATATGCTAGTCTATTCATATGTGTTCTCATATGTTTCTGACCAAGGAACGTTTAAGAATAATCATCGCAGAAATATAGAGTTTCACAATCAAGTCACATACTTGATAATAAATATTAAAGATATTATTCTTGGAATAAGATAACATATTATCCAATGTTATGAACATAATGAAATATAATCATCTCTTTGATTGCCTCTAGGGCATATTTCCAACAGACATCCCATTGTAAAACATGTGCAATCACAAGTCTGCAAAGTGCAACTTGGCTTAGTAAAGTTATCGAACCCTGAAAGTCATCTCGCTGGAGAGGATCAAGGTAGTGCAAGCAGCGGATGCATTCCGGCTTGAATAGGACACCGAGGTAGGGTGAAGTTGCCAACTACGCTAGTCGTTGTGGCGAGTGGAGGCAGTTGTGCTAGTCATGGTAGTGAACATCCTGCACAACGTATGGACGCAACCCCATATGGGTGAGATGACGTAAGGGGCGAGATAATTTGAAAAGTTACTGTGATGGACTCTCGACCACATGACTAAGGAATCGTGTGGGGCTACGAGTTGATTATCTCTTATGTGTACAGTGTACAAACCTCTGCAGAGTATAAACTGTTTAAACAGTTGTGCCAACGGTTAAAGACGGACATGGGAACTTGCTAGAGTTAGTGCTGTTTCAAAAACCTTTGTGGGTGGGATGAAAACTGGCCAGGTAGATGTAACCTGACATTTGGATTTTTCCTGGGTGGTCGTACCCAGTGTTGTTAAGTGACGAAGGTAACCAAAATAAGCATAGGTGGAGGTAGCCTCTACTGTTATTTAATAATTGCACAATTATTCTCTTTACAAAATGCATTTTTTGTTAAAATGCTAAGTGATAGGAATTTCACTGTTATATGCCTATTTGAAAACTCTGCTTTGGCAAATAAAAGAACCCGAGCCACCCTTGTTAAGCCATACATGTATACTACTGCATCTTGTGTGTTGGATCGCGAGCACAGAAGTTGTGATCATTCTCGCTCTTTCCCCAACCCTTCAGATCCTACGAATCATGAAGACTACAACTACTTCGAGGACCTCGAAGTCGAAGGGCAAGGCAATGGCGAAGAGTAGTCTAGTTTCGAGTAGTCTTGGTCTCGTCTCAGTTGGCTCATCGGTACTTGCGTACGATCAGTATTGTCCAAGTCCTTGGTTAATACTAGTCGTACACGAGTTGCCCCAGTCGCTGTCTGTGGAGAGATGTACTCTACCCCCTTTTGCTTGCGCTGTAGTTTCCATGCCAGGTGGTTGAAACCCCCTTTCGACCAAGTGGTCGAAACCTGCTTGTCTCCGCCGTTTTGTGATGTGATCATTTGGCCTGCTCGGCCCTTATTGTAAAACCTGACCTGATGTAGTCTATGTAAACTCTGTTGTGTTAAAATAATGAATGGTTTGGTTTTACAACTTGTATGAATTGATTCAGCGATGTATTCTGTGAGTGCTATCTACTGATCCAGAGAATAGAATAGTGTTTTCACAAAGGATTTGGATTTGTGAAAATCCGGGTCCGACAACATGTCTAAGCAATTCTATCGTGTTTAACTATTCCACAATGTTGTAATAAATATTGCGGATTTACTATGCTAGGGTTACAAAGGTATAAGGATAACAATTATTAAAAGAAGACATTAACAATTTTAGGTTTAACTAACAATCTATAATTTGAACTCATCATTTTATGTGTAATAGCAATGCGTAATACTTTAAAACTGAAAACAATATTTAAAAATCAAAGGTATAGAATGTTCAAAGGAGACTCGCCTTCGTCGAAGTTGGAGGTTAACGCGTCCGGTTGGTCCAAAGTGGCTTTGACGGCGACGAACTCTACACACGCGAATCGATATAAATAAATAAAAGGAAAACAAAAAAAATATTGAAATTAAAAAAATAGTACCAATAGAGATATTAAGAATTTATATGAATTCAGGAACACGAATCGATTGATTTAGAGTTCGTACGGAAGAGAACGAACTCCCGAAAGTTTATCGAAATTGGAAAATCTTGGAAATTAAGAAGGAGATGAATATTCCTGGAATATTCCATCCTGATTTTATAATCCAAAATATTGAGTATGACACATGGGGCCCAAGAGTTAGTGTTGGACTGAAAAGACGACTAGAGGGGGGTGCATAGGAGCACGATCATTTTTTCACCTTAATCAGATTCAATACTAATTTCACTCCAATAGCTATGAAACCTATGAAGATCAATATACAAGCACAGTGGAAGACTTATATTAAACCCAAACAAAACCCCAAAGCAAATAGACCTAAATTACCAAAAACTCAGAGTTGGGATGTCTGACCTCTCACCAGGGGTGGTCTGACCGGTCACCATGGGCGGTCTGACCGCTAGATACATGACGATCTGATCTCCATGTCAATGAACAGTAAAATCAGCCTAAACTCAAAATCACAAATTGGTATAACTTTTGATCCGCAACTCCAAACTTCAAGAAACTTGAAAAATACATTCTTTAGGATGTTAGGAACCTATTCCACTCAACGATCATGAAGATCGTTGCCAAAGTTTCGACCTTTTTCCGTTTTAGTAAAGGTTGCTTCAAAACCGAGTCAAAACCAAAACGTGATCCAAACACTTGCTCGTGGGTGATTGATGATCAAGATGATCCTAAATGTATTCCCACATGTCACAGCAAGCTAGATTCAGGCCAGAAACCAAGGGAAAACCGATGAATCAAAGAAAGCCTCAAAATCACAAAATAGAGAGTAAGAACACAATGAGACTCATCTTGTGAAAATTTTCTTGGATTGATTTGTGATTGATGTTGGTTTACAGCCACTCCATCAAGGAGGACAAAAACTTAACACATGAGCACACAATCAATCCAACTCTCTAGAACCTTAACCTCTCCACTCTCCTCTTCCTAAGCACAACTTAGGTTTTCACAAATGAAAGGGTTAAGGAGGTGCTAGCCAGCACCCTCCTCTATTTATAGTGGAGGCTAGCTTCTAGAAAGAAAACCCTAATGGACACCCGTTAAGCCCACACACAAACAGGTTTCACTTACGCACGTATTTTAAAGCGTCGTCTTCATCTCCTCTTGACCTAAACCGCTTCTCCTTGCACCGTCTTGCGCCGCGGGTTAGCAAAAGGTCACCAAGGAGGTATTTAGGTGAAATTACCAAAATACCCCTTCTCGATCCTTTTTCAAAGACCAAGTCCAATCTTCGTGAAGCACTCCCATGTTTTGCCACGTGTAGATTGATCAACGGCTCATGTCGGTAAGTTTCTCCCATCCGGCTCCCACCGAAACCACCATGGCACTTGCACCGACCCCCGCGTCGCTTGATCCAACCTGTCGCACCGAACTGTCCGTTCGGTCATCCTTGTCCATTTTGCGCCATGCTTGAATCCACTGGCTTCACCCGGCATCCTCGATCGTTCTGAACCTTAGCTCTCCAAGCCTAGTCCCGATCATCATCGTCATTGACCGTCGTTGACCTCCAAGCAACCTGCACAATAATAGACCAAGAAAACGTTTCTGGGAACAAATTCTTCGCAACTTAATCCACGTTAGTCAAAACATGTATCATGCAACACATATGCATTGAAACCCATGAACTTGACCTAACCAAACAATTATCGCCGCCAAGACGGCCGATGAACAAGTCAGAATCGGTCAGACCACCACCATGGTCGGTCTGTCCGCCCCCTGGCCGGTCTGACCGCCTGCTGTTGACCGGTCTGACCGCCCAGCTGGGACTTAGCCAAATTTCCTCCCTGGAAATCCGAAACGTATTGGAATTTTCAAACGAATAGAACTTTTGACTCGAAGCTCTAAAAATTATGAGACCAAGTGTAGGAGAATCTCCTCTCTTGCCTACACCCTCTATTTTTGGCCCAACTCCAAAATTGAAAGTCTATTTTGGCCGGTCAGATCGATGCCCAAAGGCCGGTCTGATCGCCATCCACTTGACCTAAGGTATGGCTGGTCTGACCGCCAGTGTTGGCGGTCTGACCGCCACTTAGGCCGGTCTGATCGCTACTTAGGCCTGACAGCACAAGAATTTTGCCGAAAACGCGTGTTTCGACAAACCTTCAACGCCATTGCCAATTGTATCATCATTCTAAGATCGTGAGTATATCCCCATGATATCCACAGTTAGAGAGTGAGAGAGGGATAGAAAGGGGATAGAATATGACATGTGGGCCGGCACAGGTGCGGCGACGCAGGATTGACCAACGACCTGAAAAATAGAACCCTAAAGGGGTTCCCTATGAAGAATATAGACCCGTCATTATGTGTTAATGAAGTATTTTGTAATTAATGACAATCGTCATGTGGACTAATATTTTTCATGAGTTGGTAAAGTAGGTTGAGTCCCATGATGATGAAGACTTTGGGTGACATCGTGAGTTGATTGTCATCAAGTTGAGATCCTGAAGTAAAAAAATCATCATGTGTTGATGATATTCAAGACAAGATCTCAAAGTAAAGAAAATCATTATGTATTGATGGTTATCAAGTCAAAAGACCCGGACTTGGAGTAGAGATGTTTGTTGTCAAGTAATCACCCCAAGATGGATGTTCAAGGCAAAGGTATGATTAGCATAGGTTAAGAATGTGTTCCTAGTCTTTTACTAGTATCGATGTTTGGTTGAAAGACCGGATTACTAGTATAGGTTGCCGTACTATTAAGAGAGATCTTGTCTAGTAGCTCGAGTCTCATCATATATTGATATCTCAATCTCGCTTGCTCTAGCTCTTCTAGTCATGATGCTATTATTTGCAAATGTGTTTTGCAAATAATTGAAGCTCATGCATTAACTCTTTGTAGCATTTGACTATAATTCGCAAATGAGTTTTACAAATGGTTTAAATCCATATACCGAATTCCTTGTGGCATAATTCTGAAATTCAGCAAATGTGTTTTGTAATTTGTTGAAGTTCATGTATCATTCCTTGGCACGGTCTAAGATTGCTTGTTGCTTTTTTTCTTGGACTTAGACCATGTGTTAGCTCTTTGGATTTGTGCGCATGAGCGGCGAGCGGGCACGGGGAAAGCGCTGGGGAATTTGGGGTGGCCCGAGGGCGGCCGAGGCGGCTTGGTCCGGGGACAATGCGGTAGAGAGGAGGTGGGGTGGGTAGAAGAAGACAGAGAACATGACCTAACGCGGTTCAAACGGTGAGGAGCTCACCGGAGAAGAAGATCGGGTGACAGGAGTTTTAGCCTAGAGGAAGAAGATGGCAAAATTCAGCGATGATCTGCAATCAAATTTGAAATTGATTGAGGGGAAACGATTATGGAGCACAGAAACACAATGTGATGCAGTTAGGACATCAAGATTCTCACCGGAGTGACGGGAGCACGAAGCGAGTTGGCGGCCGGCGTTTGGGAACACGACGAGTTTTGAATTGAGGCGATGGAATTTGGATTTGAATTATTGGTCTGAATTTGGAATTCTGCAATTATGCCAACTTCGTCGCCGCCGCCAGCCCCCACCGTCATCCCCGACTCAGGCGAAAGCCTCCGCCACTTAAGGTCCAGCGGTGCATTGCGATTCTCCGTATATGCGTGCTCACACTATCTGGGTACGTAAGTCGGCAGACTAATTGAGCCCTCCCTACTACGTAGCCCTTGTGTGATTCTCCGTCGTCGTATCTTTGGATTAATTTCTTGGCGACATGTTATGCTTTCTCGGTGAGAAACCGGCGTCCCACTAACACGGGTATCTCATCAGTTTATGACCCTTCAAAGAAAAGATTACAGGCTACTAACGATGATAATTTCTTTTCTTTCTCTCCACTTTTACAAACTGCAGGGGAGGGGATCACTAGTAGTTACTCCCATGATGATGCATTGATGCGTGGCCGCCACAACGGTCAACGGGCATAGATAATTTGTATCTGAATTTCATCCGGTTTCCGCCGAGACAATCTCAAGCTCGGCCCACCACAGCGGGTTATCCCTCGGGGTCGCTTGCTCCGGCGACAATGACGTGATAGCCTTCATCAGCCTCGCAACCTCGGCCATGGTTGGTCTCTTCTCTGCGTCGCGGTTTATGCACAATCTCACAATGTCACACAGTGCTGCTACATCTTCATCAGGCACAGACGACGGCTTGAGCGTTGGGTCAGTCATTCCATTGAGCGGCCTCTTGCCGTCCAGGTAGCTTGAAGCCCACATGACAAGGAGGCCGTGGTCTTCAGAGAATGGCAACCGGCCGGAGATCACCTCCAGCAGCAGTATACCAAACTTGTAGACGAAGCTCCTCTCTTGGTTCGTACTTTGCATTGATGCTGCATCTCTGTCATCCTTCCAGAATTCGATGTCGGAGATCTTGGCCGCGTAGTCATCGGTCAGGTAGATGGATGAGGATCTCAGGGTGGTTGGGATAACAGGAGGGTCCAGTTGGTTCATGTGCTCTAAGCAGTAGGTTACTCCCATGATGATGCGTAGCCGTGTAGGCCAGTCCAAATGTTCTGCTTCTCTAACTGCACAGAAAAGCATAGATTCAATTAGCAATCATCGGAAGGTATCCAGATGCTGATGTAAAGCTAGGATACTCACTGTGCAAATGTTCAAAGAGAGAACCACATGGAGCGTACTCAAACACCATCATCCTGGTGAATGGCTCCTCGCATGTGCAGTAACCGAGTAGGTTCATGAAGTTCTTATGGTTCACTTTGGACAACACTGAAATCTGAAAGAAAAGCAATTGTTAATACAAAACACTTACACTAGTAGTACTAAGTTAGTTGACTCGACATAATATGTAGCTTTCTAGTTTTGTGCATGACATATTTACCTTGTTCCTAAACTGCTCCTTGGACCGATCTGACCATTCTCCGGCAGACTTAACTGAAGTGGAGACAACAGCTATTTCAAATCCACTTGACAGAGTTCCCTTATACAATGCACAGTCAGATAAAGTGCCAATCACATTGCTGAAATCCTCACAAGCTGCTTCAAGTTCTGCCCTTCCTAGAGAAGGCACACCTGCGCACAAGGTAAAACACACTCAACATCTACAAGCTCAATTTGTCACTCTTTTTCAGATGTAAATTGCACGAGGCACAATGTGACTTGATTCTTGGTGTTTGTAACATTTTTTTGTAGTTTAACACCAGACTTACCATTTTACTTGCTTTAAGTAACCTCAGTGGTGTAAACTCAAATCATATATTCATATGCAAGTCGGATGCAACTAATATAACCTTTTACCCTTATGCTTCAGATAATAAGAAGCTGACCTGTCACGAAGGCTTTGTTTAGCTGTCCGCTCAGCCCAGTAGCCCATGGCATGACATTATTATCCTTCTTTCTAGGAGAGAAGAGTAGATACACGGCAGCGGATAAAGCCACGAGGCAAAGTGCTCCACTGACGGACAATGTGTAGATGGCCCAATCAGGTACCGGAGAAGACTTCTTAGTTTCAGGTTCAAGAACTATCGGTGGCAATTGTGATGGCGGCAAAGACTTCGGATGATGCTTGCGTTGTAGCTGATGAGTAGAATTGGATGAAGGATCCAAATGTGGTTTTCCTCCTGCTGATGCTGGATCTTGCTGCCCCCTTGCCTGTAGGAGTTGCCTCAGGGTGGCACTCCGAACGCTTGTGTATAACAAACGAACATAATTGAAGGAGTATTGCTTGGTCAAGTTGTAATGTACAGTTAGCATATCCTATTTGTATCCTGACATGTTGCCAAGTATAGCCAAGGTACACATTCTCTAGGCTTCATTGTATCAAAGCTTACGGCTTATGTAACATACAGGAGCGTACATAACGTACTCCTAGTGCAAGAGTTGTATGTACGCTTTCTTTAGCCTATTTTGAATGAAAATGGGCAAGTATTTTTAAGTGGCTCCGAATAGAGAAGGTATTTGGTTTTCAGCTGCTTGTGCCGTGTTGGAATTACTTTAAAAGTTATGCTTATCTTATTTCAAATCATACGAAAGCAAACACCGTGTAATAAAAAGGAAGACTGACTTTGTCAAGCATTTTCTGCATGACTGTAGCCTTATGCTTATCTTATTTCAAATCATACGAAACGAAAGCAAACACTGTAGAATAAAAAAAGACTGATTTTGTTAAGAATTTCTGCATGACTGTAGCCTTATGCTTATCTCGTTTCAAATCATACGAAAGCAAACACTGTATAATAAAAAATAAGACTGACTTTGTTAAGCATCTTCTGCATGATTGTCGCCCTCTATCAGCTAGAACCTCTGGAATCATGGTATGCTCTTGCAACGCAGTAGGCATTTCACTTGATAACTTGTTTCCCTTGAGTAAGCTGCAAAGATCATAACGTAGCTTTAGATTATGTATCAAGCACTGGATAAAGATAAGTCTCTAATGTTTTGGATGCAATTTACTCACGGCTGTTTTGAAGGCACTACTTTCCCTAGATCTGAAGGAATTGCTCCATTAAGGTTGTTTTGACTTAATTCCAGCACCTCCAGCTTTGGCAAGTTTCCCAGTTCTCCAGGGATGGGTCCATAGAAGGAATTGTTGCTAACATCCCTGCATGGTAGAATGTGAATAAGAAATTCATGAAATCACTGAATAAGAATTACTGTTGTCTTCAATGTTGCATCAGTGACTCAAAAGTTAAACTTCTTAGCCGAGTGGACTATATATTACAATGAAAAGGTCTGAATTGGTAAATGAACGCTTCGTCACAAATTTAGAGACAGTGCCGTGGACACCAAATCAGAACTTAAAAAGATGTTGGTGAAAATTGAGTCAGGTACTTACAAAATCTGAATGTGCACAAGCCACCCGAGTTCAGACGAGAGCATGCCCTTCAGACTGAGATCCTTCAAGATCCTACAACCACAGTGCTTCGTGTTTAAAACAACACCACATAAGTTAGAGCTTACGTAATCTTTTGTGTTAATTGTCAAATGTGAAGAAAGAAAGAGACATCGAGAAGTGCTTGAAAGTCAAAAATCTTCTTTCACATGCATAACCCAAATCTTTCTGTTAGATTATATGGTAGTTATGCAGCAGATTACGAATATCACGGTACGTCTTCGGGATCGGCGAAAGAACAGTGGCGTGAAGGTTCAGCCGATCCACAGGCGACAAAACCAGACTTCCCCCGAGTGACCATGGGGTGGTCATTGGTCACGGGGGGAACGGCGGCGGGAGGGAGCTGGTCTATGTGGACGATATTGTGCTAACTTCTTCCTCTGATGGCCTTCTCCGCCGGACGATTTCCGTTCTCCAGCAAGAATTTTCTATGAAGGATTTGGGTCCACTTCATCACTTTCTAGGGCTTTCAGTCAGCCGTCAGCATGGTGCTCTTCACCTCTCTCAGCTTCAGTATATTTTGGCGATCTTGGACCGCGCCGGCATGACATCCTGCAAGCCTTGCAGTACTCTTGTTGACACGCACTCCAAGCTCTCCAGTGATGGTCCTCCGGTTGACGATGCGACGCACTATCGCAGCCTTGTTGGTGCACTACAATACTTCCAGATATTGCTTATGTTGTTCAGCAGGTGTGCCTTTTCATGCATGACCCATGGGAGCCACATCTTGCCTTGGTCAAGCGCATCCTTCGATACCTTCAGGGCACACTCGACCATGGTTTGCTTCTTCACCGGACTTCTCCTGCGGAGCTGGTTGTCTACACTGACGCTGATTGGGCAGGATGTCCTGATACGCGTAAGTCCACTTCGGGCTACGGCATTTTCTCGGGAACAACCTCATCCCTTGGTCGTCGAAGCATCAGCACACCGTCTCCAGGTCAAGTGCGGAGGCCGAGTAGGTGTCGCTGAGGCCACTTGGCTACGCCAGCTACTTGCAGAGCTCCTCTTCGGCGCGCAACCTTGGTCTACTGCGACAACGTCAACGCTGTCTACCTCTCCACCAACCCGGTTCAGCACCAGCGGACCAAGCAAGTGGAGATTGACTTGCATTTCGTCCGCGAGCGTGTAACCCTTGGCGAAGTCCGCGTCCTACATGTGCCTAACTCATCACAATACGCGGATATCTTCACCAAAGGGCTTCCCACGTCGGTCTTTACGGAGTTTCGGTCCAGCCTCAACGTTCGCCCTTCTGCCGTTGTGACTGCGGTACTAGTTATGCAGCAGATTACGAATGTCCTTTAGGATTCTATCCTTTCTAAACTCCCGGGTATTTGTTTCTATAAACCTGTCTTGAGATATGGAAGGATTGAACCTATATATGTAACCCCTCATGCTATCAATCAATCTATTGCGTGAATTATCTCCGCTTTCACTTTCTATAGGCTAAATCATAGCTTCCTCTAGATGTCTTACTTAGAAATCCCTGATTTTATAGCTAAAAAGGCAACGGCGGGAGATAGCAAATACCTCATGAACTCAAATAAGGATCTGTTCCATGAGTTACTTAAATCATGGTTAACAATAATACATGCTAGATGCTACACACAATAAATAAACAATTGTCAATTGCCTCCCTTACTGTTCATCATCAAAATAAAAAAACTATTGTCGATTAAGAGATATGTTGGATTGTTTTACAAAAGGAGCTACGTATCATCGGCAGGCAGCAACTATTTACCAACAATTCCAATCCTACCAAGGACTGAGATTAGCAGAAGAGGAGTGAAGATTGGATAAAAGCATCACTTACAAGGCCACCACTCTGCCATCATGGGAGCACTGGACTCCGAACCAAGAACAATGACCAAAAACCTCTGCTCCTCCTCCCCAGTTTGACAAAGATCCACTTGGGTCATCTTCTATGCTCTCTCTAAATCCCAAAAGAGCTCTCCCTGAAGCACAAATCGGCAGATGTTTAGGCACAAATCATTTTATGTTCAAACATTACCCATCAAAAGTTTCTCTTACCTTCTTCATTGAGGGAAGCACAAGACCCAAATCTCTCGGACACAACGAAGGAGAACAGTAAAAAGTAGGCCACTCTAGTGCTCCATATCTCCATTTCTGTCCCAAGTCCAAGAAAAGAGCTAAAAACTCTTGTTTCTTCCACTCGATGTTACAAGAAATAGAGTAGGAACAAAACGGCAAGTATGAAACACGGTATAAGAGAGGCAAAGATTCTGTGAAGTGTGGCGATAGGACTAGATGCCACAAAGCTCAAATCTTTGCCCAGTGAAAGCACGCGGCATTCCATACCCCCCCCCCCACCCCAAGAAAAGAATCGAGTAAAGAATCCCCCTTTGTTTCTTCTTTGGAATGTCAAATAAGTGGAAGAAAAGAGAAAAGTGTGATTTTTGAGAGTGTCCAACTGTCTAGGTAAAGAAACCGACTCTGATTAATCTGTATTTCAAGAACCACAAACATAAATAAAGAAAAGCTAGGATCATTATTATACCTGTAAAGATAGAGGAATCCACTCTACAGTTTCCACCATGCCATTTCCACTCTCCTCCTGTTTGTTAGAAAGAAAGAAAGAAAGGGCAAGACTAGGACACACAAGTCTTCCGCTTAAAGAGCCAGCCAGGCAGGCAATGTATCGGTAATCAAATGCATTCGAGAAGCCAAAGAAAAAGAAGAAAGTTAGGAACTTTAGGTACCTGTAATAAAGCTTCCCACCAGGAGTCGAGAACGCGGAAGAACGTTGACGTGTACTTTGGCAGATGTTGAGGATGTCTGTCTGTCTGTCTGTACTTTGTAGCCAGTCAGGTTTGCAGTGCAGGGAGATATGGCAGCCAAGTGGGCGAGAAGAACTCAAGATTTCCTTTACTTTTATCTTCTCTCCTCTCACTCTGTTGTTGTCAGCAATCCTGGAGCGGCAATTGGATGGATTTGGCACTAATTGTGTCTTGTGTGTTCTCCTGCCTCTTCCTTTCTTTTCCATATCTTTCTCTATTATGTTACGCCGGCATATTATTTGGAAATGATAGCTATTTGTTTACAAAGCCATTCGACCGAGATGTGAACTCCAAAATTTAGAATTTTCAGAACATGTCAGACAAACTATTTGTGTTTTGTGGACTTACTCATGTGAAATGTGACTATGCATGACTAGTTGGGCTAGTTTAATTATCCGGCACTTACTAACTTGACTCATTTGGCACCTTATTGGTGTCCCTACTCCAAACTAGTACAGATTTTTGACGTGTGCACGAATCAAAGTGCTTGGTAATTTGCTAACAATTTACTTAGTCAGTCGAATAGCTAAAGGCTTAGACTAAGAGCGAGGATCAGTTCTCCCTTCGAAAAGCTAAAGATATCCCCCGGGGTCATAGTGCATGGACGAAGCATTACCAAAATAATAAAGGAAACAATTTAATATGATTGATTTCTCACCAACAAGAATCTGCGGAAGCTTGCATGCTTTGAACATTTCTCAACTATTGCACAAGATGTGCATTAGGTCAAGTCGAGGAGCCATATGTTATTTGCCCAAAAAAACAAAATGAAAAAGGAGGAGGAAGAAGAAGCTTACTTGTATACACAAAACACAACTGAAGTCGAACAAATGGTTTGAGAGTTCGTACCTAGCTTCCCTTTCATATGTCTTAAGGAAAAGATGTTCTATGAAACGCCAGCCGTTCTTTAAAAAAAAATGAAATACCTGCCTTTTATTTTTCTTGGCATGGCTATCATCACCAAGAACAAGTCAATTCAGGGGGAAAAAAGCTTTACAAGCTTTCACAAGTCGTCGAGACAGTGACCAGGTACCACTTCAAGAGATTCAAGATCGAGATAGAATGCAAATACCTCATCAGCTCCTAATCCTTATTAAGAATACCCGTAACAAGGAAACGGTCCTTTTGCCAGTGATATTTCCCTTTCCATCAGCAATTTAACATGTACCAGACTATAATAAAAGGTACTCAAGTATTGGAGTAGGAATTACTTGTCCCATAATTCCAGAAGTTTCAGAAACAGTTTAACCGGTCTCTCCTCTGCCGTTCATCGCAGGCTTCCAGCTCGGCTGAAAAAAAAGGAAGAGGATGAGATGATAGGATAGGATGATCGCAGGTTCCCAATCAAACCCAAATAATGGATGGAGAGACAGAGAGAGACAGAGACAGAGACAGATATCGTGTCAAATGAAATGGATCATATCACACCAAACAGCCTTGGCTTGGATTGCATGTGGGTGGGCATCATATTCATATTCATATTCATATGCATGGTTGTACTAGCTAGCTAGTCCGGAATCGGTCACTTGGTCTACTCCTACTCGGATAAGCGCGCACACATGCACTTAGCTTGTTTCTGCATGCATTTTATCAGAAATTAGCTTGCCATCCCTTTGAATTGTTCTAATAGATAGATCACTTCTTCTACTATCCTCCTCTCTTTTGGAGCTAGTTACTCCCCACTTGTACTATATATATACATCCGATACTTGGAATAAATTTAGACGACGAAGCTTCGTGCCTTCATATGAAAGAAAAATCTAGTGTAGCTTTCGTGTTCTCATGCGCGGTAGACTGTCGTAATCATGCAAGGACGTGCATGTTAGAAGAGCATGCAAAAATTAATTTCGGCATGTTCCTATATATCCTAGCTAGCTCATCAAAATGGCTGCAAATTAAGGAGGAGTAAATGTTGAACTTGAACCAGCAAGATGCAGTATATAGGTACTATGACTAGTGAACTGGATTTTTTTAAAAAAAATAATCTATTTTTTATTTGGAATTACAGAAATAATACCACTTAATTTTTTTTGTCAGAAATAACCTCGTATCGCCGTACGTTTAGGCAACTTGGTTTAGTCGTCCAACCAATGTGCGACATATGTCCAACTCGCGGAACACTCGAGCGACCTAACCGTTTGTCTCCCAATCGCCAAACCGTATGGCGACTTGGTCCTAGTCGCCCAACCACCGAGCGACATGTGTTGGTGTCGCCCTTTAGTTGAGCGACTTGATTAAGTCGCCCAACCACTGGGCGGTTTTAGGTAATAGCTGTCTTATTCAACAAATCCGATTGTAATAATTGTGTTATAATAAATATTACATTTCGTATGTATTACATTTAGCAAATCTTATTGTATGATGGTTTTTAAAAAAATAAAAGTGTAGTGACAAGGTTGATTGGTCTGTTTGTTATTTTCATAGAATATCAAGGGTACGAAATTTGTCAGACTCGCAATAACATTTTGTAATCGTCGTATATTGTTGTAGTGCGCTAAATTTCTGAAGAATTTTGTGAGGACGATTGAGATAGTATTGAGTCGTAAGTAGGAACGTAAGTGATATTACGATGCACCAGGGAATAACACGGGGCGACAGTTGGCTGGAGGCACCATTTTTTATTATTTAATCTTTTTTTACAAATTTTTGAAAGTTAATCTATCTCGACAGGTCAAGATCCGGAATCCAAGTCCTCTGTGCAGTATCCACTGTGGCAAAGTGTGACGACCTAGTCTTAGGGCACCCGAGAGATCCTTCATGACCTTCTGAAAAGTCCATCAGGACCTCCCAGGAGGTCCACAAAGGACCTCTCGGACTGACCACCAAGACCTCCGGGAGGTCGAAGAGGACTTCTGGAGGTCCGAGGATCATGACCCGAGAGGGTCTTGGAGCCAAGGAGCACCCGAGGGCCTTGCCACGGCCAAACAGAGAAGGATGAGGAGGTCTGAGAGCATTCCCAAGACCTCCCACGACCCTCCAGAGGAGGTCGTGAAGAGCTGGGACCACTCCAGCACCTCCTGCATTCACTCCACTGTGTGGACATAGAGGTCCAAGCATACTCCAGGGTTCCCTGTGAAACCCGAGCCAGTCCCAAGGATCATGGCTAGCTCTTCACAGCACAAACACATAGGTGGTGACATCCAGAACACACCTTTATTTATACAACATGATAACAAAGTCGTTTACAAGGTGGCCTTGGGCCAAACATAAATACATAAAAGCAAAAGAGAGCAAAAGAAAGCACGAGAGTCCATCAACACGCCACAGGCAGCTGACTGGAGGGCATAACCTAGCTGCTTCGATCTTCATCACTGCCAATATCTTCTCCTGGCAAAATTTGTAATGAGCAAGAGTGAGCACTACCACTTGTGCTTCGCAAGTTACACCGTGGGTTAACAATATGACATGCATAAATGGATAATCAAAGGATGGCATAATAGGGTGATCTTGCACAAAGCCCATTTTGTTTCAAATACCATTACTAAGTTCCAAAGGTGTCTTTCAATAGATAAAATTCATTTTACCAAAGTAATTTTTAGGTTGGATAGCATTCATCATTATTTGGTGAAGGATACCCTCGACATTAGGCTCCCTACCCAAACCCATTGGACGGCGGTCCCAAAAGCAATTTGAAAATCATTTCCAGAAATTCCCAAAGTCAACAACTAACTTCAAGTGTCCTTTGCCAGCACGTCCTTGACCGTGGACACGGCTATTCGAATAGATTTAACTCTGCAGAGGTTGTGCACTTTACCCACACGACATGAGTACTCTAGTTTGTCCGGCATTCGTCAATACCACCTCTCACTTCCAAAGGTAAGAGATCTAGAGCTCATGACAAGGCCTTTACAATGCATTGCTCCACCACGCCTTTCCTTGCTAAGGTTTCACCCCCTATGGATAGCCATCCGTGAAACCCCTCTTGCACCAGTGGGAACAATGGGTCATCAAAGACCTCTAGCCAACAAGACCTCCCACACCACCAATGGAGCAGCATGTAGTGGAGTTTTGCAAATTATTTAGCCAGGTCCCACACCCCATTCTGGAGACATGTGGTTGCACGATTGTGGCATAGCCCATTATAGGCATGGCATTGGTCGCTCAAAGACCGGTCCTCAAATGACTAGGGCGACTTCCACAACCCAAGGGCATCGATCTACCATAAGGCACGATCCCGTGCATCAACTTGCACCAACCAAGTCAACCAATTAGCTTGATCAAAAATCCATTTTCATAACTTTGCTTCCCTGACAATACTTTCATACCTCCATGACAACCCAATGCCATGGTGAAAACATTTAAAACATTATTTGGTTATGTTGGTAAAGATTTCCCCAAATCAACAGTTTTGGTCTAAGCATAAGCGAGCATATGTTTTCAAATAGTCTTGACTCATACTCTTGTATTAGCCAAGTTTGACCTAAAGGTGACAATGTGTTACATGCCAAACCAACAGAGGTCATACAAAGGAAGTGGGTATAACCATAACGTTAAAAGCGGTATTGAACTAACTTGATAAAAATAAGCATGCAATTACACATTAAAAGCAGAACATAATTAGTTTAAATTATTGGGTGCAATATGATCAAGAGTGTAACTTGCCTTGCTCACTACTTTGAGATTCTTCTTCTTGAACTTTGGATTCACTGGAATCTTCACAATCTACATATATATAGAAGGCAAATTCAAAGAAGATTCAAACAGAGATCCAATAAAGATCCAAATAAAGAACCAGAGAACTCAGAGAAATCTCAAAACCCAATTAATGAGAAGAGCATTGTATTTAGATTAGGTTCTTTTGGAGAAGGTCTAGCTTACAGAGGAAAAAGGGTCTTTGGAAAAAGGTCCCGAAGGTGTGACCTAGGCAAGGCGAGAGGTCCCGAGGCCAAAATGCTTATGCAAGGTCCGGAGAGAAGGTCCTCACACGAGCACCACAGAATTCCAAAAGAAACCCACCAGAGAAGGTCTGTGAAAGACATAGCCATTTCGGGGTAGTGGTAAACACAAAGGTGGAGGAGATCATCAAAGAACTTACCAAGGATAAGCAGCAATGGGTGAAAGGGAAGGTCGTGAGAGCGAGGCTTTCCCGGGAAGGCCACTGGTCCAGAGCCAAGAGGATACATGAGAAGAAAGTGAAATGGCAAGGCTCCTTAGGCGCTTATAGTCAACACTGGGTGATAAAAACTAGATACATACGTGCCAGGGATAAGCATAGAAGTAAGTCAAAAGTTAATGAATGTCAGGGCAGGTGTCACTACCACCCTGGGTGAAAGGTACAATAAAAGGACACGTATGTTGCTTGGGAAGGAACAAAGAAAAATGTCAGGGTACGGTTAAGTAACCCAATTCAAAGTAAAACACCACGTATATGGATGCATTTAATGTGACAAGACCCGTATTAAATGCTCAATATAATAACGTGGCGGAGGAATTGAGAATGGTTAAGACTGGCAGGTGGGGCCAGTCAATTTAGAAACAGTCGGGTCAAATAGGGAGGTCTTGACCCACAATAGAGGTCCTCGAGGAGGTCCGAGCGGCTTAGGAGGTCCTAAGCCCAGGGCGGAAGGTCTAAAGATTGAGGAGGTCTAGGCAGGGAAGGTGCTGGACGGGGGAGGTCTGACGGTCGGGATCTCACCAAGGGTGGTGCAGTGGGAGGTGCAGGCGGTTGGATCTCCAAGAGGAGGTCCAACAGACCAAGACCAGTGTGAAGGAGAGGTCCCCAAAGAAAAACAACGCGTGAGGAGGTCAGGCCCTCGGACTTAAAGCGAGGGAGGTCCAAACCATTAGATTCAATCTGAGGAGAGGTGCGAACAGTTCGATTGAGACAAAGGGAGGTCTCGAACTGTTCGATTGAGAACAAAGGGAGGTCCACGAAGGGACATAGCGCATGGGAGGTCTAGACCCTTGGATTGGAAATGGGAAGAGGTGCGGACCGCTAGATCCAAAGACAAGGGAGGTCCTTTCGCCAAGAAAGGATATCCAAGGATTTACATGAATTCAGGAGGTCGCGGTGAACAAGAAGCTCCTTTGGAACACACGGATGTCCCAATGAAAGGAGGTGCAGGCATAGAGAGGCCCAGACAAGAAGAGGTTTAGACTTAAGAAAAGTCGAGCAGAAAAGAGGTCTGAACCCTATAAGATCCAAACCAACAAAGAGGTCCAAGTGACCACTTTCAAAGAACAAGCCCGACGTAGGAATCGTCCAAGCGAGAGAAGGTTTAAGCCTCACGGGAGGCTTAACCTCACATGCCACTGGGGAGGTCTAGACCACAGAGGAGGTCTAAACCTACACACCCAAAGAAGATATACTAAGGGGAGGTCTACTGGGCACACCAAAAGGAGGTCTCAGCAATTCAAACCTCTCCAACCGAACCAAACTTGAAATTCTCATTAAAATAAAATAGCTTTAATTTATTTTACACATTTAAAAAGGATTTAAAAAATCAGAATGTTACACAAAGTTGCCCACAACCCTAAAACCTCTTAGCTCACCGCACCATGCCTGTTGCACACTCTCCTTCATGAAGTACTCCGACACGAAGTTAGAAGAGTCCATGTGGATGATCCCACACGCGGCGAGGACATGAGAGCATGGCTTGTCCAGGATCGACTGTCCATCCCTGGCAATCTCGACGTTGATGTCTGTTTGCAAGGAGTATATGAAAGCGTCAAACCTATAATTCAGGTAACCGTACTCAGACATTTTAAAACACGATTGTACGTACCGCGAGATGCACGTTCCGCGCGAAGTGTATAGGGTACCGTCGATTCGATCTTTGGTATGCTGTGGGGAGGGTCGACGACATGCACCGGCTGGTGCGTGTCTACGAACATACCGGTGAAGGTACTCGGCGTGCGCCTTTCGGGTCGTCTGGCCGTCTTCCCAAGACGCGATCCTCGTGGGCGTTCACCCACTGTGCCACCCACAGCTCCATCTTAGCCGACCACTGCATCCTGGTGCCACCCCTCCTACTATGCCTGCGAAACGTACCACTGCAATTAGAAGCCGTCGTAATCGAACTAGCAAAAACATATATGAACATGTGTTGTATGTAACTCACGCGTGGGTCGAGTCAGTCACCCTCGTCCCGACGAGAACTGGAACAACCTGGCGGAGGCCGAACTGGCGCATCACCCTGTGCACCACATAGTCCTCGACGAACACGTCAAAGACAAGCTTCTTCTCGCCCGAAGCGCCGGTTGCGCCAAAGACGGTGAAAACGACCCACGGGAGCACGGGCTCCGCTCTCGTCTCTGATCGATCTCGGCTCGGCGCCGTCGTCAGCGATGAGATGGTCGGTTGCTCCACAAAGTGATTGTACACACGTGTGAGACTGCGTGTGCATCTTGCTCTGCGAGCGAATAGTGGTTCTGAAGGATGACACATGTCTGTTGAAGTAAAGATATAGGGAAGTACGTACCCGTCTACGGCACCAAAGGGACCCTACGGTCGGCCGGTCCACCGCTTCCCCATGGTACATGTCCTCATCGTACGAACTGGAGTCTACCAGCATGGGTTGTCCAAGAAAGAAGCGCTTGAACGACCACAACTGCAGTATCAGCTCTGGAGGTTTCCGTGTTTTCTTGGACGTCCTTCGCCGCTTGAAGCCTTGAAACCTTCTCTGGAGGTTCCCTTCAGTATCAGCTCGGTAGTACCACCCGCACCATGCGGTACTACCGCTTCTTAGGACCTCCCCTTACCTTTATTTGATCTCTCCGTGTCCTTCAGGACCTCTCCATGTCCGCTAGGACCTCCTCTTACCTTTATTGGACCTCCCTGTGTCCCACCGGACCTCCCCGGGTCCTCCAGGACCTCCTCCTTGCGCATCTGGACCGTTAAGACCTCCCCCTTGGAGATCTTAACCCTCCAGGACCTCCTCCTTGCGCATCTGGACCGTTAAGACCTCCCCCTTGGAGATCTTAACCGTCCAGACCTCCTCCTTGTAAATCGGGACCGTTAAGATCTCCCCCTTGGAGATCTTAACCGTCCAGACCTCCCCCCTTGGAGATCTTAACCGTCCAGACCTCCTCCTTGTAAATCGGGACCATTAAGACCTCCCCCTTGGAGATCTTAACCGTCCAGACCTCCTCCTTATAGATCCTAACCATTCGGACCTCCCCTGAATTGGATCCTACGGCTTTAGACCTCCCTTGCGGGTGAGGTTCTCCTCCTACTTTTATGGACCTCCCCGTTTGCGTTAAATCTTGGCCGTTTGGACCTCCCCTTTGGAGATCCAACCGTCAGGACCTCCCTTGTGGGCGAGGATCTCCTCTTGTTCACCATAAGACCTCCTCGAGTCATTTGCAGACCTCCTTAGTGGTCTTGGCGCCTAATCTGGCGATCACACACCCGATTTTCTTATACATTTGTGTGTCTTTGGGCAAGAAGTCTCATGACATTTAATGCATGTTGTATCACATTAAATGCCCTCACCTTTGCAGTACTCATGTCATACCGATTGTCACATTCCTTGCCTACTCCCTTGTCCTATTTACCAACTCTTGTTGACTCTATCCTGGGTCTTGTGCAATGACTTCCCCTATATATAGTTTGGGAAAGCCCTCCTTTCTCACTTTCTTCTTCATTTCTACTCTCTGTCTCAACCGAGTCTACCATAGACTTCCTCTCTCAAGTCTCTGGACCTCCTCCAACAGGTCTTTGGACATCCTCTCTGGAGCCCTTAGACCTCTCCAGCGAGCTCCTTGGACCTCCCCTTGACCTCCCAGCTTCTCTGTTGGTTTTGTATCTAAGTTTATTTGGAGTTCTTTGGAATCTTGTTTGAGCTTCATTTGAGTATTTGGTTTTTCACGTGTAGATTGCCCAGACCGTGGGGAGCTTGAGTTCAGTGAGGGAGAGGAAGCAGCTCGAGACCTTGAGCAAGGCAAGTTACACTCTAGAACATGTTGCACCCAATACTTCAAATTATTTATGCTGTTTTCAAAGATGTATGCATGCTTACTTTACTAAGTATTTCAATGCCTATCTTACAATCCATAGTTAAACATACTGTTTGGTATGACGTCTATTCATGATTGAATCAACCTCATTGTCACCTTAGATAAAAACTGGTTCTTGCAATAGTGAGGACCCGAAGCTCTTGAAAAATGACATGCTTAGCGAAGCTTAGACCAAAATCTTGATTTGGGAGTCTTGACTAAAACTATCACTTAAACAATGATTTGAGCCATGGCATTGGTGTGCCATGGAGATTTCGGCCATGACATTGGTGTGTCATGGATGTTTTACTTGGCCTTGGCATTGGTGTGCCATGGAGGATTGTAAAGCAAAGCAAATGAAAAATGGTTTTGACTTGGGCAAAACTGGTTGCTTGGTTGGTGCATGTCTATGCACAGGGGGTCGTGTGATCCGACACCCCAGGGTTAAGGTTTGTCGCCCAAATCGGTTAAGGACCGGTCTTTGAGACACCACTTGCTAAGCCTATAATGGGCTATACCAAAATTGTGCAACCACATGTCTCGGTGTAGGGGCGTGGGACTGGCTAACTAATTTGCAAAGCTCTATCGTGGTTCATCTGCGGGACTTGTGGGTTTGTCATGTTATGACTAGTTGTAGTCCCACCGGCATAAGAGGGGCACCCCATTAACCCGGCGGTGTTTCTACCCAAAGGGGGGATTGCGAAACCTTAATGGGGGTGGGCTGCTGTAACATCTTGATTTTCTAAATACTTTTTAGAATGTGTAAAATAAATTAAAACTATTTTTGCTTTAGTGAGAATTCAAATTTGGGTTCTATTGGAAGGATTTGGGTTGTTGTGCCTCCTCTTTGGAAAGCTCAACAATTCCTGTAACCTATCTCTTTCGAGTCTTGTAGGTTTAGACTTCTTCTAAAGCTTAGACCTCGTCTCACCAGGAGATACTCGTATGATCAGGCCTTCCTTCCTTTGAGCTTGGTCATTTGGATCTCTTTGTTGGTTTGAATCTCTTAGGGTTCAAACCTCTTTTCTGCTCGAGACTTCTCTTGATCTAAACTTCTTGTCGTCTCGACACCTCTTGATGCCAGACCTCCTTTCATTCGGACCTCTATGCATCCCAATGGCTCTCTTGTGTGCCTTCGATTTTTCCTAAGATCATTTGAACCATTTTAACTTTTATTCTTGACCGAGAAGACCTCCCTCGGGTAGAACCCCTCTATGCAATGCCTCTGGAACCACTCGCATGGACCTCCTTGTCTTTGGATCTAGCGGTCCGGACCTCCTCCCATTTTTAATCCAAGGGTCTAGACCTCCCATGCGTTATGTCCCTTCATAGACCTCCCCTTCGTTACAGATCAGGCGGTTCAGACCTCCCCTTGATCTAAATCGGACGGCTTGGACCTCCTCACTTTGAATCCAAAGGCCCAGACCTCCCCAGCGTCTGTTCTCTTTGAGGACCTCCTCCTCATGCTGCTCTTGGTCGTTGGACCTCCTCTCGGAGATCCAACCGCTTAGACCTCCTCGCTAGACCTCCTTGGTGAGATCTCGACCGTCGGGACCTCCCCTGTCTGGACCTCCTTAACCTTTAGACCTCCACGTCCCTCGGGCTTAGGACCTCCTAAGCTGCTCGGACTTCCCGAGAACCTCCTCTGCGGGGTAAGACCTCCCTATGGTTGACGGTGTTGCTAATTTGACCGGCCCCACTTGCCGACCTTAGACGTTCTCATTTCTTCCGCCACGTATGTACCAGGGCATTTAATGTAGGTCTTGTCACGTCTAATACGTTCTCATCGTGGTATTTACTTTGAAGTGAGTCACTAAGCCGTACATGGATATTTTTCTTTGTTCCTTCCATAGCGACTTCGTGTCTTTTAATGTACCTTTCACCGTGGTGGTGGTGACACCATACGACAATCACCAACTTTTGACTTACCTCTATACTTATCCTTGCACGTAAGTACCTAGTTTTCTTCACCACTTTGACTACACATAGATCAAACGTTCTAACACATCACCCTTCTCCTTCTCCACACTCTGTTACTTTGGCTCTCGTCCAAGAACTCTCCCCGGGAAAGCCTGGCTCCTACGACCTCCCCTTTCAACCGTTACTTCCTTTACTCGTAAGATCCTTTGATGATCTGCTCCACCCTTGTTTTCACCGGTGTCTTGGTGATCTTGTCCTTCACAGGACCTCCTTTCGTGGACTTCTTTTGAAACTCGAGGTGCTCGTGTGAGGACCTCCTCTCTGGACCTTGTGCAAGCATCTCTGCCTCTGGAACCTCTTTGCCCTCTGCCTAGGTCACATCTTCGGGACCTTCTCTAAAGACCTCTTTTTCCTTTGGTAAGCTAGACCTTCTCCAAAAGAACCTAATCTAAATACAATGCTCTTACATTAATTGGGTTTTGATATTTCTTTGGAGTTCTCTGGTTCTTTATTTGGATCTTTATTGGATCTCTGTTTGAATCTTCTTTGAATTTGCCTTCTATATATATGTAGATTGTGAAGATTCCAGGGAATCCGAAAGTTCTGAAGAAGAAGAATCTCTAAGTAGTGAGCAAGGCAAGTTGCACTTTTGAACATATTGCACCCAGTAATTCAAAGTAATTATGTTCTGTTTTAATGTGTATTGCATGCTTATTTTTATCAAGCTAGTTCAATACCAGTTTTAACTTTGTAGTTATCCCCATTTCCTTTGTATGACCTCTGTTGCTCTTGGACTGAACATATTGTCACCTTTAGGTCAAACTTGGCTAATACAGTAGTATGAGTCAAGACCATTTGAAAAACATATGCTTAGCTATGCTTAGACCAAAACTGTTGATTTGGGGAAATCTTTACCAACATAACCAAATAATGTTTTAAATGTTTTCACCATAGCATTGGGTTGTCATGGTGGTATGAAAGTATTGCTGGGGAAGCAAAGTTATGAAAATAGATTTTTGACTGGGGTGAATTGGTTGACTTGGTTGGTGCAAGTTGATGCACGGGATCGTGCCTTATGGTAGATCGATGCCCTTGGGTTTGTGGAAGTCGCCCTAGTCATTTGAGGACCGGTCTTTGAGCGACCAATGCTAGGCCTATAATGGGCTGATGCCAAAATCGTGCAACCACATGTCTCCAGTGTGGGGCGTGGGACTGGTGAATAATTTGCAAAACTCCACTACATCTTTGCTCCATTGGTGGTGTGGGAGGTCTTGTTGGCTAGTGGTCTTTGATGACCCATTGTTCCCCTTTGGTGCAAGAGGGGCTTCACGGATGGCTATCCATAGGGGGTGAAACCTTAGCAAGGAAAGGCGTGGTGGAGCAATGCATTGTAAAGGCCTTGTCATGAGCTCTAGATCTCTTACCTTTGGAAGTGAGGTGGTATTGACGAATGGGACAAACTAGAGTACTCATGTCGTGTGGGTAAAGTGCACAACCTCTGCGAGTTAAATCTATTGAATAGCCGTGTCCACGGTCAAGGGCGTCTTGGCAAAGGCCACTTGAAGTTAGTTGTTGACTTTGGGAATTTCTGGAAAGGATTTTCAAATCTGTTTTGGGACTAGTCCCATGGGTTTGGGCGAGGAGCCTAATGTCGGGAGGGTATCCTTCACCAAATAATGATGAATGCTATCCAAGCTGAAAAATTGCTTTGGTAAAATGAATTTTATCTATTGAAAGACACCTTTGAAACTCAATAATGGTACTTAAAAGAAAATTTGCTTTGTGCAAAATAACCATATTATGCCATCCTTGATTATCCCTTATGCATGTCATATTGTTAATCCACGGGTGCAACTTGCGAAGCAGCAGATGGTAGTGCTCACTCTTGCTCATTACAATTTTGCCAGAGAAGACTTTGGTAGTGATGGAGATCAAAGCGACTAGGTTATGCCTCGGTCATTTGTCTGTGGCTTGTTGATGGACCCTTTTGCTTTCTTCGCTCTTGTGTATTTGTGCTTGGCCCAAGGCCACCTTGTAATCAACTCATAAATATTATATTTCAATAAAGGTGTATTAGGGATACCACCATTGTGTATTTTCTTTGTGAAGAGTGGCCATGATCCTTGGGGTGGCTCGGGTTTCACAGGAACTTGGGAGTAAGCTTGGACCTCCATGTCCTCACCAAGGAGGGTATCACGAAGGTCTTGAGGTGGACTCAGATCTCCACGACCTCCCCTGGAGGCTCGTGGGAGGTCTTGGGAACACTCTCAGACCTCCTCGTTCTCCTCTGTTTGGTTGTGGAAAGGTTCTCGGGTGCTCCCTGGTTCTAAGACCCTCTCTTGGGTTGTGATCTCCTGGACCTCCGGGAGGTCTTGGCTGACCTCTGGCGAGTCTTGGTGGTCAGCCCGAGAGGTCCTTTGTGGACCTCCTGGGAGGTCCTGCTGGACTTTCCAGAGGTCCTGGAGGATCTCTCGGGAACCCTAGGATTGGGTCGTCACAGCTGCGGTGGAGCAATGCATTGTAAAGGCCTTGTCATGTGCTCTAGACCTCTCACCAAAGGAAGTGTGAGGTGGTATCGACGGATGCCAAGCAAACTAGAGAAATTCATGTCATGTGGGTAAAATGTGCAACCTCTGCAGAGTGTAAATCTATTCGAATAGCCGTGTCCACGGTCATGGACATGCTGGCAATGTCACTCAAAGTTAGCTCTTGGTTTTGGTTTTCAAAAGGTTATGAAATTGGCTTTGGTGGTTTAACCAAATTGGGTGTGGGCGGGAAGCCTTGTGCAGGAGGGTATCCTTCACCATTTCAATGATGAATGGATCCAACTGAAAATGGATTTCTCAAAAATGAATTTTATCTATGGTAACCTGCCTTGAAACTTAATACTTGTATTTGAAATAAAATTGGCTTTATGCAAATCAACCCTAATATGCTGTCCTTTGATATATCTCTATGCATGTCATTCTGTTAATTGACGGGTGTAACTTGCGAGCACGGTTGTTGTGCTCACTCTTGCTTGATTCATGAATTGAGTAGATGAAGACTCTTATGATGATGAAGATGACCAGCTCAATTAGGCCGCGCCCTCCAGCCAATCACCTGTGGTGTAATGGGTGGACCATGTCTTTTGTTCTCCGCTGCACTTGTGTGCTCTCTGTTGCTGGAGCTTGTAAGCAACCCTTGTAAACAAACCTGCTTTTGCTGTTAATAAAGTCTTGTGGATGTTTATGTTATCACTTGTTTGTTGTGAGAACCAGTCGTTGATCTCTGGGAGCTGGTTTGGATCACAGAGGACTTTAGGCTTGCCCTAAGCCCCACGACCTCCTCGGGGTGGTTCCCTTCGGACCTCCCTCGAGTGGTGACGTGGAGTTTGGGGAGGTCTGAGGTCCAACGACCTCTGCGAGTCAGGACCTCCCAGACCTCCGAGTGGTCCTCTCGGACCTCTCGGGAGGTCTGTGCGGTCCTACTGGGATGTCCTCTTGGGACGTTCTAGGAAGTCCTTTGCGGACCTCCCAGGAGGTCCTGAGGGACCTCTCGAGACGTCCTAGGGGCTCCTCTCTAGATCTCCCAGGAGGTCCTGAGGGTGTGCCCTGGGCCGGGTCGTTACACCTGTGATCCGAACCAGTCCCAAGGATCAATGGCTAGTTCTCACAGCAATTACAAGTGATAACATACATCCACACGAGACTTTATTAACAGCAAAAGAGTTGATTACAAAGTTTACTTATAGACCGACAATAGCAAAATACACAGCGGAACAAAAGGTTAGTCCATCCAATACACCGCAGGTAATTGGCTAGAGGGCGCGGCCTAATTGATCTGGTCCTCCTCATCATCAAAGAATTCTTCTCCTGCTCAATTCATCAATTAAGCAAGAATGAGCACAACCACCGTGTTTCGCAAGTTACACCCACAAATAATGTAATGACATGCATAATGGATATCAAAGGGAAGGCATAATATGGTTGATTTACGTAAAGCCAAGTTTCTTTCAAATACATATACTAAGTTCCAAAGCAGTTATACAATAACTAAAATTCATTTACCAAATTCTATTTTTCAGTTGGATAACATTTATCATCAAATGGTGAAGGATACCCTTCTGTCACAAGGCTCCCCGCCCAACCATGGGATAGACATCCCAAAATTAGTTTATCCAAAAACCTTTTGCAAACAAAACCAATATCTAACTTTTAGTGGCTTTTGCTAGCATGTCCATGACCGTGGATACGGCTATTCGAATAGCTTTCACTCTGCAGAGGTTGTACACTTTACCCATATGATATGATTTCTCTAGTTTGTCCGGTATTCGTCAATGCCACCTCTCACTACTGAAGGTGAGAGGTCTAGAGCTTATGACAAGGCCTTTACAATACATTATTCCACCACAGTCCCTCCTCGCTAAGATTTCGCCTCCATTGGATACAAATCCGCAGGATCGGGGCCCCCTCTTGCGCCGGTGGGAAACGTAGGTTATGAAAGACCATAGGCCATAGAAGACCTCCCACACATCCAAGTGGAACAACTGTGGTAGAACTTTGCTAATTAGTTGGCCAGGTCCCACGCCCCATTCTGGAGACATGTGGTTGTACGGTGAGGCAATGCCCATTGTAGGCATAGCAAGTTGCAGCTCAAAGACCAGTCCTCAACTGACTTGGGCGACCACCACAAACCCCTGGACTTCAACCTTACTCAGGATTGAGTCCGTGCATAAACATTGCACCAGCCAAGCAAACCACTTCGCCCAAGTCCAAATCCATTTTTCTTTTCTTTTGCTTTTCAAAACATTTACCAAAACCTCCATGATGACCCATTACCATGGTTTTAAATTATTTTGACAGCATTAGTCATATTGGTAAAATTCCCCCGAATCAAATACTTTTGGTCTAAGCAAGACTAAACATAAGATTTCATAATTGCTCCTGGTTCTCACTAATGTAGCAACCAGGTTTTCCTATGGTGATAATATGTTTGATTCAAGGTCAACAGGGGCCATACAAAGGATTTGGGTATGGCTATGAATTTAAAGACGAGTATTGAAATAACTTAGTAAAGTAAGCATGCATTAGTATTTAAAACAGAACATATATAGGGTGAAATAATGGGTGCAATATGATCAAGAGTGTAACTTGCCTTGCTCAAAAGCCTAGGTGTCCTCTTCTGCCTTAAGGAGCTCTTGTTCTTCAATGCCTTCGCAATCTACACGGCGGAAAACAAAACAACTCAAAATAGAGCTCAAGTAAGAACTAGGGAAACTCCAATAAAATACTGAAATAAAACCAACAGAGAGGCTAGGTGATCAGGGGGAGGTCCAAGGAGCTTACTGGAGGAGGTCCAAGAGCTGGTTGGTTCTAGCTATGGAGTGGAAATGAGCAAAGGGTGAAGAGAAAGGGCTGCCCAAGCTTATATAACCAGAGCTGCCCAGATTTCCAAGGGTAGACGTGTTCAAGAGTTAGTGAAAAAGACAATGGGAGCAGGCAAAAGATGTGACAAAAGGATAGCACGGGTGCTGCAAAAAGGTAGAAGCATTTAATGCGATACAACAGGCATTAAATGTGGGGAGACTCCCATGCGCAAAGGACACGGTCAAAGGATAAAGAAAGAGGAGTGTGACTACCAAATAGGGCCAGTCAAAGCGTCAGGGGAGGTCCTGCAGACAGGAGGTCCAAAGAACACAACAAGAGGGAGGTCCTGACGGTCAGATCAAATCAAGGGGAGGTCTGAACGGTTAAGATCTCCAACGGGGAGGTCTGGACGGTTAAGATCTCCAAAGGGGAGGTCTTAACGGCCAGATCTCACAAAGGAGAGGTCTGAACGGTTAAGATCTCCAACGGGGAGGTCTAGACGGTTAAGATCTCTAAAGGAGAGGTCTAAACGGTTAAGATCTTCAAAGGGAAGGTCTTAACGGCCAGATCTCACAAAGGGGAGGTTTGGACGATTAAGATCTCCAAAGGGGGGGGGGTCTTAACGGCCAGATCTCACAAAGGGGGATGTCTGGGCAGTCAAGATCTCCAAAGGGGAGGTCTTAACGGCCATATCTTACAAAGGCGGGTCCCAAAGAACACATGGAGGTCCAAATAGACAAGGAGGAGGTTCTAAAGGACACAGGGAGGTCCTGAAGGACACGGGGAGGTCCAAATAGACAAGGAGGAGGTCCTAAAGGACACAGGGAGTTCCAAATAGACAAGGAGGGGTTCCAACAGAACAGAGAGTGAGTTCAAATGAGCATGAGTGAGATTTAGACTTGGGAAGGGAGGTCTGGACCCGAAAAAATCCAACCACTTGGGAGGTCTAGACCTAAGGAGGTTTTGGATCAGAAAAGAACGAAGCAAGCTCAGATGGGAAGGAAATCACCAAAGCTCCAGCACACCCAACAAACCGAAAGAGAGTTTTTAGTTGAAGTTTGGTTTAGTCAATTGAAGTCCATTCTGAAATTCTCAAGTTAAGCTTCGAATTCTCATCAAAACAAAATGGTTCTTTTTATTTTGAAAATTCAAAAAGGCTCCAAAAATCAAGGTGTTACAGGTGAAGAGGAAGGGCTGCTCAAGCTTATATAGCCAAAGCCGCCAAGATTTCCAAGGATATACGTGTTCAAGAGTTGGTGAAGGAATGATAGGAGCAGGTAAAAGATGAGACAAAAGGTAGCCCAATGTTGCCAAAAGGTAGTAGGATTTAATACGACACAACAGACATTAAATGCTTTGAAGACTTCCAAGTGTAAAGGACATGGTCAAAGGATAAAGAAAGAGGTCGTGACTGACAAATAGGGTCAGTCAAAGTTCAAGTGGAGGTCCTGCAGAAACCTAGAGGAGATCGCACAGAGGTCAGGGGAGGTCCGAGCACAAGACCGGAGGTCCTGATCACAAGGTGACCTCAACCCGCAAGGGAGGTCCTTACAAAAAGATTGAGGGGGGGGGGGAGGTCCCATGGACAAGGAGGTCCAGAGGGCTAAGAGGTCTAAGGGACGGGGAGGTCCTGACGGTCAGATCCACAAAGGGGAGGGCCTGACGGCTAAGATTCCCAAAGGGGAGGTCTTAATGGTCAAAATCTAATCAAGAGAGGTCCTGACGGCTAAGATCTCCAAATGAGAGGTCTTAACGGTCAAGATCTAATCAAGAGAGGTCTTGACAGCTAAGATCTCTAAAGGGGAGGTCTTAATGGTCAAGATCTAATCAAGGGAGGTCCTGACGGCTAAGATCTCCAAAGGGGAGATCTTAACGGTCAAGATCTAATCAAGGAGGTCCTGACGGCTAAGATCTCTAAGAGGAGGTCCTAACGGTCATATCAACAGGCAAAGGAGGTCCTGACGGCTAGGATATCCAAAGGGAGGTCCTAACGGTCAGATCAACAAACAAAGGAGGTCCTAACGGCTGGGATCTCCAAAGGGAGGTCCTGGCGATAGTTAGATAAGAAGCGGGAGGTGCGGGAGCGTTTGGATTTGGATCGAACGAACCAAAGCGATTGGGCCGTTCAGACCATCCAAATCTACCATCAGATCCCAGCCATCCAACTGAATCGGGTGGTCCAAAATGATTGGGACGTTCGGACCGGCCGAACGTGCCAACACGATCAAACCGTCCAATGCAAATCGATCGGTACACACAAAGGAGGTCTGGACCCTTAGATCCAAACAAAGGGAGGTCTGGACCATCAGATCCAAACGAGGGAGGTCTGAACGAAGGGGTTTCTAAGGGAGAGAGATCCAACGGAGGAGATCCACAGAAAGTGGTCCAAGGAGGTCTTGACGATCAGGATAAACTCAAAGGTGATCCCGATGGTCAAGAGAGATAAACTCAAAGGTGATCCCGATGGTCAAGAGAAGATTAAGGAGATCTCGACGGTCAAGACCAACACAGGGGAAGTCTCAACGGTCAAAATGAAGCCAAAGGGAGGTCTTGGTGGGCAGGATGAACCTGGAGAAGTCCTGACTGCCAAGATGAAGGACCAAGGAGGTCCTTAGGGACCCGGGTGGTCCAAAAGAACACAGAAAGGGGCAAAGGGATACAGGGAGATTCAAATGAACACAAAGTAGGTTCATATGAATACAGAAAGGATTCCAATGAGCACAGGGAGGTCCAAAGGAACACACGGAAAGTTTAGGTGAACACAGGAGGTCTACATGAACAAGAGGGAAGTTCAAGTGGACACAGGGAGGTCCAGAAGGGGGAATTCAACCCAAAGTTTAGATTTCAGAGGTCAAGGATATTTGAAACACAAACCTGAGCTTAGGGCATCTCAGGGGTAATTGTGACTCGAAGGAGAGGTCAAAACCGAAGAAAAATTAGAGAGGAGGTCTAGACCTAAGGAGATCTAAACCAAAGAGATTCAAGCCAATAAAGATGTGGTTAGAAATAAAGGAATCCGAACAAAATGCGAGGGGAGGTCCGGCGAGGTCAAACAAGAGGGAGGTCTGGAAAGAAAGGGTGAGTCAAGGAAAGAGTGGAACAAGCGGAGGCAAGGAAAATCAACACAAGAGCTCTAACAGCTCCAAAGAACCAAACTTTAGGGTTGGTTGAAGTTCGGTTTAGTCATTTTAAACACCTAAATTCTGAAAATCTCAAATTAAACTTTGAATTCTCATCAAAATAAAATGGTTCTTTTTATTTTGAAAATTTTCAAAAAGACTCAGAAAACCAGGGTACTACAAACTGTTCTCATTCCCAGCCGCGCGGGCGCGGTATAAAACGACCCTAAGTCGTTATACGGTTGGGTTACTAGGTCCAGCGCCGACACATGTCGCTCCACCGTATGGCAACTAGGACCAAGTCGCCTAACCGTACGACGACACGAGATTATTTCTGACAAAAAAAATTAAGTGGTATTATTTCTATAATTTCGAATAAAAATAGATTATTTAAAAAAATTCTAGTGAACTGAACTTCTCAGCGTTAACTTGCTGCCCTGTCTAGTTTATCCGCCACATGCGTCTGCCTTAGATATCAAACAAAGTCAAGGCTGCTTCTCGCTGGTACGCGCTAGCTGCAGTAGTAAAATGTTGTATACGTATAGAGGTAGGTAGTGTATCAATCAGGGTGTTTGGTCTAGTGGTATGATTCTCGCTTCGGGTGCGAGAGGTCGCGAGTTCGATTCTCGCAACACCCCTGGCCCTTATGTTTTTTTGCTATTCACATTCAGGTCCTCCTGTAAAAGTGGTGATTTGATTCCCTTCTTCCTGTATACTACCTTGGATTTTTTTGCTATTCGCATTCAGGTCCTCCTGTCAAAGTGGTGATTTGATTCCCTTCTTTCCTGTACACTACCTTGGATTTTTTTGCTATTCGCATTCAGGTCCTCCTGTCAAAGTGGTGATTTGATTCCCTTCTTTCCTGTACACTAGTAGAGCTCATGTGTTGCAACGGAAACACAAGCTTTCCAAAGATGGGGACAGGAGAGTGAGTGGAGCGGCGGCGTTAGAGCCAAGGACGACAAGAGATGAGGAATGTGACGTAGGGAGCTCTGCAAGCGTTGAGGGACGGAGGGCGCATGCGGACGGCCGATGGCATGGGTGGTTCTGGCGACAGCGAGATCGAAGGAGTGTGAATCAAGGGCAGCGGCGCCGACATAGGTGCGAGGTGGGGCCCGAGGGCGTCAGAGGAAGAAGAGTAAGGCGGCGATGGTGCAGATGCAAGGAACGACCACGTTAGACACATATCGTGGCTGACACGGTGACCCTAGTGCATGTAGAGATTTTGTTGGTTTTTTTTACTTACGTAGAGTGCTCTCTTCATTTTTAGCATCATTCGGTAGAGGTCGGCAACCAGCAGTGATCGATTCGATGGCCACTTTGACACGCGCATCCCTGAAACGCAGACAATGTAGACAAGGCCACGTTCGTTCATGGGATCATCCATGCTGATGCTGGTCCAAGCATCCGGATCCGGGAAACACGACCATGTTCCTTCAACTTGTCATCTCCAGAGCCCCTCGTCCATGCTGTCTTAGCATGCATGTGGATACATAGAAATCCTTGTCAGACCGACGTATACCACCGGAAAGAATCACATCCTAAAATGCACAAAACGCAGCCAACACGCACATCAGATTCACAAAAACTGGCCCTAATCATTCACGTCATGCCTATCATAACAGCAAGATGCTCAAGCTTCACAGCAAACAGGCAGGCCACCGATGCCAACGTCAGCCTATTTACTGATACGGGTATCATGCATCAATTATCAAGATGGTACGATATCAAGTTTGCCGACGGTAACACGAAATTTCCCCATGATCTCAACGGCCTCTACCCGGATGGGTAGAAGGAAAATCAGTATGTGGCTCAAACTCCACTCAGCTTACAGTCGCTGGTGCAACAACTTATACACTGTCGTTCGAACCAGAGCGAACACAACATCATGTAAATGGTGATGCAACCCTTCTTCACCGGAAGTAAACGGATACAAGTGGGATGTCAACGTCGTTGTCATCATCGTCCTCACAGGCCACCACGACATCCAGATGGCGCCGATACGAGGGCACCTCCGCCTTGGCCACCTCCCTGGCCACATCAACCACCTTCTTGTCCAGCCGATCCTTGTGCCTGGGGAACATGGAGTTGTACAGCAGCGAGGTGCCGCACGATATGCTGTATGCGCTCAAGCCCTTCTCCTTGAGCCATTCCAGGAGCTCCCTCAGCGTGATGTTGCCAGTTATGGTCCACCGGTCCCAGACCGTCCAGGACATGTCTTGGTGCTTGATGGTCTTGGGTGGGACCGGCTCAGCCATCGAGAAGAGGGGGATTGCAAGGTTTGCAAATGTGTTCCGGAAGTCTTCAACCTTGTGCCCACCAGCAAGGACTTTGTAAAGTTCTAGGCAGACAAGGCCAGTGGCCATTGCTGTCGAGGTGGCGATGGCCGGGATGATCCTGCCGGCTATAAACTTAGCCTTCAGCTTGTCCACTTCAGGAATGCTGTAGTTCCTTGCCCGCATGTTAGCAAAACCAGCTATCACGTCCATATGGAAATTGGTGTCATCGTCCTGCACAGACAGAAAAGCAGCTCAGCAATTCTCAATCGTAAGACAAATTTTGAAACTTCTGGATGCATAAGAGTGTTCATTCCAGAGATACATGGCTAGTTGGCTACCCAAGGAAAAGCTAAAAGAAATTACGCATTTAGCATAGAAGCTACGGTATGTAAGTGCAGGGAAATAATTCAAAGTAAATCATTGAAGTTTTATAAAAGATTAATAGGATATGCTGACCTTCTCAAACTGTATTGGGCTCATGTGGAAACCTGGTGGCAATGTGTTGGAAATTTCTTCTAACTTTGCAATAAACTCTTCAATGACGGCAGCATCATCAACAGATGCAGAGGATAGACTAGTATCCTTCTCATCTGTAACTATCTTAACCCCCTGTTTTGGTTGGAAATCAGCAACAATCACCTTGTCAACAGCTTCAGCTAGTTTCTTTTGGTTTTTGACCCAGTCTGGTATGGGTATTCCAAATGTCTCTGCCCTTAATATTGAAGCAGCCAAAATAAAGTTAAGCTGACTTGGATCAGTGGACGAGAACTCCAGAGGTCGTGGGAACCTCTTTGGAGCAGACCAGAAAGGAGCACCAGAGCTGGTCATTGAGTCTTCTGGGAAAGTGAACGTCAGCTGCTTCACACGGTTGGAGAAATAATCCTCAAACCTAAGATATGCCATCAATAAAAACAGCAGGGTGAGTAACATTAGATCTAAGATTCTCAGAGTCCTGTGAAAATAGACAGCATGATCAAAAGGTAAATGCTTTGGCTGCAGTATTTTAAATTAAATAACTTTCTTGCACTATGCCATATTAAGCTACAAGTGTGCAGAGAGAGACAGAGAGGTGTAAAACTTACTTAAGCCGGGCCCAGGTGATACAATCTTGGAAGGTCTCACACTTCTCTCTATCGAGGCATTCAATAACGCGCTCAAGCTGATCCCTAGCCTGTGCATCACCAGCAGTTCTTGCTGCAGTTACATATGCACTAGGATTTGACAGGAAAGCGTTTACTTCAGTGGGGGTCTTCTCAAGTAAACCCTCAAACTCAGACCTAGCCCAGGTTAGGCAGTGGTCAATATTATGAGGGAATGAATGTACAGTGCACATAGGTGCCTGCTTTTCAGGTGGATCTCTGGACGCCCCATAGTTCTCTGTTAGGTGAGGTATGACCATCTGCGTATTGCATTTAGCACCCAGAGTCCCAGATTCCAGAAGTGGCTTCTGGAAATATACACATCTGTAGTCAATGTACATTCTTGCAGTCACATTGTCAAGGGCATTGATAACAGCATCAAGGCTCTCCCAGAAGGCATCATTAAACACATTTTCGGTCTCAGGACTTGCTCTGTTCTGAAGGGCCTCGACATGAAGCTTAGGATTAATCGCCGTAGCAGCAGTAGCAGCAACCGTGGACTTGGGCTGCCCAATGTTCCAGTCACGGAAAAGAAACTGGCGACTGAGATTGCTCTTTTCAATAACATCATCATCTGTCACAGTCAGCTTTCCATTCTGACTGCAAGAAATGCCCATTAGTGACAGGTTCTTCAAGAATTCACATCCAAGTGCCCCAGAACCAACCATAAAGATTTTCGCCTGCTCCAGTTTATTTTGAAGCTTAGATCCAAATACACTGATTTGTGCATCATATCTAGTGTTCTCTGGCTTCAAATCACCAGGCTCCAAGGGCTCAACAGGGAGAGATTCAACAGAATCAAAATAGAAGAACTGCAAAATCAAGACAGTACATTAACATTACATATTTCTGCAAACAAATAGAACTATATATTTAGGAAACAAGGAAACAGATTCTAACCTGATAAACCGGATGAAATTTCCCCGAGCATGCTTTAACAACCTCCTGACCTACAATACCACCAAACATTGCAGCCATAGGATTCAGGGCAGCCCTGGAACCACTTGCGAAATGGTGCAGGAGCTTTTTGTCAATTTCTTCAAGTTTCCTATCACCCAAAGTTTCATTCATGCTAATAGCAAAGTCTATCAGCCTTTGCACATCATCAGTGGACCCAGCAATAGGGAATCGCCTCAACTCATTCCTAAACTTGTCCAAAGCTTGGAAAGCCAAGTGCAAAAGAGGTGGGCGCTCTAACTTGGAGAAATCACTCATGAGAAATTCTCCTGGTTCCTTCATGGCCTCTTTCAAGGGTTTGAATTTAAGAACCTTTGGTGGCTTGACCTGTGTGACAATACCACCTCTAACGTATGTGCCAAATGAGGAAGTGTCTTCTTCTAGAGTAAAAGAGTAAGGCCTTGCATTCTTAATCTTTCTTGGTTTTCCATCATTCAGCTCAGTCATTCCCAGGACTTCAGAGAACACAACTAGATCACCATCCTGGAACTCCAGACGCTCATCATCGACACAGGAGACAAGTGCTGGGTTGTCATTACTGATAGATGCCACAATTCCTGTATGTGGTTCCTCTCCATCGACATCCAAAACAGTAAACTCGGGACCAAAGTCACAAAAGACACTGCCAAAAAGACCACGAATTTCAGACTTAATGAAAGCAATGGGTGGATGATGGCTGTGGCAGTAATCGTCAAACTCAACTGATTTCTCTAAGCTGATATCAGTAAAGACCACAGCCTGTAAGTTCGTATAAAGAATTGATTATTCCGAGAATAAGAGGTGACCAAATTTTTACCAGTGTAAACCAAGCAGCATATATGTTAACAAATTTCATACCAAATGCGCGATAAATCATCTAATCCCCCTCAAAAGCCAAAGTTTTGCAAACTAATGTCATTGCTCAAAGCAGGAACATGGCTTTAAAATTTCAACTACCAAACAACAAACTTCTTTGTGGGTCATGCTGGCATAAAGGAGTATATGTGGACAAATATAAAGCAAACGGGTAATGTGTCTCTATAGAGATGCTGAGAAATTGTTTTGCAGTTTTTTACTTAATTTTCCTTCTCAGCAGTTGGCACAATTTAATGGAGCCTTATGGCTTTGGTGAGGATAGTACTAAGGCCAACATCCGCTTAGTTTATACAATACACATTGCCAAATACAAAAATTACATTTAAACGATGAATAGAGACAGTGCTATTTCCGGACCAAAATCAGGCCATTAAAGGAGCAAGGCAATAGATATAGAAACCTGAGGGTCTATGAAAGCGACTAACTTTTAAGCTATCCCAGATACAAAAGTAACACGGATGGAACATTTTTAGGAGCTAGTAGCAATCAATATGCATGGCTCATCCTATCTTAAACATTTTTACAGCATAAATATTTTTACATACCTTGATTATGAGGTCCTGACCAAAGATATATAGTTCTTGAATTTATTATTTAAATTTATTCAAAGAGGCCTTTTGTAAATGCTAAAACTGTCACTTCTTTTGAAATTCCAGTCTTTTACAAAAACTGGCGCAAAATTTGTAAACTAAAACCAAATAACAAGATGGACAGCCGGTTGTTACAGCTCACATGGACAGAAAGTACAAGCATAATACCAACTTTAAATGGAAGACATGCAGAAGTAAAAAAAAGAAACAACGAGGAAGGAGGCCACAGATCAATTACGTGCTCACGTACCTGGAAATTAGAAAGGTGCTCCTTGGTCAAATCACCAGTTAAAGTAGAGATTATAACAGCATTGTTAAGCTCTTGTAGCTTCTGAACACAAGCTTGAGCACGGTTTTGCTCAACATCCTTCTCTGAGAGGAAGAAGTTACTTGATAAGTCCCATAGCTCCACATTACTGTCATCGTGCAAGGTTACGGACTTGACACCCGCAAGGACAAGGTTCTTTGCTGCAGAAATACATGGGCATTAAGTAAATAAATTGTAAGCCAAAAGCTTTTACCGTTTAATAATTTAAATTCCTCAAAACATCTTCAAGTTTCACAAGTTAATCATAATATACTGAATGTCAAGCATCTAAAAAAGCTTATAATTAGTTTTTATGCTCGAGACTCCCAAAGTGTGATAATGAGTTAATGATATCTCAGCAGACATCCAATTATCGAATTGACCAGCACCACCAGTACAGCTTTAAGATGTCAACTTGGTATTGTGGACCAAAACTAAGGGTGGGCTTATAGCAAAAATGTCAGTAATTATCCATGTGCAATGCAGAAAGTTTGCCCATTATAAGGCATGCGGAGACAAGTGGTTTCTAAGGGGCACTGCTACGGTAACACAAAGACTATCCTTTCATAGACATAAAGAAAGAAGAGAATTTCAAACAACACTTGGCACTAAATCATATCCTTTGATGAACAGAACTAGTTATGGAAACATAGGAGGGCAAAAGTTTTTGACTTGATAGTTTGAAGGCAATCATAAGACGATTTATCCCACCTAGGCAGCCACCTAGCCCTGCCTAGGTCCACCTAATCAGCGATTAGGCGCTACGCGTTGGTCTACCGCCCGACTAGCACCAAGCACCTTAGCGAACATTGATAATAAGCAATGTTCACCAAGGCGCTAGTCGGGCGGTAGACCAGCGCCTAGCCCGCCTAGGCAGCTGACTTGCATGCAGTGCGGAAGAAGAGGAGCAGAGAAGTGCAGAAGAAAAAAAGAAGAGAAAGCCAAAAAAGAAAAAAGGAAAAAGTGAAACTTAGCTTACGTGGCCCAGTCCAGCAGTAAGCTCCAGCCCATCAGGCCCAAGCTGCTGCTTCTCTACTCCTCCCAACACTACTGCCTGACGTGAGGACTGAGAGGAGAAAGGGTTACCTTGCCACCGCATCAACGCTGCCTCTCTCAAGAACAAAGCCCTCCTCTCCTCTTCTACTCTCTTCCCTGCCCTCTCCCCCTCATGTCCTCTTCCCCTTCCTCCCCTTCCTCATGGCGGCAGGGTGGCAGAGTCCGACGACGATGGAGGTCGAATCGACGGCGATTAGACGGATCCAGCGGTGGGGATGGTGGATCCGACGGCGAGGATGGCAGATCCAGCGGCGGAGGCCGATTTGACCGGCGGCAAGCCGGAATCGATGAGGGATTCACTTCCTACAACCCTAAACAAGTGAGGCAAGCCCTAAACCGAGCAAAGTCGAGCAGCTTTTATACGCCCTTCTCCCTTCATGTCGCGCTAATTGACGCCCAGCCTGCCAAGGCGGCCACCCAGCCCTGCTCCGCCGCGCCTAGGCCGCCCAGACCCGCCTTGGACCACGATAGTAATTGAGCCCACCTGTCACCATGCCTTTCGGGTTTCGGCCCACTTTGCAGCCTCCTTCAAGACTAGACAGGTGGAGGGAGGGAGAACCAGCCATTCCAGCCATGATCCAGGGATCCGGTGGCGGGGATGGCGGATCCAGCGGCAGCGGCGGCGGAGACCGATTATACCGGCGGCGAGCCAGAATCGGCGGGGGGTTCACCGCCTACAACCCTAAACAAGTGAGGCAAGCCCTAAACCGAGCAAAGTCGAGCAGCTTTTATACCCCCTTACCCCTTCATATCGCGCTAATTGATGCCTAGTCTGCCACGGCGGCCACCTAGCCCTGCTCTGCCGCACCTAGGCCGCCCAGACCCGCCTTGGACCACCTAGGTGGCCTCCCTGCCTAGCTCGCCGACTTTGCCAAAATCGCAGCGGGAGGCCGCCGCCTACCGCCTAGGTGTCACCTAGATCTGATTTTTAGAACACTGATAATAAGAGCAGTCTAGGAGGGTTGAAGAATCAGATCAATCCCACCGGGCACCAGAACAAGCATATTATTGTGTTTGATCAAACTAGCAACACCACCAGCAGCGCTGAGCCAAGAACTCAGCATATGACATTCTAGCACATCGACATATTGCCTCGCTATACCAACAGAGGATTGACTTGTGTACTAGAAACAAAACTGATATTGCTGGTTCCCTACGCTACATCAGACCTAACTAGGAATAAAAAGAACGCAATTAAGAAAGCCCGCATTCTTGTTATAGCCACTACTACACAAGCTCAAATTTGATGGAAAGAATTTAAACAAACGAGAAACATCCCCGATTAGAGAAGCACTTGGTCCGCACATACCGATCTCAGCACATGACATTCTAGCACATCGGCATATCAGCTCGTGATAACAACCGAGAATCAACTTGTGAGAAACATAACAGATATTGCTAGTTCCCTACGCTACGACAGATCGAGCTAGGTATGGATAGAGCACGATTAAGAAAACCCGCATCCTTCCTTACCACTGTACATGCCCAGATTTTCTGGAAAGAATTTAAACAAACGAGAAACATGTCTATTAAAGGAGCGGTTGGACCGCGCGCGTACCGATCTCAGCGCCGAGGCCCTGGAGGCCAGAGACGAGGACGTTGGAGCCAAAGAGGCGCTTCATGGTCTCGCGGCCGTAGACGGCGAGCTGGCGGCTGTGGAGGTCCTCGTCGATCTCCGGCGCCCTCCCGGCCATGGCGTCGTCGCCCTGCTTGACCTCCTCCTCGGTGCGGGTCTTCTTCTGCAAGTCCTCGAGCTCGCCGGCGACGACCACCCGTTTCCGGGGAAGCATATAGTGAAGGACGCCGCCGAGGAGCCCGACAACGGCGGCCGCCGCGAAGAGCGGGTAGTACGCAGCGGGCGAGAGGTGGCGCGCCAGATCCAGCTCGTGCGGAGGCCGCGACGACGGCGACGGGGAAACCTACATCAATCGGGTCGTCGTGAGGCGGGGAGCGCGAGGAGGGGATGAGCGAAGGGAGATTGGGTGGAACTCACCTTGGATTCGTCGAGTGGGGGAGCAGATGCAGCCTCTCTCTGCTCTAGCCTCTCCTAGGGTTTTGAGCGTGAGGCTCGGAGAGAACTGGATTTGGAATCGGAGGGCTAAGTTGTAAATCTTCCGACGGCCCTCTTGTTCTGTTGTACAATGACAGCTGGGGCACGGAACTTTGTGGGGGCCCGCTTGGCAGTGGAAACGCTTTTCTTGCCGCTGGGGAAACGAATCTCGTTCTCCCTCCCTCCCTCCCTCCACCTGTCGAGTCCGGAAGAAGGAGGCTGCAAAGTGCACGATGACACGTGGGCTCAATTACTCTCGTTTGAACAGCAACAGATTAGCTTCGGATCGGCAGGAACCCTGCTTTACTACGTTGTAACCGAATCCTAAAAGAGGGTTATTCACGTAAGTAATCCGAATCCTAACTTGTACAATAAATATTGATTTTTTTCATATACATATAAACAGACTCATTAACTTCGCCTATTGCGCCAACTGCTACTTCTCGAAAATTAAAATTTTTAGCTCACAGATTGTTTACCTTTGGAAGTTGAAGTTGATGCCAACTTCCCTCCCCATCGTGCTGCTCATTTTCAGTCGTTGCCGGTTACCAAGGAAGAGGGCTACGCGATGTCCACTTTCTTCCACCCTGAATCCAAGCCACGACTCGGTTCTCACGACCATTAGCCTCTCCAGCCCTTGCTAGGCACATTGCGGCGAGGAGATGGGAGACCGGGGGAGGAGACGGAGGCAATGGTGCGGTGGTAAGTGAGGAAGAGGGCTGCGATGCTTGCTCGACTGGCGCAGAGTAGGAGGCGGTGGCGGCGCAGGTGGGGATTAGGATGAAGAGGACGTGGTGCGGTGAACTCGAGATGATGGCATAGAAAGGGAATGACACATTCATCTCTGTCTCTTCCTCGTGCGTCGTCACTGCCTCCCCTCCCTTCCCCGGCGTCGTCGCTTCTCCTCCATGGTACCACCTCCTCCTCTCCTTTCTTCCCTCTCGGTACCTTCTCTCGTCCCTGACGTAGCCTCCTCTCCCGCTACCTCCTCCTGTGTCCAACGCTACCTCCCCGCTACGTCCTCCTGTCGCTGACACTACCTACCCGCGTCGTCGCCTCCTACGCTGTTGGATCCCCTCATCTTTGTGCACGCTGCCGTTGCAATCCGCAGACTGAGTGCCAAAGGGGGTCATGATCTTTGAGGCACGAGGTGAATCTTTGCCGAATCCTTGGTGGCGATGTGTCTTGAGCGAGAAGAAGTGGGACAATGACAAATTTCGGTGTGTGCATGTGAAGAAGAAGTAGGGCAATGACGGTTTGGGTGGTTGCGGAAGAAGTGGGGGCATGGATGCGTTCACGAGTCAGGGGGTGATGGGGCGAGACTTTGTCTCTGTCAGGTTGGGTCCACTTGTTGGTGTGTCTCGATAAGGAATTTGGGAGGGGTGGGAGAGGCCAATTGCGCACATGGGAGAAAGGACATTGTCTCGCTATGCGGGGTAAACTCCTTCTTTATTAGTTAAGAAAAGGGGTGCCGCCAGAGCATCTACATCATCTGATTTTCCTCATCCGTTAGATGTTTCTACTGTCTTCTCCGCCGTCCGATTGTGCATGTGGTTTGCTCAATGCGCTCGGTCTTCTGGCCGCTTCGCGGGAGGGGGGGCATCTCTCTCCTCTGTTCTTCGTTTGTTTTGTCGCCTCCTGTGCGCGTATTACCCGTACCACCTTCTCGGTTCCTTCCTCCTCGCTTGTGTCGCCTATTCCGCCTCCTCGATTCCTTCGTCCTTGCTGCTCTCGCCTGTTTCTCATCTTCGTCGCCTTCTTCTTTTCTTCTTCCTCGTTTGTGTCACTCGTTCGACGTCGCCCTCTCGGTCGCAGCCATGTGGTGCCCGTGTGTCCTGTTCGTTTGGCTCCCCCTCTCCGTTTAGTCCGTTGTTGGGGTCAGTTTTATATTGATATGTGCTTTTCCCATTTTTAGGCCTTGTTGCTCCGTCGATTTGCGCCAGATTTGGTTGACCCTGGTTTTTTCTCCCCAGATTTCCTCTGCTGTCTGCCGCCGTGGTCTTCTTGTGTTTTATCCCTTCCTGTGGTTTTCCTTCTCTCTCTTTCGACTGTCTTTGCGGATTGTCCTATATTGATCTATATGTTCTTGTTTTTTTAGGGCGGTTGCTCTGTGGATCTACACCGGTTTGGTTTCCTCGGGTCTTTCTCCTGACATGTTCCCTGCTCCCCGTTGTCGTAGTGTCCTTGTGTTCTTCGATGTCCTACATCAATCGTAGTACGCAGCGGGCGAGAGGTGGCGCGTCAGATCCAACTCGTGCGGAGGCTGCGACAACGGGGAAACCTACATCAATCGGGTCGTCGTGAGGAGGGAAGCGCGAGGAGGGGATGAGCGAAGGGAGATTGGGTGGAACTCACCTTGGATTAAATCGAGCGGGGAGCAAATCTGACATCTCTCCTCTAGCCTCTCCTAGGGTTTTGAGCGTGAGACTCGGAGAGCTGGATTTGGATTCGGAGGGCTAAGTTGTAAATCTTCAAGCTGACCCTCTTGTTCATTGTACAATGACGGTGGGGCATAGAACTTTGTGGGGCCCGCTTGGCGGTAAACGCTTTTCTTGCCAATCGGGGAACGAATCTCGTTCTCCTCCCTCCCTCCACCTGCCGAGTCCGGAAGAAGGAGGCTGCAAAGTGCACGATGACACGTGGGCTCAATTACTCTCGTTTGAACAGCAACAAATTAGCTTCGGATCGGCAGGAACCCTTCTTTACTACGTTGTAACCGAATCCTAAAAGAGGATTATTCACGTCAGTAGTCGGGATTCTAAATCGTATAATAAATATTAATTTTTTTTATATACATATAAACAGACTCATTAACTTCGCCTATTGCTCCAACTGCTACTTCTCGGAAATAAAAATTTTTAGCACATAGATTGTTTACCTTTGGAAGTTGAAGTTGATGCCGACTTCCCTCCCCAACGTGCTGCCCATTTTCAGTCGTTGCCAGTTACCAAGGAAGAGGGCTACGCGATGGCCACTTTTTTCCACCCTAAACCCAAGCCACGACTCGGTTCTCACGACCATTAGCCTCTGCAGCCCTTGCTAGGCACATTGCGGCGAGGAGATGGGAGACCGGGGGAGGAGACGGTGGCAACGGTGCGATGGTAAGTGAGGAAGAGGGCTACGATGCTTGCTCGACTGTCGCGGAGCAGGAGGCGGTGGCGGCGTAGGCGGGGATTAAGATGAAGAGGACGTGGTGCGGTGAACTCAAGATGACGGCGTAGAAAGGGAATGACACATTCATCTCTGTCTCTTCCTCGTCGTCGTCCACCGCCTCCTCCTTCCCCTCGCGCGCCTCCTCCATGGTACCGCCTCCTACTCTCCCTTCTTCCCTCTATGTACCTTCTCTCGCCCGACGTAGCCTCCTCTCCCGCTACCTCCTCCTGTGTCCAATGCTACCTGTAACAGCCCAAAATTTCAAATTTGGTTAAAGTTTAAAACTTATTTGAATTTATGAATTTTCTGAAATTTTAAAAGCTTTTCTTTAAATTGTTTAAAGCCAAAACAAATTTAAATTCAAAATCTATTATCAACTTTAAGTTGGAATTATTTTATTTAAGCCTGAATAATTCTAGAGACTTACGTGAATTTTTTCGAATTTTCGAAGTTATTTGCTATTTTCTAAAGCCTATTCGAATTAATCGATTATTTAAATCGCAAATCAATTTAAAACCCTAAACAGTCCTTGGGCCTAAAGCACCACATGCGGCCCATTCTTCTTCCTTTTGGCTGAAACATTTGTCAAGACAAAGGACTGTTGGATCTAAATCAACGTCTTAACCGCATTTCGGCCACCTCTCTCTCTCCTCACCATGACCCCACTGCCGGCTTCTCTCTTCAGCAGCCTGGCGGCCCCATGACCCTTCGTCCTCCGGCATCTTCTCCAAGACAGCTACTAACCGCTTATTCACGGGCGGAAGTTTCGCTAACTGCCGCCCAACCGCCCACGTCTCTGGCGGCGTGATGAGACTCGCGCCTCCTCCGCATTTGATTCCCCACGCCTCTCCTCTCTTCAAGACGCGGGCGCTTAAGCTCAGAATCGCCACCACGATCTCCACCTCCTCCACGCCGCTCTAGAGCCCTCGACCCTATAAAGGGAGCAGGGTAGCTCTCTCACCAACGCCAACGCCGCCACCCATTCTCTCTCTCTGTGGTGCTTGCCGCAATCGAAGATCCTGCCGCCACGGTCGTGAGCACACCGCCGCTTTAGCACCGCCACCGCCGACGCCTGGCCTCGCCACCGCCACCATTCGTGATCGCTGAGACGCCGCTGGCCGGTGCGCGCCTCGCCTTCGCCGGAGGACCCTCCGAGCCGCCACCTCATCGTCGCTCGAACCTCGCCGCCGCTTCTTCCTCACCGCCGGTCGCCTCAGTCCTCGTCTCGTCGAGTGGGCGAAGCCTCGGTCCAGTCTCCTCTTTCTTATCTAAGCCTCGCCGCCAACAAGATCAGAAGGCCGACGACCATCGGTCCTCATGCACGGCTGTCCTCGCCGACGTGGCACGACCACGCACATGCCACCGTGGTGCCACCTCACGCCACATGGGCGCCACGTCGCCCATTTCTGCCTATGTGGCGCCACGTCAAACACCCCCTAAAACCTAAACCCCGTGGACTTGGTCCACATAAACCGTGTCTATGACACGTGGGGCCCACCTGTCGGTTTTATTTTAAAATTCAAAAATCCCAGGGCTGATGTCAGCCTTGCGCAATAATTAGAATTTGCTTTAGAAAAATAATTCGGGACATCCTTTTAATTTACAGATTTAAGTTTAAACTTGTAAAATTCATATCTTTTTCATCCTAACTCCAAATAGGGTGACTCAAATTGCTAAAATCTTAGAAAATTATTATCTAGCTAAATAAAATAAAATTATTTCATTTGGACTTAGTTTAATTTGTCTTTTTGAATTTATTCGAATTTCAATTGATTTGTCGTATTTTCACGTTTAGACTACGACGATTCCGGGGAATTTTATTCTTCCGAAGATTTAGAATTTCAAGACTTCAGCGAAGGAAAGTTATACTTTGACCATTTTGCCCCTACTATTTTAAAATTATTTAAATTCAATTTTCAAATTATTAAATGCATGCATACTTCTATTCAAGTATTTCAAATTCCTGTTTAAATAATTAGATATTCCAGCTATCATTGTATGGCCAATCTTGAATATTGAAATGTCATTCCTTTGTCACCAATAGATAAACTAGTATGGTAAAAACTCACATGCTTAGCAAATGCTTAGACCATGTTTACGAATTTTGGGGAATTTAGCCAAACCATTTCAAACTGATTTAAAATTTGAATCTATGGTATTGTCTTACCATAGAGGCTTATTAAAGGTGGTTTTACTAAATAAAATTAAAATGGTTTGGGACTTGGGCGAAACGGATGAATGGTGGGTGCAGGTTTATGCACGGGTTTAATCTGGTTAGGATTAAAGCCCAGGGTTTGTTTTGAAAGACGCCCAAGTCGATTAAGGACCGGCCTTTGAGACTTCCTTTGCTATGCCATAACGTACTACCACTTGGCCTGTATGGGCAGGACCTACCCTAATAATTTGGGATACCTTAAAGATATTCGTGCCATTTTGTATGTGTGGGTGTCGGTTAGACAATAGTCCCACCTGGCGCAAGAGGGGGCTCCCGGAGGATGGATAGTCCAATGGAAGCGAAACCTAGCGGGCATGAGTACTTAGAGGTAGAACATTGTAACGGCTTTGTGACAGATGCTTAGTCGCTCACCTTCGGAAGCGTGTAGTTGCCGACATGAAAAGCAAACTGTCTCTGGTGGGTAAAGTTGTACCAACTCTACAGAGTAGAAACTATTCGAATAGCCGCGTCCACGGTCATGGACATGCTAGCAAAGCCACTTTGAGTTAGATTTTTTTTTGGTTTTAAAAGTGATTTCAACAGATGTTTTCAGGATGGTTAGTCCTGTGGGAAAATTGGGCGGTTAGCCATTGTGATAGGAGGCTATCCATCACCTTTCATGGAGGTTATCCACATTATACAATTGTCATTTAAAATATGATTTTAGATACTGTATGAAAATGGCTTTGAAATCTAATATGATTATTTAAACTAAAATTGCTGCTTTATGCAAAATAACCCTGCCAATGTCCTTTATCTACTTTATGCATGCATTACAATTCAATATTGGTGAGAGACCATGTGGAGGTGTCCCCATGTTTGTGATGAGTAATTGACGGTCGGTTTAGTGAGTTTGAGTTTGTTTCGGGTATTCGAGGGTTGAGTACCTTTATATGTGCTAATGTGGATTATCTTTGTTTGATGCGGTGCTATGTGATGGTTTGCTTTATGCGTGGATCGCAGGACTTGAGCTAGGTCATGGTGAGGCGAAGAGGACCGGACTAGGCAGGAGGTGTTGAGGTCCGAGACGGTCGAGTTGCCAAAGATGATCGAGGTCTTGAAGTGGTTCTGAAGTCGGGAGACGAGGAAGGAATCGCCCGTGATTGGATCTGACGAGGCGATGACGAAGCGGACCGAGACTAGACTCAGGGAGGAGTCGAGGTCCAGACGGTCAAGATACCGGATGCGGAAGCTTCCAGGAAGGTGCTTGAGGGCAATTTGGTAAATTGACTCAAGCAAATGAGAGGAGTGGATGGATTTCCCTCCAAAATCTGGTTGTTGACTTTTGCCTCATATGGATGTGAGAAATGTAGTGGTTGTGGTATGCCACTTCTTGAATTTCCTTTTGAGGCAGTGGCTTCTCCTTCTTGTCTAAAGGGCAGCAGGGAGTGTGCGTTCTATGAAAAAAAAAATGGTAGAGCTCCTGTGTGTTCCCTAGTTGATTGTTTGTGAGTGAGGAAATGAGTGAGTCGTGTGTTCTCTCCCTATAAAAGGCTTGTAGAAAAGTGTGAGCTAGGGGTGTGTGCGTGAGTTCTTGCTTCCTCTCTTGAGTGTGTGGAGTTTGTATGGAATGTGGTAGAAACTCAATCTTGTAATCATTCCTCTGTATTCATGTTCCATGAATAAAGTCTCGTGTGTTCTGAGTTTTTACTTCTATGCTTAGATTTGTGACTTTTTGTGTTCTGTGTTGATTCTTATTGAGAAGTGCCAAAATGGGTTGCTCTATGTTGGGATGATGTCTCAAGATCTTTTGATCAGCTAAAATCCCAAGAGACAACCTTTGATTTCAGCTTTTGTGATTTGTGGCCTACTCCGTTCTTGCCATTTTTCTAGGGCTTTGGTGAAAATCGCTGCAAATCCGAATGGTTTGTGTGCGATTCGGTTTCCTTCCTTGTTATTTCGTAAATCAGCCAGATTCGGTTTCAAGCAAAGAGCGGCGTTTGATGCTTTTCCTTTCTTGTTTGCTGATCTTTGACCAGTTTGCATGCAGATCAAAGCGGCATTATTTTCAGCTGAAATTTTTATTGGTTACGCTTTGACTTATGCTGAATTTCTCGAGTATCGCATGCGTTCGGTTCTCGAAATTCAGACTAGCATTTCTCGTGTTTTGGCAAAGTCTGTGCTTGCTTCTTTGTCTCGGCAATGCAATTTCGGACTTTCGCTTTTTCTTGCGTACCAATGATCCGGTGTGATATTGTGTGTTTTCGGCCAAACAAAAAGGGGTCTTGTCTTACTACATCTTTTAGTAAATTTGCTCACAATTTCCAAATTGAACAATTTTCTCTGTCTTCATAATCGCTATGGTTATCGAAGAAGAAGAATTCTTGTGTGGATACTTGGAGCGTTTTGAAAGCACCATTCACCCCCTCTGCTGCCATTTCGTCCTACAATTGGTATCGAGCGGTTAGCTCTTTTCAATAGATCTTAACCGGTCTGCGAGCCATGGCGATGACAGTATTCCACCAAGCCCCGATCTTCGATGGGGTCGACTATCCCTTCCGAAGAGTCGGATGGAGTCTTACATACAGGCTCAGGGCTATGCGATCTGGCAAAAAGTCAAAACTCGTTATGTTGTTCCTGCCGATGAGAACATCAATGTGGCAAATATGCCCGATGTTGAGGCGAATGCAAAGGCAAGGAACATTATTATCCAGGGTCTGAGCAGGAGCGAATTTGATCGCATTTCTCACCTCTCGTCGGCCTACGATATCTGGGTGACTCTCGATGCATACCATGAGGGCACCACCCAGATTAAGACCGTACGACAGGACCAGTTCAAGCGAGAGTACAACAAATTTGAGATGCTTGCTGGTGAGTCCCTAGATGAGTGCTTCGCTCGTTTTCACAAGATCTTGAGCAACCTCCGAGCGGTCGGTCTCACATACCCCGACTCGGACAACGCTCGTCAGATACTTACAGCACTCGATCTACGCGTGTGGGAGATGAAAGTGACCACCATCAAAGACACGACAGACCTCTCGACCTCGACTCTTGACCTTAACAGACTCGCTACTCAAGACTCACGAGATTGACGTTGTCTCTCGTCGGTCGAAGTCACAGTCGATGGCCTTGGTCACCGATCCCGTTTCTTCTTCCGGGCTTTCTTCTGATTCTTCTTGTGGTTTCTCCCTTGTCGCTTCTGTGACGAATCGATGATCGCTAGAGCGACTCGAGGATGAGCAGCTTGCCCTCCTAGCTCGGAAGTTTTCCCATGCTTACAAGAGGAGGAGGGACAGAAAGAGGGGAGGACCTGTGATTTGCTTCGAGTGTGGTGGCCCCAACCACATTCGGGCAAACTGCCCCAAGCTTGAGAAGGGCAAGAACGACTACGGCGGTTCGGGCAAGAACGACTACACCAACAAGAACTGCAACAAGAAGCCTCCACCAGACGCCCAAAGAAGAAGAAGTTCATAACCGGCAAAGCCAAGAAGCTCTTCCGCGTCCTCTCACCGCTTTCGACGACCTCGACCTCGGCGAGGTGGAGGGATGGAGCGACGATGACGGACGGGTGACCAAGAGCCCAAGGATGGCGGCGACGACTTCTCCCATGTGCTTCATGGCCCTCGATGGCGAACTCAATGACAATGAAACAGATCCGACTCGGACGAGGTATGTCCCACCTACGAACAGCTCAATCATGCTTTTCTCAAGCTAGGAGGTTTTCATGCTAAAGCTAAGGCTAGGTGTGCTGAGTTAGAGAAGGAAATAGATAGACTGTCACTAGAGATTATTGCTCTTACATCTGCTCCTTCTAGTGATGATTGTGATACATGCTCTGCTTTGCTTGTTGATATGGAGAAGTTAAGGACCTCACATGATAGTGTGTCCTCCAAACTTGATAGTGTTAAGGTGGAGAATGTTAGTGCGCTTCTTTGAGTTAGAGTTGAGTAGGATGGTCATTACCCTACTTATTACCGATGAGACTACTTCTCCCACCTCATGTGAGGGTAAGGACATTGCTGCTAGAGGATCTTATGCCATGCTCCTTGATCTGCCCGAGTCTTGTGAAAATTGCAATAACTTGAAGATGAACTTAAAACGGGCAGATCATAAAATTGCTGAACTACAAGCTTCTTTACTTGAGCCGTTTGATTCATGCTTGAACTGTCCTAAGTTAACTGCTGAACTTGAAGCTGTCTCCAAACAGTTTCAAGATATGATTGATCATGAAAGGAAGATGGCTAAGTTTGCTTCTAAGGACCCTGTTAGCTCACCATGCATTAAGTGTAACAAACTAAAATCTGACTTGATTGCTTTGGATGAGAAATGTGTGAAGCTAACTAAGAACCTTCTAGAGAAGCCACATTGTGCTTGTGATATGATTGTGGAGAAGGGGGAGAAGCCCCAGGGTAAGGTTGAGACGCTTAGCGACGTGAACCAAGCGGCTACTTGATGGGGATCTGTCCCTTGAGTCGGTGTGCGTGCACAAGCCATTCTTCCCTCTCTTCTTTGGTTCTTCTTTTGCTCCCTTACCTTCTGCTGTCTCTTCTTCCCCCTGCTCTTCTTGCACCTCTCTCTTTCGGGAGTGTCAGTACCTTATGAACACTCTCGAGAGATTTGTAGGAGGCAAGAAGAAGCTCAATCTTATTCTAGACCAATCTAAGATCTGCAGATTTAATCAAGGTCTAGGATATAACTTCTTTGAGGACATGAGGAAGCATCCACCTGCCGTGCTCAGACCCATAGCACCGTGTGTGATCGAGACCGAGCCCAGACCGAGAAAGTCCATTTCGAGTCGGCGGGCTATGTCGAGGATTTGACAAGAAGGTAATTTCACATGCTGCTTCTACCTCTCAAAAGGTGAAGTATCACTGCACCTTCTGTCAGAAGGATGGACACACAGTCGATCGATGCTTCAGGCGCGCCAAGATCGCGCGTAGAGACCATGTTGAGTCTCTTAGGCGCATTGTGGTCGACCCTGGACCTTGAGTGCACCTAAGACCAACACGAGGTCTAGGCTTATTTCTTCGATGGGTTTGTGCAAAGATCGAGGACTTGGTTTTTCCGAAGTTTTACGGTTTTCGTCCTCGTTGTTTTCGATCGTGACTTCCGCCGCCCCGAGGGTAGATCTCGTTTTCCCCATCGAGATAGCTACCATGGCGTGTTCGATCTGTTGGGGTGCTCGACTCGCTCCTTCGTGGCGATCGGACTCAAAGAATGACCGGTCTGCTCTTAGACCTTCTGCCGTGAGTGACAGAGAGCGAGGGTAGATAGAGGTCATCGGGCTTGACTACTTCATCGCCGACGTGTTACTCAAGATTGGGTGCCAAAATCATTGTTGATTTATCCCAAGATCGAGACTTTACTCTGCTTGACTCAGTTAGCGGGTAGGGAAGGAGAAGGTTTGGCTTGTAGACTCGGTTGTTCTCGTCATATGACCGGAGACTCCGTGGTTCTCCTCCCTAGCCCGCGCTCCGGTGATGAGACGATCACCTTCGAGACGCTTCGTTCGACGCGTCATCGCCAAAGGTCTTGTCGTATTAATGCTTCTTTTATTCTTAAGGATGTTGCCTTGGTTAGTAAGTCTGCGGTACAATTTGCTTTCGGTTTCTCACCTTCGATGATGGCGGTTTCGAGGTGAGCTTTAAGAAAAACAATTGCAAAATTCTTGATTCTTCTGTAGTTGGTTTGCGGGATTTCTCGTTATGGGAGGATCTTTCGTGCTGATTTTCCGATTCTTCGGTGATCCTCTCCGGTGTTTGGTTGCTTCGAGTCCCGCGATCTCTCTTTTCGCCATAGGAGACTTGGTCATATTGATTTGACCATTTGACCCGAAAGTTAGCGGCCATGATCTCATTAAGTGGTCCGCCAAACTCAAGATGGTCAAAGATCTTGTTTGCACTCCATCCAAGACGCGGCAAGATGGTTGCCGCTTCTCATCCTCCCACACAAGCATTATGACCGATGATGCAAGACAATTGCTCCACATGGACCACAGTTGGACCGGCTGAGTCTTGACAAGAGGAGGAAGTGGTATGTTCTTGTTGTGGTCGATGACTTCTCGAGGTACTCTTGGGTGTTTTTCTTAGCCTCGAAGGATGAGACATTTACACATTTCCGAGGTCTTTTTAGTAGGTCTGTCTGTTGAGCTCCGGGTGCCTTACGAGCGATCCATGATGACAATGGCACGGAGTTCAAGAATTCCTACTTTGAGAGTTTCTGCGGTGAGGCAGTGTAGAGCACCGTTCTCTTCTCCATACGTCCCTCGGCAAAATGGCGTTGTGGAGAGGAAGAACTGTACCTTGGTCGAGATGGCGGGACGATGCTTGATGAGTACTCTACACCGAGGAAGTTTTGGGTGAGGCTATAGCTACTGCGTGCCATGTCTCAAATCGAGTATTTCTTAGGGCACACTTGCATCAAGACTTCTTATGAGTCGAGATACTGGTAAAGCCCAATGTCTCTCATTTTCGTGTGTTTGGTTGCAAGTGCTTTATTCGAAGTCCGGGAACCTAGACAAGTTCGAGTCACGTTCTGTGATGGTATCTTTCTAGGCTACTCGACTTCTTGGCGGCTTATAGGGTGCTGAGGCTGAGTCTAGCAAAATGGTAGAAACACGTGAGGTGACCTTTGACGAGGCGGTCAGGGGACTAGGCCAGATATCTCGTGTTCTTTAGAGCGATCCGAGACCATCTTTGTGGATGATGAGGACGAGGGAGACGATGGTTGTTTACTCCGATCCAGCTCCTCTTCCTCCCTTGAGATGCCTTCTTCCACGGCACCTCAAGGTGATCGGCCTTGCCTTCCGTTTCCTCTGGAGCTAGTGGCTCTGCCCCTGCCTCGTCTGCACACGAGGTAGAGGCCACTTCTTCTTCTCATCCAGACCTCCCGACATATCCAGAGAAGGCATCCTTGAGAGCAGATCATTGAGATCTTTTGAGCGTGTCACACGCTCAAAATCTGCACTTCTCTTTTCATCTCCATTCGCTTTCATTGCTTCCTTTGAGCCCAAGGATGTTGATCATGCTCTTTCGATGAGTCTTGGGTCAATGCCATGCATGAGGAGTTGGAAAACTTTGAGAGAAACAAGGTCTGGTCGCTTGTCGAGCCCCTCGAGGTCACAATGTTATTGGGACTAAGTGGGTGTTCAAAAACAAGCAGAGTGAGGAAGGGGTAGTCATTCAAACAAGGCTAGACTGGTAGCTCGGGGGTTCTCCTGTGTTGAGGGTCCTGGATTTTGAGGAGACCTTTGCCCTGTTGCTAGACTTGAGGCCATTAGAATTACGCTTGCCTTCGCAGCCTTCTAAGGGTTTCAAGCTTTACCAGATGGATGTCAAGAGTGCCTTCCTCAATGGGTTTATTGAGGAAGAGGTCTATGTTAGATGACCTCCGTGTTTCGAGAACCCCAAATACCCACACCATGTCTACAAGCTCTCTAAAGCCTTGTATGGACTTAAGAGCCCCTAGAGCTTGGTATGAGAGGCTTAAGTCCTATCTGTTGAGTCATGGTTTTGAGATGGGTAAGGTAGACAAGACCTTGTTCATTCAAGCAGCATGGTAATGACTTTCTACTCGCCCGATTTATGTGGATGATATCATCTTTGGTGGCTCATCTCATACTCTTGTTTCTCGGTTCTCCGATGTTATGAGCTCGAGTTTGAGATGAGCATGATGGGCGAGTTGAGTTTCTTCCTTGGTTTCAGATCAAGCGGTCTCGGAGGGTACTTTCTTGCATCAGGCAAGTACACTCGTGACCTCCGAGACGATTTGATATGAGTGATGGTAAGCCGGTGTCCACACCGATGGCTTCTGACCTATCTTGACCTGAGATGAGGATGGCGAGCGGTTGATCAAAAGGAGTATCGAGCATGATTGGCTCCTCTTGTACCTCATCGCCTCGAGACCGGACATACACTTCTCCGTGTGTTTGTGTGCTCGATTCGAGCTTCTCTCACAGATCTCACCGCCAGCGGTGAAGCGCATTCTTCGGTACCTTCGAGCTACCATTGACTATGGTATCTGGTACTCTTCCTCATCCTGTCTTTTCCTCAGAGCCTACTCGGACGCAGACTTTGCTGGCTGTAGGATAGATAGGAAGAGCACTTCTGGCACCTGCCAATTCATTGGCACTTCTCTCGTTTCTTGGTCCTCTAGGAAGCAGTCCGGTGTTGCACAGTCCACCGCAGAGGCCGAGTATGTTGCTGCCGCCAGTTGCTGCAGCCAGATACTTTGGATGGCTTCGACCCTGCAGGATTTTGGGTTAGTTATAGAAAGTGTTCCACTCTTTTGTGATAACACTTCTGCTATTAACATTGCTAAGAACCCAGTGCAGCACTCTCGGACCAAGCATATTGATATCCGATATCACTTCCTTAGAGACCATGTGGAGAAGGGTGATATAGTGCTCCAGCTAGGAGAGTGACCGCCATTGGTCGATATCTTTACCAAGCCTTTGGATAGCTCTAGGTTTTGACCTTATGGGAGAGCTTGGGGTGGTTTGTCCTTATGGATTTGAGTGAGGGAGCTTTGTGCTTTCTTGCTTATCTTGTATATTATGTTTGTTGCTCCTTACTATCGCATTGCATTAGGGATGCATTTTGGGTTAGTCTTCCTAGCATAGATTAGAGTGTTTCTCTCGCCTAGTTGCTTAGACCTCTTCCTCTCATCTTATGCTCTAGGATGTTGCTTATTAGTCGTCTCTTCTCACTAGGTTGAGCTTACTCACTTCTTATAGGTTCTAGCAAGGGTTGGGCCACCCTTGGGTAGACAGGAACGTGTTTGCTCCTTAGTGTGTTAGCCAAGGCGGTGATAGTCCTAGTGTCATATGGGGTAGATGAGAGTCGATCTGAGCCATGGTATTCTCTATATCTTGTCTATGCTTTGAGGATCGCTTTGTTCTCGATTTCTTTGCCGACTTCTCGTTTTATTGCTTTGGTTCAGTGGAGAGTTCATTTGGGAGCTTCGAGCTTAATTTTGATATAACTCAACTTGAACTAAACTTTGCTTCACATGTTGAGGGGGAGCTGGATTTTCTTGCTTTTTAGCATTGTGCATTGTAATATAACTACATGGAGCCTTGACCATTATCCATATATGACATGCTTCAATGCATTACATCTTGCCATGATTATGCTTAATTGCTAGATTTATCATTGCTTCATATGTGTCGTCAAGCCTTTGTCATTGTTAAGTTAATTAAAATTGCACAACTTGAACTAAGACATGTCATGTTAGCTCTTGAGGCTAGACTATCCTTAGTTATCCTCTTATGATTCATGCCATGTCAAATAGGCTAAGTTGAGTCTTGAATCTTTAATTGAGCTTTAGTTTGAGCTATGCTAGTGTCATGATGAACCATGAGTGAGTACACTTATTTAAGAAAGCAAAAGATCTCTTTTATGTGCGAAAGAACCTGATCTCACCAATTCTTTCTCATGAGGCGCTTGCCATTGCACTGGGCATGAACTCAGGGGGAGTTTTGGATGACCTAGATCATCTCCTTAAGCTTCTCGCTTGGAATGGTCGCATAAGGCTTGAGATCTAGCACATCACCAAAATTATCAATTTCAAATGAAAATATGTGATTTGGGCTAAATTTGCTTAACTACCAAAAGAACCAAGTACTTGTGCAAATGATTCATTCTTGAACTAATAGCACTCTAAATTGACTCAATTCTAGTTTCTTGGTTCCACTTAGGTTATTGACATGGTTTGCATCATCTTTGGATACCTCTAGCTAGACTATACTCTTGAGTGGCTTGACATGCTAAGAAATTCATCTAATCTTCATATTGTTACTTACGTGGCTTGGCTTGATTATGCATATCTTGTAATGATATTGATAGCTTTCATATAAGTTATGGCTTGGTGTAATACTCGAATAGTCATTTTAGATAATCTTCATGGCTCTAATTGCTTAGCATTGCATAACATTCAACCACACCATGCTATGTTCTCTCTTTTGTATCTTGATGACTCTATTGCCAAAAGGGGGAGAATATTGGAGAAAAAGTCTCTTTTGGGAGTTTTGGGAGCGTTTGAGGAAAACTTGCTCTTTCTTTTACTCCTTGTGTCTCCATGGTCATTAGCATCAATTTCTTTTCTTGGACCATGTATGACTTTCAAACAAACTCAACTTATGCTTTTTTCGGGGTTTGTCAATATACTCATCAAGGGGGAGATTGAGAGACCATGTGGAGGTGTCCCCATGTTTGTGATGAGTAATTGTGGTCGGTTTAGTGAGTTTGAGTTTGTTTCTGTATTCGAGGGTTGAGTACCTTTATATGTGCTAATGTGGATTATCTTGCTTGATGCGGTGCTATGTGATGGTTTGCTTATGCAGGATCGCAGGACTTGAGCTAGGTCATGGTGAGGCGAAGAGGACCGGACTAGGCATGGAGGTGTTGAGGTCCGAGACGGTCGAGTTGCCAAAGATGATCGAGGTCTTGAAGTGGTTATGAGTCGGGAGACGAGGAGGCTGAATCGCCGTGACGGATCTGACGGGCGATGACGAGCGGACCGAGACTAGACTCGTGGAGGAGTCGAGGTCCAAACGGTCAAGATCTGGGATCGCGGAAGCTTAGGAAGGTGCTTGAGGGCAATTTGGTAAATTGACTCAAGCAAATGAGAGGAGTGGATGGATTTCCCTCCAAAATCTGGTTGTTGACTTTTGCCTCATATGGATGTGAGAAATGTAGTGGTTGTGGTATGCCACTTCTTGAATTTCCTTTTGAGGCAGTGGCTTCTCCTTCTTGTCTAAAGGGCAGCAGGGAGTGTGCGTTCTATGAAAAAAAAAATGGTAGAGCTCCTGTGTGTTCCCTAGTTGATTGCTGTGAGTGAGGAAATGAGTGAGTGCGTGTGTTCTCTCCCTATAAAAGGCTTGTAGTCACGTGAGCTAGGGGTGTGTGCGTGAGTTCTTGCTTCCTCTCTTGAGTGTGTGGAGTTTGTATGGAATGTGGTAGAAACTCAATCTTGTAATCATTCCTCTGTATTCATGTTCCATGAATAAAGTCTCGTGTGTTACGAAGTTTTTACTTCTATGCTTAGATTTGTGACTTTTTGTGTTCTCGTGTTGATTCTTATTGAGAAGTGCCAAAATGGGTTGCTCTATGTTGGGATGATGTCTCAAGATCTTTTGATCGCCTAAAATCCCAAGAGACAACCTTTGATTTCAGTTTTGTGATTTGTGGCCTACTCCGTTCTTGCCATTTTTCTAGGGCTTTGGTGAAAATCGCTGCTTGATCCGAATGGTTTGTGTGCGATTCGGTTTCCTTCCCTTGTTATTTTAAATCAGCAGCTCGATTTTAAGCAGCGTTTGATGCTTTTCCTTTCTTGTTTGCTGATCTTTGACCAGTTTGCATGCAGATCAAACGGCATTATTTTCAGCTGAAATTTTTACTGGTTACGCTTTGACTTATGCTGAATTTCTGAGTATCGCATGCGTTCTGGTTCTAAGAAATTCAGACTAGCATTTCTCAGGTTTGGTAAAGGCAGGCTTGCTTCTTTGTCTCGGCAATGCAATTTCAGACTTTCAGCTTTTTCTTGCGCCAACAAATCCGGTGTGATATTGTGTGTTTTCGCCAAACAAAAAGGGGTCTTGTCTTACTACATCTTTTAGTAAATTTGCTCACAATTTCCGGTGAACAATTTCCTCTGTCTTCATAACTGCTATGGTTATCGAAGAAGAAGAATTCTTGTGTGGATACTTGGAGCGTTTTGAAAGCACCATTCACCCCCCCTCTGTTGCCATTTCGGTCCTACAATTGGGTATAACTTGCTAGCACGGTAGTTGTGCTCATTCTTGCTGAATATCTTTATTCAGGAGAGGACTACTATCAGGATGGTGAGGACACCGATGCTTAGGCTGCGCCCCTAGACGATTGCTTGTGGTGGATCGTTCTGGCCTACTACTACTGTTTTTACTTCCGCTGTGTTATTTTGATTATTTATTTGGCTTCAGGCCCAATTGTATTAAACTCTGATTTACTATTAATGGAATGCAAGATATGTTTATGATATCATTTTTGTAACTGTGTACACCGGAAATCCTGGACTGGTGTATGAACACAGAGGATTCGAGATCTTTCGTTCTCGGGTCCGACACTACCTCCCCGCTACGTCCTCCTGTCGCCGACACTACCTACCCGCGTCGTCGCCTCCTACGCTGTTGGATCCCCTCATCTTTGTGCACGCTGCCGTTGCAATCCGCAGACTGAGTGCCAGAGGGGGTCGTGATCTCTGAGGCACGAGGTGAATGCTGAACTGACGCAGGTGGCGAGTCGTGGCGATTGCTTGTGGTGGATCGTTCTGGCCTACTACTACTGTTTTTACTTCTGCTGTGTTATTTTGATTATTTATTTGGCTTCAGGCCCAATTGTATTAAACTCTGATTTACTACCTGTTGGTTGCTTTCGGTTTGCAGACGGCACAGTCGGAACGTCTAGAGCGCTATTAAGCTTCTATATACACGCATTTGGAGTAGCTGCTTGGTTTAATCTCTAGTGCTAAATCTGATTGTTTGTCTGGGCTCTGTCACCATGCTTTACCAGCGATTCGGGATGTAGGATTTGTTTGGGATTTTTTAGTAACCGTATGGTTGGATGGGTTGCGTGCGGAGGTTTATCTGTTATGGAATTGTTCGCTGTGGCTGGAAATGAGTCAATTTCAAATTCTCAAGGAATATGGGACGTTTCGTATATTGAGTTCCAATTGATTTGTGTATATGCTCCGTTGAGAGGGTTTAGCTTTGATCAGCAAGTAGCAACTTTCGATGATTTTTTGGTCCACACCTGGCCTTCGCCTTTGTATTCCTTAGCTTCAACGATCGTCACACAACTCGTTCGACACTTTGGGTTTCTTCACCTTAATAGCTAGATGCTATATAGTGTTCATGTTGCTCGGGGATCCTTTCTGTAGAGACCCGTAGCTAATCCTGCTTAACAAATTGGAAGCTAGGTGTGGTGCTTTTACTGTTCTAAAAATTTTATTGGTCAGTCAATGGTACGCTAATACTACATTTCGTCTTTTTGACTTCGCTGTGTTTTCTCCTATAACATTGCGCTCTGCCGCCTACCTATGCTTATCCCGTTGTGATTGCCATGCATACATAAATCGTGAAAGCCAGTTGTTCCGCTTTCAGCTGCGCGCACAGACCACTAATTTATGTAACACGTTGGTGTGTAAATCCAATAATCGGTCACCACGTTACAAGTTTTGCAGCAAACATTTGCTCAATCAATGGAAGAGAGGAAAATCAATTATTTGTCCCCCTAGAGAATGGCTCTTTATGAAGTGCTATTCTGAAATATTAGCCTTCATGATATGTCACTTAATTCGCTGAAATAGTTAGGATGGGCTCTTTATGAAGTGCTATTCTAAAATATTAGCCTTCATGATATGTCACTTAATTCACTCAAATAGTTAGGATTTGCCACTATTTTCGTTTCTAGACCTTTCCAATTTTTTGGGCTGAAATTCACATGTGAAAAGTAATCCTCACCCGTGGAAAATAATCATGTTGGTGCAGCGATTTGAGGTAGGTGGTCATGATTCCACAAAACCATCGATTCAAGGATGTTTATTTGGAAAATAGCCTCATTGAAACTAGCTGATTATGATTTTTGTTCATCTTCAAAAGCATATTTGTGTCGGACCCGGATTTCACAATCCAGAATCCTCTGTGAAAGCACTGCGCTGTTTCCCGGATCAGTAGATAGCGCTCACAGAATACATCACTGAATCATTTCATACATGACGTAAACCAAACCATGCATTAGTTCAATACATCAGAGTAGAGATACATCGGGTGGCAGACCAACGCCTAGCGCCTAATCGCCGCCTAGGCGGACCTAGGCGGGGCTAGGTGGCCGCCTAGGCGGGATAAATCGGCTAGGCGGGATGGCTGCGCTAGACGGGCGCCTAGGAGAACACCGCATAGACTGCATCGGGTCAAGTTTACAATAGGGTTGAACAAGGCCAAATGATTATATTATATAAAAGCGGAAGCAAAAGAGATAGGGCACGTCTCACCACAGGCCAACGACTAGGGAAACCTATGTACGACTGATATTATCGAAGGACTTGAGTAACATTGGTGTACACGAGTACCATCGAAGCCGACTAGACTGAAGCGAGACTTATACTACTAGCGACTAGAGACTACTCTCCACCATCTTCCTGGCCATCAGCTTCGGGATCCTTGTAGGCATAGTGTCCCTGATCCACGACTTCTGATGGTTTGGGGGAGAGAGTGAGGATGAGCATAACAACCGTGCTCGCGAGCCAATACACAGGATGCAATAATATACATGCAAAGCTTTAACAAAGATGGCTTGGGTCCTTTTATTTGCTAAAGCAGCATTATCAATTATCATGATTAAAAACTCCTACGACTTAGCAATTTAACCAAATCACATTTTATTAAAGAAGAGTAATTGTGCAATATTTATAACAGCGAAGGTTACCTCCACCTTATGCTTAATTTTGATTGGGGTTGCATCCACCTATTAACAACACTAGGGTACTTCTACCCAGGGAAATCCAAATTAGGGTCACATCGGCCTGACGAGTTTTCACCCCACCCACAAATTTTTATAAATAGAACTAAATCGCGTAAGTTCCCATGCCCGCCCATGACCGTTGGCACGGCTGTTCGAACAGTTTATACTCTGCAGAGACTGTACACTCTACCTACAAGAGATAATCTTCTTGATATGGACACACGTTTCCTTAGACATGTGAATCAAGGGAGATTACCACAAGGCTTTTATAATGCATTCCTCAGTATTCGTTACACCTGCTAATGTTTCACCTGAGAAGGGTTACGCTCACATAGACACGTCAACCATTACCCAGACCCCCTTTTGCGCCTTACGGCTTACGCTCACACAGACCCGTAAGTCATACACCCCAACCCGTAACCACTAAGGCTTACGGCGTAGCGGGTCCTCTAATGGTGCAATTCGTGCTGATGGATACAAATTATTTAGCCATGTCGACACCATTATAGACTTGTGGTTGTACTGTTTTACATTAGGAGGTCATCACAGAATTAAGTCCTTAAAGTCATCTAGGTGGCTCATTCCACATTCCACACATTTCCACTTTCCAACATTCCTTGTGCTACATCAGCACCCACCACCATTATACCATCCGCCCAGATGTGGTAACAGCAAGTTATTAGGGTTTTTGAGAAACATAAATTAGATTGTCTCAACATTCCAATCATTTACTCACAATGACTGTCCAAAACCATTTTCATGATTAAAAGATGATGATGTTTAGGGCATTAAATGCCCCGATACTTAAGCAAGACTAGCATGACGCTTAAGTACGACTATAGCTAGTAGGTTACTACATATTTACTAGGGTGACAAGGATTAAGTATTTCAATTTTCAAGGATGGCATAATAATACTTAGAGCATCAAGTTGGCATTTTAACTATCTTAAAGATTTAACATACATTTGCGTAAAGAACTTAGCATGCAATTTGGTATTTTAAAAGAATATAATTTGCATAAAATATAGGTTCAATATGATCGAAGTATTGACTCGCCTGGGTCTAAGGCAAGAGAGTCTTGGAAGTCTTGGTCTTGATCAATCCGGGGCTCTTCCGGGATCTTGAACTCTACACGGACGATTTGTGCCGGAAAAAGAATAAACAAGCAAGCATGACAAATAAAATACACCAGAAATAATAAATGAACTCCAAGTTAAAGAAGACCACTGCCATTACAAAGCTACTGATTTTATAAATTTTTAGGAACAAATTTCACTTGAATCAGAGTTAAAACGAGGGAGAACAGGACTTCCGAAGTTTGAGTTTGAAATAAAATCAGAGAAAATAAGAAGGGAGAGAGGACATGTCTTTTTGACAGGTGGGGTCTGCTGCGCAGTGCCTTGGTGCACTCAACAGTGCTTAGACCGAGGTCCATGCGCACGGGTCCACGGGTCCACTGAGGCTCTTAATGTGCCAACAGAACTTTGGGGCCGCACGTCATAGAGTCACGGGAAAACCAGAAGTTGATTGACTTCATTAACTGTTGTCTGGGGCCCACTTGTTGGTGTAACTCGACATCAATTAAGACAATAGTAATCATCAGCTAACCCTTAAGACAGAGATTACTACAGCTAATGACGCATGCACAGTCGCTGCCCGGAGCTCGGACAAGCAGAGGAAGGCCACGGGCACTTGCGGCCTTGGCTCGTCGCTGGCAAAGGAGGGCATGGCGGCGACCGACGATGCCAAAACGGGAAGCCCAGAGGACGACGGTCCTAGGGGAGGTGGCGACACAGTCGGCAGTGCACCGGAGCGACGGCGAAGGCACGACCACGGCGGCAAAGGCGAGCCGGTGGCGCATTGAGCCGGGGAAGGAGAGCACGAGCAAGAACACGGGGAGGGGAACCCACCGGGACAAGAGGGAGGACCAGATATGGATGGTGGACGAAGAACGGCGGTGGGGAAGGTTGCGGCCGGATGCGGAGAAGAAGTGGGATTCCTGCGGCGTCGGTGGACCAAAGGTTTATTCACTTGGGGGGGGGAGCTTCCTGGGCTCCTGGAACACCTCGTGACGGGGTCGGGCGGGGATGAAGCTCACCGAAGCGGCGAGACGACGACGAGGCGCGGTGAAAGGTGGTGGCAGGTGCATGGGTGTATATGGCACCGGCGAGCAGGTGGCGCAGGGAGGAAGGCGTGCGAACGGGCTGCGCCCGAGGATGGGGAGTTCGAAGGTGAGGTCGAGGAGGCTTGAGGGCGGCTGAGGTGGCGGGGCAACGACGGCCGATGGTGGAGAAGAAGTAGTGGCGGTGAGGGAGCTCCATAGCGGCAAAGTAGAAGAATAAAGGTGGGGGAAAAGTGGAGGGTTGGGAACGCGCTGTGACGCGGCAGGTTCGACGAAAAGCTCACCAGAGCGGCGACTCGACGGCAGTGGTGCATGGGTGCTCGGCTCTGACTTTGCTCAGTGAAGGAGTGGGAGAGGAGAAGAATGGTGGGGAAGGGGGAGCAAGGTGGGGAGGTGCCGGCTTTTATAGCCAAAGGGGGAGAGGAGGTTTTGGGGGATGTCGAGCTAGGCGCGAAGGAAGCGGCGCCGTGCAGGGACGCAGCGAGGGAGCGTGCGCGTGCGGCTAGAGCCCTCCGTATGGTGCCAGCCTGGGCTGGGCTAGGGGGAGGTAAAGAGACCAGGGCCAGGGGAGAAAAGCCCAGGAAGAAGGAAATGGGGCAAGGCCCAAGAAAAGAACTGGGAGATTGAAACTTGAATTCAAACTGAAATTTGACAAACTTTTGAAATTCCAACAAGAACAGAACCAGGATGTTCAATTTGTGATCCCGAAAAGAGCTTTTCTGCAATGCCTAAATTCAGCAGTATAACATTGATCCTTAGGTTTTTCCACACAAAAAATAAAATGCATATGGCTCGACAGTCAGTGCTCAGCAGTAAGACGTTGACAGGCTTCAAGCTAGCACTAGCAGTAGTACATTAATTAGTTGAACACAATGGAAGGAAGGAACGAGAGTATACATACGACTCGCAGCATTTTAGACCGGAATCGAACGAAATATATCGCCCGTGTTTTATTTCGAGTGAGTACCAGATGCCTCTCTCTAGTACTAGTATAGGGACAAACAACCCAACAGTACACCATAGCAATAATATCAGATGTTCTGCTTCCGCTAGCTGCGCCATGTTCCTGACCTTGACGACGCATGCATGATTTAGGCACTTTACTCTACTTACTACGTACCCTAAACAGAACCCTACTTCACCGTCTCCTCCGTTTAAGCCGCTTCTTCCTCAAGCAGCATCTGATCGAAGTGCCACACCCCTGCAACCAAATTATGTAGCAAACAGTAAGAACCGACTGAGCCACAGGCACAGACCAAAGATACAGCAGGTGAAGTGTCCTTCGGCAGCTCACTAACCATGCCCCTTGCCCACTCTTCTGAGCTGCGCGACGTACTCAGAGATCTTCTTGATGGCTTCAACCTTTCACAACAAACAGATATTCTTCAGCCCCGACACAAGTACAAAATATTTAAAGAGCATGGTGCAGACCGCAGAGCCCATTCGATATTGAAGCGGATATCAGGTTCTACCTGCTCCTCAAGGAATTCACTCTCGATGAAGTCAGTCAGCTGAGGATCGTTGCACCTTGATGCTACCTGTTAATTTTGGGTGAACACTTTTTACAACTTCTCGTGTAGTATTACATATACTACTGGCTTTACGTAGGATTGACAAATTATGCAATATACTTGTTTAAACACATTTGGAGTCCATTTTCTGCATTATTTGCATAAAAGAGTAGCTTACACTGTGCAGGTTGTGCAACTTCTCATTTACCAGCTTTTCAAGAGCCAAAGCCAACTCCATAGCTGAAATCACAAGTGACGCCCAAGTTAAAACATGGGGTACGTTAAATTGTTGCAGATACAGTGATACACAAATCAAAGCTTCTACATCGATAAGGCTCCACTTCCATCAATCAGCAACTTGATAGTTTTGATAGAAAACAAGTCGGGGGTTCAGGATTGCACAAGGCAAACAGCAAACCAGAGAAATTAACAGAATTTAGAGAAGAAGAAAAACTAGGCACTTTTTGTTGCATGATATCATTTTCATTTACCCTTTTGTCTTAAGAGGACTTTTTTTGGTGTCGTTTAAAAAAAGCTTCCAACAAAAATAGACCCTTTGTAGTAATGAGTGGAGACCAGCCACATACACCCTCCGTTCGTTTTTAACCTTTCACGTTCTCCACGATGCAACTTTAACCGTTACTTTTTATATCTTTACATCAAGATATACTAATAAAATTATGATATTATGGAATTATTTTTAACGACAAATATAATAATATACTTTCCGCGTAGCCAATCTAGATAGTCTTAAACATATTGACGGTCAAACTTTAGAATGTTTGATGGCACTGACTCCAGGACGTGAAGTAAAAAAGAACGGAGGGAGTAACTGTCACCCAACAAACATTTATTGAAACGACATTCTTTCTTTCCCCAGAGAAGCCATGTGCAATCATTAACCAATCAGCTCTGCATCCATCTACTTAAGCTATCTGCTGAAAGCCCCATCTCATACAACTAAAGTCGCTGTAGAATGAGTTCACTTACACATCAAAATTCAAAGTGAACTTCCCCTAATCTCCCACAACATGCAGCCTCTTCCCATTTCCCAACCACTTAATTTCCACATGCATAACCAGACACTCGGTATGACATAAGCACAAGCACATGCACCTCTCATGTAATGTAACCCATTGCAAACACAGCCAGAACCAGAAAAGCAACTCACCATACAAAGCATCGCCTTTCTCGGGGTGGTCGAACTCGGTTAAGGGTGTGACAATGGACTGGAGCCTCACCCTGCCTCCGCGAATGTTCTGACAACAGAAGAGCGCAGCAGCATTAGTATTTGGCACAATTTCATGACAATAGCATAGGCTTGTCAGCGTCACAACAATTGAGGGGACAGGCGAGGTAATACCTGGTACTTGATGAGCTTCTGGGCGTGCTCCCTCTCCTCGTCGCTTGATTCCTTGAAAAAACTGAACAGACAAATTACGTCGAATTAGTAAGGATAATTTTGCTAGGATCCATTTACTGATGATTAATTGATGATCGTGAGTGATGGCATACTTGGCAAATCCCTTGAGAGCCACGTCGTCGCGGTCAAAGTAGGCGAAGAGGGAGTGGTACGCGTACGAGGCGTTGTACTCCACACTGCAGTGAGAATTTTGGGCTTTAAATTAAATCCGATTCTAGATAGGGGTGGATAACGAGTCATCTCGCCTCGACTCATTAAGACTCGTTAAGCTAACGAACTCGGCTCGGCTCATTAAGCTAACGAGCATAAGGCTCGGCTGGGCTCGGCTCATTAAAAATTTCGAATTCGGCTCGTTAGGCTCGTTAAGCTCGTTAAAAAAGTCACGAGATCACAACTTCGAGTTCACAACTTTAAGCTCGTTAGGCTCGCTAAAAAGAAAAATCAGTCTAATAAAATTTTTAGAAAGTCAAAATTTTTTAGAAAGTCAAAAGATGACAGCTTGGGACTTGGGTTTCTCTAGACCCTTAGCAAGCTTAAACTCGGCTCGTTAAGAAAACGAGCTAAATTACCGACTCAGCTTGGCTCAATCGTTGAGGGACCAAGTTCGAACCGAGTAAACCAAACCCTTAACAAACAGAGCTGCTCGTGATTTTCGATCTTTTTTTTCCACCCTCAATTATTTACTAGCTAGAATGGCTGAGTAACTAAAACCAAAATTTGCCGAACAGTCTTTTCTCCCAATTTGCATCCATTTTAGATTGCGTTTTTTCGTACCCAACAAAGTTGGGGAGACTGCGCACAATTCAGCAGGAAAAAAACGCTCCAGGGAATAAGAGAAATTACTGGAAACACCCATTCATCGAAGCCAAATCTCAAAATTATCGGAAAGGCGCACAACTCGCAACTCGAAAAATAAAAGCACAGGAAAGAAGCCAAGACCATCCAGAGCGAGAGAGAGAGAGCAGAGCACTGACTTGATCTGCTCGTTGATGGCGGCCTCGCACTCATCAACAAACTTGTGCCTCGCCAGCGACTGGCCCGCTCCCTGCGGCACGAGAGACAGCTCCCCCTTCAACTCCTCGAATGGCTGGAAGACCACCCCGCCGAGCACCTCCTTCCCCTTCCCCGCCGCCTTGCACACCGTCCCAGCAGACGGCAGGCCGCGCGGCGCAGCCAACCTCGCGGAAGCCGGGGTCGCGCCCGCTCCAGCGAGCTGGTTAGCTGCCGGGGCGGCGGCGGCGGCCGGAGAGGGCGTAACCCTAAGAAGCATGTCGAAGTCGAAGGCGCTGGATGATTCCGGAGTTGAGTTTGCGGGTGTAGACTAGATGGACAGGTATAGGCGCGTGGGCTTCGCGGATGCGGAGACACGTGGACGGCAGGGATGGAACGTAGGCAACGGGTGCGCGCGGAGGGCGCGTGGCCGGCGAGCGCACAGACCGGGGATATTTTCTCTTCGTACCTGTCTTGTTATCTTGCTGTGATCTTGGATCAGGTGTTTTGTGAAAACCAGGTTTACTAAAATTGCTTTAAGTCTGATTTTGAAGATCCTTGTTTGGATGATCTAACTAACCTGTGGATAAGGAAAACTCGTTTCCCCCTAAACCCATAATTCCCTGTTTTGTGAAAAACGAGTATATGTGGTTTTTAACAAAACCAGTTTCTGGTATCCTCCTTCCAACTTATCGTTGTTTCTCCGCCCACCCTCTCCTCATCGAGGCGATGTGTTTGTCTACGCCATCAACCTGGTGCACAGACTTCTCGTGCTCTCCTCCTTCCCCAGGATGAACAACGACACCTGCATCTGTGTCGAGGACGCCATGGCATGCAGCGCTCGTCTTGCTCACCTTCCACAATAGCAAAGCCTCAACGGGGCCATGCACACGGCACCGATCAGTTCCGTTTCTGAGGGCGAAGAATACAGTAGCACGAGCCACCGACATTGGACAAACCACCTATGCTGCGATCATTGGCGGCGGCAGAGAACACCCTCGACGCGGCGCCTGCGTGCTTCGACTTCACCATAACTCCGCCCGGTGACCAGCATACTCCGTGACTCCAAGAACAAAGGCCAGGAGGTTCCAGATGGTGTCGACGTGGTTGGAGTCGCCCCGAAGAAGAGCCACTTGCTGTCCAGGCATTGCCACGCCGCGTCGGCCGTGAAGAGCTTTGAATGAGCAGTGCATCGAGTAAATCCACCCATTACTATCCAAAGCACCTAGTGGCCCATCGGCCGTTGCTACTCTAGTTGACAAAATTGAGTGGAGGGAGAGAGGAGTAAGGAATGGGAAAAGTAGAGAGAGTGAGAGCATGGAGTTTTTGCCAAACAAAGTGTTACGACCTAAGAGAACTGGTTTTTCTGACTATAACATCCAAACAAAGTATTATAAAAACTTATGCTAACAGAAAAACGACTTAAAAATTGGCTTTTGAAAAATTTATAGATAATCATGTTTTAGGAAAACCGACTCTTATTCATGAGATCCAAACAACCACTAAAATTGCGTATAGAGTCAGAGAATATTTTCTGTCCTATCTCTGGTATTGTTTTTTTTTGGAATTTTTTAAGACATAGAAGACATGGTTTCTACGGTTTGCAAATTTTAGGTGGTTTTCATGTGTACGTCCCCGGGTCAACCAAGACAAGAGCCTCGGCGGTTTTCGCAAATCTTATTTGAGCTTCTTCTTCTTTTCATCTGGCATTTCGTTGTTGTTTCTTCGTAATTTTCACCACCATCTGGTTCAACTATGTCTTTGATTGAAAGAAAGGAAGTTTAAGGCGTTAGAATTAAATTATTGCTAGGTCTTGAAAGAAAGAAAGAAAGTTCATGGCGTTAGAATTGTAGTTAAGTACGTCTATCCTCGCAAAGGAAAAGAAGAAGAAGAAGAAGAATTGATAGGTCTTGAATTTTCATCCAATCAATGTGTATCTCTACTCTTAAATTTATGTTACTGCTGTCGTTGCACATAGCCAGGTTTGACAGTACACATGATAGAACAAGCTAGCGTATGTCTAACTAGAACAGGCCTGTCACCTGTGTGGAGATGCCATTGGCAGGCTTGTGTTACATGCATGCAATGCAAAGCTTTGTCCATCCAACATTAAGGAAGCAAAAACGGTGGCGGGAGGAAGGAAGAGATAAGAAGATGGTAGAGTGGAGAGAGAGAGACACAGGCAGGCAGACAGACAGAAAAAGGTCTGAAGCAAGTCACAGGCCTGACAGGCAAGTTTTGGAGGTTTCCCTGTGCACTGCGTGTGGAGGCCTCACGTCACGCGCCCTCTGGACCAGATTGGCCCCCCCGCCGTCCGTCTCCCAGTCCCACCCACCAACCACATGCCGCAATCATGCGTCGCATTCTAACTCCGTTCGTCTTCGTCTTCTCCAACGAGCTGAGCTCCGGTCAGATTACTACTCCAATGCTCATTATATTAGTCAAGCTGGTATACGGTCTCTGTCTGAAAGCAAAGATTCTTCTCCATCGGTTGCTATTAGACCATCAGCAATGTATGTGTTTAGCCTGTTCAATAGGCTGGATTTAATGTTTGGAACTGATTCAACACGTTAGAAGCTATCGATTTCAAAGCAAAACTCTAGGAACCGATACAAACTTTGTATCCGGATGCAAGTGAATAGAATAATATTTTTCATTGGGTGGTTAGCATATGCATTAGGTTCTGTGAGAGGGAAGGAAATGAAGAGAGAGAGAGCGGTTGAGAGAGATTTTATTTCTTTTCTGATTTTTTAATAAGATATCGGTCTCATTTAAAAGTAAGAATCGGATCAATACATTGGAGAAAAAATGACTAATTTTTTCAATACTTATGTAGCATAACTTTAAATCGATGTTGGTTTAATACACTAAAGATGTTTTTATCCGTGCTAACAAGAGCGTTCAAATCCATTTGCAGACTCCCCTAGCTAGCTAGCTAGCTAGCTGACATATAACTTTAAGTTGCCTATACGTCATCAATTTCTTCAGTTGCTCGCTACTGCTCCTGCATCCTAAACTACTACCACCTCCTTTTTTACAAGAGCATACACGGTATGGCTTTAACCTTTCACCTACCTCATCCAATCCTCTCAATTATCCTATTTATTCTAGCAAAACCTGGTTACAGAAGATAATTAATAGTCATCCATGCACATTCTTACCAAATGCCAAACTTACCGTCTGTATATCACACATCTCCGAAACGTAATTGGATTGAATTCCCCATCTTTCTAGAACCAAAAAAAAAAAAAAATCGTGTAGATGACATTTATCTACACTAGTCCACAATATACCTTCTTTTTTTTTTGCAACATCTTTGGCCAAGAACACGTAAAAGAAGCATTCTAAGTAGGCATAGGTAATTAGAATCCACGTCACTTCCCTCTTGATGATCACCCATCCTCGCGTTTCTCTAGCCTTTCCTTTCCTTTTCTTTTTTTGTTTTGTTTTGGAGCCAATCCAAGAGATTTAAAGCCATACACTTCTTTAGAGACAAACCAAAACAAAGGCAAAATGTAGAAAAGACCTTTGCGTTTAGTTTCGTGATCAACCGTCGTAAACTCTGCTACTCTTTTAAAGAGAAAGCGGAGCAACTGGCAGTATAGTCATTTTAAGGCTCACAACCCATAAGTTGTGCGTTCAAATTTCATAAAATTATTGTGGAAAATCCTTATAAATAATCAGCCCAACCAGTGACGGATCCACGTGAGAGCATGGGGGTGCAGTTGCACCCCCAAAATTTTTGTACTACACTTCCAAAATTTTTGCATGCTGACTTTTTATACAATATATATATACCCAGTATAATACACAGACTACACAATGAATTACATTAAGTTATTCTCAGCAATCAATAGTCAGTAGCCCACCAACACAAACAATATTTTGTGATGTCGGTTGTACTAGAAACATGTAATTTGTTCCACTTGAACCTTTACTATGTCATTTAAACTTTTATATTGAAATATGCCATTTAAGTTCGCACCTTTATACACACATGAGTGCGCTTTCAGTAGATATTTGGTAAGGTTGCGGATTTATTCTCGTCCTCCGTCTTTCTAGACATGTGATATGAGGCACACTCACGTGTGTGTGGTGTAGTGTGTACATATATGTCTTCCTTGTAATCGCAAAAAAAAAAGTTTACACCTTCATAGACGAAATTCTGACTCCGCCACTAGGCCCAACTGTTGGATGCTAGAAATCAAACTTTAGTCATCAGCCAGGGAATAAATGTACCAACTGGGCACCTCGGTTGAGTTATGCAACACTTAGCACGTGATTCTGCTACTTATGTTCATAAAGTTAGGACATACTCTATAAACTACTTGTCAGCAGAAAACGTAGCCATTTTTAGAAGTACAGATAACGTTACGAACACGTTCGATTGAATTTCCAAGCCTGATTCAGCCACCCAATACAATATGATAGCTCATTCTAAAAAAACAATCCCATAGCAATTTTTTATTTAGGAAAACCTCTTATTTATATCAATAACTTAATGATAAAGTACATAAGTACCTAACGTTTATATTGAAAATTCTAGAGAAACAACATGATACCATTAAGTCCTTAAGTCGATGAACGTGTTGGACTTCTTTATCTTCCTCGTGATAGACTCTTTATCTTACAACAATGTCATAATTGCCGACGATCACGGCAGCAGGAAGTAGATTGTCATCAATGATCTCCATTGATGTGTAGGACTTACGCCTTGGTAATGGTGTTGTTCGTCGGAAGGAAATCAGAGATGATTTATTTGCACCTAACTCGGCCCAGTGTCGATCTTCGGCGTAGGCGTTGCTTTTGTCGTCCAGGTGAGTCGACACGATAAAACCCACGACGGGTAATGAAAATCCAGCCGAGAACTCGTCGGAGAAAAACAAAACTAGAAAATTGATTTAGTAACGAAAACAGAAGAAATTTGTTGGACCGAAAAGGCGACTAGAAGGGGGTGAATAGGAACACTGTCTCTTTTTCACCTTGATCGGATTCAACACGATTTTTACTCCAATGGCTATGAGAGCTATGAAGATCAATATACAAGTATAGTGGAAGACTTGTATTGAATCCAATCAAAATCTCGAAGAAAATAGACCAAAATCACAAAAAAAAAACTCAAAACCAAATGAGTTGGACGGCCAGACCTCTCAAATGGGCTATCTGACCTTTGGTCTAGTGGTCAGACCTCTAGCATGATGAACAGTAAAATCAGCCCGAACTCAAAATCACAAATTGGTCTAACTTTTGATCCACAACTCCAAACTTCACGAAACTTGAAACATACATTCTCTAGGATGTCAGGAACCTATTCCAATCAAGGATCGTGAAGATCATTGCCAAAATTTCAACCTTTTAACGTTTGAGTGAAGGTTGCTTCAAAACCGAGTCAAAAGCAAAATATGATCTAAAAACTTGCTCGTGGGTAAAAGATGATCAAGATGACCCTAGATGCATTCCCACATGTCACAGCAAGGAAGATTCAGGCCAGAAACCAAAGGAAAATCGAATGATCAAAGAAAGCCCCAAAATCGTAAAAGAAAGAGTAAGAACAAGAAGAGACTCATCTTGATGAATCTTACTTAGAATGATTTAAGATTGATGTTGGTTTACAGCCACTCCATCCTGAAGGATCAAAGCTCAACACTTGAGCATACAATCAATCCAGCTCTCTAGAACCCTAACCTCTCCACTTTCCTCTCACTAAATGCAAACTAGGGTTTCTTCAAATACAAGAGTTAGAGAGGTGCACAACCAGCACCCTCCCCTTTTATAGTGGAGGCTAGCTTCTAGAAGGACATCCCTAATAGGCACCCGTTAAGCCCATACACAAACGGGTTTCACTTACACACGTATTTCAAAGCATCGTCTTCATCTTCTCTTGACCTAAACCATTTCTCCTTGTGTCATTTTGCGCCGCGTTTAGCCAAAAGCCATCAAGACGGTATTTTGGTGAAGTTATCAAAATACTCCTTCTCGATCATTCTCCAAAGACCGGTTCCAATCTTTATGAAGTAATCCTATGCTTCACCACGTGTAGGTTGATCAACGTCTTTCTTTATGTCGGCAAGTCTCTCCCATCCGGCTCTCACCGAAACCACCATGACACTTGCACCGACCTCCGGGCAGTTTGATGCAACCCGTCGTACCGAACTTCCCGCTCGGTCATCCTTGTCCATTTTGCGCTATGCTTGAGTCCACTGACTTCACCCAGCATACTCGATTGTTTTGAACATCAGCTCTCCAAGCCTAGTCTCGATCATCCTCGTCGTTGGCCGTCATTGACCTCTAAGCCTCATGCACAACAATAAACCAAGAAATCGATTCCAAGAACAAGTTCTTTGCAACTTGACCCACGTCAGTCAAGACACGCATCATACAATATATATGCACTAAAACACATGAACTTGACCTAACTTATAAACATCGCTGCCAAGCTGGCCGGCAAAGAAGTCAAAACCGATTAGACCATCACCCCTGGCCGGTCTGACCGCCCAGCAAGAGGACTTAGCCAAAATTCCTCAATAGAAATCCGAAACCTCTCTAGAAATTTTAAATGAATAGAACTTTTGACTCGAACCTCCAAAAATTATGAGACCAAGTGCAGGAGAATCCCCACTTTTGCTTACACCCTCTATTTTTGGCCTGACCTAAAATTCAATAACAGCTTTTTGGTCGGTCAGACCGCCGTCTCCTGGCCAGTCTGATCGCCGGACTCTTGGCCATAACCCTGCCCGGTCTGACCGCCAGAGGTAGCTGGTCAGACCGCTATAAGGGAAGGTCTGACCACCTACTACATGAGAGAATATAAATTTCGCCGAAAATGAGTGTTTCGACAATTCTTCAATGTCATTGTCAATTGTATCGTCATCTTAAGATCGTGAGCATGTCCATATGATATTCCCAAAATTAAAATTACTTATAGAAATCAACAGGTCCCTACCACTCAACACCAGTGAAAACGCCGAAGAGGAAGGAAGAGGGGCCGACGACGAACTGACGGAGCCGTGGCCGGCGGCTAGGGCCAGCGGCGGCGGCTCCCGAACTGAACTCTCGATACTTTAATACCATAGCAACTAAGCAGCATCTCAGAAGGGAGGGAAATTCCCCATGCTTCCTCCTCACACAGCCCAGTGCCTGTCAAACCGAACCCCTCCACCACGGCAAGGGGAGCGAAGCGAATGGCTGTGGAGGAGGCGGAGGAGCGGGACGCCGCCACCATCCCCGACGCCCTCTCCCTCTTCGCCTCTCCCACCACAGGTACTATCCATCACCTCCCACACAAGCTTCTAGAAAGTTGTATTCGATCATATCTTCCCGCGCCGCACAGGTTTGGGGATGAGGAGCTCGGGTGCTGGAGGCGGCGCTTTCTGCCGGCGGCGACATCGCCGCGCTTCTCGAGACTCGGTCATCAGCCCGGCGTCTGCTGCGAGCGCCATCTCATCAATACGGGGCTAATTAAGTACTCCCTCCGTTAAGAAACTCTGCACCCACCAGTCTCCCCGCTTCCCTTCCATCCTGGCCTTTGCAGTCCTTCTTGGTTATTCCCTGTTTCTCTCTCTATCCGGTCCCTCAAGGGTTGTATTTGTACGTAGCAAGTGTTGGGTTTAATCTCGTTGTCTATCGTTTATTTATGCTTGCATGGCATGCTTAGTTGTGTTAGTCTTCTAGCCCGAGTGCATTAGCATGTAAAGGAGAGCCTGAGTCCTGTGATAGACGTGGAGCTCCCAAATCGCATTGCATTCCGATCATCAGCTCCATCATGGATGGATGCATGTCGGAATGAATCGGCTAATAATGGATCAACAAAACATTATACATGTTCCAGGAGCAGCCTGCGCAGCAGAGGGCGGACGCGGTGAGCAGCCTGGCCAACGCGCGCATGAGGTCTACGGGCTGCGTCTTCCAACAAATCTGATTCATTTCCTGAACCACGAGTTCATTTAGTTTCAGGCTTCTTCCATGGCAAAATCCAGAGGTGCTTTTCTCAGATATTCTTGTTTGTTCAGAGTCAAGAGTTGTGAAACACGTTCGGTTTCACTCACATCGCATGGTACAGTAGGATCCAAATAGTATGTTGCTGCACATAAGGACATAAAGCATCGCAAAGCTATTTTAAGCCAGCCCAAAGTAGCGGTACAAGAACTAATAGGAATCCAAATGGAAGACCTGACCTGCTACGTTCCTAAGCTGTCTACACAAGACATCTGTCCTCTGTGCTGGGTACTATACAGGCGCTTACCTGGCTTCACTAATATTTGACCTGTCCCATGCGCGCGCGCGCGTACATATAGGCGCATACACGCATCGTCTCCCGTTCGAGATCGACAGTAAAACCCTCACGTGGACGTCCAAAAGAGCAGTTAAATAGATATAGAACAATAAGTACTTGATAAATAATAAATCACAACCCTCCTCGGCTGCGATCAACATCTTATTCTCAGCCATAGACTTGTCACTCAACTCAAATAACACAACAAAATCATTTCCTCCTTTTCCAACAAGAACCATTTTGTAAAAACAAAGACTATACCCAACAATACTACACTTAGCACGCTCATCACCACAAGCACGACTATTTAAATAGATTTACACTCTACAGAGGTGTACAACTTTACCCACAACATACGAATTCTCTAGTTTGTTCGGCATCAGTCGATAAAACCGCTCGCTGTGCTTTGGTAAGCAGTCCAGAGCACATATCGAAGCATTTACATCACCTAGTCCTAACCTTACACTAGCTCGGCGAATGAACACCCTCACTTCACCTGGGTACACCCCCTGTCTCAGTGAGGCATTCACCGTTGTGTCAGAAAGCTTTGTTCCCAACGCCTCGGTGAAGGGAGCCCCTTTCCAACATGCCTACCATGGCCATGCTCGCACTACCACGGCTTACCAACGTGCAAGGCTAGTTTTCGATGACTTAATTAGCTAAGACCATCCTATAGTGGCATATATGGTTGTACGCTTACGTTTAGGTCAGATATACGGGTGTTCGGTCCTTAATCGTCGTCGGAACCATCGACTAGTTGACAATAGGCCAGATGACTCAGGTTACGAAGCTCAGATTCGGTGGCATTCTCAAGTTCAACCTCGAGGGACTCGAAAGAAGGGACCTGCTATGCTTCTTGATGGACAGGATAGACCCCGATGAAATGGTGATCCATGTCGGCGGCGACAGGAGCATCCCAATCATGCCTCACGCCGTGAAGTGCGTCCTCGGGCTCTCGTGCGGTGGAAGGGATGCACCGATGGTGTCACTGGCAATAGGAACCGTCGAGCTCGCTGAACTGAAGCGACTGCTCGGGGTGCTACCCAACGACAACATAAAAAACGAGGCGTTGCTAAAGAGGATAACCACTGGGGGCACCGACAAACTGACAATGAGGTGTTTCTTCCTCATCGTCTTCAGCAAGATGTTGTTCCCGACGACCAACATCAACATCACCGGGAAGGACGTCGTGCTTACAAAAGACCTCGAGGACTTCCACGACATCGATTGGTGCAAGGCCGCAGTGGATGACCTGAAGGAGGTTGTGAACAACTAGAACGAGAAGAAGGACATCACCACCAAGTCCATTAGCGGATGCGCCGTCTTCCTGCTTGTAAGCAACACGACTCTTTTTTGTCCACAGTAAATTATTAGATTACATCCAGTAATACGTACATTAACCGCCTCACTCAGTCCCGCTTCCTCTCGCCAGCGCACTCGGTCCCTCTCCCCCTTGTCGACGCACTCGGTCCCACTCCCCCTCATGCCGATCTCGCCCTCCCTTGTCGAATGAGTTCCCCTCCGGCGGCCCCGCTCCCCACACCGCTTCTTCCCTCGGACCCGTGGAGGTAAGAGCTCGCCGCCACCCTTGCTCCTTGTCCTCCCTCCTCTTTGATTTGTATGGTGTAGATCTGTGACGCCCCGTGTGATTACCCCAAGGGTAATCACACTTAGGCATACGGATTACTATTCGTTTGCTCAGTAAAACACTGCTCCAACGAATAGTAAGCCTTTACCAGGGTTACGTAGCAGAACAATAAGATAGAAACTGTACATTTTATTCCAGTAATAGCCACGCAAGACTATGATTCTTAGTACATATATTATACAGCTACAAAAGGAGCGACTCTGCTTTTCTCGCCAACCCTGAAGTCTCGGCCTTCTATTCGTCCCATGAGTCAAAATATGGCGTCCATCTCGCTTTGGTCCTCGTAGTCTGCGCCTTCTCCTCCCGTGGTTGCTTCAGTACCTGCAAGTCCTTCATCCCACTCGGGATAGTTCCCGGCCGGACTAGGATCTACAAAGGAGAATACTAACAAGGTTGAGTACACGAATGTACTCAGCAAGCATTAATAGCAAAGAATGCACTGGATGACTATCTCTAGTTGTTATCACATTTTCTAAGTCATCTCATTTCTGAAAATAATTTGTTAAAACATTAGGTGGCAAATTTTAATACTGCAAACACTACTTATTACTCGGAGAGAAGAAAGACCCTCGGTGGTTCCCATAGACTCCAATCCAGGAGACTGACATGAATTCATGATTTGCATAGCACTGCGCAGGCTTGTACCACTTTACCCATAGTAATTCTGAGCTCTAAATGAACCGGGTCCCCTGCATTTCCTTTGATGCGGGTTCGAGTTCAGAATACAAAATGTTTTCCAGGTTACGTGATCAAGTCTCCACCCATTACTTTCCATCGGTCTTTGATTTAGTCACGTATTCACGACCTCGTCATACACGAGTTCGATGCGTTGGTTGAGGCGGCCATCGTCCGTGCTCAACACTCCTCCTTGGGCCGGCGCACTTCCGAACCCAAATACTCCAATGTGTCCCGTTGTGGAGAATCTTAATTACGTAACTAGGTAGCATTTTCTGCCCGCCGAAACGGAAAAATGGTTGGTACTGAATTTACGGCTTCAGACCGAGCAAGAGTTTTTGCTTGTTCTTATATTATAACCATATGTAAAAAGGGGCCCACCTCTTTACCTCATCATCATCGTCGTCGTCGTCGTCGTCGCGTTTCCACTTCCAGGGCCCCCTTTTACCCACATATTAATTCTCATTTCTTTCTTTCTTTCTCATTCTCATTTCTTTCTTTCTCATTCTCATTTCTTTCATATTCATCTTAATCATTTTCATCTCAATCATTGATTTAAGTTTTGAGAAAATAATTTTGATGCAATAAACATAATAGTGCAATATACGGTTTACATTTAAATTAACTATATTTATGTTCAAGAGGATAGCTTGCCTTTGGAGTTGTAGGAAAGATGGGCGTTGATGAATCTCTGATCCACGGCTCCCGTTGGTGCTGGATCGTCTTCTGTAGCAAACGGTAGCATGAATAGTATTATAAATAAATACATAATTGATTTTGAGTGATAATACGCGTACATAAGTTAGTAGCTCCTAATTTGTTAGCACAATTAAATTAAATAAAGCTTTTCGAGTCCTCCGCTAAGTTAGCACTCCCCACTACGATCGTTCTACTGACTACTCGTTCTAGGGTTGGAAATATCTAATTTATGCTTAAACTAATGAGAACAGAGATACTATTCACATGCACCTTTTATTAACTCTACTAAATTTTACTCAGCAAAACTTCTAATTAATTATTTTACTTACACCAACACGCGATTAATTAATTTTCTTCAAATACTCAGGATCGCTGCAGATTAATTCAATTAGCATGGTTAAAAGTTCAACTGCCCGGCTAAATACCAGCGACGCGCAAGAATGCTACACAAGCTAACTAGTATATTGAACACAGAAATAACTGCTACGTGACTTATCTAGCAAATATTCATAGATTAATTTTAAGTTGGTTAATTCTACAAGATCCCCGTAAAAATAATTAGTCGCAAGAACTAAACAGCTAGCAACAATTAATTGACAAAAGCTACCAGAATAAACAATAATTGCAACAGATAATTAACACTTACTCAAGTCCTAATGATACTTCTAATCCTACCTATAACCTTACCCTAATCTCTCTCTCTCTCTACTCGGCCGGCCCCCAACACAGAACACACTCACGCACACACACACACTCTTCTCTCCCTTAACCCTTTCTTCCCCAAATCCCCCTACTCTCCCCCAAATCTCTCACTCTCTCTCTCTCTCACACAAGCCACTTTGGCTCCCTGCATCTAACGTCGCTACCCATTGGCCTTGGTGCCCTTGCCTGGCTTGGCTTCCTCGGCCACATGGCACCTCCCACGATGCCTCCTCACGGCGCCGCCGACCAGTGCCTCTCTCGGGCTCGCCGACCTGCGCCCAACACCTTGGGCTCCACTCGGCTCGGTCCCGATCTTTGGCTCACAGCGGCTCCCTCCCATGACCCTCGGCTCACTTACCTCCGGTCCGCGTCTCCGACTCCATGGGCCTCGCCGCCTCGGGTGCTTCCCCCTATCGGCGTGGCCGAAGGCCAGCGCCCCGCCCTACCCGTGGGGCTCTCCTCTCTCATGCCTACGCCTCACCGGAGTGCTCCAGCGTGGCCCGCTGGCCTCTCGGCGGGCCATTTGGTTTGGCCCATCAGACGCCTAAGCCGCCATGCTGAGATCACTCCCCCAACTCCCTCTTACATTTTATTTCCATTATTGGTTTTAATTAATGCTCTGAGGTGGGTTTTGATGTTGTTTATGCATGAACAAAAGGGTGAGCTGGATGTGGTTAAGATGCTTGCTACTGGGGGTGATGGTGGTGCTACTGAAAGTGCTGCCCCTCTGCTATACTGTGGTAAAACCACTCCCTAATCCCTTTCTCTACTCCCTCCCCTATACTGGTCTGCGATGCATACATGATGAACTGAGAGCTTTAGGTTGGTGCTGATGTGAGATGTTCTATTTGTGACTGGTGTGTATGATTGCAGTGCCTACCGAGGTATAATTGGGTTTACCTCTTGTTGGGATGAGGGGTGGGGAAGAGGATGGCAGTGCCAGCTTCGCGCTGGTGCTCTCCTCTTCTCCCTCGTTGAGTTTGTCTTGCAGGCTATGATGATGCAGAATCTGAGCTTGCTCCTCCCCCTGGCTGCCTTGATGCTTGGTGATGCCAATGGTTCTGGCTCCTCCGGTCTTGCTCTTCCCCTTGCTCCCTTCCTCTTCTACTCTTCTCTATTGGCTGTGGGTGTGGATGGTTAATGATGGAGGTGATACTGCTTATTCTTGTGGTTATGGGTTATTCTTGTTGTGGCTTTGCTTGATGGCTTGGTGAGGATGGTGGTGGCAGTGAGCTTACTTCAATGGTTCCTATCTCCTAGTTGCTTGGCTTCAGTTGTGTTCTTGGCCTTGAGGTATAATGAATGTGAGAGGGGAAAGTTTTGGCCTTGCTCCTCCTCTTTCGGCTGTGAATGAAAATGGGCATGTGAGGCTTTGAGGTGGTGCTTGCTCCTTTTATGCTCTTTCTTTGGGCATTCTTCTTAACTTGCACATGACCAAATTGCCCTTGTTTTTATCTATATGGCAGGATTTTCGTTGGGGGCTTTTTGGTCTGTGGTTAGGAAATCACTATGCGGGTGATTTTCTGTGGCTGAGTAATTCAGTATACATAGGTGTCGGATTAAATTAAACGCCGGATGATGAAACCCCCAAAAGCAAAGAGGTGCCGGTTAACTCTAGTTAGTCTGGGTACCTTGACGAAAGGGGCTGGCTAGCTTGAGTTGATCAGGGAACCCTAGTGAGCTTCAGAAAATTCTGACGGCCACTTCCAACCTTCTAATTTCTATCTTCTATTATCAACTTGGCTTTGGCTTGCTAACCGCTTTCTAATTTTTTCTAACGGGCGATGGGAATGGATCGTGAGATGGCTCTATGGACTGGCGTTCAAGGTACAAGGTGACAAGGATAGCTGCTGCTACTAGAATGCAAGAAGCAGATACAACTTAATTAATTACTGTTACGAATACTGCAGTTGGTTGTAAAATTAATTTTGAAACAAGTAATGGGCTTGTAATATATTACTTTTGTTTTGCGATTGGATTGATGTAAAGATTGCAAGGTTGTCACATGGGTGTATCCTTTGGTTATATTGAATGATGTAAATATATTCTGAGTTCTCGACAAAGATCCACATATGCCTGCAATGGATTTCTTTTTGTATTTGAATCTTGATTGATAATGCTATTGGAGAAATTGTCTTTATAACCATCTTATTGCCAGATGTAACGATTATGCATTTGATATTAACTCTGAAATTACTATATGTTCCAGCTTTAAAGAATTTTTAATTATCACTAATTACCAATTACTGTTATTTAGTTTAGGTTAAATCTGCGGGTTCTCACAAGATCTATGTTGGATTTGTGAATTAGAGGAAAATATGTAGGATATTACGAACTATTTTGGTTGTTATTTGTTAGAATTTGGTCCTAGTTTGGATTTGCACAGATCTGAGTCTCCCCCAAAATTCTTGGATGTATACACTAGTATTTTTTTTCATGTGATCTGGTTCTTGTTCTTGGATGTTGTACCGAGTAATTAGACATTAGGTAGTTGGTTCACGAACAATATTTTTCATTGCTTGTCCATGTTTTTGAGTGATGAGAATGGCACTTATCTTCCCCATGAACCGATGAATGAATGCTTTCTGCTCTATGTCTTATGGCACGTCATACTACTTGCTTTTGTTGTACAAGTAGTGTATACAGGGTCTTTGTTTGTGCATGTCAATGGACATGCCAAAATTACCTAGCATTGTGATATGAATTAATGGAAAGAAAAAAATCCGATGGCAAATGCTGAGTGGAGTGATGTGAATCTTATGATAGTTTGTAAGCTCTTCGCAAAACAAGTGAGAGTTGGAAATCACCCAAATACCCATTTTAACCAGGTTGGGTATGCGTAGGAAGGTTTCTAAGAAATACGTGAGCATGCTACAACGAACAGACATTTCCGTAGGTGTGATCGGCACTACTACAGAAAATGTCTTCACAGACAGTTAAAAAACGTCATCACAGATGGTTTCATGAGCCGTTTGAGTGTATGGGTCAGTAATGGCCTGAGGTCATCACAGACGGTTTTTGAACCGTCTATGATGCAGACTATCACAAATGGTTATAAGCTCAGAACCGTCTGTGATAGTTGACTATCACAGACGGTTTGTAGATGAAACCGTCTTTGATAGCTAATATATCACAGACGGTTTATAAATAAAACCGTTTGTGATGAATCTTCTCTATAAAGTCTCTAAGCAGAGGCTGCTTGCGCCTTTAAAACCGGCTTTTTATATATATGGATTTGAAGTCTTCAAGAAATGGGTAGAAGATCATATCCCTACTATCAGGTGAGCACTTCACTATCTATGATGTGTAACTTCTGTTCGATCGATCACGTGAAGTACTTCTGCATTCTTCTGTTGATCGGAAGTTACACATGATATGAAACAAGGTGCCTACCGGATTACATATCTTCTGTTTTTTTTCTGTTGGGGAAATCAGCTTCAATTCGACCACTTTAAAGATCAATCCAGCCCGATCAGGAGTGGTCGGAATCGGCTAATTAGTTGTTTCTAATTACAGACGGTTCCAATAAATAACCGTCTATGAATTTAGTAGTATCACAGATGGTTCTTGTTCAGAACCGTCCGTGATACTTCACAGACGGTCTTCAACATGATTCGTCTATGGTCTTACCTCTTCACAGGCGGTTTTTAACGCAGCCAGTAACATAGATGGTCTCTAAACCAAAACCGTCTGTGATTGCATGTAATACAGACCGTTTTGGTAATACAGACGGTTTTGGTCAACCGTCTGTGATGAGGCATCTAGCATTAGCCTTTTTGTAGTAGTGCAGAATCCTGATTATGTGCCCACAATACCATCAAGATACGCGAGATACACTATTTCGCAAGATGCATCAGATACATCAACGTCACAAACGAGTGATTGATTCATGGATAGGTTTCATGATGACCTTGCGAGGGCAATTGCTCAATCTCCATGATTACCGAACCAGTTGCTAGGAAATTTTGCAGTCTTTTGTTAGCACTCAATTATCTATAAACACTTCTATGTATTCTTGTGTTAGCACTCATTTATCTCTGAACACTTCAATTCTATGCACTCTTGTGGTTTGGACTTTATTGAACTCGTAATTAATCGGCTTTATTATTGATATGATATGCATTTGTTTCATTACATTCATATTTGTAGATAATTTTCAGAAACTTGTGTACAAATAGAAACTGAGGTACGTACAACAACAAGTTAGTGTGCAAATAAAACATGAGGTACAAACAAACAAAACGAAAGTGAAACATATAGCATACATACACAACAGACAAATGACAATAACCATTGTCCGACACATTTCAACATATAGAACACGATAATGCCTAACGGGAGTGTGTAAGAACGCATTACAACAAACATATAGCATACATAGGCAACAAACATATGGCAACAGCCATTGTTCGACACATTCCAACGCGTAGAACACTATAACGCATAATGGGAGTGTATAAGAACGCATTACAACAAACATATAGCATACATATATGGGCGATGAAACTTCATCGCTACGGTGCGTTGCTTGACCTGGGCCTATTCGGGCAGGTGCCGAACGAGTGGCCAATTGTCTTGCAGAGTCTGCATCTCGAGCGCCTAGCCCGTTGCCCATACTGACTATCATCCATGTCGTTACGGATGCGGCGGGACTGTCGTCTTCCACGGCCAGCCTGCTTGAGTGCATCGTTTAGCACCCACTTCACGTGCCCCGGCTAGAGGTCCCTGTAATGCATGTCCAGCCCGTATGAATTGAACTCGGCACTCCAAGTGCCGTACAGGTGGTGCATGTCGTAGAACTCGGAGACGTATTGCGCCGAGGCCTAGCGCCACGCTGCGCACGCCGCGTACACATGAGAGCATGGCTTGTGAAGAAGCTGCATCTTATTGCAGATGTAGGACACTTCACCATCGATCGAGCAGACTTGTTTGCTATCACCCCTAGCTTGACCTGTGACATACTTCTACCTCAGACGGATCTCGAACTTCTTCCTGATGCCATCCATGGTCCTAGTAGTGTGCGAATGAGCCTTTTGGATCTTCTTGTCCATGTAGGCCTGCGTCACCTCCAAAAATTGCTTGCTTTCGTCCATATGCTTCTTCGCCATCATGGCTTTATTGACGAAGTACCCCACGGTACGGTTCTAGCTCTCCTCAATAATTGCAGTGATCGAGAGGGATCAGACACCCTTAAGGACACCGTTGTGCACATCCGACATGTTGGTCGTCATGATTCCGTATCGTGCACCACCGGTGTCGTGCAGCAGAGACCATTTCTCTAAGACGGGTGCGTGCGAGTTTACCCACCGCGTGAACTCCCCAACTTTGGCGGAGCCTCCTGCCGCTGCCCCTGCCTTGGCGTCCTGGGAATTCCATACATGCTTGCTAGTCTCCTCATCCAACTGTCTCCACATGGCGTCGAACTTTCTCCTTTGGTTCTGCATGCATAGCTTCTTGAAAGTCTTCATCAGGTCCTTGTTTCGGAACCTTGTGTGGAAGTTCGCTGCGAGATGCCTCATGCACCATCGGGTCGTCAGGTCGTTCCACTGGAAGGGTGGCTGTGTCCTGTTTTGCATCGTGGTAAACGTGGACAGCAACCCAACATTGCGGTCCGAGATGACGCACACACCTGCGTGGTCTTGAACCACTGCCCGCTTCACATTTGCAAGGAACCATAGCCAACTATCTGTGTTCTCGCTTTCAACAATCGCGAAGGCCATGTGGAGTAACTGGTCATTAGCGTCGGCTGCAACCGCGGTGAGGATGGTGCCCTTGTACTTACTAGTGAGGAAGGTGCCGTCCATCGACAGCACAGAACGACAGTACTTAAACCCTCCGCTTGCCTAGGGGAAGGCCCAGAATACTCTGTCAAGGATAAAACAATTCGGCCCCTTTGTAGGATGCACCCGATTCAACTTGTCAATGTATGTCCCGGGATTCGATTCTGCAATCTGATGGAGCATTCTTGGGACAAAGTCATAGGCCTCTTCGTATGTGCCGAACATACACTCTAGGACCTTCCGTTTTGCCCGCCACACCTTGCTGTAGCCAACTGGGAATCCCACTGTATTGACAACATCTGCCAAAAGCAGCTTCGGCGAGATAGATACATCAGCTACGACGAGATGGCTTATCAGCTCCACATCGTATGAGGACGTCAGGTTGCGGTGCCTATGAAGTGGGTCTGCAAGCTCGCATGTGTGATCCTTCAGCACCGTTATGCGGAAGTCCGTGGTGGCACTCCTGAATTGCTGCACACGAACCTTGCCAGGGCAAGATCCATCCACACACTTGACGATGTAGGTGTCAGAGTTGAACCTGTGCACCCGACAAATGTACTACTTAACCGCGCTAAAGTAACGATCAAATAACACCAAGCACATTATTTCCGTGACTAAGACGACATTAACACGACTAATTAAACAACGACATCCACAGTAACTAAACATTTATGTCAACTAACCATGGTTACCTAACATATTCTACACTCTTAAGAAACCAGTACAGTGATAACAAATTCACTACGCTCATTGTATGTGTATTTACGTAATTATTACAGGACCACTAACCTAATTACATGCTAATTAACTAACAATGATATCCACATAAACTCAACATTTACGTCAACTAAGCATGGATACTTAACACATTCTACACAATCAAGAAACCATTACGATAATTAAAAATAACTACGCTACTTGCATGTATATTTATGTAATAATGACATGACCACTAAGCTAATTACATGCTAATCAACTAGCTAAAAATATAGTCACATGTCCATAAAAAATACCTTATCTTCACGCTCGCAAGCCGATCTACAACTTATGCAATTGCGAAACATCTAGAATCAGATTGAAAACCTCCCAAAATGCAACTCAAAATTACATTCTCTTCCTCCGTCTCGGTCTTCTCTTCCTCCCTCTCGTTCTCTCGTTCGTGGCTCAAAGAAATACAAATGACGAAGCGGCCGGCTGGGCGACAGCCGATGCATTTTTATGTCCATCGCAGAAGCTGGGAGTAGGTCCTTGTCGACACATTGACGACAGGCGCAGTAGCTTGGAGGACCGGCGGCGACCATGCAGCAGCGTGCAAGCAATGACGGCCGCGTCGAGGCAGGGCAGACGCGGGCGCGTGGCAAAGTCGCGAGGCGAGCACGGGCGGGCGTGTGGCGGGAGCGCTGGCTGATTGAGGCCCCTACCTCCTGCGCTCGTTGACCATGGGAAGTCGCCCACTTCTGCGCTTCGCCGACCGCGAAAAGAGGCCACCAGTTCTGCGCTCGCGGCCGCGAAAAAGGCCGCCATCGCAGCGTACGCGCCGATCACCTCGGTCCCGCGCTCTGCCGCCCTCCCGCGCTCGCCGCTCAGTTGCCGTGCTCGCCGACCGCAGGAAGTGCCACATGTCACTGTCACGGTCTTTCGCGCTCGGGACAGGGCTAGATTTGAAAATACGGTATGATGAGAGCTATTTTTGCTATTGAGGTGGTGGCCAGGGGCCAAATACAAAAAAAAAATTCTGGGAAGCGTCGTCCACGTGCATACACATCGATCGTCGGCGGGGTTAAAGAAGATTGGCTGCTACCAAGTACCGTGTCACGGTGTCCGCAGTCAGGCATGTACGCCATGATCGATCGATCGATTAATTAAGCAAAGAAATTAAGGCACAGTGCTAGTACGTACGGAGATTCCACGGCTTACCAAACGAGCAAAACTTCAACGAAACTTAACGCAGTACACTGTCTTGAAATCATGTGCAGAAATGGTAGCGATACGTACGTGTGGTCAATCCATACAGTGTTAGCATACACACCAGTTGGTACAATATCAACACGCATGAGAGCTTGAAGCCATGCAATCTACGGCAATTAAAAACTTGAATTTTGTGTATTTGGGCGCCAGCAATGTAAGCTTTCAAGCTTTAAATAAGAGGAAACAGTAAATCTGAAATGACGTGGGCAGTTTACAGAAATAAATTCTATGGGACGGAGCTTTAGGGGAGACTTCATACATCCGCCGTCCATCAGAAGAGAGCATAAAGAAGATCAGGAGATCGAACGGTGAAAGAAAGGGGCTCACCGTGAGGTCCCGTCTCATAGAATTTATTTCTATAGTTTGCACCTTGCATCCGCTGTGTGTGCGCTCTCTCTCCTTTTCGGTTTTTTTTTTTGCATTCGAGCGTGTGAGTTCATCCAACCGAGCGGAGCGTTCGCTTGCGTGCTTTGAGCGCATGTGAGGTTGCGGTTCTTTCAGCAAGCATGTCCGGGACAGGGAGCAACACGCCGTGCGCGTCGTGCAAGCTTCTGCGGCGGCGCTGTACCAAGGACTGCGTGTTCGCGCCCTACTTCCCGCCGGAGGACCCCCGGCCCACAAGTTCGCCATCGTCCACAAGGTCTTGGGCGCCAGCAATGTCAGCAAGATGCTGCAGGTAATTCGCTCGTTGGCTGCTCCCAAATTGCATTGCATTCCGATCATCAACTCGGAATGAATCGGCTAATAATGGATCAACAAAACATTATATGTTCCTGGAGCAGCCTGCGCAGCAGAGGGCGGACGCGGTGAGCAGCCTGGTTGTACGAGGGTGAGGGACCCCGTCTACGGGCTGCATGCGTCTTCCAACAAAACCGATTCATTTCCTGAACCACGAGTTCATTAGTTCAGGCTTCTTCCATGGCAAAATCCAGATGTCCTTTTCTCAGATATTCTTGTTTGTTGAGAGAGATGTGAAACACATTCGGCTTCACTCACATCGCATGGTAGTAGGTACAGTAGGATCCAAATAGTATGTTGCTGCACATTAAAGCATCGCAAAGCTATTTTAATCCTAGCTCAGTTGTGGGTGTACATCCCACCATCTAGGTTCTAATTATTTTCTAGACAAATTTAGGTGTCTATTTAATTATGTACATCCTTAATTGATGCAGATGCCAAAAATTGTTACTTCCTTTAAAAAAAAGCTATTTTAAGCCAGCCAAAAGTAGCGGTACAACTAAAAAGAATCCAAATGGAAGACCTGACCTACTACGTTCCTAAGCTGTCTACACAAGACATGTGTCTTCTGTGCTGGGTACTATACAGGCGCTTACCTGCCTTCACTAATATTTGACCTGTCCCATGCGCGCGCGCGTATATACACACACGCGTGTGGCCCGCGGCCTAGGCCACGCTTCCCCACGCTATACGCGGATAGCCAACATCTCGTTTTCCGTTCGAGAATGACAATAAAATCCTCATGTGAGCGTCCAAAACAGCAGTAAACCCTCACGCATGTCAGCGCCCTTCCTCTCGCTCGAGATCGGCAGTAAAACTCTTACATGCACGTGAGGATCGGTGGTAAAAGTCTCGGTGTCGCCCAATATGACAATAAAACCCAATATCAAAGCAATATCGGTAAAATCGACACTAAAACGAAGACCGCACGTCACCTAAATCGGCAATAAAAAGGACTGTTACTACCAGAATCGACGGTAAAACCAAATAATCACTGGTACGCCACGGGTCGGACTGGAGTTGGTAGTAAAGCTACTCCCGGGAGGGGTGGGGGGGGCACTGGAACAGTTGTAGCAAAACAAATACTGACAGACCCACTGTCGGACCCCGGGTTTGGCTACTACACACATCCACAACGATGACATACACATCCATCCATCCATACATACAAAATGAAATAAATAGAGTACATAACTTAAGCGATTATAAAGTTTATGTTACAAGGGCCGACCGACCAAATAAAAACTCAAGTATCAGAAGTAGCGAATGAAACAGCGAAAGCATAATATGTATAAAGTCCAAAAAAGTCCAGCGGTATGCCCATCCAAACTCTCAGGCAACCAACACGGAACAAGTCCTAGAAAGACCTGTCACCGAACCCTCCAGTACCGGGTGCAAAGAACGCGTCGTCCGACATAGGCTCATCCTCTAACTGGAGTAACCGGTCTTCTCTTCCTCTCTCTCGTTCTCTCGTTCGTGGCTCAAAGAAATGCAAATGACGAAGCAACCAGCTGGGCGACAGCCGATGCATTTTTATGCCCATCGTAGAGCTGGGAGCAGGTCACGCGTCAGCACATTGGACGATGGGCGCAGCGCGCGGGAGGACCTAGTGACGCCCTCACGGGCGCGTGCGTGCAGGCGGCAGCGTCGAGGCAGCCGCGCGGGCACGCGTGGCGAGGCGTGGGGGCGAGCGCGCGACGAAGCGCGCGCGTGGAAGGAAGCGGGCTGATTGAGGCCCCTACCTCCTGCCGATCATGCCCGAAGCGCCCACTTGCTGCGCTCGTCGACTGCGAAAAGAGGGCCACCAGCTCCTACGCTGCGCGACCGCGGAAAGAGACCGCCACCGCAACGTACCGCGCCAGTCACCTCGGTCCCGTGCTCGGCCGCCCTCCCACGCACGTCGCTCAGTTGCCGCGCTCGCCGACCGCAGGAAGTGCCATGTGTCACCGCCACGTTCTTCCGCGCTCGAGGCAGGGCTAGATTTGAAAATATGGCACGATGAGACTATTTTTGCAATTGAGGCGAGGGTAGAGGGCTAAATACTAAAAAAATTCTGAAAGCATCGTCCACGTGCATACACATCGATCGTCGGCGGGGTTAAAGAAGATTGGCTGCTGCCAAGTACCGTGTCACGGTGTCCGCAGTCAGGCATGTACGCCATGATCGATCGATCGATTAATTAAGCAAATAAATTAAGGCACAGTGCTAGTACGTACGGAGATTCCACGGCTTACCAAACGAGCAAAACTTCAACGAAACTTAACGCAGTACACTGTCTTGAAATCATGTGCAGAAATGGTAGCGATACGTACGTGTGGTCAATCCATACAGTGTTAGTATACACCAGTTGGTACAATATCAACACGCATGAGAACTTGAAGCCATGCAATCTACGGCAATTAAAAACTTGAATTTTGTGTATTTGGCCCATATGAATTGCGTGTGCGTGTGTGTACGAGAGAGAGAGAGATTTGCATTATTGTCGGTCATACTAAAACATGGTTTGATGAGGTAGTTGGGACTTTGCCCTTGTAGGTAGGTCCTTTTTGCTGGTGTTGAGACTGAAGAACAGCAACAGATGTGTGTATATATATATATAGTTGGTGGTATAGTGTTGTGCGCCATGTTCACTGACTGTAGGCAGATGTTGCCCTTCCAGCTTGCTGATGAAATTGTAGCGTATCCTTGTACACTGCCGGAGCCGGTCAGTCAGTCAGGTGCTCAGGTCACGGGTGGAAAAAGCGCAAACAAAAATTCATGCATGCAATGCAATGCTGAGTTGCTGACTACTTGCAGGCCCCCCACCTCCTGTCACGCAGTCATGCTACCCCTGAAAATCTCGTCTTTATGCCATGCAGTTTACCATAGTAAATATTTGTTCCATCAAACTGATCAGTACAGGCCATATTACTTGTTCCCCGTTTTGTTCTACATCATCACTGGCGCATCAATGATAGCTTAATTTATTCGATATAATCACTGAAGATCAGATCCACACACTAGTGGTTACTGGATATTCTAGTATTAGCATCGGCTGGAACAGCTAGCAAAACTAGTTGTCTGTAATCCACTCCATTAATTCTGTATCATGCCAAGCCCTGTCGGTCATCAAAACCAACTAATTAAGTAGCTATAATCCAACTAGTAATATCTATATATGCTAGAGGTATAAAACCATGCCGTGTGAGTGAGAATACTTTCTTTCAATGTATTTAATTTGTTGGTGCCATTGGGGTCTGATAACACAGAGCTGTCACTCAGCTAACACTTGCCTTCACAGCTAGCTCGGTCTCAGCCTCTCAGGCATACTTAAACATTTACATGCATGATGCATGGATCATTAATCAGGACAAGGACATACCTGCAGACGTCCAAATAATGGCTGTACCGCCTCGATCTTATTGGACTTGTGCATGAAGCAATTCTGATCCTCGAGGGAATCATGTGGACCAGCTAGCGTTAGGTATCCCCATGTTGCCAACTGCTACTACTGCACATCTTACTAGCCTTAGAAGGCTCTCTCATTCGACAGACGTACGGATCAGTGATAATTAGTTGTACCATTCGCAAATCTTGCAAGCAGACCAATGTTTTCCTCAATTTTGCTGACTAGAAAGAATTTATGAGAAAATGGCACAACCAAATCAGATCGACGCCATATTGATGTAAATCTCAACAGCCAAGCATTCCAATTAGACCTACTGGTTAGGACAGGACACCAAACAAAGCAAATATCACCACAGAATTGCACCTAACCCGGCCCGGCTCTTTCTTTCTTCTTTGGAGGCACTCATTTTATTCTATGCTGAAAGAAAAGAAGGCAAAAGGGGACTGCATTTGAAGATTCACATCAAAGCACTGCATTACTGTTGATCTAACCGCTTCTTTCTTGTCAAAAGAGATGGAAAGGAAGGTGAATAGAAGGCGAAGAACAATAATTGATGGTCCGTTTCAAAGAGGCTCCTAGTGCTGGTGGCATCACCCACTCATCGGCTGGTATTTGCCAACCAATTCACAAGTTTACGAATTAAGCACGACCGACGAGTTGAAAAGAGACGCGTTCCGACATCAGTTATTCAGAAAGATTAGGCCTTTAATGCATTTTGTAGCCATATACACACAATTAAGCAAAAAGCATGCGATGGTTGACTTGGAAGTAGCTTATCGTACACAGCTGAATTGACTATCATTGACACACTAGGGACCAATTTGATCATAATAAATTCATATGAGTTACTAATATTTGAGAGTATGGAAATTTTGACTGTTAGGGAGCAAGCTCTACTTCAACGATAGCCGATAGGCTATGTCATAGTTATCAGGGGGGTGGGTGGGGGGATGAAGTACATCCAGCAATATCTCGTTATCATTGCCGTTTTGAACTCAAAACATTATTTTGCTTTGCATTCAGTGGCTTGTGGAGTTTATATTACTTTATTATTAGGTGGGAAACCAATCAAAAGATTTTTCTTTTCCGGCCATCAGCTTTTTGTTGCTTAAGTTGCAAATTTGGCCATTTGAAGGTGACGGGTCAGCCTATTTCATTCTTTGGGGGCCTCTTTTGTGCGACGTTTGGTGTGGAGCTTTGACAGAACTATCAGTACCAGAACTCAGCACGTCTACCTTCTCACATCTGTTTCTCCTTTTGCTTTTGTTAAACATCTATAGACAGGTAGTAAATCACATGGAATATATATGAGATTCCGCTGGGTAATGATTTTGCAAATTGACAGGACAGTGGAACAAACATTACAGCTATTTTTTGCGAAGTTATTTCAGTTTCAGTACTAAAAGGGCAACCTGCTCATTCTAGTTGCAAGAGGGTGCAGATAATGATGGGGGATTCAGTTTCACCACCACATTCCAAACAGACAGACACTAGCGCCCTTTTTCAGGTTAGCCCAAGGGTCAGTGTTCACGTTGCTTCAGTAGTACTAGACGTCTAGACCTGGGCCACTTAACCATGTGGATTGCTCCCGTTATAGAGAGGTGCACAACGAAGGAGGGGAGCTAAGCACCACAGTTTCTGAAGAAAGAATGAAGTCAGAAGCCACTCACAAGGTTGCAGCAGGCAGCAAGATGACGGTTCGGCAATCTCCGGTTGGCTTGATGAGCATCCTGAGCTCCCTCGTAGCCTTCTTCATCATCGTCAGCTCTGTCTCCCTCTTGTTCGACCGAGGGCAGGAATCGCAGGTGCAACTGGCGGTTGAACATGAACACCAGGAAATCCACGGGAAAGTGGCAGCTGGGCACCAAGGGTCGTTGAGGAGCCAGGAAGCACAGGTGCAATGGACAGCTGAGCTCCTAGACTCGGCGAGGGATTCCAGTGAGGAATGCAACTGGTCCTCGGGCAGGTGGGTCTACGACAACGTCTCCCGGCCATTGTACTCCGGGCTCAAGTGCGCCTTCATCTTCGACGAGGTGGCTTGCGACAAATATGGCCGGAATGATACCATGTACCAGCATTGGAGATGGCAGCCTCATGGATGCGACCTTCCAAGGTATGCTTACATATCACCCCAGAATAGTCCGAGTGATTTCGAGTTAAATTAAGTCTAGCTTAAACAAATATATGCCAAATCTGAAACTACAGTACTAGTACTACAAGTTGAGTCTGTATTGCAGATTACTGGACTCGAACTATTCAAGGGTGACAATCATTTTAATTTTGTCGATGAACACAAAAAAAACTGAATGCTTGTTACTCTTCAATAGTATAAGTTCAGTATTGGGCAATAATTACTCAACTTGCTTAATAGAATCAGCAGAAGTCCTGCCTTATTTTATTTATTTTTCAAACATTTTTCGAAGCAGAGAAGTTCAGATAATGAGTAATCAAAGAAAACGGGACGGTTCAGAAACAAACAATTGGTTTAACAAAAAAACCTTTTTTAGTAAAACAAGGAATCATTACTTGGTCGGACCAGGGAAGAAAAAACCGGCCGGTTACCGACGGTAACCGGATTTACTGGTGGTAACCGGGAACGGAAAAACCAGCTGGTTTTTCCGGGTTTTGCAAATTCAAATTCTAATTTTCGAATTTCGGCTGGTTTTTAAGCAAATTCAAACGAAATTCGTCTGGATTTTTTCCGGGAAATCCGGTAACCGGCCGGTTTTTTTTCCCAGCCGACGACCGGGATTTGGTCCAGTACCGGCTTTTGGATCCTTGATTAGGACTGCAAAACTAAGCTGATTGCTCAGGTTAGACAGAAGACAAATGGAAAACACATATATAAATAAATTAGTGGGCAGTGAAAGACCAAAATTGAGATAAATTTGCATGCTGTGCTTATTTTGTTCTCCATTTCATTCCATTCCATAAGCCTAGAAAACATATCATATTTTGCATAAGTTTCACCAAGCCCTAGTATGCTTGGTATTTATGACATGATGTGGCAATTTTGACATGTTGAAACAGATTCAACGCCACGAAGCTGCTTGAAAAGCTCAGGAACAAGAGATTGGTCTTTGTGGGCGACTCAATCAACAGGAACCAATGGGTTTCCCTAATGTGCATGGTGGAGGCCTCTATACCTGACAGGCTCAAGATGCGCGTTTACAACGGCTCGCTTATTTCCTTCAAGGCACTGGTATGTCTCATAAATATATCTCTGCATGTTAAGCTTCCTACAGGCTACATAAACTAGGACGCATAACACTTTCAATTGGTTTGAACACATTATTTCAGGAATACAATGCGACAATAGACTTCTACTGGTCGCCGCTGCTACTGGAGTCAAACAGCGACAACCCCATAATTCACCGCGTGGAGTATCGGATCATAAGGGCAGAAAAAATTGAAAAACATGCCCGTGTCTGGAACGATGCTGACATTATTGTTTTCAATTCTTACCTATGGTGGAGGAAACAGAAGGCCGATATGAGGATGAAGGTCATGTAAGTACAGTTTTTAAACAGGAAACAGTAGGTATCTGAATTGATGCAATTACAAGTTATCTGAACTTATGCAATTACAAGCTATCTGATGTCAACAAAAGGCACGAGTTATCTGAACCGATGCAATTGCAAGTTAGTAAAGTTCCCAATGCAATGAACTGGGATTTGGAAACCAGTAAGTATTAATAACATGACATCTTTTCCATGATCAGGTATGGCTCATTTGAGGATGGTGATGCAAGGTTAGATGAAGTGGAAATGGTCGATGGTTTCGAGATAGCTCTGAAGAAATTAACCGAATGGCTGGGAACAAATATTAACAAGAACAAGACTAGAATCTTTTTTGCAGGTTCATCACCTGCCCATACCTGGTAAGAGAACTACAACTCTTAAATGATTTGTGAACTGTCAAATATGAAAACCGACAAACTTAGCCTAACAATTCCAATTCTAGTTTGATGCTCAGATACTGAAAATGATAATCAGGTGTTAACACGAAAGTGATACAAAATATTTTTCAGGGCTAGCGACTGGGGTGGAGATGACAGCAACAAGTGTCTTAACGAAACGGAACCGATCCAAAAAGATGGATATAAAGGTGCAACCACAGATTACAGTATGATGGACAAGGCTAAGAAGATTTTTGGAACATTGGAGCAGAAAGGTATACATGTCCAGATACTGAACATCACCCAACTGTCTGACTATCGCAAGGACGCCCATCCTACGGTGTTCAGGAGACAGTTTGTTCCTCTAACAAAAGAACAGATTGCAAACCCGAGCAGCTACGCGGATTGCACGCATTGGTGCCTCCCAGGTGTTCCTGATGTGTGGAACGAATTTTTGTATGCGTATCTCGTGCACAAATGATGTAGATATATATGATGTGTTCTTTGGCCTTTTTCTTCTTTTTTTTTAACTTGTGGGCATCTAGGTTAGGCTGCTTATGCATGCATAGGACATGGCCCCAATCAAATTTTACTTTTACATGTAAAGAAAAAAAAAAGGAAGAACATGAGTGACACGGAATTATGGAGAATTTTACCAATCTCTGTAAAATAGGACGTGACCACACTCTGCAAAGTAAGACGTGCCCACTCTCTGCAAAGCACGAAGAGACCACTCGACTGCCGCTACAGATGCGTCCTTTGCCGCTATAAACACAATGCTACTCGGTCAGGAACTCCACACCAACAACACTACATAGATAACATGGATAAAGAGAAGGAATGTGAGCATATTCGCGAGCTTTTGAAGGATTGGGAGGCTCCCAGCAAACCAACGCTCGCCACAGGGCGTTTAGTCAGCAGCCTTACATTCACCACCCACCTCCAGAGCTCGTTGATCTAAGGAAGTTGTCTCGCAGTACTCTCAACGATTCCGGGTCGAGCACCCCCCCCAGGCGCCTATGCCCGCTGAACGCCCTCCGGAAGGGCCCCCGACGAGGGTGGCGTTGCCCCTTTGCTGGTGTCGGAACGCTTGCAAGTGCGTCAAAGCAACCGACGAGTGGTCCATTGGGCAGCGTTATTGGTGCTGCCCAAACTTCTGCGCGGACTACCCCGACCGCATGTTTGACACGCCGAGCCACAGGCAGCCGGTAATGAAATCGCATTTCAGTGCACACCACTATTTTGCTCTGTGTTACGCCGTAACCATGCCTCTCTTCTCACCGTAGTCTCCACCGCGCCTATGCGACTTCAGCTAGTGGATCGACGACAATATCCACCCCTACGACATGTGGATGCTGCTGTCACGGAAGAGGTGGGCTAGGGAGGACTGCGAGGGTTGTGAAAGGCACCTCAAAGAGCTGCAGGCTGAGATGGAGGAGAAGAAGAGGCGGGAGAGGCTACACGAGGAGTAGGAGCGCGAGCATGCCAGGCGACACGAGGCCGAGAGGGCGTGGGAAAGGGCCATCGCAGTGAAAGCTAAGGCGAGGAGTACAACCCTGAGCTAGGCCGCAAGGGCAAATGGCCACGTTCCACGCAGTAGTTCGACCCTCTTCTTCTAGATGTCCCACGTATTTCTAATTCCCTAAAGGCATGTGTGCACCATCCTTGGTTAGTTCCACGGCGTGCCATGTAACCCCCTTGTCGGATCAACTATCGTATTGTTATCGTTGCGCCATTTCTCCTAAGTTCTCCACCGTGAATGAAGTGCATTGCAATATCACTTACCTTCCTACTTACGAATCATTGCTACCTCAAACGTCCTCACAAAATTCTTTAGAAATTTACCGCATTACAACAACATACGACGATCACAAAATGTTATTGCGAGTCTAACAGATTTCGTACCATTGAGATTATACGAAAATCACAAACGGACCAACCAACCTTATCACCATCCTTTTATTTTCAAAAAAAAACCTACAAACAAGATTTGCTAAATGTATTACCTACAAAAATTGTCATTTATTCCCACACAATTATTTCCATCGGATTACTAAAATAATAATGTTATTATTTTAAATTGTCCAGCGGTCGAGCGACAAGTGGAGTAGCCGCCCAACTGTTCAGCGACTACCATAAGTCGCTCAACCACCGGACGACTATTCCACGTAAAGCTCTACCGTTGGGCGACTTGGATCAGTCGCCTAATGGTTGAGCGACTAGTTCCAAGTCGCTCAACGGTAGAGCGACAGAGTATTATTTCTGTAAAATAAAAAAAGAGGTATATTATTGTATTTTGGAATAAAAAATGATTATTAAAAAAATTGAATTATGGAGCTATTTGAAGTTGAACATAATTTAGCTCTGAGATGTTATATATAGTGGTTACAATACATGGGAATGGTGAAATTGAAGGTTGCTTATGCCATGAAATGTTGAGGGTCTGTTAATTGTGCTTAAGCAATAGTAGTAATTTGTCATGCTTAAATTGATCTACAAGTAGGGCCCCTTTGAAAAATGAAAAGTACTTCGAATGAATTTGTTTGTTGCGCTGCATATATAGTGATTGTCGTAGCAAGAAAGACTAGACAATAAAAGAAGGGGGGGACCCTCGGTATCTGAGAATGACCAGGGGATCCTCGGAGAGAGGACCAGTTCCCAGGAGAAGTATGTGTATTGAGTGCCCCGAAAAACTGGGTCTGAGTTATTACATGGGGGAAGGTGACTATTTATAACCTACCGGCATGGTACATGAGATTACAGATCTACCCCTAGAAAGGTCCTACGCCTGTAGGGGCTGCAGGGGTTTTCCTGCCCCTACGCATAGCCTTTGGCTCATGGTGGACTTCCTTGGTCTTGGCCCACCTGTGTGGGGTCCCGACTCTAGGGCACCCGAGAGGTCCTCCCAGGATCTACTAGGACGTCCCTTAGGACCTCCCAGGAGGTCCGGTAGCACCTCCCGAGGCTTGGGTAGGATCTGCCCCCCCCCTAAGTACCAATCGAGTCTCCCGCAGGGCCACTCGAGGGTACCACCGTGGGGAGCGGGAGTCACGGGGAGATCCTCTACTGCCACGGCCAATTCAGGAGAGGTCGAAGGACCTGACCTAAGGAGGTCGTGAGGCTTGAGGGATCACCCTGTGATTCTCAGCGTGAACTGAGCTAGTCCCAAGGATCTCAAGCTAGCTCTTCACAGCATACAAGAATGGTAACATCCACGGCATAAACTTTATTTACAACATAACAAAGGAGTTGTTTACAAAAGGTGGCCTTGGGCCAAAAGCAAGCTTACAAAAGAGCGGAAACAGACGTCCATCCACTATACCACAGGCAAAATGGCTGGAGGGCACAACCTACACGTCCTGGTCCTCTTCTTCACTGCTATTGTCTTCTCATGGCAAAGATTGCATTGAGCAAGAGTGAGCACTACCACTGTGCTCGCAAGTCACACCCGTGGAGTAACAACATGACATGCATACATGGATGTACAAAAGAAGGCATAATAGGGTTAATTTGCGTAAAGCCAAGTTTCTTTCAATTACAAATACTAGGTTCCAAAGCAGGTTTTTAATAGGAAAAATCCATTTTCAAAACTTGATTTTCAGTTGGATAGCATTCATCATCGAGATGGTGAAGGATACCCTCCTGTCACAAGGCTCCCTGCCCAAAACCCATGGGATGGAAATCCCAAAACAGTTTATTAAACATTTTTAGAAACCCAAAACCAATATCTAACTCTGAGTGGCCGCTGCCAGCATGTCCATGACCGTGGACACGGCTATTCGAATAGATTTAACTCTGCAGAGGTTGTGCACTTTACCCACACGACATGAGTCCTCTAGTTTGTCCGGCATCCGTCAATGCCACCTCTCACTACCAAAGGAAAGAGGTCTAGAGTTCATGACAAAGCCTTTACAATGCATTGTTCCACCACAGCCCCTCCTTGCTAAGGTTTCGCCTCCTTTGGATACGAATCCGCAGGATCTGGGCCCCCTCTTGCACCAGTGGGAAACATAGGTCATGAAAGACCATAGACCATAGAAGACCTCCCACACATCCAAATGGAACAACTGCGGTGGAAGTTCTACAAATTAATTGGCCAGGTCCCACACCCCATACTGGAGACATGTGGCTGCACGATTTTGGCATGGCCTATTATAGGCCTAGCATTGGCGGCTCAAAGACCGGTCCTCAACTGACTTGGGCGACAATCACAAACCCCTGGACCTCCACCTTATCCAGGATAGAGTCCGTGCATAAACCTTGCACCAACCAAGCAAACCAATTCGCCTGAGTCTAAATCAGTTTTCATTCTCTTTGCTTCCCCAGCAATATTTCCATACTCCCATGGCAACCCAATGTCATGGTCATAACATTTTAACAGTAGTTGGTCATGAAGGTAAAGATTTTTTCCAAATCAGGTACTTTTGGTCTAAGCAAGACTAAGCATTTGGTTTTTCAATTGCTCCTGGTTCACACTAATGTATCAACCAGATTTTGCCTAAGGTGACAACAGATTTGGTTCAATGTCAAGGTTGGCCATATGAAGGAAATAGGCATAACTATGTGTTCAGAGACAGGTATTGAAATAACTTGGTAGAAATAAGCATGCATTATACTTTCAAACTGAACATAAATAAATTGAAATATTGGGTGCAACATGATTAAGAGCATGACTTGCCTTGCTCACTGTCTTGAGAGTCTTCTTCTTCAGTACACTCACGCTCCTCAGTGCCCTCGCGCTCTATACGGAAGAAAGGAGACAAACTCAAATCAAATTCCAAATAAAGAGCCAAAAGAACTTCAAAAGAAACTCCAAAACTTAATCAACAAGAGCACCACACACCCAAAATAGGCTCTGTGGGAGAGGTCCTAACCTACGGGAGAAAGGTCCAATGAGGAAGGTCCTCACACAAGACCAGAGGGGTGACTCGTAGCAAAAGACCACGATGATGATGATCGCGCAGAGTCCAGAGAGGTGATCCTCATACAAAACCCATAGAGTTCCGAAGAGAATCCATAAGAAGAGGTCCTGGAAGTGACATAACCTCTTATTGTGGCGATAAGAACAAAACGAGCAATACACAAGGAGGCTTACCGGCAATAAGAAGGAGGTGACGAGTGAAAGGGAGGTCGAAGGCAGTATGGGTGGTTAAGGTCAATGCCCAAGCTCCTGTCGAGCCTCCAATGGTGAAGATACGATGAAGAGGGGGGGCTCCTGGCGATTCTCTTGGCAGCAAGGCCTTTCCAGGAAGTCACTGCGTGAGAGCCAAAGTGTTGAGTGTGGGAAAAAGGTGGCAATGAAGGGCTCCCGGGGCTAGTTATAGTCAAAGAAAGTGAAAAGACCACTCAATACGTACATGATTTGGTGAGCATGAAAAATAGGCAAAAGGTACGGGGATGTCAAAAGAAAATAATAAAGGACATTGTGTACTGCTACGGAGGAGACTAGAAAAGACACCAATAGTGCCCCAGAATGACCCCATTCAATGGAAGCAGCCACTTTCATGGCTGCATTCAATGCGACAGGACATGCATTAAATGCTCATGGTACTAGTGTGGCGGGGAAAAAATAAGAATGGGTAAGCCTGGCAGGTGGGACCAGTCAAATCTAGAAACAGTTGGGTCAAAGAGGGAGGTCCCAACCCGCAAGAGAGGTTTTGTGAGGAGGTCCGAAAGGCTTAGGAGATGCTAAGATCCAGGGAGGTCTGGAGCTGTAGGATCAAATCCCAACGGGAGGTCTGGACGGTTAGGATTTCCAAAGGAGGTCCTAACAATCGGATCTGCCAAAGAAGGAGAATGCGGATGGTTAAGATCTCCAAGGGAGGTCTTAACGGTCGAGATGTTCAAGAGGAGGTGCAGGCTGTTAAGATCTCAAGGGAGAGGTCTTAACGGTCCGGATCTGAAAGAATGCAGACATGAGGAGGTCGAGATATACATGGAGGAGGTCCACGCGACAAGAGGTTCGACAACCAAGATCCCATCAAGGAGGTCTGGTGAGGATCCTTGTAAGAAGGAGGTCTGGTGGTAGGATCTCACCAACGGGGAGGTCCTACAGTTAGGCTCTCAAGAATGGAGGTTCCACGGGCTCAAGGAGGTCTTGAGAGGAGGTCTAAAGAACTAAGTCGACAAGGGGATATCCTAATCGCTAGGATCTCCACAATGGGAGGTCCTGGCGGTGAGGATCTCAATATAGGAGGTCCTAAGGGTTCGGGAGGAGATCTTCGGAGGTCAGGAGTCCCTAAGTTAAGTGAGTAAGGAGGTCCAATGGAGGGGGAGGTCCAAAGGTCTAAGATCCGCAGGGGAAGACCTAAAGAAATTAGATTCGAAGGAAGGCCTAAACACGTAGGCACATCCAACCAAGAGGAGGTCTGGGCCACACAAGAGGTCCAAACCGCATTCATCACAGAGGAGGTCTAGACCCCGGAGGTCTAAACCGAACATAACACAAAAAGAGATCGCGGGAGAGGCGGCCAACATACGAAGATGTGACAACACGAAGCTCAAACCTCTCCAAGTGAACCAACTTTGAATTCTCATCAAAACAAAATAGTTTTATTCTGTTTTACAAAATTAAAAAGGGTTTGGAAAATCAGGATGTTACAACCTGGTTGGTGCGCCTGGTACACTGGTGTTCTTTGGCCCTTCGCACCTTACGGGGTGGCTCCGGGCTGAGGGGGCCCCGAGCCCCTTTGTTGCTCGAGGTGGCCCCACGAGGCATCTTCGGTGGCCTCTTGGGGGCCCTCTTATGGTCTTCGGGCTTCCTTCGGGCCCCCTTCGAGGGGAGCCCTATGGTGTTTGCCGGATCGTGGGGGCTGGTGGGATGCCCCTATGACAAGTCCCTCGCGGTTGAGGTCTTACTTTGTCATGGCTGAAACCGTGCCCTTTTCCCGGATGGTCCAGGCACATCGTCCCCTTCGGCCTAGCCAAGCATACATTTGATAGGCTCCTCCCTCGACGTGCGGGTCGACCTCGCAGGTACGATGGTGTCCTTTGGATACTGCGCGCCGTGGTTGGGCACCGTGCGCCACTGTAACATCCCAATTTTCAGGGTTTTTTGAAAATTTTCAAAAATAAAAATAACCATTCGATTTTATTGAATCGTCAAAGCTTAATTTGCACTTTTAGAATTGAAAGCAATTTAATATGAATTAATCAAACTTCAACTAAATCCGAATTTGGTTTATTTCGAGTTTATTGGAGTTTTCTGGTATTTGAATTTCCCTTTCTCTGTTTTGGCCGAATTCCGTCGGTAGTTCACTCCGCCTCCCCGCCTCCTCACCTACCCTTGACCTTCTTCTTGCAGAACGACCCACCTTTAGGGCACCCGAGAGGTCCTCCATGACCTTCTGGAAAGTCCATCAGGACCTCCCAGGAGGTCCACAAAGGACCTCTCGGACAGTCCACCAAGACCTCCCAGGAGGTCCAGCAGGACCTCCTGGAGGTCCAGCAGGACCTCCTGGAGGTCCAGGAGAACATAACCCGAGAGGGTCTTGGAGCCAGGGAGCACTCACGGACCTGCCACGGCCACAGTCAGAGAAAAACGAGGAGGTCTGAGGACACCCCAAAACCACCAGCGACCCCCAGAGGAGGTCGTGGAGGTCCGAGACCACCTCAGAACCTCACACGTTCATCCCATCGTGAGAACATAGAGGTCCGAGCTTGCTCCAGGGTCCCCTGTGAGTACTGAGCTAGTCCCAAGGATCATGGCTAGCTCTTCACAGCAACAATAGTGGTAACATTTCAACAATACAAGCTTTATTAATATCAACAAAGTTGTTTACAAAAGGGAGGCTTACTAGCCACAAGTTATCACACAGCAGAAGAACATACTAGACCACCCAATATACCACAGGCAATCGGCTGGAGGGCGCAATCCTAGTCGATCAGGACCACTTGGCCCACTGAACAGATCACCAGAGAGCTTCCATTTCCTGCTAAAGACAACAACAAGCAAGAGTGAGCACAACAACCGTGCTCGCAAGTTACACAGATTGGATAACAAAATGACATGCATAATGGATATCACAATGGAAGGCTTAATATGGTTGATTTGCATAAAGCCATGTTTATTTCAAACACATGTATTAAGTTCTAAAGCGATAATACAATAATTAAAATTCATTTTATCAAATCAGTTTTTCAGTTGGATAACGTTCATCATAAGATGGTGAAGGATACCCTCCTGACATTAGGCTCCCTGCCCAAACCCATGGGATAAAATCCCAAAAACAGATTTGAAATTCATTTCTGGAAATTCCCAAAGTCAACAACTAACTTCAAGTGGCCTTTGCCAGCACGTCCATGACCGCGGACACGGCTATTCGAATAGATTTCACTCTGCAGAGGTTGTGCACTTTACCCACACGACATGAGTACTCTAGTTTGTTTGGCATCTTGTGAGTGCCACCTCTCCTTTAGAAGGTAAGATGTCTAGAGTTCATGACAAGGCCTTTACAATGCATTGCTCCACCACACCTTTCCTTGCTAAGGTTTCACCCCCTATGGATAGCAATCCGCGGAAGCCCCTCTTGCACCAATGGGAACGATGGGTTATAAAAGACCATTGGCCAAACAAGACCTCCCACACCTCCAATGGAGCAAAGATATGGTAGAGTTTTGCAAATTAATCGGCCAGTCCCACGCCCCACACTTTGGAGACATGTGGTTGCACGGTTTTGGCATAGCCCATTATAGGCATGGCATTGGTCGCTCAAAGACCGGTCCTCAAATGACTAGGGCGACTTCCACAAACCCGTGGCATCGATCTATCATAACGACACGATCCGTGCATAAACTTGCACCAACCAAGCCAACCAATTCGCCAGTCTAAATCCATTTCCTTTTCTTTGCTTCCCTAGCAATACTTTCATACCTCCATGACAACCCAATGTCATGGTTAAAACATTAAGAAAGCAGTTGGTCATGTTGGTAAAGATTTCCCCAAATCAATACTTTTGGTCTAAGCAAGACTAAGCATAGGTTTTTCAAATGATCTTGGCTCACACTCTCGCATGTACCAAGTTTGACCTAGAGGTGACAAACTGTTCAAATCCAAAACCAACGTTGGCCATACCAAGGAGATCGGCATAACTATGAATTTAAAAGCAGTATTGAAATAACTTGGTAGAAATAGGCATGCAATAGACATTAAAAGCAGAACATAAATAATTTGAATTATTGGGTGCAATATGATCAAAAGTGTAACTTGCCTCTTGCTTGATAGCTTAAGATTCTAATTTCTCACACTCTGGCGCCGGAAGCGTCAAGATCTACGGCAAGGGAACATATTCGGACCAAGCTCCAAATAAAGAACCAACAAAGGCGCAAGCAAAGAATCATGAGAACTCCGGAGGAACCTCAAAATTCAATTAACAGAGGAGGTCTAAATTTCAGATTAGGGTCTTAGGGAGTAGGTCTAAGCTTATCAGAGGAGGGTGGTCTTTGGCAAAAGACCCTAAAGGAGTGATCACGGCAATGAAATAGAGAGGCCACGAGGATTAATTTCTGCGCAAGGTCCAGAGAGGAGGTCCTCATCACGAGGGCCATAGGAATCGAAGGTGTCCACGGGGAGGTCTGTGAAGGACACGATCGGCTCGATCTTGATGGTGAACACGAGTGGAAGCAGATTACCAAAGGAACTTACGAGGGACAAGAGGTAATGGACGGAAGGAAGGTTGTGAGAGCCAAGTCTTCCTGGATGACCATCGGACGAAAGCGAGGATGGTGAATGTGAAAAGGGTAAAATGGTAGAGCTCTCTGGACTAATTATAGGCCAAAAGGGTGAAGAAAACTAGACACATACGTGCGAGGATAAGTATAAAAATGAGTCAAAAGTGGGTGAATGTCGTAAGGCGGTGTCACCACCACCCTAGGTAAAAGGTACGAGGAAGGACAACTTAGGTTGCTATGGGAAGGAACAAAGAAAAATGTCAGAGTACCACTACGTGACCACATTCAAAGTAGACACCACGTATACAATTGCATTTAATGTGACAAGACATGCATTAAATGCCCAAAATACTAACGTGGCGGAGAAATGAGAATGACCAAGGCTGGCGAGTGGGGCCGATCAACCTAGAAACAGATCGGGTCAAAATAGGGAGGTCTTGCCCTTGCAGAGGAGGTCTAAGAAACTAAGAGGTCTTGATATACACAAAGGAGGTCCGAACATGGGGAGGTCCAAATACACATGGAGGAGGTCCACGTGGTGAGGTTCGGACAACCGGGACTTCATCAAAGGAGTCCCGCGACTCAAGGAGGTCTGAAGTTGAGGAGGTCCGGACATGCGGAGGAGGTGCGGACATGGGAGGTCTGACGGTCGGGATCAACAACGAGGAGGTCTGACGGTGAGGATCTCTTCAAGAGAGGTCTGGCGAGGAGGTCTGAGCCAGTTTAAGAGGCCTTGAGAGGTCTTGGACAGAGGTCCAAGAACTACCAAGAGGTCCCGTGGTTGAAATTAATAACACGTTGAGGTGCAGGCGGTTGGATCTCGAAAGGAGGTCCAATAGCCAAGGTCAACAGGAAGGGGAGGTCCCAGAGAGAAATAATGCACGGGAGGTGCGGGCCTTGATTCAAAGTGAGAAGAGGTCCAAACCGTTGGATTCAACCAAAAGGAGAAGGTCCGAGACGGTGGGGTTCCAAGAACGAGGATTCCACGGAGGAGATCCACAAAGGTGGTCCAATAGGAGTTCATGAGTCAAGGCAACTCAAAGGAGGTTCCAACCTCTAGGGTGAGATCAAAAGCCGTGGATGGTTAGAATGAACCCTAAAGAGTTCCTTTCCGCCAAGAAGAAATGTCTAGGGGTTCGAATGAACTCAGGAGGTTTGAAGGCATATAAGAAGTCCACTGGAATACAAAGAGGTTCGAATGAAAAGTGGTCTGGCATAGAAAAGTGCCCAGGCAATAAGAAGTTTAGACTTAAGAGAAGTTTGAACAGAAAAGAGGTCTGATCCAAAGAGATTCAAACCAACAAAGAGATTCAAAGTAATCAAACTTAAAGGAAAGGTCCGAGCGAATGGGAGAGAGGTCCTAAAGAATGGTATTACTGTGAATTGGGGTGGTAATACGGATTGCACTAGAAGGACCTTTCCAAAGAGAAGGCTACAAGGATCGGGCAAAAGGAGTCCAAGTGATCACCAAGAGATTCACAAGAGCATAGAAGGAACTCAAGTTGTTATAAAGGGAGACCTAGACCTCAAGAGGTCTAAGTCGAGAAGGAGATCTGGATCAGGAAGGTCCAGCACTTAGGAGATCTAGACCTAAAGAGGTCCGGATCCTGGATGATGATCACGAGAGGTGCGAACAGTTCAGCCTCCACATGGGAGGTCCGACGGCTCAGAGGGAAATCGAAGGGGTCCCATTGAGCACAAAGGTGGTTCAATCGAATGCAAAGAAGATCCAATTGGCCATGTAGGTTCAAGTGAATTAGGGCATTCCGGTGAGCAAAAGGAGACTCAAGCAAAAGATGTGAGGGAGGTCGGCTAGATCGACAAACAAGGAGGTCAGGCACAAGAATATGCCCAACAAGAAGATTGTGGTCTAGGATCGAGAAGAGATCGAGACAACAACAAAGGTCAAACAAGAGGGACGGTGCGGACATATAAAATGTCCAAATAGATGAAGGAAAAGAAATCCTATCAAGAAAAGGAAAATAACTCCAGAGAGCTAGAGCTACATCAAAAGAACCAAACTTTGATTTAGTTGAAGTTTAGCTTAGTCATTTTAAACATCCCAAATTCTGAAATTCTCAAGTTAAGCTTTGAATTATCATCAAAATCAAATGGTTCTTTTTATTTTGAAAATTTTTCAAAAAGGCTCTAAAAATCAGGGTGTTACAGCTGCCTCCCCGTGCGCCCCTTTGTCATGCCCTGGCACCACCTTTCGCGAGCTACTCCCTCTCCCCCCATCCTTTCATAGTCGACTACCCTCTCCGTGTCGACCATCCTCTCGTAGTCGGCCACCCTCTCGTAGTCGGCCACCCTCTAGGTGTTGACCATCCTTTTGGTTTTGACCATTCTCTGGGTTTCTACCATCCTTTCGGTTTCTATTATCCTCTGGGTTTCGACCATCCTCTTGGTTTCGACCATCCTTTCGGTTTCGACCATCCTCTCGGTTTCGACCATCCTCTTGGCCTCGACCATCCTCTCGGTTTTGACCACCCTCTTGGTTTCGACCAGCCTTTCAGTTTTGACCAGCCTTTTAGTCTCGACCAGCCTCTTTGTTTAGACCACCCTCTTGATGTAGCACCCTGATTTTCTGAGTCTTTTTGAAAATTTTCAAAATAAAAAGAACCATTTGGTTTTGTTGAGAGTTCAAAGCTTAACTTGAGATTTTCGAAAATTGGGTGTTTAAAATGACTAAATCAAACTTCAACTGATCCTAAAGCTTGGTTTATTTGGAGTTGTTCGAGCTCTAGAGTAGTCTCTCCCTTTCTCTGCTAGTTCTGCTCTCCTCTTAGCCCTGCTCTTTCTGTCCAGACCTCCTTGAGTTTGGACCTCTCCTCGTGTCCAGACTTCCTTAACCGGACCTCCACCCCCCCCTTCTTGTTTGTCTGGACATTCTCCTATGTCCAGACCTCTCTCTTGTTTGGGCATTCCTTTATGCCCAGACCTCCCTCTTGTTTGGCCATTTCTTGGAGTCCAGGTCTCCTTGTGTCTGGAACTCTCTTGTGTGTTTAGACCTCTTTTGTGTCTAGACTATCCTTGTATTTTGACCTCTTTGTTGGTTTGAATCTCTTTGTGGTTCGGACTTCCTCTTTGTTGGTTTGGATCTCTCTGTGGTTTAGACCTCCTTTCGGTCCAAGCCTCCTTCTTCACTTGAACCTCGTGTTCATCTGAACCTCTCTGTGTTCAATTGGACCTTCCTTGTATTCATTTGGACTTCCCTGTGTCCCTTTGGACCTCCATGTGTCCTTTTGGACCTCCCCGGGTCCGTTAGGACCTCCTTGGCCCTTCATCTTGACCGTTGAGACCTCCTCTGTGTTGATCTTGACCGTCGATATCTCCTTTGGTTCCATCTTGACCATTGAGACCTCTTCTGTGTTGATCTTGACCGTCGAGATCTCTTTTAGTTCCATCTTGACCGTTGAGACCTTCCCTGTGTTGGTCTTGACCATCGAGATCTCCTTTGGTTCCATCTCTCTCCTTGTTGCCCTCTCTCTCCTTTGCCCTGTGCATGCCGGTTCTGCCCTTCACCTTACCCCTTCTACGCTCACGGATGACTGTTGGCCTAAGGACCTTTGGTCCAAGGGAGGTCACTGATACTATGCTCCGGACTTTCTTCGGCAGAGGTAAGTCGGTAGAACGTGGGTGTCGGATTTTTTATTTATAACTGCCGGGTGATGAAACTCACCGAAGTGAGAGGATGCCGACTGACCTCGATCAGTCTGGGAACCTTGATGAACTTCACGCAATCTGATGCCAGACCTTCTTTACTTCTAGCTTCAATTAATAGCTTTTGTTTTGCTGCTGGTCTTTTGGTTTTTGTGGACAATAGAAATGTGGGTAGGGTTTTGGATTGGCCGAGGAAGGGTTCTACGATTCTGGCTATGCACGGGCAAAGGGAAGGAAAAGGCTTAAGGCTATCAAGCATGCAAGACTTTATTTTTCTTTTGTAATGTACTCAAAACTGTAATTTTTATTTTGATCTGATATAAAGAATTCTTGTAATTGACTCTGAGGTTTGTAACAATGATGTAATCTTGATTTGGAAATCCTATTGTAACTTCTTGATAATATAATCTTGTATTTAAACGGTGTTGCGATGTGTTTAATATCAGTTTGTAAATTTCTGCTTATTACTGTTTCGTATTACGGTTTATTATTGTTTAGATTAATTTAAGTCTTAGGGTTCTCACAGCTGCAGGGGCTTTTTCTGCCCCTACACGTAGCCTTTAGCTCGTGATGGACTTCCCTGGTCTTGGTCCACCTGGTTAGTGCGCCTGGTCCACCGGTGTTCTTTGGCCCTTCGCACCTTATGAGGCGGCTCCGGGACGAGGGGGCCCCGAGCCCCTTTGCTGCCTCGAAGTGGCCCCGCGAGGCATCTTCGGTGGCCCCTTGGGGACCCTCTTATGGTCTTCGGGCTTCCTTCAGGCCCCCTTCGGGGAGGGAGCCCTATGATGTTTGCCGGGTCGTGGGGGTCGGTGAGCTGCCCCTCGTGATTACTACTAAATCGTGATGCGATGGATTCCTGTATAAATGAGTTTACTAGAATGATATATGTAGTTGAAATCAGTCATTCATTTGATGCGTGCAAGTAAAATTAAGCTCAAATGATTTAAGGATGCATGCGGATGCGGTTATAACCATGCATTTTGTTTCACACACAGACCAAATTAAGATTTGATTTAGGTGTCTGGCAGGAAGGATATTGATGAATGGCGTAGTATAGTGGTAACAGATTTGCAGTGCATGTACAAGCAGCGGTAAATCACGAAGGGAAGGGACAGCAGATTAAGATAGGATGGATGGATGGATGGATGGATAGATGGAGGGTAGATCGAGTAGAAGAGATGCACCAGCCGCCTCGCTGGGTGAGAGTCCCCATCTTCCTCCACCGCCAAAACGAAATCGAGCAAAGACGACGAACTGACCCATGGGCATGGCTTCGGCAGTTCGCAAAGACGACGAACCAACAAGAAAAATTTCAAACCAGCCCAGTACGTATGTTGTTCAGCCCACAACAAACCCAAACGTCGGCTCGCATTCGCATACAAGAGAGAATGAATATTCATTTCTATTCTTATCAGATATATGCAAAATTTGCCATCTCACTTAGATGCATGCCATCTACCATAACATACTGCAAAATCACGCATATTTTCTGTAGCACATTTGGTCAATAAAATACGATTTTTTGAGGCCCCATGCTTGTTGTGAAACTGGAGGAGAGGGGAGTCAGGAGACGTGCAGAGCGGATGAGCAAAGAGGTATGGATGTCATTTTGCTCCGGTTCGTTGAGCATATTTTAATGCCTAAACTGTGTTGTCGCAAATGCGTGCAATTTTTCGGTGCCCACAACGGTTCGATTGATTTTGCAGTGTGTTATAGCAAATGTCATCTAAGTTGACAAATTTTGTCTAGCAGATAAGTAGTACAATTTTTTATTGATAGAAGGTCTCTCTGTTTCTATTAAAAGAAACCATATTACAAAAGTTCAAACAACAACCTAGAACAACAAAAAAAAGAAGCAAACAGCAGTTACAACCCAAAACATCAAGTGAGGCTAGGGATCTTTGTTATTGTAAAAATCGCCAAACAAACACACATAGAGATAACAGAGAACAACAAAAAAACTGACTGCCACCAAGATCATTCCAATTCTTCAACTTCTTGATCCACGGCGTCCACGTTCTTCTTGCCTCCAAAAATCTCCATCGCCATATTGCCCAGCAATCTATCGCCCCTGACCACAAATTCCTGCTCTACCTCCTTCAACTTTTCTTGTCTTCCTAGCAAAACTTCCAACCCAGTTGGTCATCAACTGATGGACATTTGCAGGAGGACAAGGCAGTCGCCGGATCTAGCTAAAAGCTAGATCAATGGTTTTCACTTGGAACATAGCGCCACACCACCCCCACAATCACTCGCCGTTGCCCACGATTGCCGGCCCCACAACAGCACCGCTGCAACCACCTTCTCACCGCCTGTCGCCCAAGAGCCAACCGGATCCAGTGGACGCCAAATCCAGACGACTCAGCACCGGGTCACCTTGCGGCCACCTTCATCGCCTCTGTCTTGACGAATGTAGTCGAGTGTTGCTCACACCGGTGCCATAGCAACTTCCTCTTGTGAGCTCTTGCTCTCTTTGTCACCTTGAGCTACAAGACACGCCGCCGCCACCGCCATGGAAGTACTTGCCGCCGCCTTCTTCTCCACCTTCTCTTGCTTTGCAACATTTTCACAAACACCGCCTGACGCCCACCCTCTGGAGAGAGTATGGACATGGGGCTCCGGCGGAGTCTCCTTAGACGCCCGACGAGGCGCGCATAAGCGCACGGGCTCAAATCCGCCCCTCAGCTCCGCCACCGGATCATTGCCGTGCACGACGTAGTAGAGGCCAGTCGAGTGTGTCAGACGAGGCGGCTCCTCCAGCCGCAAGCGCCGCCAAGATCCGTGACCTTGAACCCGAACCCTAGATCGATGCACGCCAGACTTGCCGAGGTCGTCGTCTGTGACACTCGCCCTCGCCGCGGTGTGAGACCCTAAAGCGAGCCCCGCCACCGCTCCCACGTCTCGCCCCGCTTGATGTCGAGACCACGAGTTTTATACATGCCGCCTTGGCCGCCATGCCTCGATCCTTTCCCCCGCCGCCACTTTGGTGGCGGCGTGTAACATCCCAAATGTATAATTAGGGTTATTCAAGTATAATTATATGTGTAGAAATTAAAACTTTTTCTCACAACTTGAAAACCCTAAAATCTCATGTAATTCTTGTCCAAGAGTTGTGTAATCCAAAAACACAAAGCTCTTGTTGACCCAAAAGTCAAATTCATTTTTCCAATTGTCTAAATCTGGTGTCAAACATTGGAATATATTTTCCTTGGTCCCAAAAACTGATGTGGGACCCTCCGACAAATATCACAAGTGGTAAAACTAGTTTGATAAATTTTGGAGGTAAAACAATCCTTTAACCAACCTTCATGAATTTCCGAGAAAAATGCATTGTATAATAACCTCTGGAAATTTTATGTAAGGTTAATCTCATTGTCAACAAGCTCCAGTTAAAAATTCATTAAATTTGGAGTTCATTTGCTATCTCAAATAATTCCGCTAAGTTTCAATTGTTAAAAACTAAATTTAAAAGCCTACTTTGTTCTTTGGGCTAGCCACTTTGCAAAGTGGTCCACCCAACCCCATCGACCTCCTTCCTCATTTGATGAGGTCGTAGCCGTTGGATCCAATCCAAAGGCCACGACCTCCCCTCAACCAACGCACCCAGACCTCCCTTCGACGTCCTGCGGACCGCGTGGACCTCCTCGGGTCAACATGGGCGCCAGACCTCCTCCATGGTCAACACCGCAAAGGCTTTCCCTCCTCATTCGTCGTGAACTGTTGGATCAAAGATCCACGGTCATAACCTCCACTGTGTGTTAAATCCCAAAGACCTCCTCACCTTGTCCGGTCATAGCCCTTGGATTAAGATCCAACCGCCCCGCCTCCCTTGTTATCAAACCTCAAAACCACCTTCCACTGGCGAGGTCATAGCATTGGATTTACATCCAACCGCCTCTGACCTCCTCCTCTTAATCTAACTATCGACCTCCTTTGCACTCACTTGAGGTCGCAGTAGTTGATTTACATCCAAAGGCCACGACCTCCTCTCAAAAACATCACGACCATGACCTCCCTTGTGTGTTGTGCGAGACTCAGACCTCCCTGTTTTGATCACCACCGTTGGATCAAAATCCAAAGGTCTTGACCTCCTCGCGCTTCACGCAAAGCCTCAAACCTCCTTTGGTTGTGTGCCCAGGATTTTAATCCAAAGGCCATGACCTCCCCTCATGTTTTAAGTTCATGTGCGGTTAAGACCTCACAGAGGTCCATGACTGCTGGATGGAGATCCAACGCTTTGGACCTCTGTCCTATTTCCCCACGTGCGCTTACACATTAAGGAAATCGGAGGCCACGACCTCCCATCCTTGATCGTGTGGTGGGACCTCCTCCCACCACTTACAACATAACGGTTCAAAAATGGGATCGATGGTTAGGACCTCTCCTGTGTCTTATCCAACGGTCATAAAGACCTCCTGTTCTTCTCCTTCCTCTGCGCGCTGCCATGAGCTCGGCGAGTGGAGTTAATGCACAGTTGTCCACTTGGTACCTTTTCATGACTCTTCTTGACCGCATTTAATGAGCCGCCTCCGCCTCTTTGGTCACTCAGACACTGCACCTTGTCAACCTCATGTCCTTGCCACCCCATGGACCAACCGTGGGCTAAGCTCACCATGGAGCTTAGCCCCACTCATAACCTTCACTCGGGCTATAAGTTACCCTTGGAACTCTCCGTGGCTTCCTTTGCACACAATTGATCTCGGCCTTGCACTTTGTGCGTGGTGAGCTCCTCATCCCAAACTCTCCTTCCTCACCTTTGGTGGTCGCCATTGTCAAGGTCCTTGAAGCTTCTCGGTGGCTCAGATTTCCAAGTGGCTTCTCCTCCTCTCTCTGTTTCTATCTGGGCATCTCTCTGACCTCAACCCTAACTTCACTGGTTGGGGCATTTGCAGAGGTAGCCTAGTGGAGCTGGGAGCTTGGAGTTGGAGCTTGGACTTGAAGCGGTGGAGCTCTCCATCTTCCCCAACTCCGGCCAGCACCATCCTCAACCTCATCGGCATCTTTAGGACCTCCAGGTAACTCCCCTGGTAGTCCTTTAGTTGCTGGCATCCGCATGAATGAATGTCGCGGAGCTTTTGTTTGGGCATACGCTTGAATGTCGCGCGGAGCTTCATTTTTGCTTTTCGGTTTTGGCCGTGCTGGTCAATTTTGCCCTCTCCGGCTCGCCGGCGTTCAAAGCCGCCGTCGCTGTTGAGAGAGGTCCACTGGCGCGCAGCGTTATTGTGCACTCGGTGGTACCATTGACCTCACCGCCGGGCTCTACATCGCCGGCGAGACCACTTCTTCACGCCGGGATCTTTGCCGGACGTCCGGCGTGTCATTGTCGTTTAGGACAAAGATTCACCATTTTAATCGCTAATCAATTGCTTCCATCATTGTAATCAATGGGCGTCTTAATCGCCTTAAATCCACCCTTTAATGCGTGCATTTAAGACCTCCGTAGCGGACCTCCTCGTGGTCCTGCGCAGACACGCTCTCTGTCCAGCTGCGTGCGCTGCTGGGTGCAGGACGCCCAGACCTCCCAGGAGATCCGAGCGTCCAAGACCTCCCTTGCGCATCGTGGCCGTCCGGACCTCCCTCGAGGTGCAGGACGTTGAGACCTCATTTGGGACCTCCTCGAGGACATCCCAACCGTTGAGGACCTCCCTTTAGATCTGGTCCGTTCAGGACCTCCTTTCCATGTTGTGGTCTGCATTGGATTTCCCATTTACGGCCCCGACCTCCCTCACGCCTCGCGCATGTGCGTTGCTAGGAGGTCCGGGACCTCTGGACCTCGAGCGCAGGCGTTGTTCACTGGGAGGTCTGAGCCGTTAGATCTATGATCTGTGGCTCACGTCCTCCCATGTCCTTATGGGTTTTAGAAATTCCAATTACATTCTTAATTATGAACTGAAATAAGGTATAAACTTTAGAATTTCGTATCTTTTTCTTTTTAATTCCAAATGAGGTCATTCAAATTGTGTTAGCTCTGTCTTGAACTTGACTTTAATCCAAAAATGATTGTAAGTTGAGTTCAGCTCCGAGCACGATTTTGCCATTAGATTTTAAAACTCACTTTAAATATACACTCAAATTAATGCTTAACTTGTAAAATACATAACTAATGCTCAGTAGATTATTTTTGGGCGAGACCAACCGTTGGTTTCCTCTATTAACGAACTCACTGTGAAAATTAGTTTTGAGCATGTTGCTGTTAGGAAAATGAGGACTTGTGCATTATAATTTTGTTCAAGTTCTTGTTTTTGAAAAATTATAGAAAGTGCAATATAGCTCCAAATGAGGTGAACTCAATTGTGTTATTCATCTCATGAGGTGCTGGTTTTACAATAAAAATTTCAGCTTCACTTCTGTTTTAGAAAATGTTGCCACATAATTAAATTAGTGAATAGTGCAGTTTGGTATTTTAGAAATTTGAGCGAATTGTTTTGCTCATAACTTTTGCATCGAGAATCCAAATCAATTGGTTCTTGTTGCAAAATCCCTAAAAATCACTCTCTTGTTGCTGTAGAAAATTCAGAGAATTTGGAGTTCGTTTGTTGTGCTGTCTTTGTTGTTTTTCGTCGTTCTTATCGGTTCTTTATCGCTTTCCGTTAGGTTTCGACATTTGTGGCGATCCCGAGAGTGACCCTCTGCCACAACTTGGCCAGCAACAAGGCAAGCGGTTTGATCATATCTCCTCTAACGTCCCATTACTTTAAAGGTTAATATGTTGTTTTACTTCTATGTATGCATGCTACTTTGTGTTAAATGTCGCTAGCAATCCTATAGTTGCATAATCAGAGGAATTGTTTATCCTCTACTACCATGAGCCTAGGTTATTTCTTTGTGGTTTGAGCTCGTTGGATGAGCTCTTATCACTTAGTAGTTTCGTTTTAAATTGCTTAGACATGCTTAGTTATCGGTAGAAATGGGCGATCATCGACTTAGTCGATGGTCTTGATCACTCAAAACCGATTATTACTCCTATATGTCCAAAGACTTGTGCTTTGATTAATTTGTAAAATCAAAAGCTGAAAATAAAAGATTGATTTAGACTTGGGCATATTGGATGGATGGTGTGGTTTTTGGATGTGGTGGTATGCCCGAGTCAACAAAGACCTAATTCTTGCGCCATTGATCCAAGCAATTTTGCGTGCTAACCACACGAGGGCATATGGAACCCTCTTGACTAAGTACTTTAGGCGGTGTTAATTGGGGTCGCTCGGTTGGCGTGTTTTTAAAGATAAAATGTGTGTGTGATGTGGGAGGAGCATTAGCTTAGGGAAGGTTGTGTGATGTCTCTTTCTCCCGTGGGTTGTGCGACTCGAATTAGCATTGTCCATTGGAAATGTCTCGTAGGACTTAGCCGTGCCAAAGACACCTAAGGTAGTGTGCTTAAAGGAAAGTCGATTCGACGTGTGGGTACATTGGTACACCCTGCAGGATAAAACTATTGAATAGCCTCGCCCTAGGTTATGGACACGCTTGGTTATTTCGTGAAGAATTAGACTACAACCCGTAATTAAAACTTGACATGGTTGGTATGAGCGGAAGTTCATGCTATTGTTGTGGTGACTATTGGGTTAGTCACTTCGAGTTGATCTTGTTGTTGTTACTATGTTATTATCTCGTTGTTACTTCAACATTTAAAAATGCTTTGCCAAATTGCCTTCAATCTATTATGTTATTGCAAATAAATGCTGCTTTATGCTAAAATGAGTCCAAAGCCTCCTCCACTTAAATAAAGCTTGCATGTAGCTATTTATAGTTCTGTTATCTCACACGTAAGTCTTGCGGAGTACTTTATGTACTCATCGCGTGGTTGTGGCAATTTTTTGTGGCTTTTGTTGCAGAGGAAGAAGGAGAGCTCCAAGAGCCTCTCTTTTGCGCCACGTGTTGCGATTTCTTGACGACTAGCTTGGCGGTCGGTCGAGATGCCTAGGGTTAAGGCACACCGATTGGCTTTGTGTTATAGCCATCTTTATGGCACTTTTTGCTTCATTGTTATCTTTGTAGAATTGTTGCTATTTAGCCTAAGGACCCTTTTTTTGTAATAACCTATCCTTATTAATATTAACTTCAGTGCATTGCTTATGTTCTATGTGTTGTATGGAATTGATACATTCTTTTGTTGTGAGGTATGTATCTTGCATTCGGGAGTATACATCTCTCGAGACTGGTTTATTTGGTTGATAATACTAGGGTCAATTGGATGACTAAGTATTATGAGCTTAATAAATCCGGGTGCTCACACGACGCTTTGGGGATGGAGGACGCGGAGGACGGCACGACGAGGCGGTGGTGGACACGGCCCCCCGCCGAGCCCCTCGACGTCAAAGGCGACGCGGCCGCCGTCGCCTTAGCAGCCGCCTTCTCGAGGTGCTTATCGAGCGGGTCTGAAGTCTGGGAGGCCTCCTCGAGAAGCGTAGAGCGCCGCCGCCCGGAGCTCCTGGAAGCCTCCTGCAAAAATGGATCTAGTCCTCCACAAAACGGATTGGAGAAAAACGCAAACTAGGAGGGAGAGAGGAGAAAAAGGAGGTGCAGAGGGCAGGCCCGCCACCGCCGCCGCACTGGCGGCGACGGCGGCGAGAGGGGCGCGGTAGAGGTGGGGAGCTCGGGGGCTTTGGTACACTAGGATTGTCCTCTTTCCTTGTCAACAAGCGAGTGGTGTATACTATGCACACCATGTGATCAGTCATGCAAAGCATAGCCCTCAACGGAAAGGAAAAACTAGCAGCATCAATTAGCACACGCAGCAGCTGTTTTCGGTTTCATTAAAAAAATTCAACTGTCAATGCAAAATTGTGTTGTGAGTCCTTCCTTCCTCTGCTCCGAGCATGCATATGCATGACTGATCACGACCTAGCTTTGATTGCTAACTAGATTCTTATATAATCCATATCTGCTCCATTATTTATTTATATCTGTATAATAAAAACACATGATAAGTTTTCAAAGCCCTCACGAAAAAGAGATATAATATATATTAGAAACTCACACTAAAAATAAATAAATAAACATTTAAGCCCTCGTTTAGATGGAACTTATATAACATGTCTCATCAATTTTGACCCCAAAATACAGTACTGACGTAACAAACATTATGTTTTCTGTTTTTCCCCCTAAATTCAATAAGCATCTTCTACCTTCTCTGCGTGCCATTGCCCGATCGGATCGGACTCCTCCCTATCACACACTATATATGTACCATTGACCTAGCTACCAAACTAAAATACATTCCCTACTAGATGGGATAGATAATACGTTTAATTCCCTTTCTGAATTGAGCAACCTGACTGTACATCCAGGGAGTTTCCTCTCCTCTGACCCACGATTCATTATCAACTAGCTATGCTATGCACATGCACATGCCAGTCCCAACATTATTTGCTTCCAACTTGCTAGCCTTCCCTAGCTTCCCACCCAAGACCCAACCATCAAGTACCTCAGTTTCAGTCCTGCTTCTGCTTTGACTAGCACATGAGCCGGCTGCCATTCTTGTACACCATAAATAAACTCTGCTTAAAAAAGAAACAAATCACACTGTATTCATTTCTGAGCCACACCTAACCTTCTCTGTTAATTTCTCCTTCAAAAGCTGTGGCAACAAACAATAGCAGCATGCTTACAGTGACCAGATAGTATCAAAATTTTGAGACAACACAGCCATCCCGGGGAAGGGGAATTTTTAATGCTTCTAATTAATCACTGAATAATTGATCAATTTGCCCTTTTTGATATCGCAACATCACACACGCCTGTTGCATCCTCAGACACCAATATCCCTCTTGGCTCACTCCTCTACAGCCAGATTGCCGCCCTGGTATACGATGCAAATGGCCTAAGGATGACGGTACTGGACAACCGCACTGGCATGGTTGACACCATGGTGATGTGCATGGGGGCAAAGTGCTATTCAACCACATTCTTCGTGTGGGGTTGCATCACATTGCTGGGGCTGGCAGCAATCATACCCCTATTCATGAGAACAAGACCAGCTTACGCTAGTGTTGCTGGTCAGTCTAATTGTAAGCACCTTCGCCAAGCTTTGAGTTGACAGGTGAACTCCTTCATCTGTTCCTTACTGCTCTGAAATCATGGCTAGCATGTACAAGTTTTGGTTGAGTTCTAGCTGGACTGGGTTAGATGCAATACAGGTAATGAATACCATCACGAGATTCATCAAGAGGGCAGCAAATTACCAGCTTAGCAGCTGGTATGTAAGAGCATGTACAATGGGCTTATGTTAGTCGTCTATAGTCATTGCCACGTAGAATTTTTGCTGATGTGGATGGAAGAGAATGACGAGAGAGAAATATGCTGTCTACAATCCTGTAATCGACTATAGCACAAGAAACAAGAAAAGCATTAAAAGATTGTGTGTTGTATAAAGACAACTAAAAAGACAGCAGCTGTCTGTACCATTATATGAGTTGTCTTTAGTACTGTCTACAGGTGACATGGAGAGTTGTTATAGACAGCAGCTGTCTATACCATTGTACATGCCCTAAAGGGTAGAACCAGTATTCCACTAACAGGGCATTTATGTTAACTAGGAGGCCCAGGATTTAGTTATGATTGTTTGTTTCCAACCAAATGGAGTCATGCATGAACTCATGAATCAAGAAAGTTCCTCCCTGTTTACTTTTGGTGTCTACTTTCTGAAACTGGATCTGCCCACCATGTCAGGTTTGTGCCTAAAACCGGAACTAAAAAGAAATATAGTTTCTTTCATTACAAAATAACGAAAAACTGTTTTACTTTGTTATGTATCGTTAAAACATAACAGACGGCAACCCCAGCAATCTTCAATAAAAAAAACCATACTTCAGTAGCAGCAACCCATGAAACGTACAGCAGTCCCACAAAGAAATAAACTGGCTTCACCTCTCCAAGCCTATATTTCATTGTTATATTGTTAAAACGTAACAGACAGCGAGTGACATCCAATCTGCACGTATATTTGTTGAAACAAGAAGAATTGTCTACCCTTGTTAGGAAACAAGGACATACGGAATATTCTTTCAACATTTCTGGTAGCTACCATCCAGCAAATTCAGAGGAGTAAGACAAGTGTTTTCACCAACTGCAAAAATGCTGCATCCATAATTCCATATTACCTCATTCAAGGGGCTACAACTGAAGGATGGGAATGCAATTACTTGACAGGAGGCCCATGAGCCTATGGCTATCTTCTGTCTTGTTCATCATTCTTGTGCCATGGATTCAAGGCTTCTCTCATAGCTTGGCCTTCTGGACTGCTTTCCCAAGCTCTTTTTTCCGACTCCAATACAGTTACCTTCTCATCTGTAGGACATAACAAAACAGAAAACAACACTGACATTGTTATGCACCAGGGAACAAAAAAGAAACCAAAGGAACTTGGCAAGATGACAATCCCAAAGGATCTTGCGTGGGCACCTAACAATAGAAGTTTGTACTGTTATTGATGGGAACTGGGAAGATTTCCTGACCCATCCAATTGAATTACTTGAGGGAACGTTGGGATCCTTGGCAAATAATTTCTAGAGTTGCAATGAATTTCACGGTAACACCTGACCAGTTAAAGCTAGAGCTAGGTGTAAAATTTGGATGAGATTTTCCAGGTGCGAATGCCAAATTGTAGTAGGAGAGCAGGAGCGCTGAACTTCCAAACTGCCCTCTGACTCTGCAAGATCTATAGCTACCCGGCTAGAAACATAGATCAATCGGAGTAGATTCCATTCCCAAAGGGATTGCCCGGTGAAGTGCAGCTACAACTAGAAGAGGAGGTGAGTGCATTAATTAATATATGAGGCATACAGGATCAGGGGGCAATTCATTGAGGTGGCAGGAGCTGTTTGGACTGTTGATGATGTCATGATGGTGAGAGAAGTGCTTAACAGAAAAGAAAGAAATTATAAAGGTGGGAGGGACGCACAGAAGCCGGTGTGGATCATGAAGAGCTCCATGGATGCGCCTATGGCCGCGCCGCCGCCGGCGATCTTGAGGTACCACCCCAGGAACCTACTCATATATCCTTCCTTTCCTTTTGGCTGCGATGCTAATCAAGCGTAAGTCTGCGCGCGCGCGCGCTACCTCCCAGCTTTCAAAGGCAGAGGCGGCCGGAGACGGGGACGAAGGGTGGCGGCGGATTTCAGGTCGAAGGAAGGGATTGGGATTGGGATTTGGGACAGACAGTAGTGGGATCAGGACGAGGGAGCCACTAGCCACACATATCCTGACCCCTTGCCCTTGGTAACAGTAACCGACGCTCCAGATTTGCTCTACACAGTAACAAAAATTCGCTAACACCAACGAAATACAATAGCTCGCGCGGACAATCCAAAGATAAAACAAAATCACTCATCAAAATTTTTATAACATCAAATTTTAGTTTGACCGCAATTAAAATAACATTTATTTTATCAAATTTTAGTTATATCAAAATTTTGATTTAGTTTGTTAAGACTATAAACCAAACAACCCGATATCCCCAGTATCTGATTCATTTTTTCACAGAATAATTCAGAATCTGCTCCAATAAATAAATGAATTTTAAAATTTGCCCTTCATATATCTACGACATATGAATCCTGAACCTATGTAACATAGACATATAAGAGTAAAATCTAAAATCCGTTCTTCCACGAGGACAAATCCTGAAATCCTTTTTTTTCGCTCCTCGCGGTCAACGAGTGAAGTCAGACCTCTGCTCTCTCAACGAGTGGAGAGGAGACCATCGGCTTGAAGTAGAAGGCACAGAGAGAGGGAGGCGAGAAGAGGAGGATGCCTTGCCTGAACGTGTCGACGAATGTGAACCTGGATGGGGTTGATACCTCCGCCATCCTCGCCGACGCCTCCAAGACCGTCGCCACCATCATCGGCAAGCCAGAGGCCGTAAGCTCCCTCCCCGCCTCTCTTTCCCCTTTTCTTTCTCTTATCTCGTCTAGGTTAGCTTCTTTCTTCTGGTATTATCTCATCGATTCATATAGGTGTGGTCATCTCCTGGATTGCATCTATCTTTTAGGTCTGCCGATTTGCATCTGCGCACTTCAATCTGTTAGGTTCTTGGGGAGGATGGGGTTTCCCCCCTCCTGCGGGCAATTATTCATGTTTGCTCCCGTCCTAGTTGCAAGAATAGATGATAATCTCGATCTTTGGCCTGCAACTGTTGCAATAGGGTGTTTTGATCTTTAGGTATGTACTGACATTTCCATGTGTGTAATAGTTCAACTTTGAAGGTTGATGATGTTAACATGGGAAGACCGAAAAGTTCAAGAGGACATAGTCTAGGGTCATGTCCAGTCCAGGACACTTTCTAATGGATTTTGCTGGTGGAAGACTATATAAACATTGGACAACTTTGTTTCTTTGCGACTGTAGATCACACACACAAATCACATTCTTGTTGGACTTCCTTCACCAACTAACTTCATAGTTCTTGTAATCGATCACTAGCATGAAGACCTACTAGTGTGAGCAGTAGTGTATGCGTAAACTAACACAAAATCTTTAGAAGAATGTAATTAAGGCTTACGTGCTCACTATTTGCTGGACAACTCATTCATTTCTGCTCATATTGAATCTTCTTTTTTTGGATATGTTCTTCAAATCAGCAATAAAATCAGTTAATCTTTCATATCTCCTAATCTCAATATGATAAGCATCAAGGGTGTTTCCTGAACTGCAACAACAACCAAGCCTTTTGTCTCAAACAAGTTGGGGTAGGCTAGGAATGAAACCCAATCAAAGTCAATCAAACCCCTAAACCTTCGATCTTAGGTCATGGTTCCGGTACGTGGATCGCTAACTTCCACGCACTCCTATCCAACGCCAATTCTTTGGATACATTCCAATTCCTCAAGTCTCCTTTAACTGCTTCTTCCCACGTCAGTCGCGGTCAACCTCTGCCTCTTCTTCTATTTTCGAGACGACTTATAATTTCACTACGCACTGGTGCCTCAGGAGGCCTCTGTTGGAGATGTCCAAACCATCTCAAGTGATGTTGGACAAGTTTTTCTTCAATTGGTGCTACCTCAACCCTATCACGTATATCATCATTGCGGGTTCGATCTCGCCTTGTATGACTACAGATCTACTGCAGCATCTACATCCTTGCTACACTCATCTTCTATATGTGTTGTCTTTTAGTCACCCAACATTTCGCTCTATACAACATCGCAAGTCTGATCGCCGTCCTATAGAACTCACCCTTTAACTTTGGAGGGACCTTTAACTTTTGAGGGACTTTTCTATCACATAGGACACCAGGTGATTGGCGCCATTTCACCCACCCCGCTCGTATCCTGTGGCTCACATCTTCATCAATCTCGTCGTCACTCTGTAGCATCGACCCCAAATATTGAAAAGTTTCCTTCCTAGGCATTACTTTTCCGTTCAAACTAACATCTCCATCATCTTCCCTAGCACCGCTGAAATCACCCCTCATACGTTGAAACTTGCTAATTTGCTATGATATGGATACGTTGAAACTTGAAATGGATGGGCAAGTTACATGGAAAAGGGATGAAACAGAACCAACCTGTCTTTCCTACAATAAAAGATCAGATACTGCCAGTATAGATGAACATGCTTGGTATCTTCAACCATTTACAGATAGCTTTATGAACATCGCATATGGAGTCTTGCAGACTTAAGACAACCAAGAAGTGTATGCGCATGTTCCTCTAAAAATAATTTTTAAACCTTCATGCATTCAATTTTTTTGGCTGTTGTGATACCCAGATGAAACTATAAGGAGGTTGTAGCTGTTGTCTATAGGAAGGCTGCAATAGAGTGTACAGGTTGTTTTCACAATTTATTTTCTTTTAGAGATTTTTCTTTCACAAGGAGTGTCCATAGTCTTTTGAGAAATACATGTTGACTTGCTTTGCTTGTCTTTCCAATGTAGAAGTATTAGATACTACAAGCTATGGCTGTTTTTTTCTTCGGCATTTCTCAGTAATTGCTAATCCAGGACCCCGCCTATCGAAAAATATATGGAGTACCATTAAATTTGTGTGAATCTGGACGGCACATGTTTTACCACACATGACACCTACAGCTTTCAGAATTTTTCTTTGCTAACCTTTTACACAAAGTACAGGTCGATTCCATGTTTCTCAATTGTTCTGTTCTAAATATACTATTCTTTTGTAAGTAAATCTTACTAGAGGTTATTTGTTTTTAAATCTAGCAATACATTAGTATTAATCTGAAATAGCTCCAATAGCTGCTTTTGTTGCTAGCGACCAGATATTTCATATTTAAGATCAAAATGACTTGTCTGATTATTTGTGATGCCCAAGCCACTTGTAATGAAGCTCTTAGTCTCGTGTTGTTGCAATGGAGATACGATATGTGTCGTAGCAACAAGACCAGACAGTAAAGAAAAGAGACCCCGGTCAACACGAGGGGACCAGGGGATCCTCGAGAGAGGGGACCGGTGCAAAGAGAAGTTAGTGTGCATTAGTTGTCTCGAAAAAAGTCCTCAGTCTATGGTTGACCCTCCTGGCCTTGGTCCATTCGGCTGGTACGCTCGGTCCACCGGTGCTCTTCTCCCTTCGCCCTATGCAGGATGCTCCTGGGCCAAGGAGCCCCAGGCACCCTTCAACACCCACGAGGTGGCCCCAGGGGCCTTCTCGTTCCTGGATCCATGGTGCTCGATAGCCTTCGGGTGGCCTTTGCGCCTCCTCTGGGGCTTCCCCGAAGGTATGCCTGGTGCCCTCCGGGGGCCTCTAGCCATCCCTCCGGTTATGGGCACTCGTGGGCTTCCTGGTGGTCTTCGCGTGCTCTTCGGGGCCTTCCCGAAGGTGTACTTAGTACCCTCAGGAGCCCCTGGCCGCGTCTTCGGCTCAGCCCTCCTGGGCCTCCTGGTGGCCTTCGCACGCCCTCCGGCTGTTGGCCATGGGCTTCCTAGTGGCCGTCACGCGTCCTTCGAGGCCCTTCCGAAGGCCTGCTTGGTACCCTCAGGGGCCCCCGCCGCGCCTCTGGCCTATGGCCCTCGGGGGGCCTTCTTGCGGTCTTCGCCGGGTTGTTGGGGCCGACGGGCCGCCCCTACGACAATATGATTGCACAATGTCAGACTTGAAGTATGAAAATTAGATTGTAACAATTTTCTGGTTTTTAGTTGACTGAGTAGTGGGCATACTGAAGCTATTTCTCATCGGCTTTATCATTGAGATCTCTAACTAGAGTGCTCATCCTGCGACAGTATGTGATGGTTGTTCTCAAGGGTTCAGTACCTATGGCATTTGGAGGAACCCAGGAGCCTGCAGCTTATGGTGAGCTGGTTTCCATTGGAGGGCTGAACCCTGATGTCAACAAGAAGCTGAGTGCTGACATTGCTTCTATCCTGGAGTCGAAGCTGTCCGTTCCCAAGTCCCGCTTCTACCTCAAGTTCTACGATTCGAAGGCAAGCAGCCACTATTTCTTATGGACTGCTCATTCCTGGGTCTTCATTACCATTGTCATGTTCTCATTGCAATCTTGCTGTTTGTTAGGCCCATCCTGCACAAGAGCATGCTCAATGTTTGCATGCTTTGCATCAAGAATAGATCATGTAAATGGCCATCTGTTGTTTGATGTCGTCGTCTTAGCTTTTGCAATTACATCCTTTCTGTAGATGATAATATCGTTGCCATCAGTTCATATATCCTTTTAGTGTGATGCTAATTATGAGCACTAAGAAATTCTTTTTTTTATATAATTATTATGCAGCGCTCGGACTTTGGATGGAATGGCTCCACCTTTTAGATTGCCTTCTGTGGCTTCAATGTATGAAGCTTTAGAATTCCTAATGTCTTGTTCATTGCCTATTTAAGACAATGCAGTACGATGTCAGTTTACTGTGAAACTTGGACATGGGCCTTTGAATGCAACTCCACTGTGTTTGCTTACTACTTGGTCGATTTCTTTTGATACTTGCACTGGTTATGGTGGCAAAGATGGTAGTTAGCCACCAGGGCTCTGGCCTGCTGCTGCTTTCCCTGAAAGAAAAAAGAAAAGAAAACCCTGCAGTGAGGGCATTTCTTCCCTTGATCGCAAGTGAACATCTTACGGAGCATCTGCATTGACATTGTGATGTATTTCGTGGTTGGTAGTTGGTGGTTGGCAGTGCTAAAGCAGTTTGGTCAATGTGATGTATTTCGTGGTTGGTAGTTGGCAGTGCCAAAGCAGTTTGGTTTGTGTCGTAGCAACGAAACTAGACTGTAGAGAAAAGAAAGAGGGCCGAGTATCCCGTGGATGCAAAGGGGAAAACCCAAAGATCCTCTGGAGGAGAACAATGTCAAGATGTATTAGTGTGTCTTTACTGCCTTCCAAAAGTCAATACTTTATTACATGGGGCAAGTCCTATTTATAATGTCTTAAACAAAGTACAGAGAGATTATGGTTCTTAAGCATGAGACTTTGTCGGTGTCTCTGCTAGTGCTAGCTACCATACCAAATTTCATTTGACAAAGAAGAAGAGATGGCGTGCAATGCATTCTTGCAAGTGATATTTGACCATTAGACAGATCGCACCGCACCGCCAAAAACTGGTCGCCCTCTCCTCTCCCCAGGCCAGATCCGACACATTACACCACGCCATGGCCGCCGCGGCTTCCCCTCCCCTCCTCCCCACCACCGTCCTCCCCGTCGCTCCTACCACCGACGCATCGCCCGCGGACGCCAACCCCGCGGCCGCGCGCGCCTTCCTGAGCCGCCTCCTCGATTCGGCCAAGCGCGCTCTCTCCGGGACGCGCCCCTGGCCGGAGCTCCTCGACCGCACCGCGCTCTCCCGCCCTGAATCCCTCTCCGACGCCACCGCCCGCCTCCGCAAGAACCTCGGCTACTTCCGCGTCAACTACGCTGCCCTCGTCGCCCTCTCCCTCGCCGCCGCCCTCCTCGCGCACCCCCTCTCCCTCTTAGCCCTACTCGCTCTCCTCGCCGCCTGGTGCCTCCTCTACCTCCTCCGCCCCGCCGACGCGCCCCCTCTCGCCGCCTGCGGCCGCACCTTCTCCGACAGGGAGACCCTCGTGGGCCTCATCGCTGCCTCCGCATTCGTTGTCTTCCTCACCTCCGTGGGATCCCTCATCTTCTCCGCGCTCGCCCTCGGCGCCGCCGTGGTCTGCGCGCACGGCGCCTTCCGCGTGCCCGAGGACCTGTTCCTGGACGAGCCCGACCAGGCCAGCGGCGGCGGCCCCATCAACCTGCTCTCCTTCATCACCAACACCACAGGAGGACGCGTCTGAGGTGCTCGATCGCCCGCCACATCTCTGCTCTGCTACTCATACAGAGGTCATTGCTTGATTCTTTTTTCAGCTACGACATACTATCGCATTATATATGCTACACGGATATTAGAGGAGGATGGATACTACACAATACACAAATAATTGGATCTAGTTTTTGTTTTCTTTTGCATTCGGTGTATGACAGAGTTGGGAGCACCAACATTGATCTTGATGTTAATGTGATATGTCTAAACGTGACCAATTTGTTTTCAATTGATGTTTCATAGCCATTTGCCAATGATAGTTTTGGATGGATCTCGAGAACATGTTTGGATCTAGGCAAATGTCCCTATCGAATTTAATCGTGCACATATAGATGTAATAGCGTCTGGTGGTCGACAGACAGGCTTGCACCTGCATCTGATTAGAAAAGTTCCCAATTTAATTGGCCTGTCAATGCCATCTGCCAACCTTAACAGTTAAGAGCTCCAAATCATATATCTCATGGATGTTGCAAGGAACAACCAAGCTAGCACTGGTGAGTGGTGACAATATATATAGGGGCATAGCAAATCACTCGTAGTGGCCCCGTATGACACAAATCATCCCCAATCACCTTGTTGAGGTCATAATTCTTGTGCAATCTTCTTGTTGACATGTGTTGCACGTTGTTGAGCATGTTCATCATTTTTTAAGGAAGGCCTAATCCGATCTCTGCTACATCGCCATCATAGGCCAAGAGACAAAAATAGAGGGTACATTCTAGTCTCTATAGTACCCATAACACAGTATGTGTATCAGTTTTCTCTGATATTTACAAGGTTCTAAAACCAGGTCTACTAGGCTGAATACTTGTAACAGGTCGCCAACCCTGTTACGAGTATGCAAATCCGGGTAACTAACAGGGTTAACAGGTATAACAGGCCGTTTACAAGGTTATTTCAGCTAAGACTCCTGTGTTCAGTTGGCCCAATGCCCGAAGCCATGGGCACAGCCCTGCCCAAGGCTTCTTTTTGTGATTTGGTGTGCAGGGAATTAGTGGTAATGTTATAGGTATAAAGGCATGGAGTTTTAGAGCTATAGTGCCCATGTCCTTAAACCTTTTGTCATTTAGAACTTCACATCATCTGATGTTGCTGTCATATGATGACATGGTTGGAAGCTGTCAAGTTGGAACAATATATAATATGAATTATGAGCTCCATTTATTGCTTATTTACCTTCCACTTCCCAATTTACAATTGATGGCATCAATTTTGCTCAAGTCTGGATCCTTGTTTGTTCTCACTGATTTATAATTACACTTGATAATTTACAATCACATGATGAATTCATGACATAATTTTTCTCTAGGTTTGATCCTTCTCTAGGTTTAACCCTATATCCATCAAAAGAGTAGCATCAAATGTTGGTTTTGATTTTATATGGATATACATACATAAATCCATTATGAAAATAGAAAAACCGGTTACATGGCCGATCACCGTATAATCATCGCTACAAGGTGAGGTGACCGAGTTTTAGAACCTTGGATATTTATATGCCCAAAATATATATAGTAGCACTAACGCACCATTATCAGCGGCACAAATTGATGAGAAAACAAATACACAGGATATACACTAGAGAGTCAGCACTGGCTAGCTAGGAGGTGGTACAATGTACTCATGGGCCGGGCCGGAACAATACAATGTCCTTAGTTTTCTTCTTCCTCTAGGTCGTAGACGCAGAAAAGAAATCCGCATCATGTGTTTTGAATTTGTTGGTAAAGTAAGCAGATTACAATGGTTCCCTTTCAAGTAAGCAGGCATATTCTTGTTTAACTAAGTTGCGTTGCCTGCGCTGCATCATCAGGTAAAGAGGAATGGAAAATAAATACCCTGTTGTCTCCAGGCATCCAATTCCAATATCGATCGACCATGCAGCACGGCTGCACCAAGCTGTTCGTTCCATCTTGTAAAAAAAGATTGGATTGGGTTGGCTCCAATTTGATTTGATCGTCATCGAAAGCATCACCTACTTGAGGGCCTGTTTGGAATGGCTATGACTTTTCTGAAAAGCTGTTCCGGCTGGACTGCAGGGCTGAATGGTTGGGTTGAAGAGATTTAAGGTGTGTTTGGTTTGGGGAACCAAGTGGGATGGGATAGTCTGATCCATGAACAGGAGGTCATACCTGTGGTTGGTTTGCGGGATGGAACGAGATGGTCCGGGATGAGATGGTTCCACTTTGGGGAATATTCCCGTTTGATCATGGATGGCGTGGTGCAGTAATTTTTGGCGAACGAACTCGTTCACTCTGTCACGACGAGGGCGCGAGGGAACAGGACAGCAACGACAACTCGGCAAGGGGAGGGCGACACCGGCCGATGGAGACGAAGGGGCTCGGGGAGGCGGCGGAAGGCGCCGGAGCTGGTCGTGGAGGCGGCAGGAGGAGCCTGGCCACGAATGGATCTGGTCGGGGAGGCCGGCCACGGGCGGATTTGGTCGGGCACGGCGGCCATGGAGCGAAGGAAAGAAGGAGGCGGCACCTTTGGGAGGCTCGGGAGGCGTTTGGGGAGGCGAAGGGCGAGGAGGCACTGGGAGGCCGAGCCGAGAAGAAGGCGACACAGGAGCTGGAGGAGGCGCCCAGGAGAGAGAGCAGCCATGGTGGAGGAGCCGAGCAGCTGAGCCTGGAGGAGGCAGAGCCCTTGGAGGACGCCGGGAGAGTGGACCTGGAATTTGGAGGAGAGCAGAGCGAACGGAGGATTCGGTGAAAAGGGGAAGAACAGAGGATTTCGGTGAAATAAATAAGAAGATCAGGTGAAAGTGTGATTAGAGTTAGAGGATTAGAAAATGTTAGGTATCATCTTGTACAACCAATCAAACGTAATCTCGTATCATCCTATCCCACCAACCAAACAGACTGATTGAACGATTCCATGTAGGACGATCATATCCATACCATTCAATCACATCCCACTAACTAAACAATACCTTAGTGTTTGGTTGTCTGGTTTTTAGGTAGGTTGGCTGCAGCTCTGAGATGGAAAATGTCTGAAATACCCTCGAGGACAGTAATAGCTTGTTTGATGCCGTTTAACGCAATTAACAACATTTAACAACAACTAACGATAATTGACGATTATTAACTATGACTAATAAATATTTATTACAACAAATAATTATTATAATGAATTTGACGACAACTAATATAACAGTAGCACTAGCACAAAATATCTACTAGTGTTGTCAGTACTAACACAGCTTGTACTTCGCTAAAAAATCAATTCACAGATGTTAAAGAGTGATGTATGCCAATGTTACGTGCTAATTTAGATCATTTGAGTCTGCCACTGTGCATTTGCAATTTCACGGAACTGCAGCCAAGAAGTTGCATCCAGTTCCAGATGCTACAATGTCCAAACTGATTCTCCAGGCCACAATCTTACAGTTTGTTCCAAAGTAGAATTTATCTAGATCAAAGCATCTATGAAAGGTATGCAAGAAGCAACATTTACTGGTCACAAGTTCGTATACTGTGAGGAAGATAGTACAATAAGTAGCAGTCTTAAGTTTTCCGCACTGGCAGAATCATAAAAGATACAATCATGCACAGAAGGATCATTACAGCTAAAGTTAGCATATTCTTCAAAAGAAAAACAGCTAAAGTAGCATTCAGAGATCAATACACAGAGTGACTCTCATTCCTATGAGTTTAACAATTCTTTGCAGGGCTGCAAGTATCAGACACCAAGCATGAGTGATGCCCTAGTTATCCAAGACAAAAATAACTGAATTTTCATTTGGGAACATCATTTGTTTACAATACAAGCTCTGAAATGATCTGAAACTTTACAAATATACCATCCATGGTCCAGCATTACCCTCATGTGATTGGTCAGTTTCACAAGTAAGCCAATGCTTAGAAAACTCATCACTACTCATCACTACACTTCTGGTCTAATCTAAGATATACTAGTAGATATATATCATTATTACAGTGAATGATTAATACAACAATTTTTTGGGCCACAGCCAACAGATGCTACAAGTTTGAAAAATCCTCTTCGCAAGGTAGTAGTCGCCCTTGATGTCGACTCCTGTTGCCTTCTTGCAAGCTGCCACAAACTCCTTCACTGACCTACCTGAAGAGCCTAGTGAAAGATACATGCATTATCTCACAAAATGGTGATGTAGAGAATGTGATCTTTGTTTCTCTGTTATAATCATAAGAGAATATACGCTGTGAAAGACATGTACAAGCCTTCAACTTTTTTCCAGAAAGAAGTCATTGCAGAAGCAACAGCTGACCTGGGGAGTTTCTCCGGTGATAGGCATCTTGTCAGGCTCTCTATAGGTGGCACATGTGCTAGGGTACCTGTACAAAGTGTTTTAGAAATCAAAATGAAACTAAACCAAGCAGATTCATATATGCTGTCAGAATTCCATGAATTGTATCATCATTACCACTTGACATATGTCAATTCAATTGTATGAAATATTCTGATCAAAGGAAAAGAACTAACGCTACGGCCTATATTTATTCAAACAATTTTCTGAAACTTGGGAATAATGGAACCTAGAGAGACATCAAAAAAATTGATGACAATTTATTCTCAAATGTCTTGTGACAACCCTAGCAATTTAATTAAGCTAAGCAATGTTAAATAGTATTACACAATAAAATAAACTCATCAACACAGTAAATACCAACATATTGAACACATGACCGGATATGAGACCCCAAAAACATATTTGATTTAGGTTTTAATTGGGTAAAACCGAATTATTGTTAGCTTCCGCATTAAAAATCTGTTTTAGCCAAAAGTATTTTCGAAACCGCGTATTCACCCACCTCTAGTCGGCCTCTCCGATCTTACAGAAGTGTATAAACAAGACGACACGCATGGTTCCGAGCCTCGGTGCACACTAACTCACCCTCGCGGGTGTGAAGTGTATAAATAAGACGCCGCGCTCAAACGCGTAAAACCCTAATCGTTCCGGAGGCCGCGCCTAGGCGACTAGGAAGTCTCCCGCCTCGAGGTCCTCTCCTCGATGGAGAGATATTTCACATCGCGCTCAAACACGCAAGACCCTAGTTGTTTCGGAGGTCGCGCCTCAGCGACTAGGGAGTCTCCCGCCTCGAGGGCCTCATCTCAGCGGAGAGACATTTCGCATCGCGCTCAAACGCACAAGACCCTAGTCGTTCCGAAGGCCCCATCTCGGCGACCAGGGAGTCTCCCACCTCGAGGGCCTTGTCTCGGCGGAGAGACATTTCGCATCGCGCTCAAACGCGCAAGACCCTAGTCGTTCCGGAGGCCCCGCCTTGGCGACTAGGGAGTCCCCCGCCTTGAGGCCTCCCCTCAGCGGAGAGACCGCGCATATCGCGCTCAAACGCACAAACCTGTTGTCGTAGGGGCGACCCCACCGACCTGCCGAAGCAGGACCGAAGCTACAGAAGGTGCCCGAGGGTGGCCCGAAGCCTCCGGAGGGTCACCGAAGGGTACCTCGACCCAAAGCCTCCGAAGGGTCGCCGAAGGGTACCTCGACCCGAAGTCCCCGAAGTATCGCCGAAGGGTACAGAAGATACCCCAAGGTTGACCCGAAGCCCCCGAAGGGTCTTCTGAAGGGTACAGGAGGTACCCCGAGGGCGACTTGGAGCCTCCGAGATGTCTTCCGAGGTGGCGGCCGGAGAAGGTTCGGGAGGCGCTCAAGGGGTGCCTGGCGCGGCTCTGACTGGAAGAAAGGGAGAAGACAGGTGTACCAAAAGCTACGCATAGGGGTAGGGAAAGACCCTGCAGTCCCTACATGGGCAGTACCTTTGTAGGGGTGCACATGTAATCTCCTGTATCCTGTTAGTTTGGCTATAAATAGCTCTCCATCCCCATGTAAAAGGTAGAGCTTTTTTAGAGCATTAATATACAGTACATTTCCTGACAACTAGTCCCCTCCTCGAGGACTCTTCGAACACCTCGTGTGTACCAAGGGTCCCCCATCTTTTACTGTCTGGTCTTTTTTACTACGACACCCGTCGTTTCAATGACCGCGCCTCGAAGGCCTCATCTCGACAAGGACACCTTGTGAATCAAGCACCAACGCGCCTAATCCTTCGGGCATGAAAAAAAAATAGAGGACAGCGATCAGCTATGCCTCCCTCTTGCTAGCTTTGGACTATCAAACGAGCCCAATCAAAAAAAGTTGGGGGATGGCGATTGGTTACGCCTCCCCCCGCTAACTTTGGGCTCTCAAACGAGCCCAACCAAAAAAAGTTAGGGGACAGCGATCGGCTACGCCTCGCCCCTCGCTAGCTTCGGGCTCTCAAACGAGCCCAATCAAAAAAAGTTGGGTGGTAGCGATCGGCTACGCCTCCCCCTTGCTAACTTTGAGCTCTCAAACAAGCCCAATAAAAAAGTTAGGGGACGGCTATCGTCTACGTCTCCCCCTCGCTAACTTTGGGCTCTCAAACGAGCCCAATCAAAAAAGTTGGAGAACGGCGGTTGGCTATGCCTACCCCTCGCTAGCTTTGGGCTCCTCTATGAGTCCAGTAATAATAATAATAAGCAGTCGCCTCCTCAGGCAAATAGACGTCAACCCTTCACACCACTCCTCCAAGTCGCGGGCACACTCGACCAGGAGCGACTGAAGGGGGGACGGTACCAGACCCCTAATAGGACCATCACAAACAGTCACACCGAAGAAGTAATCAAATACAAGGGTAGCGATGACTCTACCACAACGTGTCACCCGCCCCGAGGGCCATGCCTCAGCATGGCGGCTCCGCGACGACTTCGCCCCCACGGGCTCCGTCGCTGCTTACCGCCCGCCTCGAGGACCATGCCCCAGCGTGGTGGCTCCACGATGACTTCGCCCCCACAGGCTCCATCGCTGCTCACCGCCCGCCTCGAAGCTATTTCCTCGGCTGGGCGGCCCCGACGCGCCACTCGTCTCGAGGGCCATGCCTCGGTGTGGTGACTCCTCGACGACTTCGCCCCTATGGGCTCCACCGCTGCTCATCACCTGCCTCGGCGGGACAGCCCCGACATGTTGCCTGCCTCGAGGACCATGCCTCGGTGGGATGGCCTAGTGTCGATTTCTTTCGGGAGTATCCTGACTCCCGAGGGGCCGAGGGCGACAGGATTGCATCTGCTCGCCCCTCGGGATCACGAGACCTATCCTCGCGACCTCGGACCACATAGACGAGGGAACTATCGTAGCAGAGCACCAAGGGTTTCCCAGCACCCTAGGGTCGTCAGGGATACCGGTGCGTCGTCGGGTATACTGCACATATAAATAAACCTAGAATGCCCTCTCTCTCTCTCTCTCTATGCATTGTGAGGGCAAGAAGGTAAATTCCATTTCTTGCCTCCTATAAATAAAGCCCCAAGGGCATGTAAGAGGGGGGCTGGCCTCATTATCTCATTCACACTCAATGCAATACATTCATACATCTTGTGTCTTCGCTCCTCTCCCCCTGCGGTCTTCTTCCAAGACTAAGGGTACTCTGTACCCACTGTCTAGCCTTTTCTTGCTACGACAGTGGAGAGGGAGACTAGCGGGGGAGAGGGAGATTGGGGGTGAAAGAAGGGGGGTTGCTAGGGTTAGCGAGGAGGGACTGACCATGCTTGAGCATCTTGAGGAGCACGGGGGAGGAGATGTAGGCCTACTCAGAGGAGTCGAGCAGCGGCGAGTCCGTCGACGGCTCCCCATCTCGGAGGCACCGAAGATCCGTAGCAGGGGAGGAGGGAGGTGGAGGAGGGCGGTCGCGGGCAAGATCCAGATCTGGGACCACGTGAGCGCTAGGAAGGAGGTGGGCGTCGGGGGAGGAGTGGTTGGTGGGGGGTGGGAGGGGGAGGAGATGGACAGGCGTGGGAGGAGGGGGGCGAGCAGGGGGGGGGCGGGGGTGGGGGGTTGGCGGGGGCTTTATGGGTGGCATCATGTAATTACCCCGAACTTTGGGGTAATTTGGGAATATAGGTTGCGGGAAGTTGCGAAAGCTTCCCGTGGACGGCTTCCGCACGTTGTAACCAGAAGCAGCTTCGGAAAAAAACGGTTGCGAAAAGCCTCCCGTTTGGAACAGCTTCTGGCTTTTTTGAACGAAAAGCCGAAGCCATCCCAAACAGAGTCTGAGACTCGGGAACTGGCCAGGGGAGAAATCCAAGTGAAGGGGGGCTCTGCTCTGCTATAGTGCTTTGCTCTGCCGGTGCTAGGATATCTTGCTAGTTTGAGAGTTTGGCTGGGCACCCACGAGATAGGGACGGGAGAGATCCACTCCACTCATCAGTGTGTGTTAATTATTTCCTGGCAACATTCCGTGACGTCGGGTCCACAGTCCAGAGACAAAACTAGCCGTTGCCTCGCCTAGCTCCCTTGCTTCCTTCCAATTCCTACTAGCCGTTGGGGTGGTGGGAATCCTTCGCCTAGTTCCCTTCCCCTTCCTACTAGCCGTTGCGTTGCGTTGCGTTGCGTTCGCCGCCGCCTCTCGCTCCTTCAACACTCGCTCAGCAGCAGCAGCAGCGGAGGCTCACTTCACTTATGACTACTCCCACTCCCACTCCCACTACTCCAACACCAACCACGCTTTCATCTTCTCCTCTCTTCCTAAGAATAATCCAAGGATCGCAATCCTTCCGTTGATCCATTGCAAAATCTAAATCTTCAGCATGCCGCCGCCGTGGCTTCTTCCTGCCGCCGCCTCTTCTTCTCCTTCTTGTCCAATACCGACCCGACCCGTCCACCGCGGATTCCTCCTCTTCCTCCTACATTGCTGCTGCGTTCTAGCCCTCCTTCCGGCTACCAGGGCCGACCACCCCCACGCCACCGGCGACGGCGTCGTCATCAGCCAGGCCGACTACCAGGGCCTCCAGGCCATCAAGCACGACCTCACCGACCCCTACGGCTTCCTCCGCTCCTGGAACGACACCGGCCTCGGCGCATGCTCCGGGGCCTGGGCCGGGATCAAGTGCGTCCAGGGCAAGGTCGTCGCCATCGCCCTCCCCTGGCGCGGCCTCGGCGGCCGCCTCTCCGAGCGCATCGGCCAGCTCACCCAGCTCCGCCGACTCAGCCTCCACGACAACGCCATCGCCGGACCCATCCCCACCTCCTTCGGCTTCCTCCCCGACCTCCGCGGCGTCTACCTCTTCAACAACCGCTTCTCCGGCGCCATCCCCGCTTCCATCGGCGGCTGCCTCGCGCTCCAGTCCTTCGACGCAAGCAGCAACCTCCTCACCGGAGCCATCCCGCCCTCCATCTCCAACTCCACCAAGCTCATCCGCCTCAACCTCAGCCGCAACTCCATCTCCGGCAACATCCCAACGGAGGTCACCGACTCACCTTCGCTCGTCTTCCTCGACCTGTCCTACAACAGGCTCTTTGGCCACATCCCCGACGCGTTCGCCGGTTCCAAGGCGCCGTCGTCGTCCACACTGAAGGAAGCCATCACCGGGAGCTACCAGCTTGTCTTCCTCAGTCTCGCGCGCAACTCGCTCGACGGGCCCATACCGGAGTCACTCGCCAGGCTCAAAAGGCTTCAGGAGGTGGACCTAGCCGGCAACAATCTCGACGGCACCATCCCCGAGCAGCTCGGGTCGCTCGCCGAGCTCAAGACGCTCGACCTCTCCGGCAATGCGCTCACCGGAGAGATCCCAGCGAGCCTCTCCAACCTCACTACCACACTCCAGTCCTTCAACGTCTCGCACAACAACCTCTCCGGCGCAGTGCCGGCCTCGCTCGCCCAGAAGTTTGGGCCCGCCTCCTTCGCCGGAAACATATTGCTCTGCGGCTACTCTGCTTCGGCGCCCTGCCCGGTGTCGCCGTCTCCAGCACCATCTGCGCCGGCGCAAGAGGCAACCGGGCGCCGCAAGTTGAGCACCAAGGAGCTCATACTGATCGTGGCGGGGATAGTGATCGGCGTCCTAATATTGCTAGCCCTCTGCTGCCTCCTGCTCTGTTTCTTGACAAGGAAGAGGACTAGTACAAGTGGAGCGAGGAGCGGGAAACAGTCGACTAAGGAATCTGGTGCCGGCGCCGCAGCAGCGGCTGGACGGGGTGAGAAGCCTGGATCGGGTGCGGCGGAGGTGGAGTCCGGTGGCGATGTGGGCGGCAAGCTGGTGCATTTCGATGGGCCAATGGCGTTCACGGCCGACGACCTGCTCTGTGCCACGGCGGAGATCATGGGGAAGAGCACGTACGGGACGGTGTACAAGGCGACGCTGGAGGACGGCAGCTTGGTGGCCGTCAAGAGGCTGAGGGAGAAGATCACCAAGGGCCACAAGGAGTTCGAGGCCGAGGCGGCGGTGCTCGGCAATATCCGGCATCCCAATCTGCTGGCATTGAGGGCCTACTACATGGGGCCAAAGGGGGAGAAGCTGCTCGTGTTCGATTTCCTGCCCAAGGGCAGCCTCTCTGCATTCCTGCATGGTGAGATTTCTACTTTGCTATATATGTTGTTCAGCATTCTTAGTTTCTCCTAACTGCTAAGTAGTTTATTAAGTAATCAAGTGATTCTAGCTCAGAATTTTTTTTTCTTCAGAATTTAGCTGATTCTTGTTAGCTAGTGCATTGAGGTTGCACTTTTTTTAATTTAGTTAGTATATCTGAAATTTCTAATTTCTGCTAACAGCTAAGCAATTACTCTTGAGAAAATGCTTACAGCACTGATATACTACTGTGCTGCGTGCATCATTAGCTAATTTCTGCTTAGCCTTGTACAGGAGAGATTTAATCACTTTTTTTTTGGAGCTTCTAGCTTTTAGCTGCTGTGTTTCAGAAATTGCATATTCTGACAATACCGGGATTGATATGGAACATACTGAAATTATTGAATTGTAGTGCTTTTGATTCGGCCGTAAGAATGAATGCCCCGTGTCATTAACTCATTATGGATATTAACACCAGAAAAAATGGTATGTTAGTTCAGAGCATCTCATGTTCATCGCCAATTCAGAAAGTTCAGTAATAAGAATCTGAACATTTGCCATAAGAACGACGCCTCAGGTACATCTGAGCCTAACAAGTGAAGAATTATATAATGGTTGTTCTTGAAGTAAAATACAAAGTGTTGTTTTAACAGTAGTACTTTAATATCGACATTCTTCAACTTTCTTACTTCCAATCTCTGCATTCTCGAAATTTTATCCTTTGAGCTGAAACTCTGCACTTCTGAGTTCTGACACTTGATGTCTCCTGCTGGCATTCAGCTCGCGCCCCCAACACGCCGATCGACTGGCCGACGCGGATGACAATCGCCAAGGGCACAGCCCGTGGCCTGGCCTACCTCCATGACGACATGAGCATCGTGCACGGCAACCTCACATCCAGCAACGTCCTCCTCGACGACCAAGCCAACCCCAAGATCGCTGACTTCGGCCTGTCTCGCCTCATGACGGCTGCAGCAAACTCCAATGTCCTCGCTGCCGCGGGCGCCCTTGGCTACCGCGCACCGGAGCTGTCCAAGCTCAAGAAGGCGAGCGCCAAGACCGACGTTTACAGCCTCGGCGTCATCATTCTGGAGCTGCTCACCGGCAAGTCACCGGCGGACACAACCAATGGCGTGGATCTGCCGCTGTGGGTGGCGTCCATTGTCAAGGAGGAGTGGACCAGCGAGGTGTTCGACCTCGAGCTGATGAGGGACGCGGCCGCCGGGCCGGCGGGAGACGAGCTCATGGACACGCTGAAGCTCGCGCTGCATTGCGTCGACCCGTCGCCGTCAGTCCGGCCTGAGGCCCGGCAGGTGCTCCGGCAGCTCGAGGAGATCCGGCCGGGACCGGAGGGCGGCGCCGGGCCGAGTGAGGAAGGTGGCGAAGGGCATGTGGCGGCTTCTGCAAGCAACGAGTAGAAACTGGCCAGAATTAGGAGAAGAAAGGAAATTCATGAACTTTTTAGCTAGAGGCTAGAGAGATATATTTAAGAATTCTTTGATTTATTTGAAAGCTTAGTTTTAGCACTTTGTATTATTAGCCATCACTGTTGTTTTGGAGAAGTTTGTACAGGCAAATCTTATGTTATTTGCACAAGGATCGTCGCCCTATCGGAATATGAAGAATAAAAGAGAAATAGTACAATAATGCCTTCCGAGTTGATTTATAATGTGTTTGTCCATCTCGATGACGGTGAAATGGTAAATCACAGCTTCTGGATTTGTTACAATCTTGTTCATGTCTGAATTTGTTGCAATCAGAATTACACAACAGTTGGTTAATTCGTACTCTGCCAAATACCTTGAGCTTTAGCAACGTTGTTGATTAATTCCACGAGGAGTACTGTTTTACCTGCTTCAGCCCCTCCAAATAGTCCGATTTTTCCTCCACGTCAACAGTTAGGGAGAAAATGTGATAGTGAGACTCTCCTCATCAGCCGTTGATCCGGTTTGAGAGGGGGGAATCACCGGCGGATGGGGTAAATACTCTACGACTACAATAGAATGATAGATGAGAGGGTTCAAGTTAGCATCACACACTTGAACAGTACAGTGCGTACCTCCCCCAAAAGTTCAGAACCTTAGCAGATTGTCTCCCCCCAGATTGCAATTTCCTTGCTTAAATCCCTAGACATACATACGCGACCTCCCCGAGGCGGCTCGGCTAGGCAGATTTCTTAAATAAAAAAGGATTGTAAAATAGTCCAAGGAAGAACTATAGATGATGCACCAACTGACCAGAAGACGCCTCCCCGAGACGGCGAGATGCGTGCCAGGGAAGATGCATCTTGCGACTTTGGTAATTAGTAGGAGTAATTATTAAGATCTGAACCTGAACACTAGTAATACAATATTATTGTACGGCTCTGGTTGATTTAGTCAGCTTGAAGCCTGCAAACGCCGTAGCACGTTTGTACGGTAGGATTACTTGTTTCAAGGTCAATGCAATTGACAACTCTCTTTTGGTTGTTAACGAACCACTCACCCCCTCCCATCCCATGTTTGTTTGGTTGAATATGATGATACAAGATTTTATTTGGTTAATTGGACAGGATGATCCTGAATGGTTCAAGTTGGTGATCAAAAGTGCTATTTAGCGGATTTATCCTATAGCGTGATCAAAAAGGTCAAAACTGAAAATAAAGTGCACCGGAGGTTAATTTTAAAATAAAATTTAAAAAAGGTTTAAATAATAAAAAAAGTTCTAGATGAGAGGGTTCCAAGTTCGCATCACACACTTGAACAATACAGTGCGTACCTCCCCCAAAAGAAGTTCAGAACCTTAGCAGATTGTTTTCCCCCAGATTGCAATTTCCTTGCTTAAATTCCTAGACATACATACGCGACCTCCCCGAGGTGGCTCGGCTAGGCAGATTTCTTGAATAAAAAAGGATTGTAAAATAGTCCAAGGAAGAACTACAGATTGTGCACCAACTGACCGGAAGACGCCTCCCCGAGATGGCGAGATGCATGCCAGGGAAGATGCATCTTGCGACTTTGGTAATTAGTAGGCGCATGGGCGGACCTCATATCCAGCTTACCGTTATCGTCATCTCTTCGAATCTAAGTGTGTTCAGTATACTCCACTTCTCTTTCCTGGCTCTGCTCCGCTCCAGCTCCGATTCTTTCTGAGTCTAGCCTCTTCCTTTATTTTCTTGGTTCTTTCCGATGGATGTTGTACAAAAATACAATCTTTGCTTTGGACAATGAACAGATAGTTGGATCCTTGTTACATATGTTTACATGCTAATTTTTGCTCTATAGAAGAAGCATTCTTAGATGGGGTTCTTGTTGACGGAAAAAGAGCAAAAAAAGGCTGGATCAACAAGATATGTATTGTCAAAAAAATTGAAAAAGAAGACAGGAGCTCTACCGATCACTATTATAGGAAGAAAATAAGTTTTAGCAGTCTGTCTGCTATAACCTGGAACAGAAAAAAGTGAGAAAACAACAACGATCAAGACCAAGCACAAGTTTTTTTTTTAAAAAAAAGATATGACAACTATCAAACACCCATCCTAAAAATTCTAAGTCCGCCACTGAGTAGGAGTTATTATTAAGATCTGAACCTGAACACTAGTAATACAGTATTATCGTACGGCTCTGGCTGATTAAGTCAGCTTGAAGCCTGCGAACGCCGTAGCACGTTTGTACGGTAGAATTACTCGTTTCAAAGTCAATGCAATTGACAACTCTCATAGTTTGGTTGCGAACCAACCACTCACCCCATGTTTAAGTCTCGTATCTATCTTAAATTTAAAGCGCTAGGTGCTGGGGAATAACAAGTCTCATCTTATCATCGCATCTAAAAAATTAGTCAAAAGCAACACGTGCTCATCTCTAACCTAACACAGCTGTGGTATTTTCCACAAAATCAAATTGCTCAGTGGGGTGACGTACGAGTTCCGTTCGGAATGGACGAGAATTAGTCAGCATCTCGATAAAATTATGGAGAAAAAATTAGGTGATTTGAGTTCGTTGCCTGCATAGCTTAATTAATTTCAAGCTAGTATGCGTTTAAAACTCACAAGCCATCCCAGAATTGAAACTCAGCTCAGCGTCGTGGTAATCTAGAAGAGGAGAGAGAGGACTGAAGAAACTGACCAGCTCAAGCGAAGACAGTTTCAGAAAAGGAGCACAATTCCGTAGCAAGTGTACGGCCGCAGCGCAGAGTCCAACCTGTCCTGCTCCGACGTGCAATTAATTAGTCATTCCATGCCTAGTAATTAGCGTCAACAGAAAGCGACGGCAATAGTGACTGACCGAATTTTTTTGTACTACGTGTGAATGTTAGCTCCCCCAGTCGCACATCGCCTAGAAAATTCTACGACGCCTATATTCTAGACACTTGTTGCACATTCGAGCTCGGCTCGAATCGATCGAGAATTCGAGCCGAGCTTATGCATGATGCAAAGCTTGCGAGCTTCAACGAGTCGAACTTAAATAGCTCGACAAGACTTGTTAATTTTCGCAGTCCGCATCTCCCTACGGTCCAATTTCAAAATATATCGGACCCCAACCCAAAATCCCCCTCCCATTCGCGCGTGCCCACTCCCATTCCCAAACTTCCAACCCTAACAGCCACTACACCAAACACGGTGCGCTCCAGACCCCACCACCTTTCTTACGGCTCCAGGCTCTCACTCCGCCCCCTCCTCCTCCCGCCCCGCCGACCGCTACCTCTCCTCCCACCCCACCGGTAGCCGCCCACGGCCACCGACCGTCATCACCATGGCACAACTTCGGTCCCTGCCCTAATGCGCCGCTTCCTCTGCTACTCCGCCTCCAAGGGACGACGTGACGACGCCCCTGACCCGTCTCTTCCTCCATCGAGCCATCGACGCCCTTCCCCTCTACCCCCGTGAAGCATCCACCCTCTCTCCTCCGCCGCCACGACGAACTCGACTGCTCCGCCGTGGCTCCCTCGCCTCCTCCTGTGACGCTGCGATCTCTCAGATCTGAGTATGAACTACTCCTCTCATGTGTGCTACTGTACTCTCTTGTTCAAAATTGTTGCATGTGAATTATGAAAAGCAATCAGTGATCCCTGTGAGAATGCTGGTTTCTTGAAAGTTATGCGTAACCGAGCCTACTTGAGCCTAGCTCTAAGCTTGACCGCCAACTCAGGCTCGCTCGAGTCTAGTAGGCTGGGCTCACTCAAGCTCACAGCTCGTTTACAGCCAGCTAGCCCTACAGGGTAGTGAGTGAGCTCATCTGTTCTGAGCCACCAGAAGGAGCCTTCCCCAGAAGAGACCGGCCGGCCGGCTAGCTAGGCGGGGGTTTCTTGGAAAAGGAGACGAAGGAAGAAAGATAAGCGAAGGCACGCAACGACCCTATCTATCTATATCTTCTTTCAGCTGAATGAATGAAGGTGGGTTGGTTTGGTTTGTCTGAGCGAGTGCTTATCAGGGCGAGGTCAGTACTGAGCAGTACCGAACGGAGTGGGCCCCTTTTAGGTACGGCATACCACTATCAAAACCTTTCTTCTCTTTCTATTATTCTCTCTCTATGTGGGACATCCCTTTCATACTCCTGGAACATATACTCCCATTTCTAATATACCACTTAAATAAATATATTATATTTCTTTATCACTTTCAGTATATTTAAATAACAATCATAAGATACTCCAACATGACTTGCTTAAAAAAGTTCTATTAGAGCCCTTTGTTTTTGTTATATAACCATTTTCATATATAAAAGACGTATGTACACAAATTTTGCTATAAAAAATGGATTTTAGTATTAAAAAATTCATGGAACTCACTTTGGAGTATCTTATAATCATTATTAGAGTATGCTCAAACAGGTAAAGATGTATCATCATACGATTTAAGTGGTATATAAGAAGTGAGAGTACATATATATGTGTGTGTATGTATATTGGCGGTAAAAGTCACGGTATCGTCCGTTCTGATAGCAAAACCCACGCGGATTCTTGTTTTTGTACGTAGATGCGTCTTTCTCTTTTTTTAGCAATAACTTTTGATTGGAAACTCTGATTCATGACCAGTTTATATCGATAGCTTGGTGACAATAAGGATAACATAATGATGTAAGTATCGCAAACTATCCTCTTCCTTTAAGCCAAACTGTCCTCTTGACTCTTCCTCTTCTCTTCTCCCGCACCATCGCCTGTCCTGGAAAGCCACTGCCAACTGAACTCCTATCTACAACTTTTGTGCTTCATGTGCATGTCACCACTACAATAATTTAACCCACCCCACACCATACCTTCTTTCTTAAGTTAGGGCACAATTAGGTGTGCTCCCCATGTATCTGCCCTAACCAACAATAAACATACCAAGACGATTTTCCAATCAGATCTTTTTTAGTGCAGTAACATATTACAAGCTAGTTGATTAAAAAACATGTTACAAGTGACCAAAATGGCCTATATTTTTGGAAGTTGATGGTAGTAATACTTCTAATTTGGAGTAGACAATTTTCGACTTAATATGACGATATAATTGTACTTCAAAATTTTTTTATTAAAGAAGAGGTTGATGATATTGTTCTTATCATCTATCTTTAATTTCTTGAGAATGGACGCACTTCGTTATCGCAATTATTTTCAACAAGCCAAAAACATGTGTATTTGCTAATTCACCACCTCTCCTTTTGTTGCTAGATCATATTAGTATAGTATTGTGAGGTGTTGATCATAAGATAGAACCTAAAACTGACGGATTTTTGGTACGTGCACATGATCAAAAGCATCGCTTTGGGGATATGTGCTCAAGTTAGTGGATGGTCGATAGCTTATTGTTAATTCCACTTAATCTTTCTGTGGAAGTGGAATCCGTTCTCAATTGACAAATACCTAACATATATGCTAGCTGTCACTCAGCTCTTCTAGCATCCTCAGTTGCTGTCGCTGATCTATTGCTACCAAATAATATCTTATATATCTGGTTAGATATCTTCCCTGCAACATTTCTCATCATGGGAGAACACTCCCTCCATTTTTTGGATCGATTGCTGTCATCATTTTTTTTTTTATGTTTTGATTAGAATGCCTCCTTTGAATTCGCTCATCCGAGTGTGGTGTTGTCCAAACAGCTCACCCAGGTTCAAGTCCTAGATTTAGCAGGATGTCTCACATAAAAGTAGAGAAGTCTTTATCTTTCTACGTCAAAAAAAATCCTAGATTTAGCAGGGTGTCCCAGGGACGACGGGACCAGGCAACAGCTGGACAACAAGCGCCTCCTTTTTTACACTCTTGTGCCACCTTACCCGCCATGAACTCTAGTGGGGTCCAGAGTCGGTAGGTGGGGTAAGGAATGCGTGTAAGGAACAAGGCAGGTAGCTTTAGCGGCGGGGCATCGTACTCGTCCGCACTCACAGGCTGTACGATCCGTTCCGTCCTCCCCCGCGTCGTCCTTTCCCCGCCACTTGCTCCTTCCACCTCTGCCCCCGCCTGTACTCCTCCGTACTTTCCTTCACCTTGCGTGCAACGACCACTATACCCCGCTGCTATCTGTTCGTACGTATTTCCTCGGTTCTTCTTCTTCTTCCTGAGGGGCAGATAAGTAAACCCAGCGGCGCAACTCGACGCTCCCGGGACAATCTCGTCATCTCCATTCCCCTCAGACACCAGGACTACCTCCCTCCCTCTTCTTCTCGACTGCCGCATATCCGTAGCCTGCCATTATTACTCCGAGTGTCCATCCTTCTTCTTGCAACCAACAAGCCAAGAACCACCAACCTACGCACCCGTGGCCATGCCAGCCCACCACCACCCCAAGCGCCGCCGTCTGTCGCCCTTCGACTCGCTCGCCGACGAGCTCCTCTTCCTCATCCTCGACCGCGTCGCCGCCGCCGACCCGCGCGCCCTCAAGTCCTTCGCCCTCGCCTCCCGCGCCTGCCACGCCGCCGAGTCGCGCCACCGCCGCATCCTCCGCCCGTTCCGCGCCGAACTCCTCCCCGCTGCACTCGCTCGCTACCGCTCCGCCTCCCGCCTCGATCTTTCCCTCTGCCCCCGCGTCCTCGACTCCACCCTCGCCGCCCTCTCTGCCGCGCCCTCCCTCCGCGCTGTGGACCTTTCCCGCTCCCGGGGATTCGGCGCCGCCGGCCTCGCCGCGCTCGTCGCCGCATGCCCCAACCTCGCCGATCTCGACCTGTCCAATGGGGTCAACCTCGCGGACGCAGCGGCTGCGGAGGTGGCGCGGGCGCGGCGGCTCCAGAGGCTGTCGCTCTCGCGATGCAAGCCGGTGACGGACATGGGGCTCGGGTGCATCGCCGTCGGCTGCCCGGACCTGCGGGAGCTCTCGCTCAAGTGGAGCCTTGGGGTCACGGATTTGGGGGTCGAGCTCGTCGCCCTCAAGTGCAAGAAGCTTACGACCTTGGATCTCTCCTACACCATGGTGAGCACTGTTTCTTGATTTCTCCATTTCATTTCTTGGACGAATGCGAGAGCGTCTATACAACATTCGACTGATTTTTTCTTGGAAATCAGTCACTTTTTGAGTCATCGGATAGAGATCTAATGTCCCAGATATCACCCCCTCTGTATCCCCAATCCAATCTCACTTCCCACCCTCTCTCTCTCACCAATCACAGAGCGCATCGGACGGTCTCTCCCTCTCTATCATCAATCACAAAACGCATCCAACGGTCTAGAAATTGACTGATTTCCAAGAAAATTTCAGTCGACAGATTTCTAGCAATTCTCAAAAAATTATGTCTTTCTTCCCAAAATGTGTTTCTGGATTTCAAGGCAAGGTTCCCCCCATAATTGATTTGGGAATCAGTATAGTTTAGTTTCCTCTGTTAAATCTTCTGGACTCATGATCTCAGGAATACATTTCACAATTAAAAATTGTTGCTCGGTGTTCTCTTGGAAATTTATATGTGCTCCTCTGTTTACGACGCGAATTTCGCCGTAAGAAATGAGAATACGGAGGGATGTTTCTTGACGTTTTTGGTAATTGTCCCGTACCAAATATCACTCTTTTGATGTTCGTAGCAATCAATCCAACATCAACTGTTTGATGGGTTTTAGCATCTCAGTTTAGGGGCTCTTCCCTAGGTTTCTTTCAATAAGTACTTAGGGAATTGGAGTACTGCACTGTACTGTTCTTCATCTGCACAAGCTCTTATCTGGACATAGCAATTGATCTTTGCTTCAACCTTGAAGGATCAGAACCAGTACTAGCCAAGTCCAACTTCTCTTTTTTTTTTCTTGCTTCAACATAGGTTAATTTGTCTTGCACTTTTGTTGAGGTATCAAACACAGTTAACTTATTGGACTAAGAAAAATATTTTGCTTGCGTTGCAGATCACAAAAGATTGCCTTCCAGCCATCATGAAGTTACCCAATCTACAAGTGTTGGCACTGGTGGCTTGTGTTGGAATTGATGATGATGCACTTACTAGTCTTGAGCAAGAATGCAGCAAATCACTACAGGTAATCTTTAAACTAGGCCATTTTGTTTCACCTGTGAGTGTTGTGTCATGTCACCTTCTTTTGAATCTAATAATATCTTTGTCCAAACGTCTTCTGCTTGAGCACACACTGTTAGGTTCCTGAACTCTATGTGGAGTCTGAAGTTGGTTTATGTGAGATCTGGCCCGAAATGAGAATGAATTGAGTCCATTAAGGCCCATGTAGGGGCCTGAGCATGACAGAGTTGAAAGTTTAGTACCACCTTGCTAGAGTTGGAGTTGCACCAACATATAACCCTTATTGCCAAATGCATTCAAACCCCTGGGTTAGCCCTTTTACGCGAAATGAGGACGAAAGCATAGGCGGGGTTGGTGAGTGTGTGGTTTATCCGGCGTGCGGGTAGACCTAAGCCTGTTTGGAGTTGGGGCGTTACAGTTTATAATGGTGAAGTTGTACGACTACTAGCATATATGTAGAATTGTATATAATAGCTTGTTTGGTATATCGATGTGGACTCTCTGGATGTTGGTAGTGAAAAAAGTTGGACTAAAACATGTGCAAGCATTCAACGAAATAGTAACACAATTTCTGGTCACTGAGCATGGAATTATGTTTTTACTCTTTCAGGTGCTTGATATGTCAAACCGTCACAATGTCACTCATGTGGGATTTTCGTCCATTGTGAAGGCAATGCCAAATCTATTGGAACTGAATCTATCATACTGCTGTCCTGTAAGTAGCCACTCATCTAGTTGTATCACCTGGCCATAACTTGAACTCCAGTTTAGTTTACACCCTTCTTCTGGCAGGTTACTCCTTCTATGGCAAGCAGCTTCCAAAGGATTCCTAAATTGCAGACCCTGAAGCTGGATGGCTGCCAATTCATGGATGATGGACTAACATCCATTGGAAGGTCTTGCGTTTCTTTAAGGGAGTTGAGTCTGAGCAAGTGCTCTGGAGTGACGGACACAGATCTTTCTTTCGTTGTATCAAGACTAAAGAATTTGCTGAAACTGGACATTACATGCAGTCGCAATATCACTGATGTTTCATTAGCTGCCATCACTAGTTCATGCACTTCCCTCATTTCTCTGAGAATGGAGTCTTGTATCCATGTTTCTAGTGAAGGACTCCGACTGATTGGAAAGCGCTGTTGTCATTTGGAAGAGTTGGACCTTACTGACAATGATTTGGATGATGAAGGTTTTTACTGAACTGTCTATTTAAATATTCTTTGGTAAACGGACATCAAATTAACTATGAATATTTTCTGTGTAGGGTTGAAAGCTCTCTCTGGATGCAGCAAACTTTCAAGCTTAAAAATTGGAATATGCTTGAGGATAAGTGATGAAGGCCTTATCCACATTGGGAATTCTTGCCTAAAACTCCGAGATATTGATCTGTACAGGTTATTCATCACACATTGCCTTGTGATTTGCTTTTCCTTTATGCTAGGACTAACTAATGGTTTCTGCTTCAGGTCTGGGGGCATTAGTGATGAAGGGGTTACTCACATTGCTCAAGGCTGTCCAATGCTAGAGTCTATCAATATGTCCTACTGTACAAAAATATCAGACCGTGCACTGAGATCACTTTCAAAATGCGCAACGCTGAACACACTGGAAATTCGTGGCTGCCCCATGGTTTCATCTGCTGGGCTCGCAGAAATAGCAATGGGATGCAGGCTACTTTCCAAGCTTGATATTAAGAAATGCTTTGAGATTGATGATATGGGAATGCTATTCCTTTCCCAGTTCTCTCATAGCCTCCGTCAGGTATTAGCCTTTTCTGTTGCAAATGAAATCTAGTAATACCATTTTTCACAACTCGGTTAATAACATCTGTCTCTCATCGCAGATAAACTTATCATATTGTTCGGTCACCGATATTGGACTTCTGTCCCTTTCTAGCATATGCGGGTTGCAGAACATGACCATTGTACACTTAGCGGGTGTTACACCTAATGGCCTCATAGCTGCTCTTATGGTCTGTGGTGGTTTGATAAAAGTGAAGCTTCATGCAGCATTCAAATCCATGATGCCTCATCGTATGCTCAAAGTTGTTGAGGCTCGTGGTTGTGTTTTCCAGTGGATTGACAAACCATACCAGGTATTTTCTATATTTCCCCCCTCGCCTGGTCGCACAACACTAAGATGTTAGTTGAGTTATCGTGTCTACTAAAACTTTTTATTGGCTTTTATTGTTTTGTTCCTTTTAACACACACTATACTGATTCCTTTTGTTGGAAGATCCCATTAACCCTACAATACTATATGTAAATTTTATCAATGTTTTGGGGATATTGAACCGTCAACATGCTGTTGTCAACTATAAAGAAGTTTTTTTTATTGCTATTATTTCTATGCTTGAGAACATGAAATTCACCACAAGTTGATTGCTTGGATTTAGAGGTGGCCAAATGGGCCGTGCCTACCGGCCTGGCCCAAGGCATGGTACTGTTGGCCCGACCAGGCCCGGCCCGTTAGGCTAGTTCAGTTTTAATATTTATATGTTTTTTTTCCTTTTTAAATATATATATGCTTTTATTTTGTAAGTATATATAAATTTATTTTGTTTTTAAAAATTTTATATATTTTCTAGTTTTTTTACATTTTTCAAATTTAATGTCAAATGGGCCCACACCAACCTGATGGGCTAACTGTGCTCGGCCTGACCCGGCACGGCCTATGAGGCCATCGTGTCATACTTGGGTCGGTGCTTCAGCCTATGGGCTGACCCGGTACGCCCGTCTAAGTAATGGGCCAGTCGTGCCATGCCTAAATGGGCTCGTGCCGGGCTGGGCAGCCCATTTGGCCACCACTTGGATTATTGATGTTGTCCGAAACACAGACCAAATGGCTCAAGTTCAGAACACCATCCAATGTTATGCTGTATTCTTGCGCTGATTTGTGTAGAAGAATTAAAAATTCAAATTCATGTACATGCGTGTTTTGATCATCTTTATTAACTGGAATGTAATCGTAATAAAGCAGTGTCTAATGACAGGCATGGTCTTTGCAGGTTCAGCTAGAACCGTGTGACGTATGGAAGCAACAGTCACAAGATGTGCTTGTACAATGAAGGGGCTTGGAATGTAGCTGTTGTGGCAACCAGAGCGTGCATTGTGGTGATTAGTGGCTCTTGACTGGCCTCCTCAAGCCTACACGATGAGCTCTAAAATTTTGTACCATTATTGGTAGAATTGTGCATTGAACCACTGATGCTTTGCTTTGTCAGAACAATGTTGTATATTGTATCCAGTTTTCGACGTTAATGAAAGTTTTGAACCGGGAGGTTCTTTTGTTGTGTTGTATAGCACAGAGATGAATCAAAGAGAATATAATGGGTCATACAGGAGAGCGACTTGTATGTGTTATGCCTTGCAGTGCTTAAATTCATTGTGATTAATACGACAGTGTGCACAGTTTTTACCACCGTTCCATCCCTGGAGTTCAATTTATTCCATCTCCCTTGTGTGCATCTTCTCCCTGGTGTTATTATTTGGAATGCTGGTCACTAGTTTATCTTGGATCATAATCGAAGCACACTAGCAACCTGGGCTGGATGCCTATGCTTGGAATGCTGGCCGCTTCTTGTTTGTTCATCTCTTCAGTCTTCAGCAGAGCAATGAAGTCATTTACCAGCGGCAGTAATCACAGTTTGATTCAAGATGGCCTCCTAGGCTATAAAATTTTGCAAGTGTTGACAACCGACAAATGCTACAAAGGACTGTCAGGATCAGGAGAGAGCGAGTTTTTGCTGAAGTATAAGTCAATGCTGGAGCTCAGAATTCGTGAAGGTGACCAGTGACAGGTATGAAGTGAATTAAGGCAGTGCAAACTCCAAGATTCCAAGCAGTGAGACGGACAAGTGAGGATGCGGCTGCCCTGCCTGTGACCGAGTGTGGTGAGGTGAGGGAAAGGTAGGCAGGCAGGCATGAGCATTGAAGACGACGACGAGAAATGGGCGCGGGCATCACGTTGGCGCCAACAGTTGCCAACCGCGGCTGCTGCCGAGTAAATGCGTTGCATTGTTTGCCTCTCCCCATTATTAGCGGAGCGGCGTCCATCTCCATCTGCTACTGCTCCGTTGAGCTCAGGATAACACGCGCGACGCGACGGGACCCGTCTCCGTTCTTCAGATCAAAATAATTCAACCCATGAGCGCCGCCGCCGACCGACATCTGCATCTTCCTTGCCTGCACTTGCAATCTTCACAGCGACTAAATTTTGTAGCATCGTCTTGCATTGCAATGTTGTACATCTGCTAGAACCGACAGTGAAACCTCAACCTGAATTTCCAGTCTCCTCATGGACGAACTACTACTTGTACTCTTTAACGTTGTCCGTTCTAGGCCAGAGCCACCAAGACGGTCACTCTCATATCCGTCCTCATTAATGGCGATCGGGTGCCTGACCCCCAACGCACAGCATCACTTTAAATGATAAAAAATAAACATCAATGGAGTACCTCCCTCTCTCGCACATTAAACTCTGAGATGCCCGGTACTACTTCTCCACTTTGGAGGAGCTCTGGGACTCGGAGCAGCAACAATGGGGATCTGCTGCAGCAAGGCAGACGAGCTTGAGGTCGAGGGGTTCCCATGGAAGCACGATGACTTCTTCCACGAGCAGCTTAGGGGCGCTGGGGTCTCCATGCACACCAAGCAAGGATGGAAGGGTGTCAACCAGGACGCCATGACCACATGTCAGGTAAGATCTCCACAGCTTGGAGATTCTTGCTAATTGCTTGCCTGCCTGCCTGCCTGTTTCAGTGTAGCTTGGCTAGATCGCTTCTTGTTTGTACCTTCTCATTTTAGAATCACACAGACTGGTCATGACAAGAACAAGGCGATGCTACAATGGGAAGTTTGTATACCACTGCAACTTGCATTGGAAACTTAATTCGAGCAGAATGGACTAGATCCATCTCTACTTTGCTGAAATTTAAATTTTGCAACCAGAAATGTACCTGAATTTCTCTAGTCACCCATGTGTACTTCATTATCTTTATTGTTCACCAATGTCCTGAAAGCATGAATTCAACATGAGGTTGAATAGGAGAACTGAAAATTGTGGCAAGCATCAATCTCTTGTAGGTTAGCATCCCCCAATGCATGCACATTAATCTTTTCCTCTTTATGTGCACAATTTACTTTAGATAAACGATAATCTTGATGTGTCGCACCTGTGTCAAGATGCTTAGGACTTCGCCGGGCACAAGGGTCAGATCTTCTGCGGGGTCTTTGATGGGCATGGCCCCCTTGGCAGGGAAGTTGCTCGCCATGTCCGCGACGCCCTTCCGACAAAACTATCCTCCTCTTTGACACTCAAAACTGAAGAAGATCCCTCAATCAATGCGGATTTGGATTCCTTTGACAAGTCCGATTGCACCTCATTTAGTGATGCAAGCGATGAAAACCAGCTGTTATCCTCATGGAAGAGCATAATTGTGAAGACATTTGAGGATGTGGATGTGGAGCTGAGGCAACATTCTGGAATTGACTGCATTTGTAGCGGCACAACGGCTGTCACTGTTGTTAGGCAGGTACTAGTACTACTACTGTTACGATCTCGCAACTTCTTGTATCCGCAACATATTTTGTGCAAGTCGAACTACACTATCGCTATAGCTAAGTTTCTGAAGTGCAGGGACTGAACTAGCTGAATTGGGGTGCATGTTTCCTCTACATAGTTTAGTACTAAACACTGAAAAAATTCTCGGCGAAATTTTGCCGGTCACCGCCGGTAACCGGTGACCGGTGAGAGCCGGTAAAATTCAAACCAGCCCCGAAAATTTGAATTTGCTTGAATTTTGTTCGAATTTGATTTTTATTAAATTTAAAATCCCAAAATTTCAAAAGTTTTTTTGAAAATTCCGGCCAAAATTGGCTGAAATTTCTGATTTTCGGCGGTTACCGGCCTTACCAGTCCCCTCGTTAAAAAAATCCAACCGAAAAAGATTTCCCTGGTACTAAAAGCTTGAAGCAACATAGCTAATTACATAACTCTGACCTATTTTGTTTCCCAAATATTGTTCTTATGCATAGGGTGATCACTTGATCATTGCCAATTTGGGCGATTCACGTGCTGTTCTTTGCACCCGAGACAGCAAGGACCACCCGATTCCAGTCCAACTCACCACTGACTTGAAACCAGACCTTCCAAGTGAGACTCTGAATTTCTCGTTTTATAGTTCTCTGCATGTATGTATTACACTTCTCAATTGCGGTTTGCAATGTTCTGGACTTCTAATAGGTGAAGCTGAGAGGATCCTGAGTTGTAAGGGGAGAGTTTTCGCCATGGATGACGAACCGGACGTGCCTAGGCTGTGGTTGCCGGACCAAGATGCGCCAGGCCTCGCCATGGCAAGGGCTTTTGGAGACTTCTGCCTGAAGAATCATGGCCTTATCTGTACACCAGAAGTCTATTACAGGAAGTTGTCTGAAAAGGATGACTTCTTGGTGCTTGCTACTGATGGGGTAAGAAAAGGAGATTTTATTTGATGGCATGTTCAGCTTGCTTTAGTTTTCATTTCATTCATTCACCATCTTTCTTTAATGAAGAAGAACGGTTTCTGGTACTATTCCAAATGAAATGAGGACAGAATAGTTTAGAGCCCTTATGATTAGACAAAAGCAACTGTTAACTGTGTCTGAAACTGACATGTCAACACTTGTCTCGGACCATGCCCACTGCTCCTATTGGCGAACCGTCTGACCCCACATCTGGATTCCATCATTTCCCCTTGCCAAAGCGCTTTCATCAACAAAAGATGCATTCAAGATAACTTCTTATACACTCAGAATGCGATAAGGGACTTGCACAAAACCAAGTCGCCCTCCATGTTCCTCAAGTTGGACATTGCAAAAGCCTTTGACTCCATCCATTGGAGGTATCTACTAGAAGTGCTAGAGCAGCTTGGTTTCAGTCCTAGATGGAGGCAGTGGATATCGATCTTGTTCGCTACCTTGCCATCCAAGGTCCTTATTAATGGCAACTAGGGAAAAACTTCCACCATCACAGAGGAGTCTGCCAAGAGGATCCCCTATCACCGATGCTTTTCATCATAGCGATCGACCCATTGGGAAAAATCCTCGACCGTGTAACCCAAGAGGACATCGCATCCCCGATTCACTCAAGTACAATTCGGAGGAGAACCTTGCTATATGCGGATGATGCCGCCATCTTCATGAATCCAACAAAGACCGAAATCCAAGCCATTCAACAAATCTTGCAAGTATTTGGTCAAGCCACAGGCCTAGTAACCTACCTTTAGAAAAGTGTTGTCTACCCAATTAGATGTGGGGAGCTTGACCTCCAAGAAAATTTTCAACCGTTCCCGGGAGAGTGCAAGGAATTCCCCTGCAAATATCTAGCCTTGTCGCTACACACGCGCAAGCCGAGGAAAATCCACGTCATGCCTCTCATAGGAAAGATAGCCTCAAGGCTCCTGAAATGGGAAGTAAAGCTTCTATCCAAAGCAGGTAGGTTAACCCTCATCAACTCAGTGCTATCTTCGATTCCGACCTACCATCTCACCATTTTCCCATTAGCAAAGTGGGCAAGAAAGAAACTAGACAGAATTAGATGATCGTTCCTTTCGAAGGGCTCTGAGCATGCAAATGAAGGACATTCCTTAGTCAAATGGGAGAGGGTCTGTCGGCCAAAGAAGCTTGGTGGCTTCGGAATTTCCGACCTCGAGAAATTTGGCCGAGCTCTAAGATTAAGATGGACGTGGTATGAATGGAAGAATAACTCTAAACCTTGGGCCAGAACAGAGGTTCCTTGCGACACAACTGATAAATAGTTGTTCTGTGTGGCTACAGTTGTGTTGTTAGGAAATGGCCAAAAGGCAAAATTCTGGCATGATCATTGGCTATCAAACACGGCACCAAAATATATGGCACTTAACCTATCCAAAATAGCAACAAGAAAAAACAGATTGGTCTTCAAGGAACTGCAAAACAACAACTGGATCCGCTCGATGAGATCTCTCAACACATCTCAACAACTGCAGGAATTCATAGCCTTCTAGACCAAAATTCAGCATGTCAAGCTCAATCCAACACAGCCAAGATGACATTGTCTAGACACGAACGTTGAATGGTGATTACTCTTCTAAATCAGCCTACCTAATGCAATTCCATGGCAGCACTCAATGTCCATATGGAAAGCAGATCTGGAAGGCTCAGACGAAGAACAAATGTAAGTTTTTCGCTTGGACTTTAGGCCTTGACAAAATCCTAACGGCTGATAACTTAGCAAAGAGAGGATGGTCACACCAACCTTTGTGTAGCCTTTGCAACCATGCCCCGGAAACATCGTTGCACCTATGTCTACTGTGCCCCTATGCAATTGAGACATGGTCTACGGTGTTCAGTTTGACAAACTGCAACATATTGAGCCATACATCACCTCAAAATTTCAGCAGCTTAATGGTATGGTGACAACAAGCTAGCCAACAAACACTGAAAGGGGATAGAAAAAATTCAATGGAATAGTCATCTACATAGCTTGGAACATTTGGAAGGAGAGAAATATGAGGATACATTTGGAAGGAGAGAAATATGAGGATATTTCAAAAATGTGGAAATAAGCAGCAGCTCGCCTTCAAGATCGGAGAGGACATCTAACTCTGGGAGCAAGCTTTCCTTGATTAGTTTTCTCTCTCTAGTCATACCGCTGCAGCTTAAGTCGCGAGTCTTTGGTTTACTTTGAGTAGCTGCATTTCTTCTAGTTGTGTTTTTTCTCTCCCTTGTTAATTCTTGAACTTGTTTTATCCTCTCTTTAATGAAATTGACAGTATTCCTGCCTTATCGTTCAAAAAAAAAAACTAACATGTCTTTGTCTCTTTGGGCACTCCCAAATTCCAGTAGCTTGATACTAAACCTTGCTACTACAGTATCAAACACTCCAATAGTTTGTATCTTTAGCTTGTTGCTAAAACTTATTAGTAAAGGAGAGCGAAAGACTAGGTGGGAGAGAGATGACCGACTAATTTCTTGGTTCTCTAAAAAAAGTTTGGTACTTATATCAGTATCAATCTTCTTCTTCTTCTCTCTCTCTTCCACCTCATCAAAATCCTGACATGTGATATGCCAAGTATCAAGCAAATTTGATTGGTGGGAGTGTCCTTATCTAACCTCACTTCTTTCTGCATAGTTCACTCTGATGTGTGATTAAAATAGCATAGAAGCACACTCCACTCTTTGATCTGCAAATTGTGTTGGTGTAAAAAAGTAAAATGCTAGTACTAAAGAGTGTAGAAACTTATTTTTCGCCATGAAACATGTGTAAGCTTGACTTGCGGATTAATAACAATTTTGAGATATGTATATACTAACGTGAACAAGTGATGTGGAATGCCTCAATTTGATGTAGATATGGGACGTTCTATCCAACAAGGAGGTGGTCAAGATCGTTTCATCAGTCACCGACCACTCCAAGGCCGGCAAGCAGCTCGTCGACCGGGCGGTGAAAGCGTGGCGTCGCAAGTTCCCGACATCGATGGTCGACGACTGCGCCGTGATCTGCCTCTTCTTGAAGCCGGTTTCGTCCGAGGAGAGCCTCCCAGGAGACGCGAAGCCTCACGCCGCGTCGTTCGTGGGGAGCTTCCGCAAGGTTCTTAGTGGCGAGGCGGCCGGCGGGCCGGAGGAGGGAACGGTGTGGAGAGCTCTGGAGGGTGTGACTCGGGTGAACTCGGTGGTCAGGCTGCCGCGCATCGGCGCCGTGTTGAGCTGGCGGAGACGGTCGGCGTCTCTGGATGAAGACGACCACGATTAATTCAGTCGTTTTCTTTGCCGGCAAACGTCAAATCATGCATGGCTGCAAGCTTTAAATGGCCAAAATTAGAGAATTTGGAACTCGATTGATGTGTCACATTCAGGTCGTTGAGATGGATAGGGAGAAGGAGGATTGCTGAATACTGATTCGCTCGTCGTGTACTACACTGATTGGTTGTTTGATGAGTGGCTCGGTTAATTTGCCATTTGCTGTAGCTAGCTTAATTTGTTCGGTGTGAGTTCAGATGCCAAATGGGGAAATAAATTCTCGGGGAGAGCCTCCGTGAGGTCCCTTCTCAGCACCGTCCGATCTCCCCCACGCCCTCTCTCTCCCGAAATGGACGACATCTGAGGGGGAGGTCCCCTGCAGAGAATTCATTTCCACCAAATGGATGTGACTGAAACCGTTCGACCGTGCCTCGAGAATCGTGAGATCACAATGAAACAGTGATGAGGGTAGTCAGCAGATCCTATGCATATGACAATGCAGAGGATCACAGTGACATGCATTAGACTCTGTCTCCACCGTCCGATCCAAAATATATAAACTCTTGGTGTGTTGACCCATGGCCGCTACCAGAAAAACCAAAATGGGAGAATGCAGAGCCATTCCCCGTATTGATGGAAATCAAAATAGTGAATTTCTCTAGGCTCGCTCTCATCCACGCCGACACGAACACGGCTAAAAATAGGTGGTCAGCCAAGCAAACCTCAACTGATCCCACGTCCTCCAGCCCTCCCTCTCCGCCGACCTGCGCGGCTCCTCGCTCCCAATCGAGCTCGCCGTCCGCCTCTCCCTCTCCTCCTTCCCCGTCATCGCCGACGCGCTCGCCGAGCTCGACCTCCTCAACTCCGACCTCAGCCGCATCGCGCTCACCGCCTCACTCATCAGCGACGTCACCTCCTGGTTCCTCCGCGCATGCTTCGCGGCGGCCTTCCTCATCACGGAAGTCAGATCGCCCGCCTTCACAGCCAAGATCCTCGCCTCGTTCGTGGCCTTCGTCCTCTTCGTCGCGCGCCCGGCAGGGCGGTACATCGCCCACAAGCGCACGCCTGCCGGGGAACTCCTGTCGGAGGGCTCGTTTGTGGTGGCGGTGATCGCGACGCTGCTGTCGGCGCTGGTGACGGACGTGATCGGGTTCAAGTACATGATCGGGCCGATGATGCTGGGGCTGGCGCTCCCCGGCGGCATGCCGATCGGCGCGACGATGACGGAGCGGCTGGACTCCTCCTTCATCGCGCTGTTCCTGCCAGTGTACATGGCACTGGCCAGGTACCGCACCGACTTCGCCGAGCTGGGCGGCAGCTCGGAGAAGTTCTGCACGCTGGAGCTCTTTGTAAAAGGGAAATAACGAATAGCAGACAACTGAAGTTGTATTGCTCAAAGGCTTACGCCTATATACAGGTACATCACGGTTGAGATTAGCTAAAACCAAGGAGAGCCTTAGGTCGTGCAGAACATGGAGAAAACTGTTCGCTAACACCCCCCTGCAGTGTGAGCGTCGTTGCCGGCGACGCACAGACTGTTCCGGAACTCCTTGAAGCTCGCCGTCGGTAGTCCTTTGGTCATTACGTCGGCGAGTTGCTGCGTCGTGGGTACATGAAGAACCTTGCATTGGCCAACGGCAACTTTCTCCCGTACAAAGTGCACGTCGAGCTCGATGTGCTTCGTTCTTTTGTGATGCACTGGATTGGAGCTCATATAGCAAGCCGAGACGTTGTCGCAGAACACGATCGTGGCCTTGGTCAGTGGACAGTCCAGCTCGCCAAGCAACTGCCGAAGCCAAGTGCATTCAGTCACGGCATTTGCGACACCGCGGTACTCCGCTTCGGCGCTGGATCGGGAAACTGTTGTTTGCCGTTTGGAGGACCACGATATCAGCGAGTCCCCTATGAACACACAGAAGCCCGATGTTGAGCGCCGCGTGTCGGGACACCCCGCCCAATCAGCGTCTGAGTAGGCAGTGAGATCGGACAGGTTAGACCGACGGAGATGAAGACCGAGCGCTGTAGTCCCGCGGATGTATCGGAGGATTCGCTTGACAAGTCCCTGATGCGCTGTGGTCGGAGAGTGCATGTGGAGGCATGCCTGCTGGACGGCGTACTGCAGGTCCGGCCGTGTCATGGTCAGGTACTGAAGGGCCCCGACCATGCTGCGATAGTCGGAGGCGTCGGCAGACGATAGAGGACTGCCAGCAGCACCGGATAGTTTGCCGGCAGTGTCGATCGGCGTGTCGCTGGGGCGGCAGTCCGCCATGCCGGCTCGTTCCAGCAGGTCCATGGCGTATTGTTGCTGCTGAAGAAGGAAGCCGTCAGAGCGCCGGGTCACCTGAATGCCAAGGAAGTAGTGCACCGGCCCCATGTCTTTGAGCTTGAATTCAGCATTGATATCGTGGGTGACGCGCCGCAGGGTGTCACTGGAAGAAGACGTGAGCACGATGTCATCGACGTATAGCAGCAGGTAGACGGACTCCTTTCCTTGTCGAAGCACGAAGAGGGAGCTGTCGGATCGTGTTGGCTGGAAGCCTATGGTGCCGAGAAAGCTGGCCAGCCGCATATACCAGGCCCTGGGCGCCTGCTTGAGGCCATAGAGGCTCTTGGAGAGTCGGCACACCAGATTGGGGTTGTTGGTGAACCCAGCAGGTTGACGGGCGTACACCTGTTCGTCGAGGACGCCATGAAGGAAGGCGTTGTTGACGTCGAGCTGGTGCACAGGCCAATCACGCTGGGTAGCCAGAGTCAGCACGGTGCGCACTGTCGCCGGTTTGACGACGGGACAGTACGTCGCACCGTAGTCGACGCCCGCGCGTTGAGTGAATCCGCGAGCCACCCAACGTGCCTTGTACCGATCGAAGCTCCCATCTTCCTTGAATTTGTGACGGAAGATCCATTTGCCGCTGACGACGTGGGCGTCGGGTGGGTGAGGAACGAGTTCCCACGTGTTGTTGGTGATCAGGGCATCGAACTCGGACTGCATGGCTGCTGTCCAGTTGGGATCCTTGAGCGCCTGATTCACCGTGCGCGGGATCGGCGAGATGGTCGTCGTGGTTACTGTCCCGGCGTAGCGTGGGTTCGGCTTGAAGGTCGTCGTGGCGCTACTGGTCGGCATAAGTGCGGTCGAGGTATCAGAGCGTGGCGCTGGGTAGACGAGGAGGAGCCGGTGGCCGCGTCCGGCGACGAAGATCGCGGCCCTGTCGGGGACGCGCGTGACGCAGAGGTGCCGTGGGACGGCGTGGACGATGGTGAACGCGCTACGGAGGAGGAGGGCCGTGGCGTGGAGGCGCCGGTTGACGCATCTATCAATGGTGACCGCGGCGACGATCCGTCGGACGGAGCTGGGGAAGCAGTCCGGGGCGATCCTTGGTTCGCGCACGGTGTCCTGCGTGGCGAAGCCGGTGGGGAAGGCGGGAGATCCGCAGTCGTGCTGCGTGGATCAGGCCGCCACGGATCGTAGGCGATGGTGGTTGGGGAGGCAGACGACGATCCCGAGCGATACGGGAAGACACCTTCTTCGAAGTAGACGTGGCGCGAGGTGATCACTTTGCGCGTCTGCAAGTCATAGCACCGATATCCACGATGATCCTGCGAGTAGCCAATAAACACACACGCCACAGATCGTGGAGAGAGTTTGTTAGGGCTGGTGGCTGCGGTATTTGGGTAACAGAGGCACCCAAATACTCGCAGGGAGGTGTAGTTAGGATCGGTGTGATAGAGAAGGGAGTAGGGAGTGGACAGGGAACGTGGCTTGCACGGTTTGCGATTGTGTAGGTAAGTGGATGTGTGCAAAGCCTCGACCCGAAACAAAGTGGGAGGCCGGCGCAGCGAAGCGATGTCTAACGCCGCGTCAGAGTCGCGCAGACACGTTCGCTTTGCCGTTTTGTTGCGAGGTGTAAGGGCAAGAAAGTCGGAATGAGATGCCATGCTCGGAGTAGAACTGACGGAGGGTGGAGTTATCAAACTCCCGGCCATTGTCAGTTTGAAAAGAGCGGACACTGCTCCCAAATTGTGTGCGAGCAAGGGCATGGAATGACATGATGTGTTGGGCAACCTCAGATTTGCGGCGCAAAGGGATGGTCCAAACAAAATGCGTGAAATCATCCAAGAGCACAAGATAATACTGAAAGCCAGTGAAACTTGCAACCGGTGACGTCCAAACATCGCAATGAATTAATTCAAAAGGTGCAATTGTTTTATGCTGTGACTGTGAAAATGGGAGACGGACATGTTTGCCAATCCGGCAAGCATGACAAGTATGAGGGAGATCTTTATTACAAGAGAATGCAAAGGACTGAAGAAGACGACGGAAAGACTCGCGCCCGGGGTGTCCAAGTCGTTGGTGCCACAGGTCTGCAGAGAGGGCGGTGAGGCAGTGGGTGGGTGCAGCGGCCGTCGGATGTAGAGGATAGAGGTCGCCCTGGCTATCACTGCGGAGAATCACCTCCCGGGTGTGTCGATCCTTGATAGAGAAACCACAAGCGTCAAATTCAACAGTGATAGGATTATCACGCGTAAGAGCGCGAACGGAAATAAGATTCTTGATCAATGATGGAGAGATAAGAATGTTGTTTAGTAAGAGAGAGGTGGAAGAGGTGGGTATGGAAGAGGAACCAGTGTGGGTAATGGGAAGAGAGGAGCCATTACCAACAATGATCCGCGTTGAGGAGGAATTGGGAGAGAGGGAGGAGAGGTTACCGGAGCCTTGAGACATGTGGGAGGAGGCGCCGGTGTCAAAGAACCACTCGCCGGCGGACTGAGGCTGGTGCAGCGATATGTTGTTGAGAGTGGCGAGGAGCTGCGGGTCCAGCGGAGAGGAAGCACCGGTGACGTGGGCTTGGGGGGTTGTGGCAGGAGGTCTAGGGCCGAGGACACCTGCCGTCGGAGCGCGTGGGGCCTGGAACGGCCACGCCTGGACCATGCCAGTCCAGGGGTTCATGGAGGGCCAGAAGCCCGGCGGTGGAGCCTGGGAGGAAGGCGCGCCCTTCTTCTTCTTTTTCTTGGCGTTGGAGGAAGACTGGAACGAACGTCCACCGAGGTCGGGCAAGAGAACGTGGTGGTTGCTTCCGGCGCCAGTGCGGCGACGGTGCGCGTTCGCGGCGTGGCGATTTAACGCGCCGCGGCTCAAGATGTGCGGCCAGGTGCGGCAGAGGCGACTTGGACGAGGTGGAGCTGGCGGTTGCGGCTTGAGCGACCAGTGCCGCCGCGGCCTGCATCTTCTCGGATTCGGCGATGCGGTGTTCCTCGAGCTGAAGCATGGATCGAGTCTTGAGGAACGACGGCAGGCGGCGACGAAGAGTGATGTGCGGGATCGCGTGATGAAGACGGGGGTTGAGGCCGCGCACAATGTTGTAGATGAGGTCTTTGTCGTTCACCGGAGCGCCGAGCCCGGCCAGCCGATCCGCCATGACCTTCATCTTGGAGCAGTAGTCGAGGACGGGGAGGTCGCCTTGGTAGAAGTTGCGGAATTCAGCACCAAGGTAGACGGCACGAGTGTCCTTGTTGTCGCGGAAGAGGTTGCGGACGCCACGCCAGAGGGAGTAGGCGGTGTCGGCGTCGCCGGAGACCATGGACAGGAGCTCGGGGGAGATGCGGTTGTAAAACCACGACACGATGGCGCAGTCATGCTGCACCCAATCGTTGTCGCCCTTGGCGGGGGTGCCGTCGACATGGTCGCGGAGACCGTATTGCCCGAAGACGGCAGAGAAGGAGCGCGCCCAGGCGACGTAATTGGCGTCGTTGAAGTCGAGGACGAGCGGGACTCGCGACTGGATGTTGATCCCATGGACAACCGTCGGAGCAGCAGGTTCGGTCTGGACTTGGAGCAGGTGGGGAAGCACGGACTCGGCGTCGGAGTTGTCGGAGGTCGACGACGAGGAGGAGGAGGAAGAGACCATGGCGGCGGCGAGCGATTGGTGGTGAGTGGGCAGCGGAAGAATTGGATCTAGGAACGCCTGATACCATGTAAAAGGGAAATAACGAATAGCAGACAACTGAAGTTGTATTGCTCAAAGGCTTACGCCTATATACAGGTACATCACGGTTGAGATTAGCTAAAACCAAGGAGAGCCTTAGGTCGTGCAGAACATGGAGAAAACTGTTCGCTAACACTCTTCATCACGCTCTGCGTCGTCGGCAAGATGGTGGGCTGCGTCGCCGCCGGGCTCTTCTTCGCCATGCCGTTCCGGGGGGCCACCGTGTTAGCGCTCATGCTCAACATCAGCGGCATCTTCGAGGTCGCGGCCATCAACAACTGGGGAGACACCATGGTTAGTGGTACTCCTCCTCCGGGCTTAACGAGTTATTATCGAGGTTCATTCGAAATTCACATCGTTTGACTTAAAATCATTTTATTTACTGTTTAAGTGGTTATTTTAAAAACGAGATAACGAGCCACTATCACGCCGAGCCTGGTTAAACTTTTTTCATTTCAAATTGTTCCATTTCAATTTTAACCAATTGAATCGAATCAATTTTAATTCGAGCTCGCTTTTTTTTGCCCGCCCTATTAGGGGATGATCGATCTTTGATGCTGTATGTGTATGTAATCTGTTTACTTTTAATTGATCCTTGTGCGTTTGTGTAGAGCGTAGACTAGTACAGTGTTTCAGTTTCAAGTCTCGCCGTCTAATTTGTAAGTCTCTGACAATACATATATAGAGAGAGAGAGGGAGGGAGCTTCACAAGGAAAAGTGACATTTATAATTCAATTTCCCCCTCTCCAAGCCAATGCATCTCATTCATGACAGGCTATAATTTGTAACTAGTCAAATCCGCACGTATTACGAATGGAATGTCCGTCAGCATGAATGGCAAATTTTGTAGATTGTCTGATTATAAGATTGTTCACTGTGGGGAGAAAGGTTCATTTGGTGTGTTTCTTTCTATCTGTGCATGTGTAAATTTGGGTTTAGAATATGAGAAACCAAAGAGGTTGTTACACCACTTTTGCAGCTTTATAAAACCGAAAGCTTCTTTCCGCAATACAAAGAGATGAAGATAAATCTCTACACTCCCATCAAATTTTGCCTTGATCTTGATGTAATCTGGTTAAGCCTCCTCCTGGACCAATCTGTTGTTAGCAATATTTTCGATTGGATTTGCCCCATTACATGTGCATGATTAGGTCGTTTTGGTATGGGAAGTGTTGCAAACCGACTTATTTTGAGTTCGCTTTCATCTCTCTATTCTCTGTTCCTTTTTTACATATGTATGAATATATTCATTGATAGTATCGGAATTGAAACAGTATGCCACACTGCCACAACTAGCATTTCTACGAACACTTGCAAATATTTTAAGATTCTGATGACACATCACGGCAAGTTCGATCGTCTCCTTTGCCCCAATTTTTGCCTCTTCTTTTCCAACGATGCAGCGTGTATAAAGGAAATTTGAAATTTTGTTTGTCGTATTACTAGGTTCCTTAAGGCCATATACAATGTTGCATGTGCTAAATTAATCATTCTACTGTCACATCACACTGGTGCTAGATTTGCTTTCCTCCTACAGTGTTTAACACTTCCTTCTACTAAGTAGAGTCCGGTCCAAGACAGAGCTCACAACTTAATAAAATATTGCTTCTTTTTTGCCCACCACACTCTCCTCTTCCTCTCAGTTCACTTACAAGTGGGCTCGTAATAATTTTTTCTGAGTTAGCACCATGTACCGGTGCCAGAAATCTTTTTCTTGACAGCCCTCACCTTCCCTTGCTACTTTAGACAAGCAACAGGCTAGAGGGAAAAGCTGACTAGCATCGATTGTGTTTTAGCCGGTTCAAATGAGGAGAGAGAAGACATTGAATCGATTCAATACATTGGAGGAGTCGATTTCAACAAAAAAAAATGCATACAACTGGACTCTACTTAGGAGTCGATTTAAAGCATTAAATAACTGCATAGGAGAAAGTGCGGTTGAGAGAGAATATTATTATTTTGTGGTTTTTTAATGTAACGTAGGTCCCAGCTATTAGTAGGAATTGGTTCAATACATCGAAGAAAAACAAGCTTAGTTCCTAAAATGCTTACGTAGCATGACTTTAAATCGACATCGGTTCAATACACTAAAGATGCTCTAAGAGCATCTCCAATAGTTAGAGATAACTTTGTCTCTAACATATGCTACATCATCTTTAGAGACAATATCTCCAATAGATAGTCTCTAGCACACTCTCCAATATTTATATTTTATAATTTTCCTTTCAAACGGGCCTACATGTCAACTAGAGTAGATTAATGTATCATGTCTTGTTTCGCGTACACGATAGTCTCTTCAGGTAGAGACGACATGTGCTTTCTCTCCTCCCTCTCTCTCCTTCATATAAAATTTTGTTGATGTAACATAGTTAAGAGACGACAATAAATATACTATTGGAGATGACAGCACGTTACATTGTCCAAGAAAGCACAGGTTAAATGGTAGGGAGCAGCTCCAAAAGGCCTTTACAGTTGAGGGTTTTTTTTTAAAAAAAAAAATAATTAGTACATTGGTTGCACCTACTGATGGCAAAGTTGCTTTGATTCCTCCAAGTTCAACAGAATTAAGGCTTGTGACTGTAAAAATAATAATAATAATAAGTTCTGTGTTGAGTATACATGACTCGTATCTAACCTACTACTTCTGAAGATTCCTACCCTATCTTTTTGAGAAAAACTATATGACACTATATAAAGCTATAAAGGGTAGTTATAGAGAACAATAAGCCACAAACCAACTTATCCAAAGCAATAGACACACGAGACGATTAAAAGCTAGATTATTCTTTAACATTAGATTCTTGTATAGAGTAAGGATTCAAGAGTCTTAAAAGATTCAAGATGGTTACGAGAGAGCGACAATCATTTGTAGTCTTTCGAGGTTGTGCTTAAGGAATTTGTAGTCGGCTTCGCCAAATCTTTACTTCTTGTTGTGATTATTTCGTTGTTGTTATTAGGTTCTCTCTATGTGATTCATCTACTTCATTCTTGATATTATGCACGCTTATACCGTATCTCGTAACTCTGATTCGATCTAGGGTTTGTGTGTATAAGGAATATCAGATTATAACATTCCGGAACTGACAAGGATTTTATAAGTTGGGGTCATTTTCAGAATAATTTAAATTTCTTCGTAGGGCCCCTCATCCAAATGCTTTTTGAATTTTCTTAGGATAAGATGCTCTATACTTATCCAAACATAGAACAAGCCGTGCTGTGAAATGGTGGCCTGGTGGGAAGAAAATGAGCAGAACAAACTTACAATCAAATTGGTGTCTTAGTGAGTTCTATTTGTCCAGACCCTCCTAGGTATTGAGGAACTTAAAGTTTCTAACTTGCTTGAAACAAAAAAGGATACGGATTTGCTAATTTTCAGTTGCCTAAAATTTTCTTATCCATCAATCACCTATAGTTGTACAGTACTAAGTCTAAAATTGCAATACCAAGTGATGTGTAATTTTAGCACAACTCTACTGTAACTTTTAGTTCTATTTGTTTTTGTATATTTTTGTATTTGTAGGGTTGTAGAGTTCACTTAGATTTACTTTTGTCTAGTTTAGAATTTTTTTGTTTATAATACTTTTATCTATTTAACGGTAAAAAAGGTGACCGATGAATAAAAAAAATTCAGTCACTCGAAGATAGACACTCCCAAAAGGATAACAAGAAACAGCAGTGCGTAGCAATCTAACCCAAAACTTGTAGTGTTACTTTTTTACGAGAAAACTTGTGGGGGTTACCTGGCACTCTGGCAGTTGGCACTGATTAAGGTGGGTTTTTTTTTTTTTAATCTGGGTGTGCTTTTGTGACATTCTTCAGAGGATTGAGGCTGAATTCTAAATCAACCATGATTAGATGAGTGGAGGAGGATGCATCTCTCCTTTCCAAGAGTATAATATGGATTAACACTTTTAACTCTTGCGATGGTACGGAAACCACCGGCGGTAATTGCCAGTTTGCCATGTGTTTCCCTCTTGATGAGTCCATTCAGGGCGGGTGTTGTAATACTAAACTCTACACTCTATTAATTCCTCTCTTTAATGAATTGTCTCCTGCTGTACATTAAAAAGAAACGCCAGTTTGCCACGAGCAAAAGTACGGGGAAGGGGCGTGAAAAAAGTAAGTGGAAAGAGCAAAAATATTCTTTAATGAATTGCGCGCGCCTGAATCCTTCAGGAGCAAATGCTGAAGAATGGCCACGCATGGCATTTCAAGACTTAGGACAAACGCCAAGAGTTTGCAAAATTAAGAAATTCTATTATACCTAAATGTACTAGCAGAAAGTCCATAATCGCTCTTTGATAAATCTGGAGTATTCTTTCTGACACGAACTTCCTTGAGTCATGGTTACCAAATGTCAGCTGTATAAAATGCGGTTTTAGCAAACATTCAGAATTAATTCCAGCAAATTTAATAGACATTAAAGCACAATTCCAGCAGAATTTAAATGATCAAATAAACATGTACACATGTAATTTCTCCAAGTCATATAAAATGAATAATATGTTCAACACCTACAACATGTGTATAAACAGAATACACATAAAGCTAAGATTTAGAAGATTGATTATTGCTCTCAGAAGGTTAGTTGCACAAGATATAATCTTAGCCATCAATTGAATGTGATAACACAGCACTCATGCCTATATTCTTCATCAATTGAATGTGATAACATTAAATCAGACTTTGAGCTAAAAAATTAATGTTTTACTAAAATGTCAAATACTATCTCAAGACACCAGATTAAAATTTCAGTTAACAAAGGTTCTTGAGATTAACTGTGCACAAAGACACTATTCCAGCATATTGAATTTTGGGCAAACTGAGAATTGAACATCTGACATAGCACAGGATGCAACAATTTTAGCAGTTGAGACAATCTAAAAACAGAGCATCAACAAATGATCAAGTTCTGTCTAGTCACAACCGAAAACAACAATAGACAATAAACGACAGAGTATAGTGCAATTCTTACAGAAATAAAAGACAACAGTAGGCAATTTTATTTTAGCTCAAGTCTGATCCTATTTACCAATTCAATTTCATAATGTGACAGCAATCATCATTGAGCTATTGAGACAAACCAACAGATACACTTGCAATATCTCCCAGTACTAAAATCAAACCTAATTCAGATTTTGACAAGTACAACTCATATATGCAAAGTGAATTGCAAAATAGATCACATAGATACTCACAAAGCAGATGGCAATCAAAGCCACTGAGATGACCCAGGCAAGGCACTTCAATAGACGCTGTCTTAAAAAACCTAGTGTATAGACGAGGTTGACGGAGACACAATATCGTTCTTCGTACTTCGGGACATACCCAAGAACAAAGCCGAGGTACAGGAATGCTGCACAAGATCACATAGAATGCACTGGCCGAGTGCACTCTAGAACACAGAGCACTGAAGGAAACCCGAATCCTTCTCCCTCACCACACAGATTAAGCCAGAGCCAACACCAAACCAATTAACCGAAGCATAGGTATCAACTTCACTTACAGAGCACCCAGAACAAGGAAAGGATGCCAGAAGAGAATCGATATGATGCGCAAGGGTAATCGATCCGGGCTTCACTACAGACGGCGCCGAGTCAATCCCGGCGGCGCAGCAGCACCAAGACTCAAAATCAGAGCCAAATCGGGAAGAGGAGGGATCCAAAATCAAGAGAGCTCACACCCAAATTTTGTCACAGAAAAAGGCTCCGGAGACTGCACATTTCAAGAGGAGGAAGAGCGGTCTAGCTTCACCCGGCTGCTGCGAACGGCTTTCGGCCAAAGCGCCGTGCCACCCGTGCCTCCAGAGCTGCCATCGCCCAGGTCTCTCGCTCCACTCGCACCCAACAGCCGAGAAAAGGGGAACGCCCCATCGAGCGCAAAAGGATAGGGCTGGAGCTAATACTTTTTCACTTGCGCTCTGATTGTGCAGTGGGAGAGAGGGGCAAGAGCTGCACTCCAAGGGCTTTGGGCATCAGAGAACCCTGAGAAGCCATGGGATTGGAGAAGAGACCAGCGCAATGGAAGACACGACGCCATTCAGGTCTACTGATGGATCTGAAGGCCAAGTCTCCAGCTCTCACATAAATGATCAGAGAGGTGCATAGGTACCAAACGAGGTTCTTGAACAGCTTGCTGCAAAAGAATGTGTAAAAAACCAAAAGCCAAAAATGTATGGTATATGTTTCTGCAAATACATTATCCAGAAGTCATTTCTGCAGTGTGAATCTGAGAATGCGCAAATAAATTGTAGTCAGTAAGTGTCAAAATATGTGCAACAAGAATGAGGTCTGATCAGGGTTCCGATCGGCCGATTTTTGATTGAAAATCGGTTTTACCGGTCCTACTGGACCCTTCCGGTAAAATCTTTTACCAGAAAAAAAAATCAGATTTGTTTTTTTTTTGTTAAATATAAAAGAAATTTGTAACCATATGAATGGACATGAGTCATGTGCCCCGTTGGAAATGCTCCTAGCCTTGGAGAAGGAAGGTTGTGGGTTTGAACCCTTGGAATTGCACTATTTTTTTATACAATTAATTCCTTATTTTCTACTTGAAATTGGTCCGATCCTTGATGTGCCATTGAAAAAAATGCTCCTCCTTTCATTGCCATTTGATCTCAACTTTCATCACTTATTTGCCACTTCTGTTAGTATCTGTTAGGGCATCACACTACGAACAGGAAAAATACCCCTCTTACCCTCACATCTTGACCCAATGTCATCTCCTTCCTTCTCCAGCATCCTCCCTCTCTTCTCTCTCATGCCTCGCCGGATGCCACCATTGGTCGTCCCCTCCTCTCTCTCTCTCTCTCCCCAAATGGCATCGGATCATCTACCCTCCCATCACCGACCATCGCTCTATCCCTCCAAGCGCCAAGGTCAATGGCGGACGACGGGAGTAGTACAAGGGCGGCGTGCTCCGGTGAAGACGTTTGCGACGAATAGCGGCTTGTCAGGCACAGCAAAGCTGTGCATTGAGGAGAGGAGGCAAAGGTGAACTCAACGGTGTGGGCTCAGAACCCAATGGTCACTAGAGATGGCCGGCAGCAAGGCAAAGTTAGCGGTGCAGCCACAACATACGGCGGTGGGGGCACAAATAGGCTTCACTAGCAAAGGAAAGGGAAGCACGGGATAGAACGCGGCCAGACAAACTCGATGAAGTAGATGGCAGGGGAAGGAGCTCACCGGCAACATGGAATTTTCAGCGGCGATGGCGCTCAGCTGACGAAGGAGATGACGACCCCGATCTCGTCGATGGTGGCGACTCAGCTCCAATTGCTTGAGGGGAAACACTGGAGGCGTCTGGGAACACGGTGTGACACGGTAGTTCTAGTCGGAGACACGACGGAGCGGCGGAAACGCAAGGTGCTCCACGGCTACAACAATGACAGTGGTGACCAAGGCGCAGACGAGCGCCGCCTCTACCGTGCCGGTGAGCACAGCTTCCCCTGCACCCTCGAGCCCTGAGTAGAGGTGCGCAGCCGCGGCGGCGAGCTTGTAGGGGTGGACGCCGGCAAAGGTACGCTACACGTTGGTGAGGCAGCGGTCGTAGGCGGTATCGCAGGCAGCGGCAGATGCCGAAGCGCCACGTCCTCGATACCCCTTCAACATATGTATGGTGAACCCCCAACCTCTCTTCTCCAACTACTACTGCTAGTGCTAAGGCTCCACTGTTTGGTATGGACTGAACACAAGAGCAAAAACGTCTTTTCATGTAGCACTTAACATCCAACTCACAGTGGAGTGGACTAACTCACAGTAGAGTGCACTCACGAGAGTGAAAAATATGGGATGAAAGTTGAGATAGAATGACAATGAAAAGGTGGGGTATTTTTCTGATGGCATATTAGGGATCAGACCAACTTTCGGTGGTAAATAAGGATTTAATCCTTTTTTATATGTTTTGTTTTTAACTTCAAAAAATTCAAATTTTGATTTCAAATTTTTTGCTGAAATTTTCTGATAATTGGCAATACCGGTTCTATCGGTGACCCCCGGTAAAAAAATAAAAACCTGTTTTGAAAACCCTTGGTCTAATACCAATTAATGTCTGTACAAGAAAATAGCAATAGAAGCCAAAATCGCTCAACGCCAGAATCTGATAGCAACACAAGTTGTAGAAAATTGAAGGTGTGGCAAATGTAGTACTAGTACACGACATCAGTTTTGCTGGACAGCTCTTTACAAGAAATATGACTTCTAAATGGAGGCAAACATTAAGTAATGTTTGGGCCATTTGAAGTTCTGAAAGACGGCGGCATATCCTGTGCACAAGGGTGATTTGGTGGACATATGCACATGGGTGATTTAGGTCCTTCCTTCCCAGATCCACGGCCGAGATTTCCCCCTCAGCTCCCACTTGACGCTTTGCGAAAAAACCCCCCGCGCTCGGCTCTCCTTCTTCCTTCGGCCCCCGTGCCTGCTCGGTCTTGCAGCGTTCGATCCCCCTTCTTCACCCCGTGAGCTAGGGTTGGTCTTGCGCCGCCCCCGCACTGAGCGTTGCGTCGCCGCCTCCTGCACCTCCCCCTGTGCCGCCGCCCCCACGCCTCCCCCTGCGGCTCCTTTCCCCGCGACTATGGCTCCGCCCCCGCGCCTCCCGCCTCCGCTCCCACGCCTCCCTCTGCGTTTCCACCCCCGCACCTCCCGCCTCGGCCCCCATGCCAAGCCGAGCCTATAGTAAGGATTTTTGGCACTTGCTTTGAAATCTTTGATGTGTTGTGTTGTATGAATACTCCTGACAGTAATTTCTCATACGAGGCATCTCTAATGCGATCCCTTTTTCTCCCCTTTTATCGGTTCTGCAGGAGCAATATTGTAACATCCGTTTTTTCAGGTCTTTTTGAAAATTTTCAAAATAAAAAGAACCATTTGGTTTTGTTGAAGTTCTAAAGCTTAACTTGAGATTTTGGAATTAAAGTGTTTTAAATGACTAAATCAAACTTCAACTAATCCAAAAGTTGGGTTTTTGAGTTTGTTGGAGTTCTTTGGTGTTGATCCCTTTTCTCTGTTCGCTCCGTGTTCCCCTTGGCCCAGCTCTTTCTTCTTTAGACCTCCCTTTCGTTTGGATCTCTCCATCTGTCCAGACCTCTCTTTCGTTTGGACCTCTCCCTCTGTCCAGACCTCCATTTCGTGTGGACCTCTCCCTCAGTCCAGACCTCCCTTTCGTTTGGACCTCTCCCTCTGTCCAAACCTCCCTTTCGTCTGGACCTCTCCCTCTGTCCAGACCTCCCACTCGTCTGGACCTCCTTCTCAGTCCAAGACCTTCTGGTCCTGGGTGGTCCTGGGAGACCTCCCTGGGTGGTCCTGGGAGACCTCCCGGGTGGTCCTAGAAGACCTTCGGGTGGTCCTGGAGACCGGTCACGACCACCCCTTTGGTTAAGACCTATCCTTTGGTCAAGATCTCCCCTTTAGTCACGACCTCCCCTTTGGTTGGACCACCCTCCCAAGTTTTGACTAAGCCCTACCTGTCAGCCCTACTCACCTTCTCCTTCCTCCTACCGCGTCACTGCTGACGTATTTGTCCTCATACATTAAATGTCGTTGTGTCGTATTAAATGTTGTTGCTTCTGCAGCACCTATTCCCCCTCTCGTCTCCTCCCCTACCTGCCCCCATCTCCTCCTTCACCTGCTGGCCGTGCTCTGTCCTGTCGCACACCTGCCCTTGATCGTGTGCACCTCCGAGTCTCTCAGTGACTCTCCCCGTCTCCAATGGCTATAAAAGCCTGAGCAGCCCCTTTCATCACTTTTTTCCTTACCCAACTCTCTCTTGCTCTCGTCCAGTTCCTTTGTTCTTCAAGTTTTGCCTCCTCGTCGCCAAGGAGTCCGTTGAAGCCTACGTCGTCGCCTCCCCGTTGACAAGGAGTCCACTGGAGCCTGCGCCGTCTTCAGCCACCTCGCTACCGAAGGATTGACCAGAGCGCCCGCGCCGTCTTCGACCGACGTCCGCCGTCCTACGACTCTCCCTCCTCCTTCAGTCTCTCTCGGCCTTGGTGAGTTTCTCCGTGCCCTGTTCTCTTCCCTTGTTCCTATGACTACGCTGCATAGTCGTATCCCTTTTGTATTTTTCGTACGACCGCGTTGAGTAGTCATATCCTCCTCAGGACCTTCTCCTCAGGATCTCCTCAGGACCTCCTCCTCAGGACCTCCCTTGACCTCCTCATGACCTCCCTCGACCTCCTTCTCGGTTAGAACTCCTCCCAACCCGTCGGACCTCTTTCGACCAGGTTGTTGGACCTCCTCCCGACAAGTCGAGCCTCCTCCCAAGAGCCCGTTTCTAGTTTAGTTCCTTGCTGTTGGTTTTAGTTCGGTTTGTTTTGAAGTTTATTTAGATTTTTATTTGGTCTTTATTTGAATTTGCTTCGTTCTCACGCGTAGATTTCGACGACTCCGCCCGAGTACTCCAAAAAAGTAGACCCTCAAGCTTTCGAGCAAGGCAAGTTACACCCTTGATCATATAGATTCCCAATATCTCAAATTATCTAAGTTCTGTTTCAAATTATTATTGCATGCTTATTTCAATTCAAGTAATTTAAATCCCTGTTTTAACCTTATAGTTATTCCTAATTCATTTGTACATCCAAACTTGATTATTGATTCAACCACCCCTTGTCACCATAGTAAAGAGCTAGTTGGTACATTAGTATGAACTAGCACCTGTTGCAAAACTCTATGCTTAGTTAAAGCTTAGACCCAGAAATCTTGATTTGGAAAATTTACTGCCAAAGACCAATATTGTCAAAATATTTTAACCATGACATTGGGTTGTCGTGGAAGTTTGCAAATATTTTTGAAAAGCAAAGCAAAAGAAAATTTGGTTTGGACTTGGGCGAATTGGTTGTTTGGATGGGTGCATGTTCATGCACGGGATCGAGTCATTTCTATGATTGAGGCCCAGGGTTCTGCTGGAAGTCGCCCAAGTCAGTTAAGGACCGGTCTTCGAGTGTATTTTGCGATGCCTCACCATACTACCACATGTTCTGAGTGGGCAGGACCTGGTTGACTAATTTGCAATGTTCCACCGTGGTCGTTCCATCCAATTGTGTGGGCGTCTTGACGACTTACTTTTATTTATTCCCACCTGGCGCAAGAGGGGGCTAGGAACCCAGCGGGTCTCTATCCAATGGGGGGTGAAACCTCAGCGAGGGGGGACTGCGGTGGAATGACGCATTGTAAAGGCTTTATCACGTGCTCTAGACCGCTTACCTACGGTAGTGAGAGGTGGTATCGACGTATGCCAAACAAACTAGAGAAGTCGTGTCATGTGGGTAAAGCTGTACACCTCTGCAGAGTGTAAAACTATTCAAATAGCCGTGTCCACGGTCATGGACATGCTAGCAAAGCTGCTCCAAGTTAGATTTTGGTTTTGTTTTCAAAAGACTTTATGAAATGATTTTGGATGTCTATCCAAATGGGTTTTGGGCAGGGAGCCTTGTGATAGGACGGTATCCTTCACCACTTGTTGATGAATGTTATCCAACTATAAAAATGACTTTTAGAAAATAAATTTTAGTTATTGTATAACTGCTTTGGAACATAGTACAAGTATTTGAAAGGAAACATGGCTTTATGCAAATCAACTCTATAAGCATTCCTTTGAGATATCCTTGTATGCATGCATTTAATCTGTTACTTGACGGGTGTGACTTGCGAGCACGGTTGTTGTGCTCACTCTTGCTTGATTCAATTTGAGCAGGAGAGGACGTCTACGAGGAGCCTGAGGACCAGGACGACTAGGCTGCGCCCTCCAGACGATTGCTTGTGGCGAATCGTGTGGTCTATTCGCTTTTGTCTTCTGCTGTGTTTGTTTTGTTAGCTCTTAAGCCGTTCTTATAATCAACTCTGTTGTTTATTAATAAAGTTTGCGTTGATGGATGTTACCATATTTGTTTATTATGTGAGCTAGCCGTTGATCTTGGGACTAACTCAGTTATGCACAAAGGACTTGGGATTTTAATCCCGAGTCGTGACAAATATGTAGAAGCTAAGATGGCTAAGGAACCAAGAACGTAGGGAAGCATCAGAAGCAAGGGAAGCAACATCCTGATACTTGAAATGTTTGAGGGAAAATGGTAGTCTTGACAGTACTCATCACTCAGTCTTGACAGTACTTAGTTGATGCTAGTAGTGCCCATTGAAAAAAATTGGTGAACTTTGTTGTAAGGATGTTGCAAGTTTACATGCTGTAATCTCTCAATGTAAGAATGTTGCAAGTTTACATGATGTAATCTCTCAATGTAAGAATCTTCCAATGTAATCTCTCAAACTAGACGACATGTGCTACATTTGTGATTTCTAAAATGCAAGATTGTGATTTCGTTGTCTGAACATTGTAATTTCGTTCTGATTGCTTTCTTTGTCTGAACATTGCTTTCGTTGTATGAACATGGCTTTCTTTGTGATTTCATTGTCTGAACATGGTACCAAAATTTGCAAGCTTGAGCTGCCCATCAGCTCCAATAAGTAAATTATTTGGTTTCATATCCCTGTAGTTGTATGAACTACATGTTTTGTGTTGTATGGAAATGTACCATTGTTCTGCAGTCATGGAAATGTACCACATGCAAAAGTGATCAATCAATTTTCTTTGAAGGATGCAAAAATGTGGGCCTGGAAGTGCAACATTCGGTCATTTTGTATACCTTGTCAACAAGAAGAATTGAGAATTGAGAATTGAGAATCGATCGACTGGAAATATGAATTTGTAGTAGTCCTCTTATTTCAAGCAGTCCTTTGTATGAATTTATAGACTCTTTGTGTTAAGCATCAGGATCTTGTACATTCGGCTTACATGCTGCTGAATTCAACTTCATGAGAATTATGATACTGCAGTTTTGATGGGATGAAAATTATGTTCTTGAATGTAGTAACACTGTTAATTTCATAAATGTTGAGCTTCATATTTTGTTTTGGACTCATGGACATGTAGTACTTTTAATTTCAGAAATGTCGAGCTTTCAGTTTTGGAATTCAGTTCTGCTTTGTAGTAAACAATCTGATTTGTATGCTCTAAGATTCAGATTTGTAGTTTACCATTTTGCATTCACATCCAGTGTCAACAATACACAAGTTGTTCACAATACTATGTTACCTGATTGCATAGGTGATTGCTGACATCCATAAACCATTTTGCAATTAGTGTCAGCAATACACAAGTTGTGTACACATTCTGAAATGTTGTGTATGTGGACAGTTTAGAAATGTTGTGTGGATTCTGGATGTATACATTCAGAAATGTGTATATGGACAGTTCAGAAATGTTGTCTGCATTCTGGATTCACAAATTCTAAAATGTTGCCTTTGACTCCCTGTTAGACCAGGAGGTTTTAGTCCTGGCGGTTAATGATGAATACATTGCCATTCGTGGAACAATTGGCATTTGTGTTGAAAGTTTTGTCGTAATTGTTGATTTCAGCAAGTGTCAGGTTTTTCGGTAGTACTGACGTGTTGGGCGCGGTACTACCGCAAGTCACTTGGTCCGAAAGTGTTTCGGACGGTCAGATCTTGATCGGACGGTCCAAATCAAGTGGGACGTTCGGACCTCTGAACAGTGCCCAGGTCGGACGGCTAAGACACGCGGTCCAAACGTTCCCGTGAATCTGGGCCATCCACGTGGCAGGGTGTTCGGTTCTAAGGCTTTTGAGCGTTTCCATGAAATGGTAATACCGCTGTTGAGAATCGGTATTACTGAAGTCCGGTAGTACCGCTTGGTTCATGGCGGTATGATTATTCCAGAGAAGGTGTTTGGGAGCCTTGATCTCCCATGGAAGCGGTAATACTGCTTGACTTTGGGAACGGTAATACTGAGCGAAGATACCGTTCGTTCTTGGCGGTACGAAAATTCCAGAAAAGGTGTTAGTGGGACTTTAGTTTTCTTGCGGAGTGGTACAACCGTGCATTGGATGGAGGTAGTACCGCAGGGCGGTGATACTGCAAGGTGGCGGTATGGTTTTTCCAGAGAAGATGTTTTGGGGAGTTTTGGTTTTCCCCGGGAAGCGGTACAACCGCAGTTTTGGGTGCGGTACTACCGCAGTGTGGTAGTACTGGCCATAACATGGCGGTAATACCGCTTGTGTGCTGTTTGTCGACCAAATTGGAGTTTTGGTTTTGAGGTTAGGTCAAGTTCTTGAGGTTCTTTGCATAGTTATTGCATGATGCATGTTTTGGCTAACTTGGATCAAGTTGTGAAGAACTTGTGTCTGGAAAATATTCTTTGATCTTTGCTTGTGCAGGTTGGTCCTGCGGAGGTCCTGAGGAGGTCCTCTAGGAGGCCTTGAGTTGGTGGTCAACTAAGATCTATGGTGAGAAGGATTGAGATTTGGTTGGGAGAACCAATGTTCAGAACAAGCATGCTGAAAAAGGATAATGATGGCTGAGTGCAGCAGACTATGTAACATGACTTGTCAACTAGTGCAGGAGAGTTGATATGAACAGTACTGTGCGATGGGACACATCAAGCAGCGTAGAGTTTGAGACAAGTAAAACCCATTTTGTCTGGGCTTCACGGGTGCCCTCTTAGATGACTTCTTTAGACTTTATCCTTCAATATAAATAGGGTAGTGTTGGTTGTGTGGAGAGGGGGTGCACACGGAGGATTGTAAAACCCTAGTCTGTTGAGATGAGAGGTCTATGAGATGCTCAAGTGTTTGAGCTTTGTCCTCCAGGTTTGGAGTGGCTGTAATCCAATTCATTCTGAAAAGTAAATTAAACCAATCCCTCAAAAATGAGTCTCTTCAAGTTCTTTCTCTATTGGTTTTGAGCTTTTGGTTTGTTGGTCTTTCTCCTCTAAGGTTTTGATTGGATTCCTTCCAAGTCTTCTGCTGCTTGCTTATTGACCTTCTTAACTCTCATAGCTAATGGAGTCAAAGTAGTGTTGAATCCTTTCAAGGTTGAAGAAAGAAAAATCCGTGCTCCTATTCACCCCCCCCTCTCTAGTCGCCTATTAGATCCTACACTCCCTTTTACTCCAGCATCTCATATAATACTCTATAATATGTGTTTGCAATAAACAGGAGCTAAATGAAGAATATCAATAAATGGCTTTTTTCATTTGGGACTGCCTGAATCAGGATCTTGGCAAATATGGAGTAACCTCCAGAACTGGCACTTAAGAGGAGATGTCCCCAGCCATACATCATGCCAAAACAGACCAAATGAAGAAAAGTAATAAAACAAATGCACTTGCTTCTCATTTGGGACTGCCTAAAATATCAGGATCTTGGCAAATATGGAGTAACCTGTTTAACAGTTCTCTCTCATTTCAGACCACATCAGTCACATTCAAACTGTAGACATTTCAGACAGAATTCTGTACAGAATGATCACTTCAGTTCAAACTACAATTCAAAATACAGAATTCAAACTACAATTCAAAATACAGAATTCAAACTACAATTCAGGAAGCATTTCAGACAAAATTTAGAGATGACAGGGGGCTTCAATACAGCAGATTCTGGTAGCATTTCACACAGATAGCACTTCAGTACAGCTTCTGTCATGACTCCACAATTCACTTCGGTCACCACAACTCCTACCCACCGAAAACACACATCAAACCCAAGGGCATCAGATTCCTAGTGCATTACTGATTCCTAGTGCATTTTGTATTTTCTAATGTAGAGACATCAAAACATTCCTAGTGCATTTTGTAATCGCCCATGCTTGCTTACAGACAAATCAAAACAATGAGCGCTCAAAACAAAGGAAAGCTTACACAGGGGCGACTCCTGTGTGCGAACGCGGGCACTGGGGAGACGGCGAGGGGGGCGACGGCGAGGGTAGCGACGTAGGGGCGATGGCGAGGGCAGTGATGCAAGGGCGATGGCGAGGGCAGCGCACAGGAGGAGGCGCTCTGAAGTGACGGCGATGCTCTGAAGTGGCTAACCCTAGCGAATTAGAGAAGAAGGGCTCCTCGTTCGGGCGGGAGGGGGGAATTGCAAAATCGGCTGCCGCGAATGCTCGGTCGCCCGTGGCCTTGCGCTCGCTGTTGCGCGCCGTCGATTGTGCGATGGAGCGTCCGGATTGATTTTGTCCATATGTGCACACAACAGTCCATGTGCACCTGATATGCCGCCTGAAAGACATTACAAATAAAACACAAGAGGAAACGAAACAGAACTTTTATTGATTCCTTTCCACAGAAACAATTTCATGAAAAAAAAGGAATGCAATATCGTCTGCCTTGTACTCTTAACCTATGTTCCAACGACAACTCTAGCTGACTACAGTGTTATATAACAACTGAAAATGGAGATGTGTCCAACTCCCCATGCTGCTCAAAATTGCAACAAGGAATCGTTTCTAATTCTACCAGTAGTCATTGAAAGAGCACCATCCATCTCTGAAACAATGAAACCGGTTGTTATCTCGAACAATAATCTCCCAGTGAGCTGTCCTCGAAATGAGTTTAATATATAGCAGTACTGTGACAGTCACCGCAAACTGAGGTTCTTGGCGACCCAACCAACCGTGTGCACGCTGAGAGCGCCCCAACCGATGGAGTCATGGAGCATATGCTTTCTTCAAAAGCCATGCTTTATGTCTATTTTGATACAGTGATAATTTGGCTCCTTCGCTCCCAAGTAAGCTTAGCTTAGCTTTCCCTCACTTAATTGGAGTGTCACAGCGTACGTACTTCTATTAATTAGTAGACTAGCCACAGGGAGCAGATCATGGCAAACTAGGAGCAGGAGCAGGACCGATGGGAAACATCCTCAAGTGCTTCCTCAATTGCTTCGGCCGAGAAGACGATGGTGGTGGTGATCACTACTACCCCTACTACCCTCTCACCTCCAGGCCCCACCACCAGCCTCGGTACTGTGATCAGCCTGCGGTACCGGTACCACCAGCCTCTCGGCCCCAGCAGCCGCCTCTCGGCCCCCATGGCGTCACCCCGAACACCGTCAGGGTCGCCGCCAAGGCGTACGGCCTCCTCAGCTTTCAATCTGAAGCCCAATCCATGGTAACATATATCTGCAAGGCTGCAACTCAGCAATACATTCTTTCTTACGCATGTAGACTGGACTGCACTCTTCTTCTTCTTCTTCTTCTTCTTCCTCTTCTCTTCTTCTTCTTCTCCCCAAGGGGCGCAGTTGGTTATCGCAATCATCCCTGCCCTGTGACTCAGCAATTTAGTGGTCAGTACGGATTCAGATACCGCAAAATCCACCATAAACCCACGTAATATGTAGTCCATTACAGCAGTTGGACTAGCCATCGTTGGTAATTGCTGCAGTATTCTCGCTATATAAGGGTTTCAATTTGAATGCCATTGTTTAATTTAGTAAATCTTTAACTGAGTTTCACAAGTAAAAGTGTCATTTATATGTCAATGAGACACCGGTAGCGTATCGTAAAGATCTAAAATTATTTTGTGCCATATAACGAATTGCCCCCTAAACTTTTACCTTCTCAAAGTCAATAGTCAAATTCGTGCTATTACAAGTATTCGTCTATCAGCATGCATGCATGGTCTATTGGTCATCTTATGACTAATTGTGTGGGTTATTATCTGCTTACGAGATTCTTCACTATGGGAATGAGGCTCCCTTTGTGTGTTACCGTGTGCATGCGTTAATTTGGGTTGAGAATATGCGAAAGGTGGTGTCTAGGGAGTACTTAGTGCTTTGTTGCTAAATAGTACTCAAATTTTGAACTCACTAATCTAGATTCAATGGATGAGATCACTTTGCCTCCTCCCCTCTCATCTGAGTACTATTTTGTCTGGAAGTACTCCATTTTTTAGACGTTGGATTTTTACATAAGTTATATACTAGTTTTACACAAATTAAATTATGTAACAAATGGTGTGATTGTTTGTAAAAAGAGGAACAAAACAAACTATAAAAAACACTACAAAACTACAAAAAAAACATACATGTTCATTTATGTTGAAGTTCTAGACAACCCTAAACAAATTGGTTACTCACTTATCACATTGTTTACCTAGAGAGAAATCACCAAGCATAGCATGGATAAAAAAACTCGAGTACTCGCAAACAAAAAAATGCTCTGAGTACCATTTAGCAAATTCCTATGCGAAATCATACAGGTTAATTCACCTCTGGTAACGTTCATCCTTTTTTTATTCTTCACCTTTTGTAACGATTTTTTTTATTCTGCGCCTTTTGTAACGTTTATCCTTTTTTATTATTCTTCACCTTTTGACGTTTCTCTCTTCTTTTTTTTACCTTATCTTCTTCCTCCAAAAGAGGAGATGATGAGAAAAAACTCTACACTCCAAGCACAATTTGCCTTGTTTTCTTTTAAGCCTCCAGGACCAATCTGTTGTTACCGAGACTAGATCACCAATATATTGTTGCTGAGACTAGAGCAGTATTTAGCAACATTTTCAAATTCACCAATATATTGTTGCTGAGACTAGAGCAGTATTTATCAACATTTTCAATTGGACGTTTTCGGTTACATGTGCATGATTGGGTATTTTTGGTAAGTGAAATGTTGCGAACCGGCTTGACTCTGTTTGTTTTAGGATGCACCTAGCGCTCGGACGAGCACTAGCGTTATACGCCATGTTGCGCCATCCAATTTCGCGCGATGTTGCTCAGTCGTCTATGTCGTGTGCCCCAAACAGTAGCAAAATCCCACATAACTCCATCTGATCTTGCTCATCACCCAAGCTTTCGACATCAACAAAAATCCCTATGCAACATTGGTGAACACTGTATGCAATATTTGTAATCACCATGTGCAACAAAATGCACAAAAACAGAAAACGAATGAAAAAACATATTTTTCTCTCTAAAATTGGATTCAACCATGAGTATAGAACTTAGCTAGATTATAAAAATTGTTCAGAAATCACAAACAAAGAAATTTATTATATCGCAATACTGCAACATTTGAAAAGAACAGCTGCAACATTTTATAGTTGCCCATGCAACAATCAGATACAATGTTTGCAACAAAGTTAAAATGCCACATTTGAAAAAGAAAATGTGCAACAATTGGCAATCCTACTACAATTCCAAAATCATAGCCGGAGAGGAAGGAGGCAACAGGTAAGCAGCAACAATCGCAAATGGGAAAAAAAAATTCACTGCAAGAATTTGCTACTGCAACATCTAAAAGATATAGTACCAACATTTAAAATCACCTATTGCAACGAAATCCTGCACTTGCTGCAACATACTCATCGCAACAATTAAAAGATGCAACAAAATAAAAAATATATCCCACAACACTTCGAGTGAACTCGTGCAACAAACCAAGTGAACGCCTGCAACAAATCGTACCTATAGGAGGCGCACGGAGAGGCATGTGGGCATTGGCGATTGCCGAGCTCGCTGGAGGAGACAGCCGGCTTAGTGTCCAAATCTGGTGGGGCTGAAGCTAGACCGGTGGCTCTCGTCTAGCCCTCCGTTTGCCATTCCCTCTAATTTGCATGGATCCGGCGCCCCTGGCTCCTCCAGCGTGCTACCTTGACAGAGAGAGAGGGGGGGGGGAGGGGGGAGTAACGTGTCACCGTGGAGAGCTCCCTAGCGTCAAGTCACCAGTAGACGAATGAAGTGTGGTAGTGGAGGTAGGTAGAAAAAAGATGTGGAGAGGGAGATGTGCTGAGAGGAGGAGGAGGTTAGCAGACTGCCGAGTTAGACACATGTGTAGTGAGGCGTCCGATATTAGTCCTTTTATCGGACGCATGATGCCAAGCATTATCCTTTGTGTTAACCTTTTTGTTATCTGTTTCGTTTAACATATGGATGCAAATATATGCCACGTTGCAACTACTAGCATTTTCTATGAACACTTGCAATATTCAGGTTATGATGGCACATCATGGTACGGATAGTTTCCGCCCAATCCGATGTTGTATTCGAAAAAAACCCGATGTGCCCATTTTGTATTCAATATTATTTGTATTAGTATTCGAAATTTCTATAGGATATGGTAATACGGATGTCCCCTCTGTATTCGTACTCAATGGGATATTCGAGAGATATCCGATAAATATATAGGACGCCCGTTTTGTACTCTTGGGAGTATGTACTCCTACTTCCAATATACCACTTAAACACACATATTATACTTCTTTATCACTTTTGATATACTTAAATATCAATTATAAGATACTTCAATGCAACTTGATTGAAAAAAATTCATTGGAGCCCTTTGTTTTTGCTATATACCCTTTTTCATATATAAAAGAAGTATATACATAAATTTTGCTTTAAAAAGTGGACTTTGATGAAATTTTTTATGGAACTCACTTTGGGGTATCGTATAATCATTATTGGAGTATGCTCAAATATATAATGAGATATTATCATACGATTTAAGTGGTATATGAGAAGTGGGAGTACATACTCCCAGGAGTACCATACCATTTTCATATACACACACACTATTCTTGTTCCAGGTAAAAACATTTAGGCACTTTATACAATATTTTCACAACAATCACAATATATATCAGACTATAATTTTTAGTGTTGACTCATTTGTCGTGTGAATTTACGAAGTATGATCTGTACATTTTATTAATGTTGTTACGTTTGATCACTAATTCCATAGTTCATTATGGAATTGACGTTTTAGTCAATGAATGTATATCTATTTTTGTTTGTGCGTACTATTTGTTAGTTTATCCGCGTCCGGTTTGAATTTGATCTGTATTCGGTCCACACCTGTATCCCAAAAAATCGGAATTTGTATTCATATTTAGGGCATTTGTATCCAAATCCGGGGGACAAATGTGGTATAGGATATGAAAAGACCAATACCCACCCATGTTCGATCCATTTTAACACCTAATTTGAATAATCTCCTTTCCCAATATTTGCCTCTTACTTTTCCTAAGACGCGACATATATAAAGGAAATGTGGTTTGCCATATTGTTAGGTCCCTGAAGGGCTCAGACAGCACGTTACATCATCCAGGAAGGCACAGGTTAAATGGTAAGGATCATGTCCAAAAAACTTATACAGTTGATGCGTTTCTTCTTCTTCTAATAATTAGTACATTTGGTATACGTATTAATATCGAAGTTCCTTTGATGCCCGAGTTCTCAATGGAACTAAGGTTTTTCTAATAATTGGTACATTTGGTTGGTATACCTCCAGTCTCCACTGCCAGCCTGCAGTCCCAGCACTAGCCTCCCGGCCCCACCAGCAGCTGCCTCCTCCGCGTATCCATGGCGTCACCGCCCTAGAAGTCGACCTCCTCGTCTTTAAGGTCACCTCCACGGTAATATGCAATTCAACGATCCTCGGTAACATTCTTCTGAACTTTTTTTATTTAATCCATTAAAAAAAGTATTTTAAAGCTAACCTCGCTCTAACTTTGTTTCTAATTCTGACCCCATTGTCCACGTCACGCGTTGTGACGTGGCAAAAACACATTGTCATGTCACGGGTCTCAGCGTGGCAAACAAGTGCTGTCACGCCGCATCTCTTGACGTGACAGGACTTACCTAAAAACGGACACATGTTGGCTTGAAGGGCTATCATGAAAATTTTGGCTACACCGTGGTACGTGGCGTGACAGGGTGTTTTTATCACACCGCGCGTTGTGACTTGACCAAATGAGTCAGAGTTGAAAATAAAGTTAGGGAGAAATTACCTTTAACATATTTATTAAAAATAGATTAAATATAAAAAAACTCCATTCTTCTTGCTCTCCTTGAGCTTGTGTGTGTGTTGCTGGCTGATTAGTCATCAACCCGTGCGGCGGCCTACATAAGTTGAATCAATTTTTTTGGTATTAATGATAAATTTTGGGAAAGAATGGATACATCAGTCATAGCTTGAAATTATAGTCGAAACTATTTTCACATTTTTATTGAGAATTTGTATTTATCTGGACGCTAATATTTTTGGAATCTTGACTTCAGAATTTCATTTAATTATTTTGATACAATATCTGTTTGCAATTTTTATATCCATGTTTGAACTTTTCGTACATATTCAAATTGGATTTGGGCACAATTTTTATATCCATGTTTGAGACTTTCGTAGATATTCAAATTAGATTCGGTCGCAATTTTTATATACATGTTTGAATTTTCGGACATATTCATATTCGATAATGGTAGGAGGCACGAGTTTGACTACGGCACGTTAGGTTGGGCATCTGATGTTTGCTATGACACTTCATTTTATGGCCTGTTTCTTTCTATGGATTTTCAATCCAAGCCGCAGGTTGTGTGAACTTATAATTCCATCAAGATGCTTACTTTTTCTATGATTGACATGGGAGTTTCTAGCCTTTTTTTTTTCTGCAATTAATATGGGAATTTCTACATCTTTACCTTCTAAGATTAATGCGGGGCTCCTAGAAGACCTTCTAATTAGTAAGGGCAAATTGTTTATATGTCACTGCAAATGTTTCGGATCACTAATCTACCATTGCAAAGTGACATCTCCCTTCTATACCATTGCAAAGTCGAAACCATACCTTCGTTAAATTTTTTCCGTCAATTTTTTTCTCCAAAATACCCTCATTACTTTCTTCTCCTTCCTCCATTTTTTTTCTTCCTTTCATGCTTCTCTCTCTCCTCCAGTTCACCCAATGTCGACGCCTCTCTCTGCTTGCGTGGCCGACGTTGCCCTGGCCAGTGGGCGAGCTCCTCCACCTCCACATACAGCCAACTCCCCTCCCCACCGCAGGCCCCCCTCGCCACGCCCCCTTCCTCCTCTCCCCTTCTCACCCTCCCCCTCCGCCTCCCCACCACCTCCGTGTTGCCCAGGGCCGGCGACGTGAGGGCGCGCGCTGGCACCATCGAGGCGCTGACCCTCGCACGCCTAGGCAGGGTCGTGGAGACCAATCGCCTCCCCTCCGACGTGCGCGACCACGCCATGGACGCCGTCGACCACTTCAGCGGTCACGTCACCATCGACGACATCACCTCTCGCGTCGACCTGTAGCTCACCTGAGCCACGTTGTCGCCATGGGTGAACCCACGCGAGCACGCCACCACCTTGTCCCGGCATCGTCGCCGTGATGGCCGACCTCTGACCACCCGAGATGCTTGCTGCGATATGGGCGAGCTTCGTGTGGTAGCTTGACCACCTCATCCCTGCGTCGTCTTCACTGTCGATCCTCACACTACCCTGTCGTCGCCGTCGGCAACAATGTTGTCGCTGGTGCCTTGATGTCCGAGTAGCGGTTGTCTCCCTCGATCGTGACGGCCCGCTCACAACTGGAGGCTGAGGAAAAGTGAGAGGAAGAAGAAGACAACAAGGGCAAAATAGTATTTGCAAAGCAACTTCACGACTTGACTAGTCAACAGTGACATAAAAGGGTATTGTTTCGACTTTGCAGTGGCATGTGAGGGAGATGTCACTTTGCAATGGCAGATCAGATATTCGAAACATTTGTAGCGGCATATGATTCTTTTTCTAATTAGTAAATATAAAGATAAGTCTACTGTAGCATCACAGTTACACAACAAAACGTTTATAATTTAATTTCACCTTCTCAAAATCAACACGTCTCATGCTAGATTAATTATAGTTTAACTAGTCAAATTCATAAGAGAAAAATCTAAAAATCGTTATAGTGTTCCAACGGTATAGCCTGTGGTCGTTCGATTAGAACTCTGTGGACACATCAGATTGCATCTCGAGAAGCTTCCCAAGTCTCCCTCTCTCGACATCTGCACATCCCCATTTCTCCCTTCTCCATCAATCCAGATTCTAGCAAGACCTTCATATTCCCATCTCTCTTCACGTAGCACCGATGACCTACGTATTCACCACTGGTGGCAGGCACCTAGCGAGGCGACGCGGCACCTATAGGCAAAGAAGCCGACACAACAGCAAGTGGGCGCGTCATTGGAGGTTGTGTTCCTTCCATCTACGAGGCCCGCAACCGTGTGGCCACGAGGGAGCACGGTGAGCAGCCGCGATGGCCCAGCGAGCATGGCAGGGAACGCAAGGCTATAGGCGGGCGCGGCAGAGAGCGGTCATTTGGTTGCAAGCGAGTGCAGCAGCGTGCGTCTTGCTGACGTTTTCGACTTGTGAAACTTGACTGAAACTCTTAAAACCTGCTTTAATCATTGAAACTTTTTGTACGTAACTCTCCAAAAATTGAAGTTTGTGTTGAAACTCAGTTGAATTCTTCTGAAACATGAAGTTTCAGCTTCCAAACTTGTGTTCTAGTTTTGAAACCCTCTGAAACGTGCTTTGAAACTCTATGAACTTTTAAACTCAATCTTGAAATGTGGCTAAAACTTGGTTGAAACATTGAAGTTCATTCGTGAAACTCAAAGCTTGAACTTGGAACTCGCTTTTGAGACCTCAAATTTTAGTTTTGAAACTCTTCAAACCTAAAGTTTCAATGTGTCAGTTTCTAAAACTTTTTTTTTTGTGAAACCTAATGTTTCAAACTTGAAATTTGCTGAAACTTGGGTCTTGAACTTGAAACTTATCGAAACCATCTGAAATATGGAACTTGAAACTCGCTAGAACTTGCTGAAACCTGTAGAACTAGAAATCTGAAAATTGTTGAAATGTATGAAACATATATCATGCAATGGAACTTCATGGAATTGCTATACCTTGGTTTGTTTGAAAAAAAATTTAACCTTGTTTCAAACTCTTTGGAATTCGCTGAAACTCTCTGAAGTGGGTATGAAAGTATGTGTAATTTTCATGAAACTCTTTGAAACATGTGTGAAACTAGGTGGAACTTGCATGAAACTTGAGGTTTAATTGAAGTTTCAGTTTCCTTCAATTTTGAAACTTGAAGTTTCATTGAAGTTTCATCAAAGTTTTAGTTTGGTCAGTTCTAAAACTTGAGGTTTCATCGAAGTTTCAGTTTGGACTATTTTGAAACAAAAGTTTCATCGAGGTTTCGGTTTTGAATCTAAAGTTTCGCTGAAGTTTAAGTTTCTGAAATTTGAGGTTTCATTGGAGTTTCATGAGGTTTCAACTGAAACCTCGTGAAACTCCATGAAACTACTGTACCGTTGGAAATGCATTCCAACGGTATAGCGCGGGCTAGCAGCTTCCAATTTATAAGGGTTATATATGAATGACATACACATATATAATCACCACACCATGGTCATCCAATGTCAATTTGTGTATATTTATGAGAAGATTCTTCACATTGGGGAAAAGTTACGCCTTGGTAGACCTATTCACAGGCGACCCAGTCCGCGGCTATCCGAGTCGGGCTTGGAACTGGTTTTTTGGCCTGAAAGCCCGTAAAATGTAATTAAAAAATGAAAAACTATTTTTTTAATTCCAGAAATGAATTAAATATTACTTTTTTTATTCAAAAAAGGATTAAAATAACATATTGAAATCGAAAAATCAATTTTCGGGCCAGACCGGGCCGGGCTCAGGCCTGTCCGTTTGAAACCGGGCTTTTTAAGCCCGGTCCGACGTTTGAATAGGTCTTCGCCTTGGTATCTTGTGGTGCTTTGGAGTGAAAGTATGAGAAATGACGGAGATTCTGTCACTAGATGTATAGTTCATCCTACATCACATGCAGTTAAACATTACTATCAATTTGTAAAAAAAGTATCTAAATTGGCCACATGAATTCGGTATACCTGATTCATTATCACATATACTTTCATAATATTTTATGATTTGTAACAATATACTATAATAGAAACCGGTCAAAATATATGTCCTATATTTAGTGATGGGGAGTAACTTTCTCCTCCTTTAGTCTTAAATTTCTCTCCCCAAAAGGCCAAAATAGAGGAAGAAAAGGCTGCATGCTTAAGCAAAATTTGCCTTGGTGTAATTTATTTTGTTTTCTTGTTACTGAGACTAAGCAGTGCAATATTTCCAATCGGACGTGTTTGATTAACAACAACGGTAAGCAACTTCGAAACTATCAGTTTTTCTATGAACACTTCCGAATGTGAAGATTCTGACGGCATTTTACGGCAACATGGATATCCCTTTCCCAGCTTTTTCCTCTTGCTTTTCACACGGTGCAATGTAAAGAGTATTTTGTTTATGATATTATTAGGTTCCTGAAGGGCTTCGAGAGCATGTTACCTCATCCAGGAAAGCACAGGTTGAATGGTAGGAGCACATCCCAAAAGGCTTATGAACACTTGTTAGTTTTATAATAATTAGCACTTTTCGTATACCAAATGCATCCAAAGTTGCTTTGATTCCTCATATTTCAATATAAAGCAGGCTAGTGACTAAAAAGCCGGTACTGACTTGGATTGCTGCAATCCAAATGCTTTTTTAACTTTTCTTGACGGGAAATTTCTCTTTCGACTTTTCTAATGACAAGTCTTCCATACTTACCCCAAAGTTGAAATGAACTGTACTTTCGAGTGGAACGCAGGCAAAGAAACAAGGCAATCAGTAAGCTCAATCCGTACAGATTTACTGTCTTAGCTAGTGAGAGAGAAAAATGTGTAAAGGGAAGGAGCAAGAAGTAGAGTAGTAATTGACATATCCAAGTAGTACGTAGCTGCGGTTAGTGTTTTTATGAAACAGCTTTTAAGGCTAATTAATTGTCCGATTAACCGTCGGCGATGGGTAAGCCATCCCTTGTAGCGTATTAATTGCGTATTTAGCAATCTCGAATGATTACTTGGATACTAAATCCAATTAGTCAGCCATCTTTCCCGTTTATACCATAAAAGCTTATTTTGGCATGATCCTCGCAATATTACTAGTTCTAAATTATGATTAACAATGATCTTGGTAGACACTAACCTAAGTAGCGATTTCTTGTATTTTCAGAACTGTATTTCCAGTCACAGTGAGTTTAAAATACCTTAAAACTTACATATATACTAGTGATAGCATCATCATAATATTGATGATTTTAAATTTGTATGCGTATATTGTTAAGAACACATTTTGCTAAATTTTAATTAATTGGCCACATAACGACTAATCACTTAGCAATACTGCATACTTCAGATAAAAATTCCATTTCTCTAAACAAAATAAAGGGAATAGTTTTGACCTTTTACTTTGAACAAGAACAGGTATAGGAAGATGTTGGAGGCATATAAGGATAAACAAACCCCACCCAGGACATCGGCAGAGGCTGCCATGCTAGTTGCTACAGCCCTGAGCAGGATCCAAAGAGCTAATTTGGAGGTAAAATTTCATTTAAGTAGAAGCGAGTACAAAGTGTTATTTGGAGGTAACTTGTTTCTCCATTTTTTACGATTCTGAAGTAGTTCAACAGGATGTGTTAAAAAAATGAGACTTTAATCATTGGTGATGTGTAGTATATATTTAAGTACAAGTTTGCAGACTTTGTCAAAAGATTATGTCAATATTTCAGCTGTTCATATTACTATTTTTTTTATCCAAACCAGTAGTAGCTAAATCCTTAAACATCCAGGAAATTCTCTTTAGTTTGCATTGTATTTGTTGTTACAAGTGACAGTATTTGTTCAACTCACTCCTCATGGAAACAATGTTTGCTCCTCAGGGTGTTCTTGCATTTTATGGCTTCCCAATCCCGACAATCCCCGCAGCAGCAGCAGGAAGCAATCCATCCTCAATACCCAAGGGTGTGCAGCTCGTGCTAAACACTTTGCCGGTCAGATACGAATCATACGACCAACCATCCCCAACAAAAGATTTTGAACAGTGCTTTACATTCAACACTGGAAAATGATGATTCTCACCGATCACCACTCTCATCAGGTTAACGCAAAGCACATTGTAGATGGTGACGGCTTCACCGCTTATGTCGACACAGTGGATCCAAGGGAATCAGCAAATGTGCCACTGGAAGTTCGTCAGGATTTCACTGCATGGTCCCAAGCACGCGACCGTAGGAACTACAAAAGGGCCAAGGCTCTTCATGATAGACTCCAAAAGGCTGAATATAAGTATGCAAACTGAACCATTCCCACTTCCCAGCCTCAAGCTCTTATAGCTCACCAATCAATGCAGCACAAATGCCTTGGGTTTCAGGATTCTGATATATATTCAGCTTCGCTTAAATTGGATTCCATCTCTCTGGGGGGAAAAGGGAAAGGGTCTTGCCTAAAAAGCTCAATAAAATAATATTAGAAGCTGTTTGTAGAATATGTTGGCACTTGCATATTATAGAACATTGTAGGAATCGTTTAACTAAAAATGGTACTAGTTGTAGAAAAATTACTGCACCAGAACAAACGTTACTCTGTCAGCAACTAGTAGAACATCCCTCTCTCTGAAAAACATTGGCAGAATAGTAGAGCATATTTAGCAGTCGTCATGATGATGCAAATTGAGCATTGGATGTATTTCTATTTTCTACACAAGTCGAAATAAAGACATACATGGTCTGCAAATCAGCTAATATCACCAGATCTGGGGCCAATGTTACATCAGTTTTTATCAAGTTGTTTAATCGTATTTATACTTGTTTTATTTTGAATCGCATAAAAGCATACCACACTAACATCTATGAGCAGGATAGTAGCCACTTCGGGCGGTGAGGTCCTTGCAAAGAAATACCGAATCAGAATGAGGTATGACACTGCAGCTCAACGGCAATCAGATCATACGTACACTGCTACTGCTGTAAAGTGTGTGAGCTTCGTGAGTTAACTAACAGGGGCATTGATGCGCCGGAGATGCAAATGCAATACGGAAAGGAGTCGCGAAATGCGCTCGTGAAACTTATCGCCGGGAAGAGTGTCACGCTGCACGTTTATGGGCAGGACCAGTATGAGCGCCACGTCTGTGATGTCTACTGTGGTGGCGTGTTCATCCAGGTGAAGCATGCAGAAACTATCTACCAGCGCCGGCCGGCCTCCTGTGCCCGCTACGCTGGTTTTACTGCTCTAGTCTTGATACGGGTGATTGTGCATGCCCTAATCTTTCAGGAGCAAATGCTGAGGAAGGGTCATGCATGGCATTTCAAGAATTACGATAAACGCCCAGAATTTGCAAAGGTAAGAAACTATATATGTACTATATTTAGACGTCTTTTGGTATATTCCAACTTGTAGTTTGAAAACCTGGAACACTCTTTAATTTACTACTTGAACTTGCTTAAACCTTAAGTCATGCTTACAAAGTACAAACTATAGGTTAGCATCTACAGGGGCAAATCTTGTGTAAACCATCAGCTAGCTAGGTGCATCCATACAAACCACTTTGCTTTGCGTACCAAATCAACGCTAAACGAAGTGCTCCCTCCGGTTCACAAAAACTAGTCGTTTGGACATCGACACAGTTATCAAAATGCAACTTTAACCACTAATTACTATTGTGAAATATTAGTAAACCCAATAAAATTATAATATTATGAAAGTGCCTTTAATTTTGAGATGAATCTACACATATAATTTCCATGTATCTAATCTAAGGGCATCTTTAGTGTATTGAACCGATGTCGATTTAAAGTCATGACACGTAAGCATTCTAGGAACTGAGCTTATTTTTCTCCAATGTAATTGAACCGATTCTACTAATAATTGGGACTCACGTTACATTAAAAACCATAAAATAATAATATTCTCTCTCAACCGTACTCTCTCCTATGTAGTTGTTTAATGCTTTGAATTGACTCCCATATGTACAATAGTGTGACGTCAGCTGTCTGTAAGACTTGACACGTAGGATATTAGATGACGTGGATGAGAGAGAGGGAGCATAGAGAATTGAGCCATCTCTCATGCAGTAGTTAACTGTAACACAAGAAACAAGACACATTATACATGAAGGAGTTGTCTATAGAGACACAACCCATTGCAGAGGCTGTCTTTAGTGCTGTCTATAGATGACATGGAGATGTACTATAGACATCAGTTTTCTATACCATTGTACATGCCACCAATTCCATACATTGTTTTGTTGGAATGGACCTATCCAATGTATTGAATCGATTCAATGCCTTCTCTTTTCTCATTTGAACTGGCTAAAACAAAACATTGGAAATGGTCTAAATATTCAAAAAAAAAATATCAATAGCCAAAGTTTTCAAGGTTTAACTGCACGTATTCCAAAACTTTTTTTTTGAAACGGGGGAGTAGCTTGTATGGTAGCAGCTAGCTCATGGTTTGCAGTTGCACTAGACATGTCCTCAACATTTAATGTTAAATTATAGCTCTACAGTTCGTAAACACGATTTAGAAAATAAAAGTGTTACGCTATCCAAATTCCAAACTCAGAACTATACCTGCATATGGGTGTCTTTTTTCCCCCCATGGGTATGGCGGCTGACTGTGAAGTGGGAGAAAAAAGCGCGAGCTGCACGCGGAGGGCTTTGGGCGTATGACAACCCTGAGGAGCCGTGGGACTGGAGAAAGAAGAACAAGCGCAGTGCATGAGAAGGTCGCCATTCAGGTGTATTGATGGAGCTGAATCTCGAGTGGTCAGCTCATGAATGATCTGAAAGACAAGGTTTGGTAATGAGGTTCTTGAACAGCTTGGTGCAAATTATAATGTATAAAAAATGTACTGCATGCATGCCAAATATTGCAATAATTAGACACCTCCCTCGTGACACCACCTTTGACTACTCGCGTCGGTCGAGTACTGAGGCAGTCTGATTCTCTGACGTACTCGGACCATTGTCGGGCGAGGCTAGGGACGACACATGGGGTATGCCCTAAGAGGGGGTCACTAGTAGATATTTGTTCCTCTAAAATTCAGTCATGCCATGTAAATATTAATTTTTGTACAACTATTATTATGCTAGTCTCGTGTTTCGATATCTCTTTTTTACGTGCAAACCGCGACCACGTGATGGAGTCTGCATTGGGACACTCTACACCACCTTCTTTCTACGCCTTCACTCCCCTATGCCAGCTTTATAGAGCAATATGACAATACACTGCGACGCTTACTTTTCAGAGTTAGCTTTGCACAGCGATGTGACCCAACGAGTTAGTTTTGCGCAGCGACGTAACCCGACGAGTCATCTTTGCGCAGCGACGTGACCCGATGAGTCAGCTTTGCGCAGCGACATGACCCAACGATTCTCCTCAAGGCCGTTGCCTCACAGACGCGAATTACTTTCATCCGAATTAAATTCAGTCGCGTACACAGTGCCCGCTCGGCAAATAAGTACTACTCCATCCACGCCGGGTTCTCCTGCATCCAGACTTCAATACAATCTCGCTCAGATGAAAAAGCACTTGGAGGAGATCCGCGAACTGCAAATAGAGTATGCGGCCCAGGAGGAACAAATGGAGTGTGCCAGGAGGCCATCTCCCCGTAATGACGCCATCCCCCGTAGCAGCAACCCCTACCAGAACATCTCAACTGAGCATTCACCGCAACACTCGCCCGAGCGGGAGACGCCGCCCCTCTGTTGGTGCAGGGACAGATGCAAGTTCTTCAAATCCAAGCACCGGCTTAGCCTGGGCATGCGTTATTAGGGTTGCGCGAACTACTCCTGCGACTATCCCGACCGCCGTTGGGACACAAGCCGCTATTGACAGTCGATAAGGACAGGTTACAGTATGTTTTCCTACTATTTCTCTTTCAAAGTACGCACTAACAACCTCTCCTGTCTACCCGTAGTCTTTGAATCCGCTATGTAACTACCACAATTGGACCGACCTAGAGATTCACCTACACGACCAGTGGACTCTCGACTGCGAGGAGTAGGATGCCAACAGGGACCGCGAGAGGAGGAAGAAGGAGCACCGCACCGAAGAGCACAACGAGCATATCCGACAGGAGACGCGGGCCCATCTAGAGGCGTGCAGGCGCAGGGAACGCGAGGCTCACGAGAGGGAGCGCGAGAAAAAGAGGGAAATAGTGGACGAGACCAAAGCGGCCACTGAGGAATACAATGCCGAGCTCGCAAGGAAGGGAAAATGGCCCCGGTACACGCAGTAGTCTGACCCTCTTCGTCCATATGCTTCATGTATTTCTAATTCCCTAAAGGCATGCATGTACCATCCTTGGTTCGTTAGGCTGCGTGCCATATAACCCCCTTGTCCGATCAACTGTCGTGTTGTTATCATTACGCCATTTCTCCAAAATTGTCCAACATGTATGAGTTCTCTAGCGTATCGCAATATCACTTACCTTCCTACTTACGAACCATTGATACCTCAATCGTCCTCACAATATTCTTCAGAAATTCACCGTACTACAACAACATACGATGATCACAAAATGTTATTGCGAGTCTAACATATTTCGTACCGTTCAAAATCTGCGAAAATCACAGACACACCAACCAGTTTAGGGTTTAGGGTTCCTGTCGCCAGTTGAACTAGCGACAGCTTCCTATCAAGACCGCTAGCTGTCAAGACATGTATATCACCAAAATATAACCCAAGATGTTTACATACAAGCACATCTCCGGAAAGCTATCCATTGTCGCTGTTTAATAGAAGATAAGTATGAAAAATATAGCATATTTGGGATATCCCACAATGTCCTCTAAACCGCTAATATACCTTACGTTATCGCGACGAGAGCTAAGGCGCAAGATGAGGAGTACAACCGTGTATGAATTCCCTGATGCATCGCAATAACACTCACATTTCTACTTACGAATCATTGATACCTCAATCGTCCTCACAAAATTCTTCAGAAATTCACCGCACTAGAACAACATACGACGATCACAACATGTTATTGCGAGTCTAACAGATTTCGTACCGTTGAGAATCTACAAAAATCGCAAACAGACCAACCAGTTTAGGGTTTAGGGTGTTCCTACTCCATGTCATCAGTTCAACTAGCGACAGGTTGTTGTCGCCAGTTCAACTGGCGACAGGAAGATTGAACTGACGATAGGGAGCTGTCGCCAGTTGAACTGGCGACATAGACCTATTTTTGTAATTTTTTTGGGGCAGCTATTTATTTTTGTAATTATCTTTTAAAATAATATTATTTAAAAAAATTCCAAAGATTTCTATATAAAGTCACGCGGGGTGGTCATAAAGAATACAAGCCACAAACCAACTTATCCAAAGCAAGAGGCGCATGACATGATTGAATGCTATGTTATTCTTTAGCACTATATTCTTGTATAGGACAAAGATCCAAGAATCCTAAAAGGTTTGAGAGGGTTGTGAGAGAACGATAATCTCTTGTAGTCTTTTGAGGTTATACTTAAGGAATTTACGATCGACTTCGCCAAAATTTTATGTCTGGTTGCGATTATTTCGTCATTGTTATTAGGTTCTCTCTAAGGGATTCATCTACTTCGTTCTTGATATCGTGTAAGCTCGTGCCGTATCTTGCAACCCAAAAGAGATGCTGGTATAATATTGAGTCTCCCCTTCCTGTAGAATAAAAAAAGGTTGTATTAAAGTTTCAATCGGTTAATAACATTGTAATTGTCTCTGATCCGATCTAAGGCCGTTGTGCATAAAAATGGGTATCATAGTATAACAGAGGGAGCGAGCGTAGAAGCGGACTTGAGGGCGAGTGGGAAGGTGAGATGGGAGGGGCTGGCATGGAAGGAGTGGAGGTGGAGGTAGAGGTCCGAGGAGGATAGGGCATGGAGGAGTGGGCTGAGGTGGGCGAGGAGGTCGTTGGATTCGCTAGCTACTTAAGATACGTGCATTATCTATGGGATTGTGATCCTTTGTATTGAAGGAGTCAATACAGATGATCTAAAGTGTATGACATTAGGAACTATCTCCGCCGTTCGATCAAAAATAAAAGGCCGAGATCAAGCGCTACGGTGTTTTCTCGCTACAGTACTTTCTGTTGCTGCTGCGTCACTTTGCTACGGTACCACGTCATAGCACTGTTTACTGTTTCACGGAAACACTGTTTGCATGATAGACCTCGCAGCGGTAACTGTTTCAGAATGTCTAAGACTCTAAGTAGCATGAGAGGGCAAAGCTGCGTTTCATCATGCACCGACATTTCTGTATCACAAACCCATCTTGATTCATCTCCATACTTATTATTCTTTCAGATTTCTTTATAGGTTCAGATTTCATTACTCTCTTCTCTCTCTCTTTCGTTTTTGGTTGGGGTGGGGGTTTGTTATATCTCAGAACATCATATTATCTGCTGGCATATGTTTTTTTTTTTTTGAAACAGAAATAATACTTTGTTTTTATAGAAAGCTAATATCTAAAATACAGACAGCAACAGTACCCAACTGGGGATACCAGTTTACCAAGATCATCCTACTAGAACAAAGAAACACCAAACACCAACTAACAGACACCACAGGATGTCAACAATACAGGACACCAAAATAGAAACAACGAACTAGCTAATTAGACTTCATCGCAAAAATTTTTAAGCCAGCCTTCAAGCGTCATCAGCACATCTTCCAGACCTTGACGATCCTCCTTTCTGATTACCACCCTCCAACGCTGCAAGCATGACATAAATTTGAATACAACTTCAGATGGCTGCTTAGGGAAAGATCTTTCGATCGCCATCTTATTTCTGATTTTTCAAAACGTGCAAGCCATAGCTGCAAAACTGAATAAGTATATATTGTAATTATTAATACCCCGCAAGTCTAGCCAATTAAGATGGAAATCTTCAAGAGAATCTGGACATCTCCTCTAACCGAAAGCTTCCATGCAACAAAACCAAGCAAACTTAGCAAGAACACAATGAAAAAGAACATGATTCGCATCATCCTGCACCCCACACAGGATACAATTCACCTCCCCTTTCCAATTTCTAGCTTTAAGCTGATCAGCTGTCTGAATTCTATTATGATAAGTTTGCCACAAGAAGATTTTAACTTTGAGAAAAATCTTACTGGACCAAAGCTTTTTTATTCTATTGTCAACAACCCCACCAAAGGTCAAACTCCTATAAAGAGACTTCATAGAAAATTGACCTTTACTTTCCAAACACCACACCATACTGTCCATCTCCCCATTCAGATCCACCCCTTCAAGCCGATCCTTGAGAATACCCCATTATCTTCCTTCTTCCTTCCCAAAATTCCTATTAAAATGAATACACCAGGTTTCTCTCACCACACAGTCGGCTACTTTGATAGCTGTATCAGAGCAAATATTATATAACCGAGGGAAACTGATCTTAAGGGGGCAATCATCAACCCAGATATCATTGCTGGCATATGTTCTTGTTCTTGTTTAGTTTAAAAGACAATTCATATGCTTGTTGATCATAGCACCATTGCGAAATTAGTTTCTGAAACACAGGATACACTGAATAAACTGAAACAGACAGATATATGGTATTAGAGCTTTACTATTTCCAAACTGCAATTGCAGCCGCAAATTACAAATGCACAATTCCTTCTGAATCTTGTGCACCTTTATGTCAGCATGTATATCTGACTATATACACACCGAACTCCAAAGAATGGACTCCCTCTTGGACCAACAAAAATGAAGAAAGAGGAGTGATCTACAGCATCTACATCCTATCTGCATTTGCAATGTCTCCCTAATGAATAAATCCCTTTGTGTACAAAAGAATGAGTAAAGACAGCAAGGTGACCACATTGAGCAGTTTCTTCACCTTCTCGACCCTCCAACTTCCATCAGAAAAATCTGTCAATGAACTAGGCTCAACATCTTCCACCAATTCTCGATTCGACGACGCCAACTTAGATTCTTCTTCCACCCTCACCGATATCGGAACAGGCGAATCGATCATCTCATCACGAACAACACTGCATTTTTCAGATTTATCACCTTCCACTTGCACCACCACAGCCTGAATAACTGGTGGAACCATTATTTCATCATGAACAACAACCATATGGTCGTTTGATCTTGATCCCTGTGACACCGCAATCGTGTCAGATGCACGGAATTCAGCATGATGGTGTGACGCCAACAACGCCTTCTTCTCCTCATCATCATCGACCACTTTCCCGTAGAAGCTCTCGCCGTCGATATCGTAGACGCTTGCAGTGCGCACCTCCTGTGCCAGTGCGCACGGCCAGCAGAAGAGCCACCGGGCGTAGTCCGTCAGCGCCTTCGATCCGCAGCACGCCCTGCTCCCCGGGAGCCCAAACTTTTTCCTCGTCTGAATCCTCCAGTACCCGCCGTAGAGCAGCCCGCACACGCAGAGCAGCACCCCGGCGCCGCCAACCATGTCGCCGATGACCATGTCGTGGATGTGGAGCGCCGAGACGCCGAACACCCACAGTGGCGCGAAGCACAGCAGCACGAACGTGGCAATGTGCACGTACATGTTGCCGAACCCGAGCCTCTCCATGTTCCACCCAAAGACGCAGAAGGTGCAGAAGAGTGAGAGCCACCCAGCCGCCGCGTCGCCGCCGCAGTCGAACATGCCGCCGGCCCACTCCGGCTCAATCACGATGTGCCCCGTGGTGGGGCGTTGGGTCACCGAGACCGCGTCGGAGCACGCGAGGTCGCACTGAAGGCCTTTTCCCAATGGGCTGCACACGGTGTACACGACGGCGACGACCGGCGCGGCCACGCCCAGCACGAAGAAGCCGTTCTCGACGAGCTCTGGTCGGGATTTCTTGGTGTAGCCCCAGTAGAGCCAGCAGAGCACGTACTGGCAGGCGACGGTGAGGTGGAGCAGCGCCAGCACGACGGCCATGTGGGCGCGCTCGGCGGGGCGCGGGCCGGCGGCTTCATTGCAGTAGGCGGCACGGAGGTCGGCGGCGTCGCCGGGCCGCCAGCGGCAGAGCAGGAAGAGGTGGTGGCAGAGGGCGGGGTGCTGGTAGAGGCTCATGAGCGTGAAGAGCGCGTTGAGCACCTGGTTGTTGATCTCGATCCAGTGGTTCCTCGACGCCGCCGTTGGGAACGCCTGGTCGAGCAGGCCGAGGAGGAGGAGCACGAGCATCCCGCCGGAGACGCCGACGCAGAGGAGCCAGAGGATAAGCGCGATGTTCATGGGGTTCTTGATCCATTCCTTGCACGTCGAGCGCACAGAGCTCCAGTCGACGGCGACGCTTCCGGCGGACGGGTCGTCGGCTTCGCCGGGTTTTCCTCGCCAAAAATTGAGCTGCCTGAGCGAGACCGACCGGTGAGGCTTGTCGAGGAGGTGCTCGGCGAGCGGCGCCACCTGGACTCGGTAGCTGCTGAGCCTCGGGATGTGCACGCCGGCGTCGGCATCTTGTGCAGTTTGCGCGTTGCTGTCACAAGAAAGAAGCATTGCAACTGAAGCGCCCCTGAACCTGAAGGAGAGAAAACTTCAGTACGACTTAGATTACAACAATCTGACCCCCAAAAAAACTTTGGGATGTTCGATCAAGATTGTTGATTTGAGTAGTCTAATTGCTTGCTATCAGGGCAAGGGATTAATGTTGCAAGGATCCAAAATTGCCCAAGAAAAGAAACAGATACTAGCAAAGCCTCCCTGCAAAATCAGAAATTTCGGTGCCCCATATATTGGTTTAGCCTATGAAACATCGAGTAACTAGCTCCAGGAATCTACGAAGAATGGCGCAAAGCAGCATTAAGGCGACCTCAAGGAACCTAAAGAGATCAAGAACTCCTCAGTACGGAGAAAGAGAGAGACTGTAATTTGTTTCAGGGCTGAACAACACGCAAGGAAATAAAAGGCTCACCTTGAAGAAGAATGGAGCCTTGATGCAAGAAGAAGAGGAAGGAGGAAGAAGAAGAATGGAGTCTTAAGCAACTAACAAGAGAGGCTTCATGAGCCATGGGCAATCCTAATTGGAATTTTAAATGCGTTGATGATTGACAGTGAATCAGTGCTGATGCGTGTACCGAGTCGATTTTGGAAAAACAATGGCATCTCTGAGACTTTAGAATCCATCAGTTTGGGTTGCCTTGAGATGGTCAGACTTGGCCGGTTGCCACTAGTGCTAGTACTCTTCTGCTTCTCCGGCTAATTTGGAACGCAGCAAAGTCAATTCGGAGCTCCAGAATCCCACACAAATATTAATACCTTACCAACCATGTTGCGTGTTCAGCTGCCGCACTGGACTTCGGCAGATTTGACGCACAAGACCCTGTCATTCTATTTCATTTTCAAGAAGATGGAAAGTGACGGGAAATACAATTAAGAGGCTTCCTCCATTTCTTTGTTTTCTATTTAAATTACGATGGTGCGGGCGTGGGAGACTAGGCGGCCACTAAGGACATGTACAACTATAATATAAATAATTGTTGTCTATAACATCTCTTTATATTATCTATAGATAGTACTATAGACGACTTATATAATGAGCTGTCTTTTTACATATCTCTATAGACAGATTCTTCATATACAATATGTCTTATTTCTTGTATTACAGTCAACTACTGTATGAGAGACGGTCTAATTCTTTAGGCCTCCCTCTCTCGTCCACACCATCTCGTATCCTACGTGTTAAGTCTTACAGATAGCTGACCTCACACCATTGTACATACTCTTACCGTCAGTGCACTGTACAAACAGAAGCCAATCTGGCATAATCCATGAGAAACAGTAATACTCCCTCAGTTCAAATAAGCGTCCAACGTTTTAAAATACGTGCGGTCAAACTTTTCTAACTCTAACTAATAATATAAAAAAAAACTATTTAGATTTATCACTAGAGAATAATATCATTAGATTTATCATGATAAATATTTTCATAATATAATAATTTTTCACTAATGTAATCATACGAAAAAAGTGATCGTTGAAATTGGATATTAGAGATCATACCGATGTCGAAACGATGTAAATTCTTGAACGGATAGAGTATTTATTATTCTTCCCACCTGCTATCTCCTATAGCAAAGCTGGATGTGACCTCAACCAGGATTTTTGCCTCCTAATTTAGGTTGAATGATGAACATGTTATGAATATTATGTATATATTCATAAGATCCAATGAGCAATATATATAGGGAGTACAAGGGGATATGCCATATACAAATAAGAAAATACAAAAATGCATATATAGAAATACAAAATGATTCTTATTCTAACACCCCCTCCCCCTCAAATTCATGGTGAATCACACACGCTTAGTTTGGAGAGAAAATACAAATATTGTACCCTAGTCTGTGGCTTCATGAAGAAGTCGGCAATATGTAACCCTGAGGGCACAAACTGTAAAGCAAGGACTCCCTCGTGCACCTATGAGCGAGTGTATGAAGCATCCATACTAATGTGCTTGGCGAGCTTATGCTTCACTGGATCACAGGCAATACTGATAGCACATGTACCGTCAGACAAAAGAGTTGTAGGTCCCATCACAAGCACTCCAAAATCTGCAAGTAGCCACCTCAACCAAGTAGCCTCTGCTGTTACTGTTGGCATAGCTCTCAACTCAGCCTCTGCACTCGAACAGGAAACTGCAGTCTGCTTCTTTGTCTTCCAAGCAACTAGGGAGGAGCAAAGAAAAACACAGTAAGCAGAAAGGAAACGATACTCAGAAGGATCACTAGCCCAGGTCGTATCGGAGTACGCCTGAAGCTATAGTAAGGTGGAGCTAGGGAAAACAAACGACGAGAGATAGTCCCACGCAAGTAGTGAAGAACAAGAAGAAGGTGACTGTAGTAAAGATGGGTAGGACGAGCTAGGAACTGACTCAAGATATGAACATCATAAGCAATATCAAGACGAGTGCTCACAAGATACACCAAACTCCCAACAAGATGGCGATATCGAGTAGGATCCTCAAGAAGATCACAATCAATGGCACGAAGCTGTAGGGATAGCTCCAATTGAGTCTTAGCGGTGTGAGTGTCAGTCAGACCAGACCGATCAAGAAGATCCTAGACATACTTCTACTAGGAGACCTCAATCCCAAGAAAGTACGTTAGTGAACCAACATTAGTCATCAAAAACTGCTCATTGATATGCTTCTTCACATACGTGATGAATGAGAAATCATCACCAGTAATGAGCATACCATCAACATATAGAAAAAGCAGTGTCCTACCCCCAAAAGAGACATGGACAAAAAGAGTAGAACCGTGGGAACTGACAGTGAAACCGACAGCAGTAATCACTGAGGTAAAACGCGCAAACCAGGCATGAGGAGCCTGTTTGAGGCCATAAAGAGCACGACGAAGACGACAGACGTGCCCATCGAGAATAGAATACCCAGGTGGTGGCTGCATATAGACATCTTCATGCAAAACACCATTAAGAAAAGCCTTAACATCCAGCTGAGAGATAGATCATTGGCGAACAAAAACAACCGCAACAAGAGTGCGAATAGTGGTCATATGTGCAACAGGGTCAAAAGTCTCATCATAGTCACGACCGTACTCCTGCTGAAAGCCGCGAGCCACAAGACGAGCCTTATAGCGCTCGATAGTACCATCAGACCGGGTCTTAATCTTGTACGCCCACTTGCACATAATAGGACGAGCATGCACAAGTGTTGATACAATACCCAAGTCTACGTGCGTCGAAGAGCATCAAGCTCCTCTTCCATAGCAAGCTGCCACTCAGAATGAGGAACAACCTCATAATAAGAACTAGGCTCAGTGACAGAGAGAGCATGAGCTATCGGAGCAAATCCAAGATGATCAGAAGGTCGAAGGGATGTTCGATCAAGAAGGACGTAACGGGGAGCATCATTAGGAGGATCAGATGTGGGTATCGGCAAGATACCAGGAGAGGAGACTAGTGAAGGACAAGGACGCCTGTAGTAGTGAATACCATAGAAAGGAAACAGTTGTGCTGCAGGAACAAGAGACGGTGCTGCAGGAGGCCACACCAGAGGCGAAGGTACAGAAGGAACCACTGGAGGCAGACCAGGAGAAGACTGTGATGTGGAGAAATGGGTGAAGAGTCAGAAAGAGACAACCATAAAATCGACTCAACGGTGGAAACATGACAAGGAGCCGAATCTCGATAGAAGAAAGGTCAAGATTCGTCAAAGACAATATCTCATGAAATCCTGATCTGTCGAGCAGAAGAATCAAAGCAGCAATAACCCTTATACTCAGAACTATAACCAAGAAATACACACTCAACTGACAGTGATAGGAACCCGTTGGGTGTTAAAAAAAACAAACAAAGTGGGGATGGTTCTATGGTTAGAAACAATGCTAGATTGGTAGATCAGGGTTTTAGCCAAGTTGAGGGGTTAGACATTGATGAAACCTTTGCTCCTGCTGCTAGATTAGAAGCCATTCGTATTCTGCTTATATTTGCTGCATCTAAGGGCTTTAGGATGCACCATATGGATATCAAGAGTGCATTTCTGAATGGTTACATAGGGAGGAAGTGTAAGTTAGGTAACCCCTAGGCTTTGAGAATCCTAAGCATCCACATCATGTCTTTAAGCTATCTAAAGCCTTGTATGGTCTTAAGCAAGCCTCTAGAGCCTGGTATGATATACTTAAGACGTTCTTACTTAAGAATAACTTAGAGATGGGTAAGATAGACAAGACCTTGTTCATTCTTAGGAATGGTAATAACTTTCTGCTTGTTCAGATTTATGTAGATGATATTATCTTTGGTGGTTCTTCTCAAAGTCTTGTTTCTAGTTTTTCTGAGACCATGTCCAGGGAATTTGAGATGAGTATGATGGGAGAGCTCAAATACTTTCTAGGGCTTCAAATCAAGCAATGCAAGGAAGGAATCTTCATCCATCAAATGAAGTACACCAAGGATTTGCTCAAGCGCTTCGAGATGAGTGACTGCAAGCCGATCACCACTCCCATGGTGACTTCGACTGCCTTGGATCCAGACGAAGAAGGAGAAGGCGTGGATCAACACGAGTACCGCAACATGATCGATTCCCTCCTTTACCTGATGGCCTCAAGACCGGACATCCACTTCGCGGTCTGCCTCTGTGCGAGGTTTCAGGCGTCTCTGAGGATTTCCCATCGCCAAGCCATCAAGCACATCTTCAGGTACCTTCACTCTACCTTCCAGTATGACATTTGGTATTCCTGCTCATCTTCCTTGTCCATTCGAGGGTTTTCTGATTCTAATTTTGCGGGTTGTCGGCTAGATAGGAAGAGTACCTCAGACATTTATCACTTCTTAGGCACTTCTCTCGTCTCTTGGTCTTCTTGGAAGTAGTCTTCTGTTGCTCAATCCACTACAGAAGCTGAATATGTAGCTGCCACTAGTTGCTATAGTCAGATTCTATGGATGGTGTCCACCCTTAAGGACTATGGGTTAGCTTTTGATAGTGATCCTCTTCTCTGTGATAACACTTCTGCCATTAATATTGCTAAGAACCCTGTGAAATATTCTAGGATCAAGCACATCGATATTCGTTATCACTTCCTTAGAGACCATGTAGAGAAGGGTCATATTGTGCTAGAATTTGTGGAGTCCAAGGCTCAGTTAGCTGATATCCTCACAAGCCTTTAGACTCAACTAGGTTTGCCACCTTGAGGAGTGAGTTAAGGGTAATTTACCCCTATGGGTTGGTTTGAGGGGAAATTGTTTCTCTTCTGAGCTCTCCCTATTCAGCTGATCTTTCCTTGATTTTTTCTGAAATTGCTGATCTTTTTGATCTTTTTAGGTTTTTAAGTTTTTCTTACATCTCATTGTATCATATTGCATTCATATAAAAATCACAAAAAGATGCATTATAATATAAACTTTACTGCTTGTCTTTTAAAATAATGAAGTTTTGCTTATTACTCTTTTGAGCTTTAGTGTTTCAATTTTTGCTCAGCTCCATGTCTAGTTCTTTGACTTGCTAGAATTATCGTGCTTTCACATGTATAGCTAAGTCTTTGCTAAAAATGAGCTAGAACTTTAAGACAACTTGAACTAAAAATTGTAATTTGTGGATCTCTTAGCTAGTTGCACAATTAGTGATCGTTTTCTGACACTAGCCCTGTCAAAATTGCTTTGTTAGCTCTTGAATCTAATATTGAACATTTCTTGAGCTTCTTGTTCCTTTGTGAATATAAAATTTCTCTTGTTCAAAATAAAAAATCAAATTTCAAAATTCTCATATGGTTAAATTGTGCTAAATTATTCTTACGAGACTGCTTGTCAAAGACATGAACTTGGAGATAGTTTGATGATCCAGACGATCTCATGGGTACTACTTGTGAAAATTAACATGAACCTCAAGATTTCTCGCCCTAGTTGAAGCTTAGGAAGAGTTTGTGGATGGCTCCTAGTCCAAGATCTTCTTCACTAAGATAGACCTTTAATCAACATCAATATTCATTGCAAATGAAAATTGTTGTAAAAATTGGGTGATTAAGGTTCTTTGAGCAAAATGATTCAATTTAGGACGTTTTGTCTCTAGGATGGTCGTTGTTAGCTTCTTGATATCACATTGATATTCTGACATGGCCATTATCACTTTAGGATCCCTATTGATGAACTTGCTAATTTTGAAGTTTTGCTTAAATTGTTACAATTCATCGTTTTATCTTGAGCCTTTTAGCTTAGTTTTGATATATACGTCTTAACATGATCTTGCTAGCGCTTTCAGGTCTGATGTGTATTGAGTAATAGTAGAAATGCTAGCTTGTTCTTTTGGGTAATCTCCAAAGCTTCTTGTACTAAAAATTGAAAAATACAAAAATGAAGTCACTCCATTGCATTTCATGCATGCTCTTTCTTATGTTTTTCCTCATTTCTGCATTTGTCATCTCCGAATGAGAGAAAGACGTGATTCATTGATGGCTCCATTGTCAAAGGGGGAGAAGATATAGCAAAAATGTTAAAAGGGGGAGCTATTTGGAGAAAAATGGAGAAAATATGAAATTTTGAAAAATGATGATCATAGTGAGGGGGAGTATCTAATTTGCATTCTTATTATCTTATTGCCATTTCTGAACTTGAATTGCAATTCTTAGAACCTCACAATGATCAAAGGTCAAATTGAACATTTGTTCTTTTATATGGACCTTAAGCGAGATCTTTGACTCTTCTCTAGAAATTGAAGCATTCTTGCTTTCTTTTATCTTATCTTGCTTGCCTATGCTAATCTGAAGTCAACTTAGTCATTCCATTGTGTTCTCTTTCTTATGGACTAAGTTGTGCCTTTGCGCGAAAACGTTGAGTTTTTCTATTTTCAGTCATCAAACTTATATTTTTGAAAAATTACCAATGTGTTCATCAAGGGGGAGATTGGGGATATCATGGGGATATGCTCACGATCTTAGAATGATGATACAATTGTCAATGGCGTTGAAGGTTTGTCGAAAACAAGTGAAATTCAGGCCCTGTTAGGCAATAGGCGGTCAGACCGGCCTTCGTAGACCTGGTCGATGGTTGAAGCTACAGTACCTGATCGATGGTCGGAAGCTATAGGACCTGGTCGATGGTCGGAAGCTATAGTGCCTGGTCGATGGTCATAGAACTGGTCGTGGGCTTGGTCGTGGGCTTTGGCCAAGAGGCTGGCAGTCAGACCAGCCAGGAGGCGGCGGTCTGACAGGCCAGAAAGGCGACTTTCGAGTTTGGAGCTAGGCCAAAAATAGAGGGTGTAGGCAATAGAGGGGATTCTACTATACTTGGTCTCATAATTTTTGGAGCTTCAAGTCAAAAGTTCTATTCATTTGAAATTTCCAAAGAGGTTTCGAATTTCCAGTGAGGAAATTTGGCTAAGTCCCCTTGCTGGGCGGTCAGACCGGCAAGGTGGCGGTCAGACCGGCCATGGGTGGCAGTCTGACCGGTTTTGCCCTGTTTCGCTGGCTAGTTTGGCGGCGATGTTTGTAAGTTAGGTTAAATTCATGGGTTTCAGTGCATATGTGTTACATGATGCATATTTTTACTAACATGGGCCAAGTTACAAAGAAGTTGTTCCCAGAATCGATTTCTTGGTCTATTATTGTGCAGGAAGCTTGGAGGTCAATGACGGTCAACGACGAGGATGATCAGGACTAGGCTTGGAGAGCTGAGGTTCAAAACGAATGAGGATGCCGTGTGAAGTCAGTGGATTCAAGCATGGCGCAAAATAGACAAGGATGGCCGAACAGGAAGTTCGGTGCGACAGGTTGTATCAAGCGATGCGAGAGTCGATGCAAGTGCCATGGTGGTTTCGGTGGGAGCCGGATGGGAGAGACTTGCCGACATGAAGAGAGCCGTTGATCAACCTACACGTAGTGAAGCATGGGATTGCTTCATGAAGATTGAACTCGGTCTTTGGAGAAGGATCGAGAATGGGTATTTTTGATAACTTCACCAAAATACCGCCTTGATGGCCTTTGGCTAAATCGCGGCGCAAGACGGCGCAAGGAGATGTGGTTTAGGTCAATTGAAGATGAAGACGACGCTTTGAGAAGCGTGCGTGAGTTAGACCGTTTGTGTGTGGGCTTAACGGGTGCCCATTAGGGTTTTCTCTCATAGCCTAGCATCCACTATAAAAGGGGAGGGTGCTGGTTGTGCACCTCCCAACCCTTGTAGCCTAGAAACCCTAATTTGTATTTTAGGGTTATGAGAGAAAAGTGGAGGAGCTAGGGTTCTTTAAGAGTTGGATTGATTGTGTACTCAAGTGTTTAGCTTTTGTTCTCTATGCTGGAGTGGTTGTAAATCAACATTAATCTCCAATCAATCCAAGCAAGATTTCCTCAAAATGCATCTATTCGTATTCTTACTCTCTCTTTTGTGATTTTGAGGTTTTCGTTGATCCTTTGGTTTCTGACCGTGATCTTGCTTGTTGTGACATGTGGGAATGTATCTAGGATCATCTTGATCATCTTCTACCTACGAGCAAGTTTTGGGATCAATCTTAGGTTTTGCTCGGTTTTTGTGCCCTCCTTTCCTCATCCTTGAAATTTGTGGAATCTTGGCTTTGATCTTCCTGATCGTCGATTGGAATAGGTTTCTAACCTTCTTAACGAGCTATGGTTAAAATTTGAGAGGATTTGGATCACCGAATCAAAAGTTGAGCCGATTTGTGATTTTGAGTTCAAGGTGATTTTACTGCTCACCGGGTTAGAGGTCAAACCGTCCCTTGGAGAGGTCAGACCGTCCATGTTGAGAGGTCTGACCATCCAACTCATTGTGAATTGAGTTTTTTGTTGTTTTGCTTCGGGATTTTGATTGCATTCAATACAAGTCTTCCGCTATACTTGTATATTGATCTTCATAGCTCTCATAGCTTTTAGAGTGAAAAACGTGTTGAATCTGATTAAGGTGAAAAAGATATCGTACTCCTATTCACCTCCTCTAGTCGTCGTTTCGGTCCTACAGAAGAAGAAGAAAGAGTGCATAGCCACCTCACTTGTCGGTTATCAAAAAAGAAATGTCACACTTGGCTAGTTGAATTGCCAGTGGTGGAAGCGCAAGACAAGAATGCTACTATGGTTTAAAGGGTGTCTTTCCACTCAGCAAGGGACGAAAGAAACAAGAAAAGTCGTTTAAAGGGGTTTAGGGGGTCTTTCGGCTTGTTTTTGTTTTGTTTTTGGGGTTTTGTTTTGCTTAGGTTTTGTTTTGTATTCTTTTTGAGTTTTTTTCTTTTCCTTTCCGTCCTCCTTGTGCCAAAATGTAATTACTGAATTTTGGTTTTCTTTCCATCTTTAATACAGTGATGACGGTTCTCATGCCATGCCTTTAAAAAAGAATGCTGCTATGGTAATGCTAGCTCATCCCAGTCAGCAAAGCATGCAGAAGCTAGCACCGATTAATATCTCTGCATCCATATCCATCCTGCAGCTCTATAATATAACCATCACGAGAGGCTAGAACAATACTGGTACGTATGACATAATTGATTGCTACATTACATAATGCAAACTTAGTCATTCTGGGCTGTACAGGTAAGAAACTGACTGGAATCTACGAGTGAGAGAAACCGAGCAAAGCCTGGGCATAGCAGGCTCTCGATCATGCGATCCCGACTCAGATCCAACATTAATTTAATTTATGGACCGGATGAATACGAAACAAATGCGCGCAATGTATACATTGAATGCAGTGTGTTGTTACATACAGGCCACTGTTCAGTTGGAGGTTTCTGCTCTGTCCAACAATCACTTTCATGAATCATGAGCGATAGAGATTCAATGTATTTTACGGATAACTAAAACCCAGTACTGATCAAAACAAGAAGCTGCCAATTTAAGCTTGTATATGCTTTCAATTTTCCTGAACTGCCGCACCATGCTGTGAAGATATACTCTAGTAGTCGAATAGTTTCGATTTTTTTAAATTAATTAACCTTTTTTTTGTTTTATTTTAAAGTTAATCCCTGCGAACTTTATTTCCAATTCTGATCATTTTGGTCACGCCACAACCCGTGGCATGACAAAACAACACTGTCACGCTAGCCTGTATCTGGGCAGGCTCTTGTCACGCCACTACCCGTGGCGTGACAGTGTTGTTTGATCACGCCACGACCAGTGGCGTGACAAAAAAGTGCTATTTTAACGGACTTATCCTATGACGTGATAATATTATTTTGTCATGTCACGGGTGGTGCTGTGACCAAAGGGGTCAGAATTGGAAATAAAGTTCGCCGGGTTAACTTTTAAATAAAATTTAAAAAAGGTTTAACTAATAAAAAAAGTTCAATAGTTTCTGCTGCATGGACCAAGAACCAACTGCACAGCTACAGCCAACAAGGACAGGAGAAGAGATATATATACAGGGGCGGGGCTTGAGCAATTTATATGCATCTGACTCTGCCCACTCACTATAAATACATGGTGCTCCTGATACACAGGCATTGGCATCTATCTAGCTCCAGGGTTACATGTGAAAGGATTAGTTTTGCAGTTTTGCTTTTGCTGATCGAGCTTGGAGTGTTAAGAGATTGAAAGGGAAGGTGAGGTGTGTAAGATGGAGAAGCAGGGCACGTGCATTGCTAAGCTAAACCACTAATGTTAAGCTAAATATACTCTAGTTTAGCTACATGTTCATGTGCCCGTCTTCTCCACCCTGCACATCCCACCTGATTTCGCCGCGCCTCCGTGTGTCCGATGAAGGGACTAAGCCATCATGAGCACCTGCCTGAGATTAATACCCTTCTTTACCATTTCCAATGGAGTTTCTGCTATTTCATCCATCATTAGTTGAGCTGGTAACCAGGTACTGACATCTGCCCGTTGATCTCAGAGGTGCAGCAGCTTTCTTGGTTGGTTTTTGGGTAAGATTATGCATGCTTTTCTTGATTGTAGAGAGGAAGAACGTGTGCACGTATCCATTGTTCAGTACTACTTACTTCGGACATTAATTAACATTCCGTAATGGTCCTTTCTATAGCGACGTATACAAGGTACAACTCACTGTAGAAGAACAGATCAGAAAAAATTGGAGATGGGTTGTTGCAGACTGTTTGCAAGGCCTCTTGATAAGTTACTAATGCTTTATCGAAGTAGTGTAGTTTTTAGATACTTTATTGGCGCATTCTAGGGGTGTGCTTCTACACTACTATTAGGTAGGAGGTTAAGCTAATAGTATGTTTACGTAGGAGGTTCAGCAGAAAAAATGAGCATGAACCTTAAAGATATAACTATTAGGTAGGAGGTTAAGCTCTCAATCTGTATTACTTTGTTTTGTTCCAAGAAAAGTTCTCTTGGTTCTTGCGTTGTTGGTTCTTCGCCATCGCCCGTGCGCTCTCCGTGGCCTCCCCCTCCAGGGGCTCACACCTCCACGCGCAGGCCCTCAAGCTAGGCATGTCCGGCGACACCTTCACCATGAACCACCTCCTCGTGTTCTACTCCAGGCGCGGCCTCCTTGGGTTGGACGAAACGCCGCACAGGAACCTGGTTTCTTGGACTGCCATGGTGTCTGCCTCGATGCGCAGTGGCGCGCCTGAATTGGGGCTCGGGTTGTTTGTTTCCATGATGAGGAGCGGTTTCTGCCCGACAGAGTTCGCCCTCGCTAGTAGACCTGGGCACTGGGCCAGGACTTTCGCGGGCCGGCCCATGGTACGGCCACACCGGCATGGTGGAAGCATGGCATGACCCGAGCACTGTTAGGGTCATGCCGGCACAGCACGACACCTAGGGCCGTCTTTGGTCCGCTCCCAAGACGACGGTGCACAAAGACGACCGCCGCCGTGGTGCTCCCCGACACGTTCGTGCTCGGAGGGCCTAAAACCGGCATGGCACGTTCGGGCACGAAGTCGGCACGACACGCGGTGAGGCACGGCGGCACGCAGCAGCAAAGCCTTGCCGCGCCGATGAGTCCAAAGGCCCACCGCCACCGCCTTGTCCTCAGTCACACTCGCGCCTCTCCGTCGCCGCCTCGGCTGCAGCGCAAACACAAACCACACACACTCAATCCCAAATCAAATGCAAAAACCAAATCATTCACAAAATCACAATCACTTCCGAACGCAAAGCACACAAAAATTTTTTTGCTCATCACCAGTTCACCACTCCAATCCCAATCCCAAATCAAGTGTTGCTCATCCTTGGCGTGGCGAAGGGCGTCGTGGCAAGCGGTCGGGCGCGGAGGGCGGCGAAGGCGCGCTCGGCGGTTCTGGTCCTTCTGGATCTAGAACGGTGGAACCAGGTACCTTGCGCGGAGGTGGCCGGAGAGGGGAGGGAGGCGGCCGGAGAGGGGAGGGGGAAATGGAGAGGGGAGGCGTGGCCGCGTGGCCTCATGGGGGGTGGAAGGGGGAGGGGAGAGGGAGAGGGAGCCGACCGTTGGAGAGGGGAGGCGTGGGCCGTGGGGTAGTGGAATGGGGAGGCGGCCGGAGAGGGAAGGGAGTTGAGGGGAGCCGGGGAGGGGGAGATGGAGAGGGAAGGGAGTTGGGGGAACCGGGGAGGCGCCGCGTGGGGGAGTGAAATGGGGAGGTATCGGGGACGACGGGGAGTGGGAAGGAGTTGGGGCCTTGGGGGAGATGGGGAGGCGTCGCGTGGGAGAGTGGAATGGGGAGGCGTTGGGGTCTTGGGGACGACGGGGAGTGGGAGCAGTGCATTGGGAGGAGAGGAGGAGTAGAGACTAGAGAGATGTTGGCACTTGGTTGGCTTGGCAGTGCGGCAGAGGTCAGTGCCGCAGTGGCTCAGGGAGTGGGACGAGAGACGTTGGGTTGGCAATGGTCAGTGGCTCAGCCCTTTTGCAGTGATAAGATGGTAGAAGGACGAGAGACGTTGTGGTTGTGATAATGTGAGTATCAGACAACGTTCACATTTCTTCCTCCCTATAAATTCCCACCCCCTCCCCCCTCATTTGTTCACCACACAAACAATTTGTTCGTGCTTTCTATTTGCTCCCCTCCTCGTTTGTTCACCGCACCGCACAATACAACCATTTCATCTTCTATCTGTGCTTTCTATTTTCTCTCTCTTTGCTCTCTAAATTCTAGTCTTCTAGTATGTTTGCAAAGAAGAAAATAGCAGGGCGGAGCAGGAGAGCACGCTCTCGCACTCCTAGTCCTCCCCTAGAAGAAGTGCAAGAGCAACAGACCGATCCTAGCCAATTCTCCCCGTGCATGGGAGACTATGATATGGATTATCAACATATGGACGGAACGGAGGGCTTCGAGGATGCCCACGTCTCCACCTCGGACGTCGGGGCTGGTGCAATGGTGCATGCAACGGGTGGAAGCTCCGGCGACCGACGTGCATGGCGTTGACTGCATATGGAGTACAACATAGAAATAGAGGATGGACGTCAGGTACCTTATGCCATATGTAAATATTGTTATACTAAATTGTCTACACGCTCAAGTGGAGGAACATGTCATCTCAAGCGACACGCGCAGGCGTGTTTGAAGAAGATAGCGGTTGGGCGGACGCAAGAAGGGAACGTCCAGACTCGACTTAATTTTGGGGCCGATGGTTCAGTAAGTACATGGATGTACAACCCTCAGGTAGCTAGAGACGAAATTGCTAGATATATAGTTACTTAGGATCTTCCGATTAGGACGGGCAAAAGATCTAGTTTCAAAAGAATGATCCAACGTGGTTTTTGCTCGCAATACCGACACGTAAGTAGGAGAACAACTACGCGAGACATAGTAGAACTCTACCAACGTAAACTGTCAAGTTTGAAAGAAAACTTCCTGAAAGTTACATTTTCTTTTGCTTTAACCTCCGATATATGGACTTTATCCCACCAAAGGGCAGGCTATATTAGTGTTGTTGCATATTACTTAGATAATGATTATAACTTGAACAAGCGAGTCGTAGGGTTTATGTCTATCGATGAGGCACACACCAGAGAGGCCATCACACAACGCGTATTAGATGTCATTCAGGATTTTAAAATAAAGAACAAAATTATTGCCATCACTCTTGACAATGCCTCAGCTAACATGGCGGCCATGGAGTTCCTCACACCACATCTGGAGTCCTACACTGGTGGTTTCGTCCTCCACCAGAGATGCATGTGCCACATCTTGAACCTCATCGTGCAGGCAGGTTTGCAGGCAATGAAGCCTAGAATAGACAACATACGCGATGCTATCTAGTTCATTATAGTTTCAGGCCCAAGATATGCCCAGTTCAAGGAGTACTGCAAGGCCAACAATAAGAGACCAAGGAAATTCAACCTGGACATAAAGGTGCGGTGGAACTCCACGTATACTATGTTGGAGCGGTGCAAGGAGTACGAGTACATCATCACTCTCTTCGTCAATACTAATTCTGGTAAGCAGTTGGTTACTAAAACAGATTGGCTAGTTGCTGGTCATTTTCATGAATTTTTGAAAGTATTTTACGATGAAACCATAATTTTATCTGGTGTTTACTATTCTACTTCTTGCTTAGTCATTAAGTGGCTTTGGACTATCGCTAACGCTTTTAAGGAAAACAGAGATGATGCCCTTTTGAGACTTATTATTGAACCAATGCAGAGAAATTTTTTTAAAATATTTTCAAGCTATCCCACATCTCTTTTGTTTTGGTACGATTATAGACCCTCGGAGAAAATTAGCCTTCAGGCCTTACGAGGGAATTGGGGAGGCATTTGATCTTGATTTTTCTGAGGCTTACACTCACATTCATGATGAGCTTTTTCGAGTTTTCGATTTGTATTATGAAAAGTTTTGCAGCACAAGTCAATCGAGAACAACTGCTTTAACAATGCAACAAGGACAGCGCAATGTGAGCGCTTCCAATGTCTGGAAGAAGCTAAAAGGCCCGGCATCTAGTTCATCTTCTCGTGTGCCGACCGGATCTCAATGGAATCCAAGAGTAGAGATCAACCACTACCTCGACACACCTTTTGCGGACACCGATCTTGACTTCGTGGATGGCAATGATGTCAACCTGCTGTTGTGGTGGAAGAACCACCAGCGTATTTATCATGTGCTATCACATTTTGCACGAGATGTACTTGCGGTTCTGGTGTCAACTATCTCATTGGAAGCCACTTTTAGTACGGTGGGGAGGATCATCAAGCCAAGGAGGTCGTCTCTCACACCTGAGATGGTTGAGGCACTCACATGCCTCAAAGACTGGGAGAGCGCAGATGAACGGACGCAACATCAGCTCGAGGATCCGAAGATCGCAGAGGCTATAGCCGATCTAGAGAATCTCGACGTCAACTAGTTTATCTATGTGTATCAGTGTATGTAGTTGATGCACTCTTTTCCTTACCATGGGTACCCCACACTGGGGGTAAGGTTTTTAACGAGGTAGCAAACTCTGTATTTGTACTGTATGAAACAATGAATAAATTTTAGTTATTCCCCTGAATATTTATGTGTTGCTGTGTTATGAATAATTTTTATTTTCTATCGTATTTTTTATTTTCCCTACTTATTTTCCTAACCCCTCCTTTTTTTCACCCCTATTTTTTCCCATTCCCTCTCTTATTTCCTTCTCCCTCTTATTTTCTCCCTCCTTAATCCTTACAGCCGAGAAACTTCTCTTCAATCTTCACCCCCTTCGGTTCTTCATCTTCCACGAATCCCCGTCGACCTCTCTCCCCCAATCTCTTCCTCCTCCACCACTGCACAGTCCCACGCCCCACCTCCCTCTCCACCTTGGCCGGGCGGGGGCAGTGGTGGCCTCTCCATCCCGTCCCCCCACCTCCTCTCCTCCTCCCCTCGGGCTCGGCCCCGCCTCTCTGTCGCCGCCCCTTCAACTCCCTCGCGTCGTGCGGACCCGGCGCTCCGGCTCCCTCCCTCGGGCTTGCCCCTCCCCCTCCGCAGCCCTCCACCGGCCCTCCATGGGCTCGTCCGCTCGTGGCGCAACCGTGCAAGGAGGTCGTGGGCTCGTGGCGGCGTTCAAAGTCGCCCTCTGGTGCATCAGTGCGTGGAGGTTGACGGCGACGGCGGTGGTCCTCCACGGCGACGACGACGGCGCCCAAGTGAGGCCGCATGTCCTCAGTCCTCTCCTCCCTTGCCCTTCGGTGGCTTGGTCCCTGAGATCCTGACCATCCCTCGTTTCCACAGGCGACATGCGATGGCGACAGGACTGTGCTTGGGCCGGCACGGTACGGCGGCGGCACGGTGGGCCTCTGGACCGTGCTTGGGCTCGTCGGAGACAACTCGGGTCGTGCCGGCACGGCACGACACGGTCCGACCATGTGGCCATCGTGCCCATGCTCGTGCCATGCCGACACGGCACGGCCCGGCCTAGTGCCCAGGTCTACTCGCTAGCACACTCAGTGCCTGTCAGTACCCATGTCAAGCTCCTCGGCCTCTCACTCCATGGCGCTGCTGTCAAAGTAGGCCTGGACGGCAATCCTTTTGTTGGGAGCTCACTGCTGCTCATGTATGCCAAAAATGGGTGCATTGGTGCTGCGGAGCACGCGTTCGCACAGATAAGGTACAGAGACTTGAAGTGCTGGAATGCGATGCTCGAGGGCTATGTCTCGAAGACTCGAATGGCTGTGGGTATGATGCGATGAGGGCGGTGGTTCTGATGCACCGGTGTGGACTAGCGGCCGACATGTTCACCTACATTTCAGCTGTCAAGGCTTGTTTGATCGTCGGGGGCTTGGACTTTGGGCGGCAGCTTCATGGCCTGGTCATCCACAACATGTTCGAGTCCGATACCTCAGTGATGAATACACTTGTTGATATGTATTTCAGAGCAGGAATGAAGGACATTGCCCATGGCTGTCTTTGTCAAGATTCAACAAAAGGACACTGTTTCTTGGAACACAGTGATATCCAGTTTCGCACATGATGAAGACGATAGGGCTGCTCTGGGCTGCTTGATCAATATGTCACAATCTGGTTGCAAGCCTAATGATCGAGGTTAGTTTCTGTGTCTGGCTGAGGCTCAGCGGTGCTAAAGAGAACGCCTCACTTGGTCTTCAGATCTTTGGACTTACCTATTGTTATGGATGTTAGAAAAGAAATTCTTTTGTATTTCCTTATCTGTATATGTCATATCTCCATTGTACTCCATATATATTGTCTATTGGGCCTTATAAATATACACACAATATTCATAACATTGTATCAGAGCTAGGGCACTAACATAGCTCTTTCTGCTGCCACATCCAACCGCCGCCAGACGTCGTCGCCTGCTCGGTCGCCGTCCGGCCCGAACGCTGCCTCAAGTAGCCGCTCCTGAAGCCGCATCGCCGCCGCGCCCAAAGCCGCGTTGACCCAAGGCCACGCCGCTGTGTGCCGCGCCTCCACCGCCCGAGTGCCCGAGTGCTCGATCCCGCCGCCCGTCGCTGGAGCGTCGCAGCAGTCGTCGTCGCCGCCGCCGCCGCCAGCAAGGGGGAACCCTAGTTCCCTCGTGTGTGCGAGTCTCTTCATGATACCAGGCCGTTTTAGCTGGCCCAAAAAAATAAAAATAAAAATAAAATAAAAAAGAACGACGATCTAACCGTCGCGCCGTCCAGCGCCGCCTGTTAGACTTCGTTGTCTTGGTCACCACACCGTCTGTCGATAGCTTATGTCACATCAGCAGCGATCTCATTCTCGAGAACAAAGCTTCATGGGGCGAACTACAGGCTGTAGTCTTTAATCATGGAGATCACACTCGATGGTCTCCGCCCCTGGGGACATATCACTGGTGCTCGATCTTATCCGCCGTCGGCGGTTCAGCCTCCTCCCAGACAGCCTACTTCTGCACCTCCTGCAGATGATGAGGTTGCCAAGAAGGAGACAGCGGTCGCTGTTGCTGCTGACGCTGCTGATAAGGTCTTTTAGTATGCCATAGACGCTTTTGAGCGCTGGTGTGCTAATGAAGCCCGTGTTCGAGCTATCCTTGTGGTCAGTGTCAACGACTCTATCCAGCCAGACATTGTTGTTCTGTGTTTCACTCGTCAGATCTGGTAGTACTTGCTCGAGCGCTACCAGCAGACCAGCGATGCTCAGTTCTTTTTGCTTCAGCGTGAGTTGGGGACGCTTTGCCAGGAGGACTCCTCCACCGACGACTTCTTCCGAGCCCTGGTCAGTCTCTAGCATCAGCTGGACAAGCTGGCTTCTCCGCTCTGCTAGGGGTGTCATAAGGTGCAGAAGGCGGATCATGACCGCCTTTGTCTTTATGACTTTGTCTGCCATCTTTGCCCAGAGTTTGAGACTGTCAGGGCTCAACTGCTGAATCGCTCACCATGACCGACAGTCACCGAGACCCTTTCACCGCTTCATGCCAAGGAGCTTCGCCATGGGTTAGCAGCACAGTTTGTTCTGGTTGTGCTTGCAACCTCTTCTTCTTCGACTACATCGATGTTTCTGCTTCGACTACAGTCCCTCCTCGGGTGTTTGTTTCCGCTCCTGTTTTTGCACCAACTGGAGTTCAGTGCAATTATTGCAAAAACATCGGGTACGACTACTAGAGTTGTGCAGTGCAAAAAAAAACGGAACAAAGTGCGTGGGAGTGGACGATCCAAGAGGGGCAAGGAGGCCCTTCCTCAACAGGAGGCCAGACTAGCACATCAGGACCTTCTTAGCGAGGTGACTCTGTTCAGCAGTTCTGCCATGCTCTACTTCAGCAGCTTTCTCACAGCTCAGCAGGTTCTACTAGTCTAGCTCAGACGTCTCCTCCAAATACTTCTTGTGTTCTGGATTCTGGTGCCTCTTTCCACATGACACCGGACTCCACATCTCTCACTTCAGTAGGACCTCCTATTTTTCCTATCTCCATTCAGATAGCTCACGGTACCCCTCTGTCTGTCAGCTGTCAGGGCACCATTTTGTCCACTAATTTTTCTGTTACAGTTGTTTCTTGTTTCATTCAAGATCAACAGACAGAGATGGTACTTGGGACTGACCGGCGCCATAGGGATCGTCGGGGTCTCTACATCCTCGACCACCTCCACCTTCCGTCTACTTCAGCTGCTCTGGAGTTTTTGCGCAGTGGCATCATTGTCTAGGTCACTTGTGTGGGTCTCGTCATTTTTCATTAGTTCGTCAGGGTATTCTTGGACGTGTTACTTTTGACACGGCCATGTTTTATCAGGGTTGTAAGATGGGCAAACAGCTCCAACTTCCTTATCATTCTAGTGAGTTCTTGTCTTCTCGTCCTTTTGACTTAGTTCATTCAGATGTATCAGGACATGCGCCTATTATCTCTAAAGGCGGACATAAATTTTATGTGATCTTCATTGATGATTATTCCTATTTTACATGGATTTTCTCTATGTCTAATTGTGGTCAGTTTCTTGCGACCTATCATAGCTTTGCAACGATGCTTCATACTCAGTTTGATTCTTCTATCCGTAATTTTCGCTATGATTCTGCTGGCGAGTATCGTTCTGGCGCTTTTAGATAGTTTCTTTCTGAGCAAGGAACTCTTTACTAGTCTTCTTGTCCTGGTGCCCATGCTTAGAATAGGGTTGCTGATTGCAAACACCGTCATCTGATAGAGAATATACGCACTCTTCTCCTTGCCTCTCACGTTCCACCATAGTTTTGGGCTGAGGCTGTTTCTACTGCTACATATATGATCAATAGGCAGTCTTCCACTGCTCTTAAAGGTGTCAGTCCTATATAGCGTCTCTACTCTCGAGCCCCCTAGTACACTTACCTTCGTGTTTTCAGCTGTACTTGTTTTGTTCTGTTGCAGCCTCGTGAGCACACCAAACTATCAGCTCAGTCAGTTGAGTGTGTGTTTCTTTGTTATAGTTCTGAGCATAAGGGTTATTGCTGTTATGATCCTTCTGCTCGACGGATTATGATTTCATGAGACATTGTCTTTGACGAATCTTGACCTTTCTTCTATTGAGATTCGGCTCCTTGTCCTATTTCCATGTTGAGTCGATTCCATGGTTGTCTCTTTCTGACTTCACCCATTTCTCCACTATCACAGTCTTTCCCTGGTCTGTCTCCAGTGGTTCCTTCTGTACCTCCGTCTCTGGAGCTACGTCTTGCATCACCGCCTCTTGTTCCTGCAGCACCACTGTCTCTCTGGTATTCTCTACTCCAGACGTCCTCGTCCTTCACCAGTCTCATCTCCTGGTATCTTGCTGACACCCATATCTAATCCTCCTGATGATGCTCCCCGTAAAGTCCTTCGTGACCGGACATCCCTTCGACCTCCTGACTGTCTTGGATTTGCTCCGATAGCTCATGCTCTCTGTGTCACTGGGCCTAGTTCTTATCGTGAGGTTGCTCCTCATTTTGAGTGGCAGCTCGCTATGGTAGAGGAGCTTGATGCACTTCGACGTACGGAGACTTAGGATATTGTTCTGACACCTGTGCATGCTCGTCCTATCACGTGCAAGTGGGTGTACAAGATTAAGACCCGATATGATGGTACTATCGAGCGCTACAAGGCTTGTCTTGTGGCTCACAGTTTTCAGCAGGAGTATGGTCGTGACTACGACGAGACTTTTGCCTCTGTTGCACATATGGCCACTGTTCGCACTCTTGTTGCGGTTGCTTCTGTTTGCCGGTGGTCTATCTCTCAGCTGGATGTTAAGAATGCTTTTCTTAATAGTGTTCTACATGAGGAGGTCTATATGAAGCCACCACATGGGTATTCTATTCTCGGTGGGCACGTCTGTTGCCTTCGTCATGCTCTTTATGGTCTCAAATAGGCTCCTCGTGCCTGGTTTATGCGTTTTACCTCAGTGATTACTGCTGTCAGTTGCACTGTCAGTTCCCATAATCCTGCTCTTTTTGTCCATATCTCATCTCAGGGTAGGACACTGCTTTTTCTGTATGTTGATGATATGCTCATCACTGGTGATGATTCCTCATTCATAACGTATGTGAAGAAACATCTCAGTAAGCAGTTTTTGATGACTGATCTTGGTTCTCTTACGTACTTTCTTGGGATTGAGATCGCTTCCATGCTTGAGGGCTACTACCTCTCCCAGCAGAAGTATGTCCAGGATCTTCTTGATCGGTTTGGTCTGACTGACACTCGCACCCCTGAGATTCCCATGGAGCTATCCCTATAGCTTCGTGCCACTAATGGTGATCTTCTTGAGGATCCTACTCGATATCGTCATCTTGTTGGGAGTTTGTTGTATCTTGTGAGCACTTGTCCTGATATTGCTTATAATGCTCATATCTTGAGTCAGTTCATAGCTCGTCTTACCCATCTTCACTATAATCACCTTCTTCGTGTTCTTCGCTACTTGCGTGGGACTATCTCTCGTCATTTGTTTTTCTCTAGCTCCACCTCACTACAGCTTCAGGCGTACTCTGATGCGACCTGGCCTAGTGATCCTTCTTATCGTCGTTCTCTTTCTGCTTATTGTGTTTTTCTTGGATCCTCCCTGATTGCCTGGAAGACAAAAAAGAAGACTGTAGTTTCCCGTTCGAGTGTAGAGGCTGAGTTGAGATCTATGGCAACCGTGACAGCAGAGGCTACTTGGTTTAGGTAGCTACTTTGCGGATTTTGGTGTGCCTGTGATGGGACCTACAAATCTTTTGTCTGACAGTACATGTGCTATCAGTATTGCCCGTGACCCAGTGAATTATGAACTCACCAATCACATTGGTGTGGATGTGTTACGAACAGTTTTGTCGGTATTCAATACCATCAACGGAATAGGCGTTAGGTTGATTTGGGAAGTTCAAACTTAGAAGGTTAAGAATAGACAGAGTTTAATATGAGTTGTATTCACGTAGGACTGTTATAGTTAGCTATCAATTCGACTCTTGCATTATATAAAGAGTTCGGAGGTTCTGTAATTGAACAAGCATTATGAATCAATACAAAATAGCTTCTCCAAAATTCTTCCTTCGCTCTATCTAGTTTTGGCTTCTCACCCATATAATCTTTGTTCTATTTGGAGAGGATCTTCGGTTCCTATAAACTTGGTATCAGAGACACAGATCCCACCCACCATGCCACCCAAGACTGATTCTTCGTCCGACGCACAGCTCGATGGATTAGAGCACACACAATCGGAACTACTCTAGGCGATCACCAAACTCCAGGCGACGAACGACCAGCGATTTCGTGATTAGCAGCAAGCGGTCGACCAACGCCTAAACAGCTTGGACATGGAGATGCGCCAAATGTTTGACGCCCTGTGCGTATCTCCGGCGATCCCAACCACAGTGTCCCCGCCGCACCCAACGGCGCCAGCCTACTTTTGTTTCCCTCCTTGGTCGAAGACACCTCTCGGACAATATCCAACAACCAGTTTCCACCAACCACTCGGTTCAACGGTCATCGCACCCAGGGCTGCATGGAGCGACGCCATAGCACCAAAGATGAATTTGAGGAACACCTAGGGTACCGCACTCGCCGTGACACTCCTCAGACACAGCTGGATCGGCCACGCCTTCCACGTCTGGAACTCCCCATATACGATGGTTCAGTCGACCCAATCACATGGTTGACTAAAAGCGATCAGTACTTCTACGCATACCAAATCCCCGAAGATGATAAATTCTGGATGGCCGCTTTTCACCTCTCAGATGTTGCTCACTCTTGGTTCTATCAGTTAGAATGCGATGAGGGACAGATTCCCTGGGCAGTCTTCAAACATTATTGCTCGATGCGTATCAGTCCGGCAATCCGCACGAACACGTTGGGCACTATCAAACATCTGCAGCAGATCAAAACATTGGCGCAATATCAGCAGGAATTCACGGTCCTTCTATGCCATATCATCGGTTTGGCAAGGAATCACCAGATTGAGTTGTTTACCGTCAGTCTGTCGGAACCGATTCGCACGCACGTGGAGTTAGTAGGACCTACATCTCTGCAACAAGCTCTGAATTTGGCGCGCGCATATGAGCGCCTCCACCTGACTGTAGCCAATACGACAACAGCGAGTAGGCCACATGCTCCCACTCGGCCAATTGTTCGCGCCGGGCTTTCGCCACCACCTCGCCCCTCCATCTCTCCTGGTACCACCGATGACAACCGCGCCATCCACGGCCCCGATGACCACTGAAACATGCACGGGTGCCTTTCGCTGCCTGTCCACAGCTGAGATGGCCAACCGACGACAACGCGGTTTATGCTTCAATTGTGACGAGCAGTTTGTGAGGGGGCATTGCTGCAAAAGGTTGTTTTGGCTAGAGCCCAAAATTGACCACAATTCTGAGGATGCATCGGAGGACTCCATATCGGATGTACTGGAACCGAAAATTTCCTTACTCACGGTTACTGGTATCTGCACGGCCCAGACAATGCAATTATCAGTTTGTGTCAGTGCGTCTGAGGGCATTGCCCTGTTCGACACAGGTTCTGCAAACAATTTCCTCAACACGGCTTGTTTGGCTGTAGTCAACCTCCCCATCCGACCACATAGTGGCCTCCGTGTCAAGGTGGCTAATGGCGACAGGTTAGCTTGTGCCGGTATTTGCCCAAATGCACCCATGACAATCGCGTCTTTTGAGTTCACCATCAATTTCTATGTCATATCATTATCGGGGTTCGACATCATCTTGGGGATGCATTGGTTGAGGGCCGGTCTTGTGGAACTTCGCACAAATGCAGTTCTCCTATTGGGAGCACAATACTCGGATTACCTGGACTGGTTTGTACCACCAACCTATGTCAGCAGCTACGTTACAAGCCACCAATAGCGTCGATCTGTTGGCACCACTTCTAGTTGCGTTCGAGCATTGTTTCTTTCCTCCGACAGGACTGCACCTGGCCTGATCTTGCGATCATCGCATACGTCTCGTTTCCAATGCGCCTGAAATCGTGGTACGTCCTCACCGATATGCTCATATCTAGAAAGACGAAATTGAACACCGGTGTGCTACAATGCTTGCCCAAGGGATCATTCGGCTGAGCTCGTCGCAATTCTCGCCACCTGTTCTTCTTGTCCGCAAGAAAGACTCCTCGTGGCATTTTTGTTGGATTACCACGCGCTCAATGAACACACCATCAAGGATAAATTTCCGATTCCACATGTGGACGAACTCTTGGACGAATTGGAAGGTGCCTGTTATTTCACCAAGTTAGACTTGCGCTCCGGCTATCATCAAATCCGCATGTTCAATACAAGTTTTGTCGATAGTCAATACCAGCGAAGGAATAGGCGTCAAGTTGATTTGGGAAGTTCAAACATAGAAGGTTAAGAATAGACAAAGTTCAATACGAGTTGTATTCACGTAGGACTATTATAGTTAGCAATCAATCCGACTCTTGCACTATATAAAGAGTTCAGAGGTTCTGTAATTGAACAAGCATTACGAATCAATACAAAATAGCTTCTCCCAAATTCTTCCTTCATTCTATCTAGTCCTGGCTTCTCACCCATATAATCTTCGTTCTATTTCGAGAGGATCTTCGGTTCCTATTAGGATGCTTTATACACTCGCTCACAGGTGCAGGAGAGGGCACTTGCTTTACAGTTGTGCTCTCAGAGTTACAGATTGTTAACTTCTTCACGAAGCCACAAACTAGGGTACAACATTTGTATTTTCTCTCCAAACTCAGTGTGTGTGATCCACCATGAGTTTGCAGGAAGGTGTTCGAATAGGAATTATTTTGTATTTCCTTATATGCCTTTTGTATTTTCTTATCTGTATATGACATATTCCTCTTATACTCTCTATATATATTGCACATTGGGCCTCATGAATGTACACACAATATTCATAACAATGGCTACCCTGACTATGTTCTTGTAGCAAATGCAATTATCAACATGCTGTCTAGATGTGGATTGCTCAACTCCGCGTATGGCTACTTCTGTAATCTGAGTGTCCGAAACATTGTGACATGGAACGAGATGATTTCAGGTTATGGTCTGTACAGTTGTTCTGAAGATGCATTGAAGCTCTTCCGCATTATGGTTTGCTTCGGAGCAGACCGGATGAGTTCACCCATTCATCTGTTTTGTCTGCCTTCCAAGAAGCTCACGATGCAAGAAAACATGAGCAAATCCACGCAAGTGTTATGAAAGATGGCTTTGCTTCATGTCAGTTTTGTCTCGACTTCACTGATCAAGGCAAAGGCAGCGTTTGGGTCAGTGCGAAGTTCACTGAAAATCATTAAAGACACTGGCAAGATTTGATTTGGTGTCATGGGGAGTTATCATCTCTGCGTTCCTGAAGCATGGCCTGAACGATGATGTCCTTTCCCTTTTCTACTTGTTTAGAGGTGACTGCATGAACAAACCTGACGAGTACTTCATCCTGGCGACAGTCCTGAACGCTTGTGCAAACGCTGCATTGATCAGGCAGTGCAGATGCATCCATTCTCTTGTTGTCAGGACAGGGCACGGTAAGCACTTGTGCGTGGCAAGTGCTTTGGTTGACTCCGATGCAAAATGCGGTGATATAGCCTCTGCTAAAAGCCCTTTCGCTGTTGCTTCTTCAGTAAGTGATGATGCCATTCTGTACAACACCACCATGCTGACAGCTTATGGCAACCACGGCGTAATCGACGAAGCCCTCAGCCTCTACCAAGAGATGACACGAGCTCAATTGCCTCCAACTCCAGCCACGTTTGTGGCCGTCGTCTCAGCATGCAGCCATTTTGGGCTAGTCGAGCAGGGGAAGAAGCTTCATTTCAGTTCGATGGTGTCTGAACAGGGTATGAATCCAACAAGGGCCAGCTACGCGACCTTAGTCGATCTCCTGGCCCTGGCGCGAAAGGGGCTCCTCGAGGAGGCGAAAGGCGTCATCGAGGTTCCGACCGTGGCCTGCAGTTTGGAGGTCGCTGATGAACGGTTGCCGGATCCATGGGAGCAAAGAACTTGGCTTGCTTGCGGCAGAACAGATCCTGAGAATGGCGCCGAGCAGCGATGGCGCGTATGTCTCACTGTCAAATGTGTACGCTGGCGATGGCAGTCTGCACAGGAGACACGGAGAAGGATGGCTGAGAGTCAAAGTCCAGAAAGTGTTAGCTTACAGCAGGATTGAGATTTAGGGATGTTATGTATAGGGGAAATAGCTAGTACTGACTACAGAATAACCATTTTAAGGGCAGCAAGAAACGATCTTATTTTTGCACAACATTTGGTCCGAAACAAATACTACTGAAAATGGGTTAGATATGCAACTGCTTCGGCAATTGGTGGACTATGCTTGTAGATGCAGAAAGGAGAATAATGAATTTTTAGCAACAAATGGGGTAGAACTTCTGCTGAGAATGAATACTGGCTTCCAGTAATAACAACAAAGTGATCAGATCAGGCAAATTCGAGGAGACATGGATCAGAAACCTCAAATTCATTTCTATTCAGATGTAGTGCTCTCTAAATTGGTAGGCAAAACCAGATCATACTATCAGGCACACAATTGGCTAATAACTAATGACAAAAATGAACTATCCTCGGTCCACATTCTTCCATTTGTTTCCCAAATTTCTCTCTAAAACTGCATGCCGGCTATTTCAGGTTTCACTTCTTTGCAGGTGAATACGCCATTAACATTGGGAGGCCATTACATTTTGATTTAACCACCACAATTTATTATTTGCTCACAGCGGTAGAGTAAGGATCCGAAACCATTCCTGGCACATCTCCATAGGACTTATTTGTCTCGAGAGATGTGACTCCCAAGCATTGGTTCTCGTGTTCATACACAGACTTGCTGTTCTCAACTCTAGGTTCCTTGTTTGGTTGCAGCAATGAAGCACTGCTGGGTGGCTCTTGGTTTACGGTTCTAGCTTCCTTGTTACACTGCATTATAGCAGAGTTGCTTGGTGGCTCCTCTGTGTTCGTAGTTTCCCTATTAGTATGCACTGTTGCAGACTCGCTCAGTGACTCCTGTTCTACTCTTCTAGCTTCCTGATTAGGTTGAGGCATTGCAGTGTCACTGGGTGGCTCCTGATTTATAATTCTAGCTTCCTCATTAGGTTGCACCATCACAGTATCACTGGGTGTCTCCGGTTCTACACTTCTAGCTTCCTCGTTAGGTTGCAGCATTATAATGCCGCTGGATGGCACCTGTGCTATTATTGTTGGGTGCATTGGGACATCAGAATCATGAACATCTCCAGCCACTCTAGCTTCATCCTTTTCCACATCAACTGCTTGGCCATTCTTCTTCATGAATTTCCTCTTGTTCCATTTCTTCTTGAAACCACCTTTCTTGACTTTAAGTGGCTTTGGGGTTTCAATTGGCCTTTTCTCTGTCTCTTTACCTTGCCTTTTGCCAGGAACTACAACATATTTTGTGGCACCATTTGCACAACCTTCTGATTGACCTGCACCAAATAATGCACATGCATGATCCAATGTAACCCAACATCCAAATATAGGAAAGCAATATAATTTCAACAGTGAATACCCTGGATTGAATAATAAGAAAAACACCCATCTCAAAATAATAATAAATAAATAAATACCTTGGATTGCAAGAAGAGCAGTTCGGGCAGCTTTTATCTCTGCCTCTTTCTTTGTTCTGGCTGCAGCACCAATGTATTGTGTTCCACCAATCTCTACAGTGCATATGAAAGGGGCTATGCCTGAAGCTTGTTTGGTACAAATATAAGATGGGATAGCATAATTCATCTTCTGAGCATACTCCTGAAGAAGATTCTTGCACAGGCCAGTTTCTTGCTGGAAAGCATAGTAAGATTGTGTCAAAAAAGCACAGCAATCCAGGAAAGGGACTAGAATGCAATGCTAATTTAGTCATCCTAATTCCAAAGAGCTAAAGCATATTCAAATTCTCTAAAGCATGGCTTTGGACATGGCCACAAAACTTAAAACTTGTACTGTGAGATATGCATGGTTCATGGTCAACAAGTTTGCAAGCATCTCCATTAATAATTTCCTACTATATTCAGAGAAGACCTTAGTAGAATCAGGAGCTTGAATAAATACAAACAAATAATTAGAGTATACAACAATACTACCAAACTTGGAGAGAAGTCGTGAAACCAAAAACAAGCTTTCCTAAGCATCTTTAGATACTATTGTCAAACTAGCACGCATTACTCAAAAGGTTCATAACAGCAAGGAACACAGAAACTATTAGTATTCATCTAATACATTCTATGGATGCTTCAGCACACCAGGATTACAAAGCAGAGTACTGAAATTTTGACATCATTCTAAGGAAATTTTCATTTCATGTCACTGCTTCAATTGCACTTTCGGTTCGTGCCATTGTTTTTTGGCTAATTCTTATTCTTCCCATGCCACTGCTTCGCAAAATTTCTTTGAAAATTGCCACTGTCATCACTCTAGAGCCGTAACGGTGTCAAGTCAAATCGTGGCAATTTCCGAAAAAAAATTGCGAAGCGGTGGCATAGGAAGAATTAGCCAAAAAAACAGTAGCACGAACCAAAAGTGCAATTGAAGTAGTGGCATGAAACGAAATTTTCCTTAGAAATAAAGTGTGCAGATTGTAGGGCTCAACTTATGTAATTTAAGGAAGCATGTAAATGTTCTAGTCACTACATAATTTAGGTGGTTAGATTTTTCCCAAGCAGTCAAGAACTAAGAAAAAAGATGTAGAGCATCACACATTCACGTACTCGCCTTTTTTAGAAACAGAGGGCTCACACCCCAGTTCCACATACTCATTTTTATATACAGCTACACACATAATATTTTTACTAACCATATTCACAGAAGCACAACCAGACTAATCAAGGAAAGAGTTTAAAAGACTAACTTACAACTGCTGGGATGTTTGTATTGGTTGGGATGGACTTGACAATTTCCATGAGTGCAACTTCCGCAGCTGACTGTTCTGCGGCCTTTCTGTTGAAAAATCCGGGCAGCGATTCATACTTGGTGTTGTTAATTACCACTGTGGACTTGAAAATGGGCTCATGGGAAGGCCCCTCCTTGAGGGTATGATATTCTGGAGTTGGGAGACCAGCTTTCTGCGCATACTCTTGCAGCCGGCTCTTGAAGACGTAACAATTTTCAACCCCTGGGCAAAAATCAAGAGTACAACAACTTAGAAACTGCATTATTGCAATGGGAGACATCAATTAGAAATTTATTTTGGGAACTTACCCTGTTACCATCCTATAATCAATTTTGGCAACAAATCAGTGGCGGGGCCAGGAATATTTTGGAGCCTGGGCAAGCCTAAGTGCCTAACTACGGCCAATAAGCGCGAGCAAGTCCCATATACACATCACACAAACAAAGTTGATAACCGCAATAGTTTTAAACTAAAAGCAATGATTCGAATTGTCTACTAGGAAAATTCAAACCAGTTGGTTGGGTTGGACCCTTCAATATGTACGCCCTCCTCACTTGGTCTTGAATTTCGGGGGCATACTCATCAATTTGTTTTCTAAGGGCAGGATCACATATGATTCATCCGGATTAAACCCATTGACAACATTACCTCTATTTGGTTGTGGTGGTGGACCTTGACCCTGTGCTTGTGAAGCTTGCGGTTGTGCTAAACTTGTGCTTCCATGAGTTCCATCACTTGCACGGCTTGTCGTATCACGCAAAAACCTCGTCATTTCTGAAATTTGGCAATTCAAAATTTCAGAAAAATGATTGAGCAACAAAGAGGAACAAAGAGAAATTCAATTCAACTTAGGGCTTAGGCCTCTTATGGTCCTAGCGGTGCTGCAGTCTTGCCTCGGCCTGCCGGCCCCTTGGCCCTTGCTGCGCGGCTGCGCCCGCCCGCTTGTCCAGTGGCCCGACGCCTGCCGCTCCGCCGACCGCCAAGAGTTCCGCCGCGCCACCCGGCCGCCAATGCCTCCTAGGGTTTGGGTGTGGCGAGGAAGAGGAAGGAGAGGGAGTCGAGGAAGGGAGTGAAGGGGATCGATTCTGAATCGATGAATGCGTGGCGTGGGCCGAATCACATGAACAGGGCTGCGGCCTTTGGTGTTGTGAGGGCCCAGTACGATGCAACACGACTCCGGTACGATTCGTGCCGGCCAAACGGCTGTCTGTCGGGCGGCCACGGTACGGCATTGCAGGCACGGTCTAGATATGGTACGATACGTATTGTTTATGAATTGTACCGGCCCGGTATGACGGTCCGTGTCATGTTTGGGCTGCTATCATAAGACGATAAGTGGCTCGGACAACACTAACGATGTCGGGTCGTATTAAACGCAAACGATCTTAGTGCCTAGATAATACGGCCCGATCGGCCCGATGACGACCCATCTGACCCGTTATGCATGAGCTGATGAACATCAGTCATTAGGCATCAGCTCAGAAGTCAAAGAAACAACTCAACAAGCACATAATCATTTCATCCGAAATCAACAAGCGCGGAATCATATCTAAGATATAAAAAAATATGCAATCAGAATCACATATCACACCATTCAATCATACATTTACACCATTCAATCATACATTCACGATCCAAGATCAAGAATCAAGAGGAAGATGGGGAGGAGGCGGCAGAGGAGAGCCGAGTCCAAGAGGAAGAGAGGAGGAGGCGGGAAGGCGTCTTGAGGAGAAAGGTGGCGCAAAGGGAGAGCTGGAGAGTCGGAGATGAAAGGCCGGAGGGGAGGCGGCGCAACGCGGGGCGGTGCTTAGTGGAGCCATGGGCTTGGCCGTGTGGAGGTGGAGCAGTGAGAGGAGCCACCGGCGTGGAGGCGAGGCCGTCTTGGCGGCGGCAGAGAGTGGGAGACTGGGAGGGAGTGGGAGAGTGAGGGAGATGAAGGCGGGCGGTGGCGGGACGGGGAAAAGAGGCCGGGCGAGTGGGCGGCCGGGCGGGAGGCGGGGGCGGGCATGGCGGGCGGTCAGCGCGGGTAAAGGCGAGGAGGCCGGCGGTGGCCTCGGGCCTAACGGGCTAAATGGGCCACACTGGGCCAAACGGGCTCGTGCCAGTCTAGCACGGCACGAACGGCCAATGGGCCATGTCTAGGCCGCCTCCCTAGCACGTGGGTGACGCACGCATGCACCCATCTAATATTTGGTAGGAATGGGTCGTGCCGTCATGCTCGTGTCGAGCAGTAGGCCGCCCATTTGGCCAGGTCTGAACATGACCCACGACGAGACTTGCCAGGGAAAGCTGCATTTCATGGCGTCTACGGCGGCGTGGATCAGTCAGGGTCCCACGGCTAGTCGCCGGCGAGTCACCCCTGCAACAAATGTAGTAGTAGCAATTATGGGTGCCCAACGAGAAGATAATGGTGGGTATATGATTCTTTAAGCTATTAGCTATTCGAAGCGGCCCACGTAAATAGCTTGAGCTACGAACTAGCAAGAGTTGCTCCAAGATCCAAGAGCCAGCGCAAGTTACCTGTCACCCGTCGAAACCCTAGTTCGTATTAGGTCGCCTGCTGAGTTCCGTGCGGTCGCCTCCAGTGAGTTTTGAGCACGACACGGGTGCTATTTTTGTAATTTCATTCAGGAGGCTATTTTTTTCTATTTCACTTTATAACAGTGACATTTTAGCTAAAAACTCTGAGGCCATGCCGCCACCGTCCATGCCAACCCACCCACGCAGCCACCGCCTTGGAGAATCCAATAGAGAGAGGAGGGTTTTAGGAGGCGTTTCTTGTATTGTGATGAGTGAGTGTGTGTGTGGCTTTAGCAATTGCACAAGCTGAACATTTCTTAGATGGCAAGTGGGTCATTCGAGGTAGAACAAATGGGTGCGGATTTTGTCCTCTTTGGAGGGTGTCCTTCCACACTATCTGTCGTTGGTTTTGCATCTAGATACGTGCATGTATTTGGAGACATGAGGCAATACTTGCAAAATAAAATATCCCCCCCCTCTCTCTTCATCAACAACATCCCAGCTCTAGCAATTGATGGCGCGACATGCAGCCGACGGAGGGCGGCAGTGATGTAGCTCACAGCGGACATGCTGGAGCCCAGGAGGAGGCGCACGGGCTCACCGGATTTTTCCACGAGGCGGAGGAAGGCAACACCGCAGCTCACTAGTCATACCCTGGCGGTCAAGAGAGAAAGGAAGGGAAGAGAATGACAGGAGAGAAAGAACGGTTGGAAAAATCTTAATATTGTACAAAATTGAACATGTACGAATCCGAAATATGTATGTACAAAATCCGAATATTTACAAAACTTGTACACGTACTGACGAGGATTACCCTAGCTTCATGATATACATACCTACACATCAATAGTTCAAACACTTTCACAAGGTTAAAGCTAAACTTAATATTCAAAATTATAGTTTATTTGAAAGAATGCGACTACAGATTTGCTTGTGTGAATATAGGTATACTGGGTGCCCTAGAAATAGTGCGGTCCAGAGGGAGGAGAGGGAGGTAGGCTCAAGAGAGAATAAAAGGAGAGCACAAAAGGATGACAAGGCCCTCCATGCAACCAACAAGGAGGAAGCAAGCCCAAGGGAGCCCATATGACAGCCCAGCCAAGGAGAAGGGAGGCCCATGCGGCGAAGCCAAGAAGGAAGGGAGCCATGCAGCCACCTTGTTAGGAAACTGGGCCCATGACCAGGAGTCCTGGCCCAATTGGACACCACATATTTTCCAGTAGTCTATATAAAGGAGAGGCGACCCCTCATTGTAATCGATCATTATTGAAGAGCAATAAAGAGAAGCCTGAAGTCCCCTCATATCTCTGTGTTCAATCTCTTATTCTGTTCTTGTGTTCTTGATTTGTTCTAAGCGATTCTACGCTTGTCTGCGAGGTGTCGTTCGACCGGTCGGCAATGACGGTTACTCAACACGTTATCAGCACGATCGACTCTCCTCGCATCGAAAAGGTAACTGTCGATGAACGACACTCGTAGATTGAATCGTCTTTTTTCTAGATCGCTTTCAATTCTGTAAATTCGCTTTCTAGATTGTTTTTCTACGGTGCAAATCCTTTCTAATCTACCGTGAGCCGACTTGAAGTCGCCGACACAATGTCGATGGGTAGATTGCACGAAAGATAGGATGTCGATTGTACCGTAGAAGTTGCAAATCCGTTCTAATCTACCGTGAGCCGACTTGAAGTCGCCGACACAATGTCGATGGGTAGATTACATGCAAGAACCGATGTTGATTGCACTGTGTTATATTACATCGCATAAACAGTAATAGCATGAGAAAAAAAATTTGTGACCCGGCCGTCTTTGTCATCATTGTTGGCTCGGAGCCGTGGAGTCTGTGTCTTGTTGCCGCTGGAACCGTCTGTGCGCTTTGGAGCCGTCGCTTGCATGCTGGCTCTTCATCGCGGAATCTGCATGGGCCCAGCAGGAGAGCGACTGAGCAGCGCCGCTTGGAGCGCCGACCACGTTGAAGCCTCCGCCGGATCTATGGAGCACGCCACTGCTGCTTGAGTCCGACCGCGCCGAACGGCGCCGCCGCTTCCGTGGCCGCCCGCGCGCCGCCGCCGCCCAGACGCCGAAGCGCCTCAAGACCGCACTCCGCCCCGCGCCCTACGCCACGCGCTATGCCGCCACCGCGTCGCCCGGAGGGCCCCGCTCACGTCGCCGCCGCACCGCCGCCCCGCTTCCACGCCGCCACATGGCCCCGCCCGCCGCTGCCAAGCTGCGCCGTAGCCCGCCACCCGACCACCATGCCCATCCGCCCGGCCGACCTAATGGAGCCGCCCGCCATGGTTTGTGGGCGGTGAAACCCTACCGGTTCCTTTGAAGTTTACTAATGGGTTGGTGATTTTTGAAAAAAAAAGAAAAGGGCATTTTTGCGAATAGACCCTCCAAGGTCTGATAATTACGTGGAATTATTCTCTGAAGTGAAAAAAATTCGCGTTTTTATCCCCTGGAATTGCAGAATTCGCCGAAAGTCATTTTTCCAGCAGAAAAGGGCCTCGGGAATTCAACCTTTTGCATATTTTGCACTTTTGAAGCATATTTAACTTTGTTATTGTTATTTCTATGCAATTTATTTATTGTATTTACTGTTTTTGATTATTTGTGATTGTTTATATTGCTTTTAATCATTGGAAATAGCAGTAAATCATGAAAAATGCATAGAATAATCTGAACATTACGAGAACCTTTACAACCATTATATGCAAGTTACAGTGATAATCTTATACACCTTTTGCATGAATGTGCGGATGATCGCATTACGAACCGGGAGTTCAAGAGTCGCCCAAAGATGGTGAATTACTTGACTTGGGCATCAGATGTCGAAATTGTACTTGGAGCCAAGAAGCTCCGTGCTGCTATCGGACTTGGCACCTCGAAGGATGTCATACCAACTGCTGAAGAGAATGATCAAGCACTTTATTTCCTCAGACATCATCTCTGTCTAATGCTCAAAAATGAGTATATGGCAGAGAAGAACGCACTAGCTTTATGGACCACCCTGAAGAAGCGGTTCGAGAAGCTGAAGTACACCATCCTTCCTCGTGCAGAGCAAGAATGGAACCGACTATGTTTTGAAGACTATAAAACAGTGGGGAAGTACAATTCTGCTTTGCACAGAATTTGTACCAATCTTTAGCTCTGTGGTAAGGCAATCACAGACGAGGAAAAGATTGAGAAAACCCTCTCTACTTTTCACCCAAATGCGGTGCAATCCGCACGCAACTACCGTCAAGATGGCTACAAGGAGTATGCCGGCGATTGACATTATGCAAGTTGCGGAAGCTCAAGATGAGATTCTAAGGAAGAACTACATCTCACAGCCACCTAGTAGCAAAGTTGGCCATGAAGTCAACGCTAGCAGCTACAAGGCGAAAAAGCCTCGCTCAAGAGAAAGAGGCAAGAAGGGTGATGGTCGCAAGATTAAGCAAAATGCTCAAGCCAAGAAGGGCGGAAATAAGAAGCGTGATGAGAAGCCCTATGGTCAGCAGGACCAAAATTGCTACAAATGTGGCACTCGGGGGCATTGGTCACGTATTTGCCATGAGCCGCAGCACGTGATTGGTGCTTTCAAGGCTATGAAGAAGGGCAAAGCACAGCATGAGGCACACCTCGCCATTGCAGGCACGGAGGATCCACACTCATTGGTTGCATCCATGGATGTGGATGACCTAGAAGCGACCCCATCACTCCCTCCTTGACATCGCAGCGCAGCGAAATGTGAGTTGCCGAAGAAAGAAGATGGACATAGAACGATTCGATCGGTTAATTCATACTTCACTGATTCGATCTAGTACACGCATTGCACTTAGATTTTATAGTCATTTGCAGTTTTGGTTAGAACTTTGAATTATTGAATAATGGTTGTAAGCTCTAGGAGAGCAAATAATTGCATTCTCATAATGAGTCCTGCAAGACTTTTCCCGTATTAATAAAAGCAAGTTATGTTCTGTTTGGAGAATTTTATTTATGTGTGGATTACTTTCTACCCCATATTAATAAATACTTTATATATATATATATCAGAACGCGTGTGGCGCCTTATGGAGGAAGTGTGCTTAGCGGATAGCGGCACAACGAATACCATATTAAGAGAAACAAAATTTTTCCAATCGATCAGAAAGAATGTTGGCAGCATTACGACAATCGCAGGAAGCGATACATGTATAATAGGCTCAGGAAGAGCCACAATTATACTCCCGATGGGCACAATATTGGTCATTAAAGAAGCCTTGTTGTACCCAGAATCGACTAGAACTCTCTTAATCTTTAAGGATATTCACGCTAACGGTCTCCATGTAGAGACTGAAGAAGAGTATAGTAAGGAATACCTGCTCATTACAAAGCGTGAAGAACATGAAAAAAGGGTATTAGAACGACTTCCTTCATATGAATCTGGGCTATACTACACTAATATTAAGGCACCTGCGGCCTATATACCGTCACGAAAACCACTTTTAGAAGCTCTGAACTTTTACATCTCTGGCATGATAGATTAGGCCACCCCGGTCTTAGAATGATGAGAAATATAATTACCAATTCTCAGGGACATAATAATAATGTAAAGAATTTCCCAAATCAAGAAGATTTTGTGTGCCCCGTATGTGCCACTGGGAAATTAATTACTAGACCCTCTACTCTGAAAGTGAAGGATGAAATCCCTGCTTTCCTGGATCGTATCCAGTAGACATTCTTGGTCCTATCTGACCTGTCGAGGCCATTTAGGTACTTCATGGTGCTCATCGATGCTTCCTCGAAATGGTCGCATGTATGTTTATTGTCTCGAGAAACCACGCTTTTGCAAAGTGATCTCGCAGATAATTAAAATTAAGAATAATTTCCACGATCATCACGTGAAGTCCATCAGAATGGACAACGCCGGAGAATTTACTTCAAAGGCATTTGATGATTATTGCATGGCAATGGGAATTACTGTTGAGCATTCAGTACCACATGTCCACACCCAGAATGGACTAGCAGAGGTATTAATTAAAAGAATTAAATTTATTGCCGACCGCTTTTGCGAATTGTAAATTACCAACTACATGTTGGGGATACGCGATCTGCACGCAAAGAATCTGTCATCAATTTTAGACCATCGGCATATAACATCCATTCACCTATGCAACTAGCGCAAGGGTCAGCACCAAAAATCTCTCATCTCCGAAGGTTTGGTTGCAAGGTTTATGTACCTATACCACCACCGCAGCGAACCGCAATGGGACCTCTCCGAAAGTCTGGGATATACGTTGGTTATGAGACAACATCCATAATCGTATCTGAACCCTATGATGGAGATTTGCATCTGACCAACCGATAGCATATTTGATGATGATAGTTTCCCGTCATTAGGGGGAGGAAATCAACCCCTTGATGAAGAATGTCGGGAAATAACATGGCAAGCCACGGGAATCCATGCATATGACCCACGCACTAGTGAAGCAAATAGAGAAGTCCAAAAGATAATTGATTTGCAAGCTTTAGCGAATCAACTGCCTGACCACTTTTGTTATTTGAAGAGCGTGACCAAGTCGCATGTGCCTGCACGCAATGCACCGGAGAGGGTCGAAATACCAAAGAAAATTGAAGGTACCCATAATCCCGCCCAAAGGCCTAAGAATAAAGGATGAGAACTCCGGCCCTCGAATCCCAAATGTAGGGCGCGCTGGCGAAAAAGGATAAGAAGGACTTGACACGACCGATCCTTGAATTTCCCTGAGAATAAGAAGGGGAGCAGTTGAGACTGGCACCGATATGGAACCTTCAGTAAAAGGCATACCTGATTTGAATATTCCCACGGAGGAAGACATCAGCATGGATGTGTGCGCACACGTCGGAGCTGAAAAACTAAAGGGACTTGCCCCCGCAATTGGAAGCAGCGGTGAGCGAGTAAAAGCATTAGCAGAACCGCCCTATGAAGAAATAGCTATAAATTATATGACTACGGGAGAATCTATGAATAGAACAACGACCAATGTCGATATTTATTTTGCAAAGAAAATTGCCACAATTATCGATCTTGATCCGAGCTGCATCGTCATTGAATGTAAGAAAAGATCAGATTGGAAAGATTGGAAGGAGGCAATAGAAGCAGAATTAATATCTCTGAATAAAAGAGAGGTATTTGGGCCTGTAAGCCGCACACCTCCCCATGTGCACCCTGTAGGGCATAAATGGGTATTTGTTCGAAAGAGAAATGAAAACAATGAAGTTGTAAGACATAAAGCAAGGCTTGTTGCACAAGGTTTCACTCAACGACCAGGAGTTGATTATGAAGAAACCTATTCCCCGGTCATGGGCGGAACTACCTTTAGATATTTAATCTCAATGGCAGTAAACCTGAATTTGGAAATGAAATTGATGGATGTGGTAACTGCATACCTTTATGGAAACTTGGATTCGGACATTTACATGAAGGTACCCGAAGGTATCCCTGTCCCAAACCAAGACAGAGCAAATAGAAACACATGCGATGTACAACTCGAAGAAAGTCCTTTGTATGAAATTTGAAGCAATCAGGCAGGATGTGGTATAATCGCTTAAGCGACTTTCTCTGCAAGAAAGGCTACACGAACAATGAGGATTGTCCCTGTGTATTTATACAAAGATCCCAGGATGGATTTTGTATAATCTCAGTGTATGTAGATGATTTGAATATCATCGGAAACCTGAAAGATATTAAGAAAGCAAGTTCTTACGAGTCGAATTGAAATGAAAGATTTGGGTAAAACCAAATATTGCCTAGGCTTGCAGCTTGAGCATACCCCTGAAGGGATTTTAGTACATCAATCAACCTACACTCAGAAAGTGTTAGAAGGGTTCGGATTTGAAAAGGCATACCCTTCGAAAGTGCCAATGGTCGGGAGATCTTTGCAGCAAGACAAGGACCCGTTCAGACCTAAAGAAGAGGAGGAGGAAGTTCTGGGACCAGAATTCCCATACTTGAGCGCAGTTGGAGCACTCATGTATTTAGCAAACTGTACTAGACCGGACATTGCATTTGCAGTGAACCTTTTAGCAAGATATAGTGCAGAATCTACCAAAAGGCATTGGCAGGGAATAAAGGACGTCTTCCGATACCTCCAAGGAAGTAAAGATCTTGGACTGTTCTACAGAAAGAACCAAGACCTAACTATGACTGGCTATGTAGATGTCGGGTACCTATCGAGACCATATCTGACTAAGTCGCATAAGCAGGCTATGTATTCCTATGTGGTGGAACTGCAATTTCATGAAAATCGTCTAAGCAAAGTCTTGTATCGACTTCGACGAACCACTAAGAGATTATAGCACTGTATGAGGCCGCACGAGAATGTTTTTGGCTTCGGCGGATGATTAACCACATCCAGCAGTCATGTGGATTGAATACCACGCAAACCCCCACTATTATCTATGAAGATAATGCAGCTTGTGTTGCACAAGTGCAGATGGGTTATGTGAAGAGTCCCCTCACTAAGCATATCAACCCCAAGTTCTTCTATGCTCATGAATTGCAAAAGATGGACGAAATTAAAGTACTGCATACTAAGTCATGTGAAAATCTAGCAGATGTATTCACTAAGTCACTACCAGCATCTAGCCTTGAAAGATGCATACGTGGAATTGGAATGATGAGACTTAGAGAAGTGCAAAATTCAGGGGGAGAACCTTCACAAACTCTTTGTTAAAGCTTGATCACGAAGATCAAGTACCCAAAGAATAAATCCTGGAGATCAAATGAAATTGGGTGGATTGTACTCTTTTTCCCTTGACGAGTTTTCCTGAAGTTTCTCGATTAAGGTTTTTGACGAGGCAATTCGTGCAACACAACGGAACGCATAACATGTACTCTTTCTCCAAATTTTTCCCACTGGGTTTTTATGGAGTTTTGATGAGATATGAACATGTCGGATGAGTGTCCAAGAGGGAGTGTTAGGAAACTGGGCCCATGACCAGGAGTCCTAGCCCAATTGGACACCTCATGTTTTCCAGTAGTCTATATAAAGGAGAGGGGACCCCTCATTGTAATCGATCATTATTGAAGAGCAATAAAGAGAAGCCTGAAGTCCCCTCATATCTCTGTGTTCAATCTCTTATTCTGTTCTTGTGTTCTTGATTTGTTCTAAGCGATTCTACGCTTGTCTGCGAGGTAATCGTTCGGACTGGACTAGCCAGCGACGGTTACTCAACACACCTAAGCCCACCTCCATCTCTCCCACGTCCAAGGGAAGCCCAAGACAAGCTCATGCAGCTTGAATTGAAGCAATACAAATCTAACTCCTCCAATTGGGCCGAAAGAGCTCAAAAGGTTGAATTGAGCATTCTAACCCGATTGAAGTGTTAGCATGAATTTAATTGATGGTCTTGCATGCCATATGACTTGGAAGGTCCTAAATGGGCAATGTATCTATTTTAGAACTATTTTCTATGTTTTAAAATAATTTAATTTCAGATTGAGCTTAGAAGCCCAAATTGGCCACTTGAGTCAACTAGAGGTTGTTTGGGCTTAGCTCACGCATGGGGGGAGTGTCCCACACCCCCATAATACCCTAGGGAGGGGTGCCCTACTGTAGCACCATGAAAATTGATGAAATTTCATATTGCTCTTTTGCATCGTTCTAGGGTTTGTGCTAGCTGATTGTTGCCCTCTTAGAATTGTGCTATCCCCCATTGATTTTCTTGCTGGTTCTTGATTGAATTGCAGAAAGATTATCTCTACTTTGATCGTGGTCAAATAGAGCTATCATAGCGTGTGGTTCAGGAGTTCATGAGTCGTAGGTCGCTGCATTGGCATCGATTGGTCCCATCGATCCGTTGGGTTTCATGGTGTATTCGAGATTCTAAGTTGTGAAGATCCCCCCCCCCAACCATCTTGGTATCAGAGCCCCGTTGACACCTTAGGATCCTTATATTTGATTAGTATATTTGTTTTAGAACTATTCGATACTGTTCTAAACTGTTCATCCAAAAATTCCACACAAAAAAGTAAATAGCATTTACTATTTCAGGTTGTTCATTAATTCCCAAAAATCCCACAAAAATATTAGATTCATTTTATTTCTGTGCTACCCTATTACACCGAAAAAACCCTACAAAAATATTTATTCATCACACCGTAGTTCCAATTTGAATTTTAGTAAGTTTGATAGGTTTTGATCCATTTGAAATCTTTGATTTTTTTCCCTTTGTGTAGCTTAATTTTTGCTTTCAATCTAATTCGTTGGTTTGATTTCTTGTTTGGGCTGAATTAGGGGTCGTCACTGTTCATCTGCACAGTACTGTTCACCAAGAGCTCAAGTTGTATGCTACAATGACTCCTCCATCCTAATCTGTTTGAGGTAGTTTCAATCTTTAATTTTTGGAGTTTCATTCGGATTTAGAGTCCTTGTTGTGTGCAATAAGGACATGAATTCTTTGAGCTGAATTCAGTCTGTAACTCTGGTTTGGATTACTGGTCACAGGTGGTACTATTCACGCATAAGGTTACTGTTCACCGAGCCTATGTGGTGCTACCAGGCCCTATTCGGCTTTCTGTTTTGAACTTGTTGTTTCATTGTGCAAAACCACAAGTGAAAACTTCTTGTTATCCTTTGTTAGATAATCTGATTATTTGCAAAAACCTTTGGTCCTAATCAAGACTAGCTATTTAGTTGGTTAGGGCTACACATTAATTTCAATTACTTGTTGAAAACCCAGAGTTGGTACTTTGAGAAAGCTCTCTGATTTGAGTTCTTAAGTGTTCGGCTACTAGCAGAGAGAGAGAGAGAGAGAGAGAGAGAGAGAGAGAGAGAGAGAGAGAGAAGGGAAAGCAAAGAAACAAAAGGAAAGGAAAATTAAATTAAATTAAAAGTGATGACCGAACACCTCGAACAAGTTTTGAGCATCGCCTCTCTTGAGTTGTATTGCTGATTTGTGCAATCTTGTGCCCTAGATATTAATTGCAACAAGCTAGCGTCTTTCATTAACTTTTTCTACACAAGATATTATTCTTCACTTATATCTTGTTAGCTCATTTCTTTAGTTGCATTAAGCTACATCATATTAGTGTGTGAGTTATTGCCTTGATCTCCACTTATATTATATGTTCATCAACTATTCATTGAATTCTAGTTTGGGTTTTTTTTTCTTATCGAACAAAGTCTAGAATTCAGATTGTGTAGGATATACACTTTACCCTCCAAGCTCCACATATTATCGTGTTAGTGCAATTGCTTGACTGTGAACTCACTTGACCATCACCTTTGTGTTGATCCACACCACCCAAGTGCGAGGTACTCCGTAATTCGACACAGGGTGAGTAAGAACGTCAAATGGTAAGGGAAGGTGAGGTTGAGAGTGATATACATATTTCACTAATCCACTATTGTTTCTTTTTGTTTTTTGCACTACTAACTATGACAGGTTACAAGTATGTGGAACTTCCTTTTTATGGCAGTAATGACTCGGAGGAGTATCTTGAGTGGGAAGGACAAATAGAGAAAGTTATTAACTTTCAGAAGCTTCCCAAAGCACAAGAGGTGATGAGAGCCACTAAGGAGTTTGAGGACTATGCGTATAGTTGGTGGCAATAACTATTTGGGAAACGACTCGTTATATCTTGGATAGATTTAAAGATGGTGATGAGAAGAGAATTTGTGACACTACTCCTCCCTTTGGAGAGCATTACACATGGATGCAAAGCTATCCAAGAATACTATGTTGAGATGAATCGTGCAATGCGTAGTGCCGGTATCACTAGTGCATTTAAACAGAATGCATACTTCAAAGGAGGTTTGAATTCTAAGATTGATGCTACACTTAGTCATAAATACTTTACTAGTATGCTAGAACTTGTGATTAGTGATCTTGATGAAGAGGAGGGGATTTGTAATTCTACCGTATGTAAGGTTGAGAGCGTCCCAATTGATAGTGTGAGAGATACACCAACAGAAAAGCAAGAGGTAGAAGATAGGAAGAGTGAGGATATTATTGAGACTAACATATTACTCTCTACTTCTAGTGTTGTTTCTCACATTGTACAGGTTAACAATGAATTGGAGGAGTTGAACGCTAAACAACCTGCACCATTGGGAAAGAAGGATGGTGAGATAACCATGGATGGAGATGGGATGTTTGCTGCCCCCATGGTTACATCATGAAGAAATGCTATCTACAGCACCTACAACAACTAAGGAGAACGTTAAAGGTAACAACAACGGTGTTGAATTCGTAGTTCGTGAAGAAATTGTGTGTAATAGTGAGAATTTGTATGCTCAATTGGAAATTCTACATTCTAAATTTGATATGCTTAGTTTACATAATGTAGAGTTGATTACTCATGATGAAGTTCTTACTAGAATATCCCCTGATGATTCTTTATGCTATATCATGTTCGATGAACTCATAGAGCTATCTAGTATGATTGAGAGAGTTTCTGAAATTGCATGTTTAAAATCACTAGCTATTACCTACACCTCCACTTATAAATTCAATTTGATTGGAGATTATGGTGTAGACAATAAGTTTCATATTTATCGAATATACATTACTAGTGATAAGCTTGATAAATTGAAAATACATGTTTTGGACAAGCCATCTTTTGTGCAATGTCATGATCACTTAGAGATGAGTTTAACTAAGAGTTCCTACTATTTAGAACAAAAGATGATGCCTACTTGTTCATATCTTACATGTATAAGTAATTAGAGTTGCGCAGTTGAAACATGGAAGACACAAACAATTTTCTCGTACACATTACATGAAATTAATGTTGTAAAATTGAAATATGATCATATGAGCCACTTGTATATATTAGAAAAATGATTTGGGCCTATCTATTCATAATTTGAATACATGCTTACAAAAGTCGAGGGTGACTTCTCTTCATGAGAGGGGGAATGATGTGAATAATCATATTAGTATTGCCACTTTACTATATGTCTGTGACTGTCCTTGTGCCAAATGCATTGTGCAAAACAACGGGAAAACTAAAACTATTGATTCATACATATACAATGCACATACATTGTTCTCATTGTTTAGAACACTTTTAGGTTATCTAAAGCTGCGGACGACTTTTCTTAAAGAAGGAGAGGATGATGAGGATTACCCCAGCTTCATGACATACATACATACACATCAAGAGTCCAAACACTATCACAAGGTTAAAGCTAAACTTAATGTTTAAAATTATAGTTTAATTGAAAGAATGTGACTACGACTTTGCTTGTCTGAATGTAAGTATGCTGGATGTCCTAGAAATAGTGTGGGCTAGAGGGAGGAGAGGGAGAAAGGCCCAAGAGAGAAGAAAAGAAGAGCACAAGAGGATGCCAAGGCCCTCCATGCGTTCAGTAAGGAGGAAGCGAGCCCAAGGGAGCCTATGCGACAGCCCAGCCAAGGAGAGGGGAGGCCCATGCGGCCAAGCCAAGAAGGGAGGGAGGCCCATGCGGCCACCTAAGCTCACCTCCACCTCTCCCGTGTCCAAAGGAAGCCTAAGACAAGCCCATGCAGCTGGAATTGAAGCAATCCAAGTTCAACTCCTCCAATTGGGCCGGAAGAGCATAAAAGGCTGAATTGAGCATGCTAGTCCGATTGAAGTGTTAGCATGTATTTAATTGATGGACTTACATGCCATATGACTTGGGAGGTCCTAAATGGATCATGTATCTATTTTACAACCACTTTCTGTGTTTTAAAACAATTTAGTTTCAGATTGGACTTAGAAGCCCAAATTGGCCACTTGGGCCAACTAGAAGTTGTTTAGGCTTGCCCATGCATAGGGGGAGTGCCCTACACCCCCATAATACCCTAGGGAGGGGCGCCACACTATAGCACCACAAAAATTGATGAAATTTCATATTGCTCTTTTCATCGTTCTAGGGTTTGTGCTAGTTGATTGCTTTCCCCTTGGAATTATACTATCCCCCATTGATTTTCTTGCTTGTTCTTGATTAAATTGCAGGGATATCATATCCACTTCCGTCGTGGTCAAGTGGAGCTATCATAGCGTGTACTACAGCGAGTTCATGCGTCGTAGGCCACTGCATTGGTATCGATTGGCCTCGTCGATTCGTTGGGTTTCACGGTGTATCCCAGATTCTAAGTCGAGAAGATTCCCCCATATCACGTACGAAATCCAAAATATGTACAAAATTTGAACGTGTATGAAATCTGAATATGTTTTGCACGAATTTTGTACAAATCCAAATTCTTTTTTAAAAAAAGTACAAAATCCGAATATGTACGGGAATTTGAACATTACCGAAATCCGAATATGTACAAAATTTGAACATGTACGAAATCCGGATATGTACAGCATTTGCAGGGGAGAGAGAGGTGGGACCGTGGTAAAATATGTTTTCTAGGAAAAGAGGGTGAAATAAAGGGGTTGTATCCATATGCACAAATAAATTGGGGATCCGGGGGAGTAGGAGCATGTCCTTCGAGAAGATATCATGTGATACCTACCCTTACAGTGCTACAATGTTACCCTCCTGAAAATACGCCCAAAATAGTTATTAAAAAATGGTTAGATAGATCATGATACGAGGAAGTGCCCTACAAAAATTCAACTGAAAGCACGGCATACATTAGGAGAAACAAAAAACACAAAATTTAGTGAGCAATGGCTTTATCTTTATCTTTTTCCTTTTTTATTTTTTGGTTCCTTATGAGCTGATTTTGTCTTTTTTATTTCTCTGTGTAGGTCAAATTTAGATTTGAAATTTGGTGGTACGATAGATTGATTGTGTGTGAATGCTACCATTTTTTTTCAAAAAAAAAAATCATGATCACTTGCAGTGTGTTTTAAAGGAGGCAACATTATAGCACCGTAAGGGAGGACGCAGAACAAACACACACTCGGTTTTAGGACGGAGGGGAGCAGGCGCTGGTAGGCCGGAATCGGCAGAGGCAGAGCTCGCCTCCGATGTAGCAAAATCCATCCAACGCTCAGTAGCAATGATTGAACATGGGTACACGCGGAGCGGTGTTACATAGATCATAGAATGATATCATACAACTATTAAAGAGTTTCATCAGCAAGCCACGTACTTACAAACATTTATAAATGATAATTCATCCAAAAAAACATAATAACATTTATTATATAACTAATTTACATAGACATGATACAAATATCATCATGGTTGCCTCTTAGGGCATATGACCAAACCTGCGGAGGCTCTAAAGAGGGCACCCCAACCGGCCTCATTCAACTTCTATTCCCTGACAAACTTCATGGCCAATCCTGAACAGCTCCATCATAACCGTCAGTGTGCTAGCTGAGACGCTGATGCCGGAGTTCATGCACGGCGACGCGGGAGTGATGACCGGCTTAAATGGCTTGTATCGTCAGGGTTTTTACGATGGTCCCACGTAGGAAAACCATGTCCACGTCCACGCCAACATCATCTCGCGCTGCCAGGAGCCCAGCATAGAAAAGGCTAAAAAAGGAGAATTTCGCATCCTATCCCTGCTAATAATACTCTTGGAAATTAAAATAAAAGATTTCCCACTTAAGAATTGTAGGGCCCGGGTGGGCCAAAGAGGGGGTTTGGAAATAGTTTTCAACCAGCAATTGACGCGCCTCGGTATTACCTCACTAGCTGCGTCATTGCCCCAAGCGCAAAGATGGGTTCTTCAGCGCGCCCACCGCCCACCCTTATACTCGCCTCCCGCGCACACGGCCCCGCTCGACTAGCGATGTGGGACAAAACATCCCTGCAACCAAATGACGCCGCAACTTGTTGCCTCCCGCGCCACCTCCCTCGCTCCATGCACCGCACCATCCGGCGAGCGCCAGCCAGGTCGCCCTTCCTGCACAGTGCCCCGATGTACACGTCGTAGACGGCCACGTCCGGCACGAGCCCTCGACGGAGTCGAACTCTCCCATGTCGCTGAACGCTTGCGGTATCGGGTCGAACCCTGGGGCCACCCCGTCGGCGTCCATCGTCTTCTTTACGACCCCGTACGCCTCCGCCACCATCCCCTCCCGGTCCCGCAGGAGCGCGTTGAGGACAGCGCCGTGGTCCGCCCTGCTAGGCGAGACGCCCCACTGGTGCATGTCGTCCAAGAACGCCACCGCCTCTGAGGCGGGGCCGCCGCACTGGCACAGGGAGAAGAGGACGGTAGTGTGACGAGTCAGGGTCGAGGAGGAGCGAGGGCGTGCAGCGAAGGATGTAGGCGGCGGCGGAGGGTTGGCGGGCCCGGCAGAGCGCGGAGGTGAGGATGTGGAAGGTGGCGGCGTCGGGGGAGGCGGAGGAATGATTGGGAGGAGCAGACGGCGCCGAGGAGGGAGTTGAGGGCGTGGGTGGTGCGGACGGCGGTGGAGAAGAAGGTGGCGGCGGCGGCGAGGCGGCCGTGGAGAGCGAGGGTTGCCAGGAGGCGGTGGTGCCGCCGCAAGCGGCGGGTCGCGCTCATCGGACGGGCCTCGACTCCTGCGGCCGTCTCTCTGGTGCTGAAAAATCAGTGCGCCGCAGTCGAGGAGGACGGGGAAGAAGAAGAAGCCGCTGCGGCCGGCCCACCTGTCGGTGACACTGATTTCTCGTGGTTACGTCCGGCTATTTTCTATTTGCTTTCCTACCTCGCTTACCTTCTCTTAATTTTTGGTGTCTTCCTTAATAGCCCAGATCATTAAGTAATTATTTGGTCTCATTCTTTCTGCATTTGCTACCTAGCAACAAAAGCTTCTGGATCTATCTATTGCCTACAAAAAACATAAGGTTGTAAATATCGTAACTACCAAATTAAGTAAGATGCAGAGGAAATAAACTCTCTTAGCGCTTGTTTGGGAGTCCCAAAATCGTCGAGGATCCCGGCCTAATCCACGGGGAAGAAACCCGTGTGGGAATATTTCTCGAGTCAAGTCACTATGCTGTTTGGATGCCTAGAGGGGACGGGATATCCTGGCCCATTCCTCGCCTATCCTATGGGGGAAAACACGTCTCTAGAGGTTGGGAAATAATTCCCTATGCTTTCTCGCGAGTGGCGTGTCACTCCACGTCTCTCGCATCGCCGCCACCTATCCCTTCTGTTGCGCCGCATTGTCGAGTCCCTTCGCGCCCCCATCCCTTCCACGACGCCATGTCGTCGAGTCCTCTCCAGCAAGCGGCGACGGGGACAAAGAGGTCTTGATGATCTGGTTAGGAGTAGGGACGGAGACAGGGGGACTAGTGGGAACCCTCGTCCCTATGGTTGATGAAGAGTTTTCTCATGTATAATAGTAAAATATTTATACTTAACATCCCTCGATGTTTAGTTCTCATCATATGACCCTTTAGATAAAAATTTTCTAGCTCTGTTCCTGATTAGAGACGTTCTCGTCAGCCACTACTTCCATGGCTCACCCATTGCCTCGTCGCCTGACCACCATCGTCCACCTGCCCCTACTAGGTGTTTCACCGTCGTCCTAGCCACGGAAGGAAATTCTCCCGTGACCCCTCTCCCTCGACCGTTGGATTGGGAACACGGGGTGTTGGGTGAGGCGGAGCCTCAGCTGAGTCTTGTCATACACTCACAAGTGAAACACAGCATGCAAGGGCAAGGGCAAGATTTCCCTGTGCTTCTTCCATTCCGAACTCCAAGCACATCCAAGAATTACCACTTCCTTTAATGCTCCAAAACATCACCAGCTTTCAGGGAGACAGACGCCTCCAAGTTTTGAAGAAAAGCTGAGCACATCCGAGCACCAACAGTTTGCTTGGCGTTCAAGCTCATGCTCATGTTGCATAATTCATACCATCAAAACAAACCATGTAGAATGCCAGCGGAAGAAAATCACTCGGAGATGCATGCAGCGCACTCCTGCTCATTTACAGACCACAACGCTTCAAGCCCTGAACAGCTCACGGTTCTACCTCAAAACTCTTGTGTACATAGAGGAGACAAGCTGATTCTTTTTACTTTCCATTTCTGAGATGTCAGATACACCCAAGGGCAACATGCTTGCACTCATTACATCCAAGAGAACAGGGTTAACAACTGTACAAATGGAACTCATATATACAAATGGACTATGAAGCCCTACTGTGACGCACTGGATGACCGTCCAATGCTTACAATGGAAGACTTGGAGGACATTGATTCATGCAAGCCATAGTGACCCATCTAATGCTATATTAGCTGAACAAATGCATCTATCCACTGAAGAACATCTGTGAGGAGACATGTGCATGCATTCTCCCCGGGCCATATAAACAACCACTTGCCCAGGCAGGCCCCACCAAACCTGATTCATGATATGAAGCATATGCTAACCTTTTTACACTTGGGAAAGGAGGGGAGAGAACAACAATCCAAATGGGGATGGGACGGCTATTTACATTTTTGTTAACCTAGGTATGATTATTTGGGAAGCCTCTGAGTTCAATGACTGGACCAGAACAGGGTTTTGCTTTCACAATCTTCTGCAAGGGAGGCTAATGAATCTTGTTCTGTATCTTACAAGTTGCACACGCAGGTCAGATATGCAGACGCCCAACAAGCAATATGCACCAAAAGCCACGGCTCTACCCATCACCACCATGTCGCTGACCAAGCTTCATATCATCTTGTATCTTGTAGCTGGACCATGGTGTGGATCCATCGGTTGGCCAAACACAAGGCCTACTGATTGCGTCATCATTGCATGTCACAAGATGTAAACCTCATCTTACTTGATAGTTGTCCTCAGCATAGATCGAGACAAGGGCATTATCACCAGCACCAGCGGTCAGGAGTGATTTGTACGGATGGAAAGAAAGGCAGTTCACACTGCCTATTCTTTGACCCATAAAAGATGGCTGGTAGCGAATCATCGTTAATTGTTCTCCTTCAAGACTGAACACTTTAATCATCTGCTTGGCTGAGCCGCTTGCAATGACTGGGGCATGCCGATGAACAGCTAATGCCGTTAATGAACCCCTGTGAGCTTCGATAGTGAGGTAGGGTTCAGCTGCCCTTCTAACATCAAGAAATTGAATGTCTCCAGCTTGAGATGCGCTTACAATCTGTGATCGCATAGATGACAAAAGGTCTTGTAAAGCTCAAACAGACCCATATATATATATATATATATATATATATAATACTAGCTTGAACGATTAAAAATGTAGGGGCATAAAGCACATAGCACAATTCAAAGAAGTCGTAGTATTTACCTTGTATGGATCAAACCCAGGCTGAAATCCTATACCTACAACCCTTTCAGTTCTTGGAGCATGTGGTCTTGCCATATAGACTAGCCTACAGCATTGGAAAAATGAATGTTCAGAGGAAAAAAGATAACTGGGAAAAAAGGAATCAGAAAACTGAATCTGCCACATGGAAGATATAGATGATATCTCATTAAACAACATGAAGGCCAAAGGACACAGACGATTTTCTACTTACCTATCAGGTGTACGAACATCAAATATCCTGACAGATGCGTCGATAAAACCAGCAGCAAACTGACCACATCGGACCTGAGATGCAGACTGAAACAGAAGCAACAAGCAAAGGTCATGCTCACGAATAAAAGATGCAAACATGATTAACACAAAACTTGGTGCAATAGCTAGAATCGTATAAACAAAGCAATCAAACAGCTCGTTTGATCGCTATGGAAAAATGCAATATATTCTTAAGAAACAAACCTCCAAAATGTTATTTTGCTACATGCATTCCTTACATCATGAAGAAAGGACAATAACAAGACAAGTTGGCAAAAACAACTGAAATGCACTGCTTACTTTTTGGCCAAGTAAAAATTTTGGAATATGACACAACAGGAGCAAATCCTTTGGCAAATCTTTTATTTACCTCTAGCTCACATTGCTCGACCTACTAAGACAAGTTACCAGTTGTTCCTACAGAAAGCAACACCATAACCTAAGCCATTTAAATTGCACACTCGTGCTAAGTGGATGCATATGCACCATCAAATTTCTTCATGAAGGAATATAATGATTCCATTTTCTTTCTATAGGAATGCATATATCTCAATTCCTTTCGGCCACATGTTTAGTTTTCACACCATTGAACTAGTGAATATGAATTTCGATTTCATGCAACCTAAGGACTAGCAGTGAAACAACAATATATGTTGATAGTTGCTGATTAATATGAAGTGGGAAGATCAGCAAGTATAAAGCAAGAACGGCAAAACAGAAAATAAAACACAGATAATAGACGAGTTCTTCAGAGGCAGAGTGCAAAAGCCTAGTTAAAGAACAAAGATATGTTCCTCGTATCATTATCTTGATTACTCAAATATCACATGGTAACAAGAACTCACCAGAGCTGAAATGCCGCTATCAGCAGATGACTGAATGGTGTCCAGAAGTTGTTCCTTATCAAGATCCCATACAAGGATGGAAGACATGTCACCAGATGCATACTATTTTACAACAAAAGGAGTAAGTTCTTGTATTAGAACAACCTTAAATGCATAGAAAATTACAAAACCATTGGAAAGAGAGATCAGAATATCACCAGATAGCCAGATTGCTGCTGCCAGTCAATCACAATACTGCGACCAGTAGCTCGATGACCCTGAACTGATGAGAAAGCAGTTACAAGTTTCTGTCCTCCCTTTAGAGTATAATTTCTCCATATGCGGACATTTCCATCACCTGCAATATGAAAACTAGATATCACAATGGTACAAGATAAGTACAAAAAGAAAATCATAAAGAGGAGAGGCGTACTTGAGCCAACTAATAGCAAGCTCGCATCAAGCTCATTGATAAGCAAAAGTTTGGATAGCCCTCTGTCAGATAACTTATGGTTTTGAAAAGTATTCACTGGAAGCGCATCGTCATAGTTCCACACTCTGACATGAGATACAAAACTTTAGCACAACTGCAGTAGCACATTTGAAGCACTAAAATTTTCAATTATCATGAGTGATTCTAATAATCATTTTTTACCTTATTTGCTCATTTTCATCAGCTGCAACAACGATTGGAGAAAAAGGCAACAATAAAGCTGCTTTTGTACCCAACTCAAACCTTGTATCCCAACTAGCGATTTGGCTGGTCATCTTGCATGCTGCTATTCCCACCAACCACAAAAAAAAAGGAAAAGGGGAAACATCACAAAAGACAGACAAGTAGAGAATAATAACAGCAATACTTAAATGCAGAATAATGGTGTCTATCAACGTACAGGAACGCTGGCATTTAGCAATGCAATCCAGTGCAATTCGTTCTCTCTCTTCTCTTCTAGCACTTACTTCCTCATTATCATCAGAACTGGTTAGAAGCGGCCTAGAAAAGTGACCACAACTCCAGTTGTAAATTGTTGATTGGGGAAGTATATTAAGCTCACTGTTATTGGGGGCTGCAGCAGAGCTTAAAAGCGGATCAGCTAAGCCATCAGGTGAATTCAAAAGATGTGGTCTGAATTCCATAGAACACACTCGGCGCAACCCTGTAAGGTAATCGTGCTGAGGGGGGCTAACAGGAGGAGTCCTAAATGCCATCGAGAAATTTCCTGCAAAATATTGAAAGTGATCAATTAAAAAGTTATTTTCTCCCCCTAATAACCTAGTGCACACTGCACAGAAAAAGCCAAAAAGGTGAGGTACTCCATGCACATAGCAAGAAAAGATATTATAACCTACCAGAATTCATGTCAAACCAGGAAGAAGAGCGCGCCATACCAAAGTTTGATAAAGGAGGAGCAGATGTCTCTCCTGGGTGTGCACCCCCACTGCTAAATCTAGTATTTCTCATGACCACTTGCTCGACACCTATGAGGGACAGTGCTCTCCGGCCAATACTTGCAACTCTTGGGTAAGGATCTTTAGCGACAGAGCACATAGTCGATATAAATTGGTAGTAAATTCCACTGTCAATAGGCTTTGACCTGGTGTAGCTGAGACCATTACTTGCATTCTCTTTCAGCAACATGCCTGAATCAGAGTGTTGGGAAGAATCATCTGACTGGGGAGAACCAAGCATGATGCTATTTGTCGCAATCGGGCTGCTTGTAGAAATTCTTCCATCACGACCAGTAGCACTGCTATCACTGCCGACCCTTAACACAGGACCAATATGAGAAGCAAGGCCACTGCTGCCTTGTAGAATGTTGCTGGGACTGTAAACATTGCTTGGATTACTAATATTTGCCAACGATGGTAATGACTTCAGCAGTGAATTGGTTTGAGGTTTCCAGTACTCCGCGGCAACAGATTTGAGATGTTTGTTGTGGCCCAACGCAAAGCGGGTAAGCGCTGGAAGACATCAGCTCCAATCAAAATGATAGACACAAAGCTAAAGGGAATCTACTGTGTTCGACATATTAGCAAAAGGAGTGTGTAGAAAGTACAACATATTTTTCAAATTCACGTACCTACAGCAACCTCAGATCTAACAAGAGGGCTACCATCTGAAGAGACCTGCAGAAGGCTCCGAACAACATTTATTTCAGCTTTCACCTTTTCATCATAATCAGAATCGTCATCACCACCATTCAGTGGAGATCCAATATCCAAGAGATTTCCAAGTGCAAAAACAGCAGAAGCTCTGACCTGCAAAACCAAATATTTAATGCTTATGTTGTGAAGCAGGCATAAGGAAGAATTGACACAACATGAAGGCTACCATACCTCAGGTTGAGGCTCCGACAATAAACATGTAACAACTTCTGGTGCATTTGATTGTAGACCAAGTAACTGAAACTCAGGAAAATCTTCCCAGAGTTTGCCAAGGCATAAACAAAGCCATTGCAAAAGCAAAGGCTCTGTCTGTGCATCATGAGGATTCTCAGGTTGCAGATGTCTCAAGCAAACATCTATAATACCTGCATCAACACAAGCCTGTTGGCCCCTCCTATGCCCATCCACGATAACTGCTAAAACGAAAGCAGCCATTGCACGCTGCTCCGGGTAAGCATCCAGACTGTCAAGAAACCTGATAAAATATTCATGCCCTCCATCTTTCACCAAGTCAACCTGGCATGACTGTCATTTGAAAAGAAAAAAAAAAGAACTAAGTGAACACCTGAATCTTGAAAGACAAAAGGAACAACTGCATAACATTTCAAAGTAGAGTGTATACCTTATCGAGAGAGAGAATTTTTGTCCATATGAACACAAGAATTTGTCGCAACTCCATTGCACTTGTTTGAAGCAGTTTGAGTACGTAAGGGAAGATACCAACAGACAAGGCCTAAAACAATGAAGTGTCCGAGTTTAAAGTCTCAATAAGAGAATAAATAGCCAGCACTTTTTACCAAAAAATTAGAAGGCATGAAGAAGAGATCAACTCCATATACCAAATCAACCGCCCAAGGTCCCATGTCAAGAAATCTTCCAAGCAGAACAAGTGCTCTAAATCTGTGTGATTGACTAAGCAGGACCTGCACAAAACACATGATTAATCAAGAGCACAGAAAAAACAAGTAAAGGAGATAACTAAAGGGAACCCATGCAATGCATTTGGGATGCAATTTTCCTTTCTCTAAATGGAGAACGTTCATGTTGCAATGTCTGACACAATGATAAATAGAAACAGTTACTCTTGTGTTGGTAGCATTTGTGGTATTTCCTAGTGTTCCAGGGTTTACTCTTATGTTGTGTCCCATGTACTCTACATATTGCCCTTTGGGCTGAGCAATACAACTAACTCAGACATTCACATTTCCACTCCTTTGCACTTCATAACATGGTATCAGAGCGGGTTGCGACATCCTAGCTGCCTCCCACACATCTTCCGCAGCCCCTGCCCCTGGGAGGAGCAATCTCCACTCCTAGGGGAGGCCAACTCTTAGTTGTAGGATGCTTCTTCAGCAGCAGCTTCGTCCCCCATCATCAAGCAGCAGCACCCTCCGGTCGTCGGCTTCGAGCTCACCATCGCAATTACCGAGCTCATCATTGTCAGATTCGACGTCCTCAAGCTCGTCCTCTTCGCCACCGGCCATCTTCTCGTGTCGCCGGCCTTGGATCGACCTCAGGGAGCCCCGATCTGAGCTCCCTCGTCACAGGCCACGTCCCTCGCTGGATCTGGTTGTCTTCATCTTCGCCGGTTCGCCACGGTCATCCACGAGCCATCTTCCTCACCAGATCTGGCAAAAGAACTCATCCACGACCAGATCTGTTTGTAATCGAGAGCTGGTGACCAGATCTGTGTGGATCTGGCCATCGCAGTCAATGGGCCTTCGAGCTGTGCTGCCTCTTGAGGTCGTCGCCGTCACCCTCTAGGTCACCGTGCCACCGCCCAAGGTTGTCGAATCTCGTCGCCACTGGGACGGATCCGATCTGGACGCTCGCCTCTTGGGAGTCGCTCAGAGCTCCGAGCAACGCCAGCTCCAGCCTCTACTCCGACTGCCTTGGCTCGGGCCTCTGTCGCCTCAGGATCTACTCCTCACCGCCGCCGCCCCGGGTCTCTTCTTCCCCCAAGCCACCGCCGCCGCTGCCGCTGCCTTTCCTGCCCCGAACCACTGCAGATCTGTCGGAGGTCACCGCCACTGGCCGATGTCCACCTCAGGCCACAACTCCCTCATGGTTGTCGCCCTCATGGTTGTCGCCATGCTCCATCAGCCCGAGCCCATCCGCCGCCTCAAGCCCATTCCAACCATGATCGCCGCCTACTGCTCCCTCTCTTGGAGCGCCGCCGCCACCTTCTGGTCGTTAGACAGCAACCCTTGTTGATGATTCTTTTGCTCGCTTCTTGGATAGCATTGGGCTTCTTCAGTCATGCTTTGGGTTGGTGCTTTCTGTTTTGGATGAGGGGTCTGCAATCTGCGACTAGGCCGAGCTTTCCTGCTGGTGGGCTGTGCGTGTCTGCTTGCTACTGCTAGTATCTGTTGCTATTATCCATTGAGTCTTTCTTTAGAGTCTTCTCTTCTGTTGCGTCATCCAAGTCCGCTGCTCTCTCTGAGTTCGTCTAAGCCGTACGAGTCCACAAATTTCTTGTCACTCTGTCGATTGCTTTTCTGGCTACGGTGCGTCTAGTTGGATCCAATGTGGCCCACTCTTTCCCTTTCGCATGGCATTAGCCGTCGCTATTCTCTTTGGGCCACTGCAGATCGTAGAAATTGTTATGATGCCACTGCTTCTCTCTGAGACGCCGCCCCGAGCTTCTAAGGCCGCCACGCTTTCCTTCCGGGCCGCCGTCGTCTCGGGCTTCGATCTGCGGCGCCATACTTCTATCTATCCCTCTTTGGCTTGACTTGGCAGCTCTCTATTTTTGTGTCGGCTTCATCATCTTCTGTCGCGATCGACTTTGCTCCCGTTTGCCTCTGCTTTCTCAGCCCCTGCACCTTTTTGCTTTATGGGCTGTCGCACGACCCCGGATGGGATATCATTTGATTCTTGACACATTTTCTTAGAGCTACACGCTGCAACGACAACTTCAGGACTAGGACTTTGTATTTTCTCTATTTTAGTGCCACCCCTTTCAAATGAATGCTATTGCATGTCTTGCATTTGAGGGGGGTGTAAAAGGGTATTTATGGTATTGTACTTTTAGTTTACGGTTTGGGTGTGTCCCTAAGTCTTGTACTATATATATGCCCTTTGGGCTTGCAATACAACTAACTCAGACATTCACATTTCCACTCCTCATTTCGTAACAGAACCAAGATGGTAAAAGTGGTTGACAAAAAGGCTCTTGGCTATCCACACAATGCTTCTTTGCCACTATTTGGAGAGTCAGTTACCATCTCAAATAACGAAAATATTGCAAACCTCAACAATAATTGGTCTGAGAAAATGTCTTACCTGAAGAACAATGGGTAACTGTTCAGGGGGTTTCTTATCCTCAGAGCCATGATCAAGCCACACTTCAAATGCTGTCAATTGTTCCGTGAAAAATGGGCTCGGCTGGTTTCAGTAAGGAGACAAATAAAGTGATGGTACTGAGTGATAATACTCAAATGGCACAACAATACCAACAAAACGCATCGATATTTTTTAAAGTGCTAAATTATTCAAATAACAAAAACAAGTAGCAACACCTGAAACTCAGCATTAGGATCAGCAATTAACTGAGGAAGCTTGGAAAGGCAGATCTCTGCAGCCATGTCCCATGCATCCCTAGCATTAAGCAAATTAAGGAAAATGCAGAAAGTAGCTAATATAGAATCAGAACGACTAGCACTGTATAATTAATTACCACATATGGTGTTGATGCGTGGGTGGTAACAATGGGTATGAAATTGGAGAACAATTTGCAGATCGCATGATTCTCTCAGCAAGCAAGAAGTTGCGAAAGAGACTAGCGACCAAAAGATCCTGCCTGAAAAGCCTTTGGAATAGATCTGCACAGTGAAATTTGCATCATAAAAGGATTACCCCAGTGACATTAATTTTTAACTCAAATGACCTTCTGTACCATGAGGAAGAACATTCCATGCAATAGTATCTGTAATAGCAGTGAAAATCCAGTTCAACTCCCCCAGAAGAGTTTTGCGGTCATTTTGCCTTCCAGGAATTTGGTCAATAAGAGTGTGGTCCATAGAACCACGGAGTAATGATCGCTTACAAAACCTGCATAGTTTATGGACATGTCTACAGGTCAAGACAAAATGTCAGCTTAAATCAAAATGGAAATTATACGAGATCAGTAGAATACAGATACAGCTGGAGAAACTCTATGCTCTATAAAACAACCACACACACGGGTGTGGGACAGAGAGAGAGAGCGGACCAGTGCAACGCCATTTTGATGGGTGTGGTGAGGCAAGCTGTAAACACATCAGCAGGAAATTCTGCACTCTGTGGAAGAGTTTGATGTGCCTCGCAGGCAGCAAGGAGAATGCAATCCTTCAATGAAGATGCAGAAGAGCTAGAACTCCAGTCTAGGCGCTAAAGTAAACATGTGGAGTTATAATGAATATTAAACAGTCCAATAATGAAAACATATAGGAAATGCATAAATTATGTTAATCTTTGAGTATCAGACAAACATACAAGAATTAGAAGGAACTATAGCATACCTCTAGAAAAGCTTTTACAATCATTCCAGCTGCTGAGCAGTCAAAAACATAAATAGAAGGTGTTTTCAGCCATGAATCAAGATCAGTAATAGGAAGCGGAATATACTGCGTGTAACTCTGCACCAAAATACAAAAAGGCCACTTCATTAAAGACATCTATAGATAAATAATGCAGCAACATATGCAACGCTAAATAACATTCACCTTATTAAACACCCAAATCTCTCCATTAGCTGTAGGCTTTGGTACACCGTGACCATTGTAATGAAAAAGGACTCTCTCAGATCTAGCATATTTGCGGCAAGTATTACAAAGCTTTTTAACTTCCTCCACTGTTGGATCCAACTGAAGCTTGTAACGAGCCTGCAAGTATCATTAGGACATGAAGATGTAAGTAACGACTATCACAAAACCAGCTAAGTTAAACAGGAAAATAAGCGGCTCACCTTAGGCTGCCATCGCTCATATTGTGAGTGTAATGTTTTTCCAATACATTCAAGGGCTTTTGGAGGTGCCAAAGAAATTGGATCTGAAAATGAAGCAATGAAAGAACTATGAGCAGATCTCAAGGTAATTGTGCCAAGTGCAATAAGAGTATTAAAATGTTATCCTATCAACAAAGATGAATCATCATGCTTCTCTAAATCTCGTACGCTTTCACACTTAACAAATCAACAAACAAACATCACAAATATTAATAGATCAAGTTCATATCCTCCACAACCTAGACATATAGTATCTTATGGTGTAGCCTAGGAAACTTTAAAACCTCCACAACCAAACACCAATTGTTAACTTCAAACTCACAGATCAAATATTTGAGATGCACATAATCAGCTAACAATTATAGTGCAAAATTAACTCTCGTTTGGGTAAATGGGAACAGAAAATTCAATGGTAGTCTTTTAAAATAGTAGGTGCCAGGCAGTTTCTTTGTTGCAATCACCTCTGACTAACAATATACCCATGTTTGGTATTCAGAAATCCAAAAACAAGAAATATTTTTTTTCAAAAAAAGTTTCACTGAAATGGTGAAAAAAAATTAACAAAAAATAACAGGCTAAATTTGTTCTAACTTCTAAGACATGTACTGACAGAAAGTACAACAATTATGGAGCTGCATCCCACAAACACGAAACAGAATTATCAACTGCAGGCATTCACATTTTTGCTCAGTTGATTAGAAATGTTGATAAGCACATACATTAATACATATGACTGAAAGTTTACCTATCCAGCACTCCTTTCTTGCACATGGGGAAATTTTAATTACATCTGGAGGATCAACACTAATGTTTAAACATAATACAAGTGCAACACATCCAGTCTTCATCTGCACTACCAAAACCATTATTAGTAAATAGCATATGAAAAATATAAACAGCTTATAAAAATAAGGAATGGCATCCAATGGTTAGACCCAAAAAAAAGGATAAAAGAATAGCTAAAACAACAAAAGGAAGCAATCAGAAGGGTGTGATAGATAACCAATTAGAATAGTAAAGCTATTTATTGACTAGCTACTTCGAGTGAAAATATACAATCCACAGCTGTGGCCCAAGTTATATAATACACAGGTCCTCAGTCATATTGTAATAATTTAGCATACATATTTTTCACAAAGCTCATAGCACACACTGGGTTACTAAAGTTTGACACGATGCTCAAATCCAGACAAATAAACATAATCTGCAAACCTTTTAGGGGCCTAAGTTGTTGAAGGGAAAGGGATATCTTAAGTTATTCAAGCCCTGCTCGTCAACCCCTCAAAAACTTCTCCAAACACTTGGGAAGCAAAAGGCGTCAACTTGAAGCAAACAATAATGAACTCTATTGCACACTCACGGATATGAATTTCACAGCATTGACTTTTCCTGCTTGCAATACTAGAGATCATAATATTACCCATTTCATCACTTCAGAAACCCCATTACATCTGAAAGTGCCGTGATCAAATCGTAATTCGTAAACCAAAAGATGATAGATACTGGTAAATTTGCCGGTACCATAGTAGCTGCCCCTATCTTGCTCTTTTTTTAGCTTAGTCAACTAAGCGTACTGCTAATTACGAGCCTATGAATCCTCCAGGGGCCCAAATGCACCGAATCTAATGAACGATTGAACAACAGGAGGAGGAGGAGCAGTAGCAAGAGCAGCTACAGGTGCTACATCAATTACCCGGTCCTTGGGACGCCATTTGGAGACGAGCCCGCTCGTCGAAGGCCCAGCCGCCGCCGCCTCGTCGAAACCCTCGTGGCGCTGCTCGCGTAGCACCACCACCTGGGGCAGGTAGGCCACGGGCGCCACGTTCTCCTCATCGGCGTCCCTCCTCGGCTCCGGTCCATTTGCAACAGGGAGCTCATGAACGCGGCTCGGGCGGTGATTGGGCACGGACGCCGAGGGCGCGGCCGACGAGGAGGACGCGAGCCTGGACGCCATGAGGTCTCCCAATGCCATCTACGCTTGCTCTCTCGTCGTCGTCGTCACCCCGCAGCCATCACGAGGTTGTCCACCCACATCGATCGAATCAGCCCGGCGTGGCGAATCCGAAGGAGGAGGTGATGTCGCGGGCCGGGATTGGGAGGTGGTGGTTGGGGAGGGGGTTAGGGTTAGGGTTTGGAGGGGACGGGCGGAGGCGAGCAGAGAGAAGGACAGGGGAAATAGTTGCTATAAAAACTGGAAACTGGATTCCTTCCCCTCTCTCTTTTCCGCTTTCTTTTTTCCCCCTCCGGCTTTGCTTTGGAACCAATTATGTAGAATAACATCGGCTCTCACCTCCAAATCACTTAATCTTCTTACATGCTCTCACCTCTAATACGTCTTTATTAAACACTCTACATACTCCCACGTCCAATGCCGTTCTCAACGCCCATGATTGTTAATCCAGATCCAACAGTCAAAATTGGCATTAGTACCTTAGCACCCAAATCAGCATTAGCACTAAATAAGTTCCCCTAGTCAGTTACTAGTGTTCCTTTGTTAGATTTATAAATTTATGTCATGCCCGAGGACTCTGTTAGAACCTACATCAGTTGAATCTTTTGACTGTGCATAAATGAGAATACTGTCGTTTATACGCCAGCATTTTCGTTTATACAAGTGCAGTGCCGGCAATGTTTCCAACAATTTTCAATATTTAACACATTTTTAAATTTATTCTCACTAATAACACATCACCAACTTTATTTCTAAATCTGAGTCACACCATCATCCGTGTCGTGGCAAACAACAATGTCGCGTAGCACCCCCGAGGTAAGTCCAGCATTGAGCCAACAAAAATGGCCAACACCGCCAATGGAGTTGCAGGGTTTGGTCACGCCATGATTGATGTCGTGGCTAAATGGGTTAGATTTGGAAATAAAGTTTGTGAGATATTATTAATAAAATATTTTTTAAAAATATATATTCTTTAATAAAAAAAATCACAACGTTCTTGTGTATGGAAAAGTACATTAACTACGTTCTTATATATGGAAAAGTACATTAACAAAAGCGAACATGCTCATTTATGTGTAGTATATTTTATGTGTAGTATATCTGGATGTAATGAAAAAAATATGCACACACAGATGGATCTTCATGTTCGAGCAGGGTGAGGAAGGAAGCTGGGTGAGAGGAGAACCGGAGAAGGCAGCAACAGCAACAGAGGCTCGATCGCCCCATGTCCGTCGGAAGGAAATTTCAAGAGGTTTTCATGAGTTTCTGAATCCCAAGTATTTTTCAACATAATTAAGGTTCCGTTTTACCCCCCTTTACTAATGACCTCCTGAAAGAAGGTCTCTACTCTCAATGTTCCCCCCATGAAACATGTCACAATCAAATCATGATATGCTTTGATACACTTTTGTATGTAGCTCGTAACTGCCAAATGAGCGTGAAATTCTGTCTTTTTTTCAGTCATTGAATTGCTCGGAAGAACCGTAGGATGAATGTGACTTTTCATAACTACAATTTGATTTATCTTTAAATTAATCTTGATCATGGTCTTCGTCATCAGCTACTAAGAATTTTAAATCCCTTTGTTACGCAATACTTTTTGCATATAATGCCATTAATTTGCCAAGATGACTCCAGAAACACGTAAGGGTGGACCATATTCCGTCCATCCATGTTCCTCCAAGCTCAAATAAACAAAACAAGTGAACAAAAAAAATGATTAAAGGTATGTCTGACTGAGTAGGGAGTACGGTTGTCCACTTTGATTAGATTAGCTTTGGCAGTAGTGCACCGTTTTGTTACTTGTTAAACAATTAACTTATTTAACAGCCCGAGGAAAGTGCGAGCGCCCGTGAGAAAACTTCGGCCCTTCGAACGTGCGCGGATCGCCTCGCGCCCGCACGATCGACACAGTGCGCTTGCTGGAAACGCGCGGCCTCGCTCGGGCCACGTCGCCCCGACAGTGCGTCGTCGCGAGGCTTCATCTCGCCCGCACGAGCTCTACCACGCGTTCTCGCCTCACGTGCGCGGTGTCCTCCCCAGGTCCCCTTTTTGCAGCCGCTCTCCCCAAATCCTCCTCTCCAACACCTTCTCTTCCCCGCCGCCGCAATCGCCATCCTCTTCACCTCCTCTCTCCCGCGCGCCTCCGATTGCTCCTCCTCGCGCCACCTCGCCTCTAGCCTCCTCTCTCTCCCATGTGCCTCCGACCGCCTCGCCTACGCCATGCCCTCCACCTGCGCTCCTCAGCCGCCTCTTCCTCCTCCTCCTCCTCCTCTCAAGCATCTCCTCCTCCCTGCCACCGCCACCTCTAGGCTAATGCCACCCCTACGCCTGCTGTCGCGGCAGCAGCCCTCGTGATTCAGACCGTCGTCCTGCGCCACCCCGGATCGCTACGCCTCGCGTCCTCTCTCCCAGGCGCCCCCATCCCCCTCGGTCTGCTCTCTACGCACCTCCGCCTCCCCCTCTCCTCTCCCTCCTCTCTTCCTGCTCCGCCCGTTCCTCCCCACGCTACCCCTGCCTGCTCCCCGCTATGCCATTTGCGATTCTGCACTTCGTTTTATTGGAGAACAGTTATTAGATTTAGTGTGGCTCTCGGCAATTGATTTGTATTGTACTTTTGTCACAGGGGCACTTGACATTCAATGTAAGTGAAATTTATCTTTTAGGAGTGTTAATGAGTTTGGAGGGTCCAGTAGTTGCATTGGAATTGGAAAATAGAGTTCACAATGATGCATAACACTAGATGACGCAGATGTTATCTCTTCTTATGCCCCCTTAGGCCCTTACATGTTTTGTTCTTTCTGTGTTGATATTCCCCAAGCCACTTCATGAACTGGTGTGTTGATTTATTTTGCTTCTTCCCGTCTCAAGGCACTGCAGATGTTGTGCGATAGTACTTGTGGCTGTTTGAGGAGCACAATGTTATGGAGTTCCTTATTATGGCTCAAGATCACCTGTATCGTATGGACTACCAAAAGTTCATTCAAGCCCACAGAGAAACAGATACTGATATAACTGTTGTTGCTCCGCCGATGGATGAACAACGCGCAACTGCATTTGGCCTTACGAAAATTGATGCTAAAGGGAGTATAGTTGAGTTTGCAGAAAAAACAAAAGGAGACAAGTTGAAATCAATGATGGTGCACATATTGTAGGGTGCTAGGAGTTGGAATTCATGCATCTAAGCTGCGACCACATGATCCGTCCATTCATGCCCTGGCCCCTCTGCAAGTGCTTCTGTAACGCTGCAGGTCCATCTGCAAATTCAACCTTTTTGTCGAGATCGATGCAAGGTCAAACACTGAACTTATTATTTCAAGTATTCTACATTCAGATTGCTTTGGATTTAGCTAAGCCTCATTGCTGTTAGATGGTATGAAATTGTGAATTGCTAGAATCAAAACTAAATCTTGAGTGGTTAGGCTCATCACGAGATAATAGTGTTGTTTATTTGTTGATAATACTAATAGTATTAATTTAACTCTGACACTCACCGTGATCAAACTGCAAGGACTGAGGAATTGTTATAGAGGGAAGTATGCTCCTTTTTTTCTCAAGAAAAGTTGGTGGTATTCTTTTGCAACGATATTTTTTTAGAATACATTGTATGAAAGATCCTCCATGTTTGCTCCAATCCAATATACATACAGATTAGTGCATCCAGTGATTGGTTATTTAATAAGCACTGATAGAACATACTATGTATCAATTTGCTGGTTAGTCTTTTGTCCGACAATGGAAACTGACGATTGTTCGTTCTGTATAATTGTTTATGTGTATTTTCCAAACACATATTCTGATAGTTCTTGCTCACAGCTCAAAAGCTGATTCGATTTTGGGTTAGTGCATGTGTTGCCTATGTATATGATAAGTAGATAAGAATGATTAGCTCTAAATCCTGTTTGTATGCTATAATGTGACGACCCAGCCCTAGGGCACCGAGAGGTCCTTCATGACCTTCTGAAAAGTCCATCAGGACCTCCCAGGAGGTCCACAAAGGACCTCTCGGACTGACCACCAAGACCTCCCAGGAGGTCCAGTAGGACTTCCTAGAGGTCCAGGAGGTCATGACCCGAGAGGGTCTTGGAGCCAAGGAGCACCCGAGGGCCTTACCACGGCCAAACAGAGAAGGATGAGGAGGTCTGAGAGCATTCCCAAGACCTCCCACGACCCTCCAGAGGAGGTCGTGGAGATCTGGGACCACCCCAGTACCTCCTGCATTCACTCCACTGTGTGGACATGGAGGTCCAAGCATACTCCAGGGTTCCCTGTGAAACCCGAGCCAGTCCCAATGATCATGGCTAGCTCTTCACAGCACAAACACATAGGTGGTGACATCCAGAACATACCTTTATTCAAACAAAACATTTACAAAGTTGTTTACAAAGTGGCCTTGGGCCAAACATAAATACATAAAAGCAAAAGAACTCAAAAGGATCCATCAACACGCCACAGGCAGCTGACTGGAGGGCACAACCTAGCTGCTTTGATCTTCATCACTATCAATGTCTTCTCCTGGCAAAGATTGTAATGAGCAAGAGTGAGCACAACAACCGTGCTCGCAAGTTACACCCGTGGGTTAGCAACATGACATGCATAGATGGATAATCAAAGGATGGCATAATATGGTTATTTTGCACAAAGCCAATTTTCTTTCAAATACCATTACTAAGTTCCAAAGCGGATCTTTAATAATTAAAATTCATTTTAACAAGCAAGTTTTCGGTTGGATAACATTCATCATTAGTTGGTGAAGGATACCTCGACAATAGGCTCCTGCCCAAACCCATGGGACAAAATCCCAACACAGATTTGTTAAACATTTATGGAAAACCCCAAAATCAACATCTAACTTCAAGTGGCCTTTGCCAGCACGTCCTTGACCGTGGACACGGCTATTCGAATAGATTTAACTCTGCAGAGGTTGTGCACTTTACCCACACGACATGAGTACTCTAGTTTGTTCGTCATTCGTCAATACCACCTCTCACTTCCAAAGGTAAGAGATCTAGAGCTCATGACAAGGCCTTTACAATGCATTGCTCCACCATGCCTTTCCTTGCTAAGGTTTCACCCCTGTGGATAGCAATCCGTGGGAAGCCCCTCTTGCACCGTGGGAACGATGGGTTATAAAGACCATTGGCCAAACAAGACCTCCCACACCTCCAATGGAGCGACATATGGTAGAGTTTTGCAAATTAATCGGTCAGTCCCACGCCCCACATTGGAGACATGTGGTTGCACGGTTTTGGCATAGCCCATTATAGGCATGGCATTGGTCGCTCAAAGACCGGTCCTCATATGACTAGGGCAACTCTCACTAACCCATGGACCTCCACCTTAGCCAGGTTAGAGTCCGTGCATAAACATTGCACCAACCAAGCAATCCAATTTGCCCCAGTCCAAACTCAAGTTTATTTTCTTTGCTTTCCCAGCACCATTTTCATACCTCCATGACAACCCAATGTCATGGTGAAACACTTAAAACATTATTTGGTTATGTTGGTAAAGATTTCCCCAAATTAATAGTTTTGGTCTAAGCATAACTAAGCATATATTTTTCAAATGGTCTTGACTCATACTACTGCATTAGCCAAGTTTGACCTAATGGTGACAATGTGTTCTGTACAAAACTAACAGAGGTCATACAAAGGAAATGGGTATAACTATAAAGTTAAAGCGGTATTGAACTAACTTGATAAAAATAAGCATGCAAATTACACATTAAAAGCAGAACATAATTAGTTTAAATTCTTTGGGTGCAATATGATCAAGAGTGTAACTTGCCTTGCTCGCTACTTTGAGATTCTTCTTCTTGAACTTTCGGATTCCTGGAATCTTCACAATCTACATATATATAGAAGGCAAATTCAAAGAAGATTCAAACAGAGATCCAATAAAGATCCAAATAAAGAACCAGGAGAACTCCAAAGAAATCTCAAAAACCCAATTAACAGAAGAGTATTGTATTTAGATTAGGTTCTTTTGGAGAAGGTCTAGCTTACCAAAGGAAAAAGGGGTCTTTGGAAAAAGGTCCCGAAGGTGTGACCTAGACAGTGGGCAGAGAAGTCCCGAGACCAAAAATACTTGCGCAAGGTTCAGAGAGAAGGTCCTCACACGAGCACCACAGAATTCCAAAAGAAACCCACCAGAGAAGGTCCTGTGAAAAACATGGCCAGCTCAGGGTAGTGGTAAACACAAAGGTGGTGGAGATCATCAAAGAATTTACCAAGGGCAAGAAGCTATGGATGAAAGGAGAGGTCGTAAGAACCAAGCTCTCCCGGGAAGGCCTCTGATCCAAAACCGAGAGGGTGAAAATGGAGAAGGTGGAGTGGTGGAATTTCTTAGACAAGTTGTAGTCAAAGTGGTGAAGAAAACTAGAAATACACGAGTCCAGGATAAGTATAGAAATGGGACAAAGGTAGGTAGTGGCAGGGCAGGTGTCACCACCACCCTAGTTAAAAGGTACGAGAAGGGACACGTATGTTGCTTGGGAAGGAACAAAGAAAAATGTCAGGGTACGGTTAAGTGACCCAATTCAAAGTAAAACACCACGTATATGGATGCATTTAATGTGACAAGACCCGCATTAAATGCTCAATATAATAACGTGGCGGAGGAATTGAGAATGGTTAAGACTGGCAGGTGGGGCCAGTCAATTTAGAAACAGTCGGGTCAAAATAGGGGAGGTCTTGACCCACAATAGAGGTCCTCGAGGAGGTCCGAGCGGCTTAGGAGGTCCGAGCGGCTTAGGAGGTCCTAAGCCCAAGGACGGGAAGGTCTAAAGATTGAGGAGGTCCAGACAGGGGGAGGTCCTGACGGTCAGGATCTCAGCAAGGGAGGTCTGAGCGGTTGGATCTCCAAGAGGGAGGTCCAATGACCAGAGATCGTGAAGGGAAGGTCCCCAGAGAGAAATAACGCGAGGAGGTCTGGGCCCTTGGATTCAAAGTGAGGAGGTCTGAACCATTAGATTCAATCTGAGAGGAGGTCTGAACCGTTCGATTCAGAACAAATGGGAGGTCCACGAAGGGCACAACGCATAGAAGGTCTGGACCCTTGGATTAGAAATGGGAGGAGGTCTGGACCGCTAGATCCAGCACAAGGGAGGTCCTTTCGGCCAAGAAAGGATATCAAAGGATTTGCATGAATTGAGGAGGTCATGAGCGAACAAGAAGCTCTTTGAACACACGGAGGTCCCAATGAAAGGAGGTCAGGCAACTCAAACCTCTCCAACCGAACCAAACTTGTAATTCTCATTAAAATAAAATAGCTTTAATTTATTTTACACATTTAAAAGGATTTAGAAAATCAGAATGTTACATATAAGCTGCCATCATAGGAATACTTATCTATTGTCGCTTCATGCTGGACATGTGTCATGCCACCCTTAGGATTGATCCTCCAATGATAAGTCCCCACCCTAGCTCATTTGTTGACATTTAATAAGGACAAAGACGTCTAATGGTCATGTTCTATGAACAAAACATATTGTTGTTTCATCACAGAAAAGTAAGCTATTATTGCTTAATGAAACATGGCATGATTGGAACTACTTGGAAGCTACGACTAACATAAGGAATCTGCGAGACTTGGAGCTGTCTAGATCCTAAAAGCAAGATTGAGACACTCTCAGTTTGCATGGATCATTTTATGCCTAAATATTTGCAATTCGTGCACATATTTTGAATTTTTGAGAATGTGGTTGGGGGTGCAAACATAATTGAGTAAGTGTACCTTTCCAGTAGTAATTTAAATAAAATGTTTTTAAGTTTGGAACATATTTAGAGGTCAAAAGTAAAAACATTTTCAGTTCTAGATCAACAAACATTTTTATGATTTCAGTTATAGTAAAACCATTTTCACTTCCTTTTTTCTTGAAAAATGAAACAGTTGGGCGTTGACTTGGGTTAAGGTCATATTGTATCAGTGTTTCTTAGATTTTTCTAAAAAAAATGCAAGAAATGATGTGTCATCTAATAGAATGAGATAGAGTCCCATGGGGTCTAGAGAGGTAAGCATCCTTTATTACAACAAAGATATTTGTGTAAAACCAAGGTGATTGGTGTTGGTTGTTGGTTATACTTGGGAATTTTCAGGTGATGGAGTTGTGGCTGACAAAAGAGGTGGAGAAATTCAAGGAGAAGATGGTAAAAGAAAATTTCTATGTAGCTACCGAGGTATGTGGCCATATTATTGTGTAAATCGTTATTCTTTTGGAAGGGAATGCTGCAGTGTTTTTTGTTTGCTTCTTTGCAACACAAATCGAGAACTATGAATGGAAGACAATTATATTTTAGCAGCCTCAGAGGGTATTACAATAGCAATAGTAGTGTGTGTTTGCCTCTTAGTGTAAATGTGGCTGTTAAATGTCACTGGATATGATAGTGCTTCAAATTATTGTCATTGTGCTTGACATAGGTAGGTTCGTAATGTTAGGCTTACTGTCCTCAGTATCTATTGTACTTTATAGTTCTATATTTGTTTCTAGGCGAGCCGTACATAGAGATATTATTAGGTGCCGATATTGCTGCCTCTTACGTCCATATCTTTAGACATAGATTATATGTTTATTAGAGAGGGGCCTCAAGATGAACTTAGTTTGATTTAAAAAAAAATGTTGGATTAGCGCTCCAAAAGATGTAACTTCGTTTCGATCGTGCAGTTTCCTAATGATCTTCCTTTTGGCTTTGATCTTTGCTGCTAGAGTTCCTATGTTAGTATGTTATCGTTCCAGATAATTTTATATGTTCTCTATCGCTGTTTTCGTGCACTTATCATGTTATTTCCTGTTGTATTATTTACAGGATGCTCATCCTCACACACCGCCACCCTCAGCGATAAGGCAACTGTTCTGTCTACAGTTTCGCCCAGGTATTCAATTCTAATCCTGTCCTGCATGATTTATTTAGTTGGGCTAATACGTAACTTTCTTTCTGATTACAACAACAGATTATGTTATTTTCCACTATTTCCTTTTTACGAGAACCTGAAGCACATATTTATATCATGATCTACCTATGCTTATTTGCTGTTCACAAAACGATAAAATGCTTATTTGTCTACGTTTTTCCCTATAATTTTTTTCTGTTTGTTAGGTGCAAATACACTTCGTGTTCCTGTCACTACCCTCGTGAGTCCACACAAACACCAACTTTACTGCCATTGTAAGCCATAGCTCAGGCATCACTCATATAAATTTTACCTGTGCAGATTTTTCCCCCTTATGAATTTGTATGGATCCTACAAAGAACAGAGCTAACAAAGCTTCGATTTTTTTATTAAAAAAAACCTATATGAGAAACTCACCACCCACAGAAAATGGAACCATCAGCGTCGTTTGGTTCAAACGTGCAACTTTTTGGACACTTACTTGATTAAGATATATTAATTGCTTTATATTAGTTGAATTTTTACGCCAAGGTTTTTCCTACATACTACCAATTAGAGAGTTGCAACGTATTAACGCATATCCTAAAAACACAATAGCCACTGTGAGTTCACATAGATCATCAATCACTATAAAAAAACAATACAAAACTACATCCAGCTAACTACTTCCCTCTACCCTACCATCAACCATAACCGCGCCATTGGCGCGGGTCACATCCTAGTAATACTAATACTGCAAGTTGTATGGCGAGGATCGTCTCTGCATAATGACATACATATCAACAAATGAAGATTCAAAGCAATATCACAAGGTTAAATCTAAACTTAAGGTTCATAATTATACTTCGTTTGAAAGAATGCGACTACGGCTTTGCTTGTGTGAGTGTAGGTGAATCCCAAGAATCCATAGCCCAAGTTTTAGATAAGATTTCCAAACCCAATTCGAACCTCCCCACAAGTCCAACCGAAATCAATTTCGGAATTAACTCATAATTCAATTCGGATTCGGTTCGGGACAGCCCACAGGATCTGTAATAAAAAGACCATAACTTTCACAAACGGAGTCCGATTGGGGTGATCTTGTGCTTGTTGGAAAGCTTATTCCAAGGCTCCCGCAATGGGTAAGTCCCCAGCTTCATAAACGTCACGGATCGTCTGCTATGACTGAAACAATGTGACGGCTGTAATTTTAGGTTTCCTTTTTGTGTGAGTTTGAGTCCAATACATGTAGGGATGAGTTGGAGTCGGTTTAGATACCTTGTGGCCGGCCCTAGGGGTCATATATACTCATGTATGCGTGCCCTTATGGCTTAGACTACTTTTGATATGAGAACTAACAGATTGGAATTGGGAGTGCCAAACACACTTGAGGGGAATTGGGACTGCTGAATAGAGATCGTTGTAACATCCCAAATGTATAAACAGGTGTTTGTTTCAAATGTAATTAAATGTGTAGAAATTAAAAAAATTTCTCACATCTTGAAACTCTTGAACTCACCTAAAATTCTTGTCCAAGAGTTGTGTTTTCCAAAAACATAAAGCTCTTGTTGACCAAAAGTCAAACTCATTTTCCACTTGTCACTAATCTTGTGCCAAACCTTTGGAAATATTTTTTCTTGGTCCTAGAGTTGCTGTGGGACCTCTCTGAAAAATATCATAAGTTGTAAAACTTGTTTGATAATTTTTGGAGGTAAAACAAACCCTTGAACAGCCTTAATGAATTTCCTGAGAAAAATGCATTGCATAAAAACCTCTGGAAATTTTATGTAAGGTTAATCCTAATGTCAGCAAGCTCCAGTTAAAATTTCATAAATTTTGGAGTTGTTTTGCTATCTCAAATAATTATGCTAAGTCTCAGCTGTTAAAATTGAATTCAAAACATTTCACTGTTCCTTGGGCTTGAGCCACTTTCCAAAGTGGGCTAAACCCAACCGCAACTGCAACTCACCAGACCTCCTTTCCACCTTGATGAGGTCGTAACCGTTGGATCAACATCCAACCGCCACGACCTCCTCCGCGGTCAACACCGCAAGGACCTCCCCACCTCATCAAGGTCATAGCCGTTGGATCAAGGATCCATAGTCATGACCTCCCCTCGCTTTCAAACCACTCAGACCTCCCACCTTGTTGAGGTCATAGCCGTTGGATCAGATCCAACAGCCCACGACCTCCCTCGTTATCAAAGCGCAAAGACCTCCCCATCTTGTGTTGTCTTGCGTTGGAATTAAAATCTCTGACCACGACCTCCCCTTGCTTTGTGTGCGCATCGGACCTCCCGCGTGAGGTCGTAGCCGTTAGATGTAAATCTCACGGCCATGACCTCCCTTGTCCTCTCCTTGCCATTGGATCTCGTTTCAACGCGCGAGATCTATGGGCCGTTCGGACCATCTTTTTTTAAGCCGTTAGATTTAGATCGCGCGGTCTCTGTTGAGTGGGCCGTTCGGACCACTCCTGTGAGCCCTTAGATCTAAATCTAAAGGCCATGACCTCCTATGCGCTACACGCAAGCTCAAGACCTCCCCTCACTTGATCAGCACCATTGGATTAAAATCCAACGGTCCTGACCTCCTTCGCGCTTTGCGCAGCGCCTAAGACCTCCCCATCTGTTGTGCGCCCTTGGATTGCGATCCAAAGGCCATGACCTCCACGTCTTTGCTAGTATCGCGCGCAGCGTTAAGTCCTCCCATCAGGTCCGCACCGTTGGATTTAGATCCAACGCCTTGGACCTCCTGTCCCCTTTTCCTTTGCGCATCAGCGGGGTGGTGATCTAAAGGTCACGACCTCCCCAGGCCATATCGGAGGGCTGTGACCTCCTCCCAGTCATTTAAAAACATACCGTTTCAAATCAATCAAGGGCTGTGACCTCCCCATGGTTTTATCCAACGGTGGATTTGAGGTCCTGTTCTTCTCCTAGCTTGGGCACGCGTGCGAGAGCCATGGAGTGGGTGTGCAGGTCGGGTCTTGTCCAACGGCTCTGTGCCTGTGCGCATTAAATGCGTGTCAGCTCCTTTCCGCCCCCATGCCATGCCCTGACCTACCTACACCTGTCCCCTCCATCTTGTCCGAGCCATGGACCTCCCATGGGCTAAGCTCACCATGAGCTTAAGCCCGTGGTGCAGGACCTCTGTTGCCCTAGGTATAAAACCTCCCCATGGTCTTCCTTGGCCTCTTTTACACATCTCACTTTTGCTCTTGGCTCTGTGGAGCTCAAACCACTCGAAGCTCTCCTTGGCCGCCATTGTTGGAGCTTGGAGCTCCTCGGTGGAAGAGGGTCCCTGGGCTTCTCCTCTCCATTCCTCACTTTTGTTTGTGCCATTACCCTCTGTGACCAAGGTCCTAACTTGTTTAGTTGGGACATTTTCAGAGGAGGCCTCACTGGGAGCTAGAGCTGGAGCTTTTGGCCGTGGAGCTCCTCATCTTCTCCAGCGCCGGTCCTCCTCACCCACGACCTCCTCAGCTCCTCAGGACCTCCAGGTAACCTCCTAATAGTCCTTAGAGCTGGGCACCTCGCTGTGTGAATCGCTGCGGAGCTTTTCTTCAAATGTTGCATTTCGGCCGTGCTTGTCACCTTTGTCATCTCGGCTCACGGCGTTCAAGCCGTCGCCGCCGTCGAGAGTGAGCCCATTTTGTGCGCAACACTATTGCGCTGCGTGGGTACCTTGGTTGTCGCCGGCGAGTGCGCATCGCCCGACATTGACCACATCTTTGCGTTGAAGTTCTTGTTGGAGCAGGACGTCCAGTAGCGTCTTGAATTAAGACCAAGATTTGGGGCGATAAATGCTCCATCATTGGGAGCATTCTTCTTTGTCTTAACGCTGGACCTCCTCGTTGTCCTGGCGCTTTAACTCCTTGCTTGCAGCAGCGTCTTGAAAGGCCATGGCTCTGGATCTGGGCGTTCAAGACCTCCCTTGGGAGATCTTGAACGTCCAGACCTCCTCCGGTGAGATCTTAGCCGTCCGGACCTCCCTGGAGGTGCTCGAGTGCTAAGACCTCGCGTGGGACCTCCTCGAGGTCATCTCTGCGTTTAGGACCTCCTCGCTAGATCTGGACCGTTCGGTCCTCCTCTATCGTTGTGGTCCGTTGGATGCAAGATCAACGGCCACGACCTCCCTCTCGCTTCGGCGTGCTGCGTTCTTTGGGAGGAGAGACCGTTGGATCCAAGATCAGCGGCCCATGACCTCTGGACCTTGCCAGCTGTGTGTCGATGTTCTCTGGGAGGTCTTGAGCCGTTAGATTCAAGATCTATGGCGCATGTCCTCCCCTGTCTTATTGGTTTTAGGAAATTCAGAGAGAGTTATTTATGAACTGAAAAAGGTATGAACTTTGAAAATGCATCACTAATTCATTCTAAATCCAAATAAGGTGATTCAAATTTCTGTAGCTCTGGTTTGGACCAGGCTCTAATCTAAAAATGGTTATGGGCCCAGTTCAGCTCCAGAAAATGGTTTTGTAAATAAATTTCAAAACTAACTTTAAATGTTTCATTAAAAATTCATTTAACTTGTAAAATGCATAAGTAAATCTCTGTAGATTATTTTTGAGTGAATCCAACTTTGTTGGCTTCCTCTGTTAGTGCACTAAATGTTAGGATTGGATGTAGGCATGTCACTGTTTTCAAAAGCTTTGTGGGTGCATTTTAGTTGTGCTCCTTATCTTATCTTTGAAAAATCATAAAACATGCATAATAGCTCCAAATGAGATGAACTCAATTGTGTTATTCATCTCATGAGGTGCTAGTTTTACAGTAAAAATCTCAGTAACACCACCTCTCTAGAAAATGTTGCCAAATAATTAAATTAGTGAATAGTAGCAGATTGTAATTTTTAGAAATTTGAGCAGATTGGTTTTGCTCATATCTTTTGCATTGAGAATCCAAATCAATTGGTTCTTATTGCTAAATTCCTAAAATCATCCTCTTGCTGCTGTAGAAATTTCAAAGCATTTGGAGTTTGTTTGCTGTGCTGTCTTTGTGGTTTTAAATCGTTCTTATCGATTCTTTTAGCCTTTTCGTTAGGTGCCGACGAGTGCTTTGAAACCGTGAGTGATCCTCAGCAACATATTGAGCAAAACCAGCAAGGCAAGCAGTTTGATCATATCCCATTATTGTCCCATTACTTTAAAGCTTAATACTTTGTTTCACTTATATGTATGCATGCTACTTTGTGTTGAAATATCGATTAGTTGAGCACAGTAGATGCATATCCTGTAGGTAAATGTTCATTCTCTACTACTAAGCCTAGGATTATCTTGCTGCGATTTAGAGTTCGATGGATGGACTCTTATCGCTTAGTAGTTTACGTTGATAATGCTTAGCAATGCTTAGATAATGGTAGAAATGGGCGGTTGTCGACATTATGTCGATGACCTTGATCACACAAAAACTATTATTCCATTATGTCCATCTTGTGCTTGTTACTTGGTAAATAAACAAAAATGAAAACAAAATTGTTATTGACTTGGGCACAATGGATGTTGGTGTGATTTGTTGGGTGTGAGCAGAATGGTGCCTAAGTCCCCAAGGACCGAGTTACTTGTGTCACTAAGCCAAGCGCCTTTGCGTGCTAACCACACGAGGGGGATATGAGACCTCTCTTGACTAAGTACTTTGGGAGGTATTAATTATGAGCTGGTCGGTGGGTGTGTTCAAAATAAAATGTGTGTGTGTGGTGTTGGGAGGGGAGCATTAGCAGACCGGTTAGGCTGTCTAATGTGTCCTTATCCCCGTGGATTGTTGCTCTTAATTAGCATCATCCATTGGAAATGTCTCGTGAGGACTTAGCCGTCTTGGCATACCAAGGAAGTGTGCTAAATCATGTGGCGAAAAGGCGGTCTGACGTGTGGGTACATTGGTACACCCCTGTAGGGTTAAAACTATTCGAATAGCCTCGTCCTAGGTTATGGACATGCTTGGTAAGGTCGTGCAAGAACTAGACTAAACACTTAATTAAAACTTGATGGGTGGTATGAATTGGGTAATTCATGCTATTATTGTGGTGACTTGGGTGAGTCACTTCCAGGTTGTTCTTGTTGCTATTATTGTTGTATCGTTGTTCTTCAAAAATTAAAAATGCTTTGTCAAATTGCTTTCAATCTATTACATTATTGCAAATGAAAACTTTCTTTATGCTAAAATGAGTGCAAACCCTCATCCACTTAAATAAAGCTTGCATGTAGCTATTTATAGTTCTGTTATACTACACGTCAGTCTTGCGAGTACATTTTTGTACTCATTTGCTTTGCTTAATAACTTTGTTGCAGAGGAGGTAGAGCCCAAAGGGCTTTACTTTTGTGAGATGTCCGGCGGTTGGGAATCGAGCTAGGTGGCTTGGTTGGTTGCCTTGTGGGCTAAAGGCAAACCTTGTGGCTCTCTTTTGTTTATCGTCATCTTATGGCTTTTGCTTCCGCTGTGTTATCTTCCTTAGTTGTATTTGGCCGGTCGGCCCCTTTTGTAATAACTCTATATATTGTATGCCTTTTATCTAGTTCGTGCTTGGTTCTATGTCTTGAATGGAATTGATGCATGATTTTGTAAAGGGGTGTGTATACTGCATTCTGGGAAGTATACATATCTCGAAGATACGGATTATTATGTTTGTGATGCTAGGGTCAATGGATGACTAAGTATTACAAGCCTAATAAACCGGGGTCCTCACAATCGTTCAACCTTTCTGCTGGAATTAGGAGCACGATAGATCTTCACTTGGTGGCGGGTGAAGATTAGTGAGTATGTGTTCTTGCGAATTAAAGAGTGTTAGCTCTTGCATTGGCAACGGGGATCACTACAATTCGAGAGGCTACACGTGAGTATCTTGATCCTACGTCGAGAAGGTCGGACAACCCGTATAATTGTAGGTACAAAATGTTGACTTGTGAACGACTCATGTGTAGATCGTCTTTGATCGATATTTAATATTAATCATGATGTAGCACTGTAATCCATGAACATTTCTTTTTGTTAGTTATTGGAATAAGTCCATTTTACTCCCTCCAACTATCAAAAAAGTCTGGTTTTCCCCCCTGAACTACAAAACCGGTTATTTAACAACCCCCCCCCCCCAAACTTGCAAAATCTAGTCATTTAACCACTCAGGCCGGTTTCAAGTGGCGGTTTTGCACACGTGGCCGGTTTTGTCCAAGTCAGCATGTGTTTATCATCCAAGTCAGCATGTGTGTGGTGGACCAGGGTGAGCTTTCTTCTCTCCATCTCTCTCTCTCTTTCCTCACTACCGAATGCTATTGCTGGTTCTTCTTCCTCTACTTTTTCCCCATTCTATTTCTTTCCATTCCTTACTACGGCTTCTTCCTGGTGACTCCTTTGGCCAAGCTTGCGCCATGAGGATTCACTGTTGCCTCCTCTCTCTTTCGTCCTTGGTGTGGGCACTGGCTCCCTCATGCACGCCTTGACTTCATGGCTCACTTGACTGCTTTCGCCAGCCGTCGCCAAGGCCTTTCGCCTTTGCCATGCGCATCCAGCTGCTCCCTGGCATCTCCTCACCTCCCATTTCTTCTTCGTCCTGGGTGGTGGCACCGTGACGATTATTGGGGGGTAGGGAGACTCACCACTCACCAGTGCTCCCGTCGCCGAGGAAGAAGGCCACCATCAGCAAGAAGACGGCAAACGTCGACATGGAGTTGGGGCTCCATAGCTATACACAAGAGGGGAAAAAAACTAAGAGACTACTGCTGTACAGGGATAGGTCCCTCACCCAGCGTCACCGACGACTCGCCGGAGAGGAAGGGGGAGGGGCCGGATCGGATCCAAACTTCCAAAGGGGAAGAGTTTTTCCTTTTCTTTTTCTTTGGAAGGGAGGGAGGAGGCGGAGAACGAGGGAGAAATCTTGTCTGGCCAGGTGGAGTCCGGCGTGCGTGTCAGAGTCAGACAGAGGAAGAAACAACATGTCATGGTGGGGGGGGCATATCGAGCACCGAGCAGTCGCATCCATAATCCATCCCACCCATCGTGTATCCGACATCCCCTTGACCTGAAATCCTGAATTCACTTTCCCCACCTCAGATCAGATCGGATCACCAGCAATTCATCCATCCCCACGCAGCGACCATCTCATCGCCGTCGCCGTCACCATGGGCTCCCGCGCCTCCTCGATGACCCTTCTTCCTTCCCGCCATCGCCATCCTCCTCCTCCTGCCCGCTCTTGGCGTCGCCGCTTCCCCACCATTCCCTTCAACTTGGACCTCGACCCTTTCCACGCCCACACCCTCAACCTCCTCCGGCCCTTCCTTCCCCGCCCCTACCCATTCCTCCTCCAAGACCACGCCATCAAGCGCTCGAGCTCGCCGTCGTCGCTCGCCTCAATTCCCCCGCAGAAGTACACCCTCGTGACCGAGGGCACGGCCGCAAGGTCAAGTGGACCACCGAGGACAAGCCGCGCGGGGAGAAGGCGCTCAAGTGGTAGGCCGAGCTCAAGTCCCCCCACGATGACGGAATCAACCGCAAGTAGATGTGGGAGTCCAACTCCAACTCTGCCCGGAAGATCAAGTGGGGCGCCGAGCTCAAGGGCAAGGGATGCCTCGAGCCATGGTCGCGAGCGGCAAGGCGTGGCGCCGGGCCGACGGCCGGAGGAGCCGACGAACCGAGTCGAGTGAGGCGCCAAGAACCGAAAGGAGTGGAGAAATGGAGAGAAGGATGGGGAAGAAAGCGCCTGGGATTTTCCAACCAATTGGAATAGGGAGAAGAGAGAGAGAAGTGGTCACGTTGCATGCTGATTTGGACAAAAGTGGCCACGTTGCATGCTGACTTGGACAAAAGTGGCCACGTTGCAAAAACACCAATTGAAACCGACCTGAGGGGTTAAGTGACCGGATTTCGCAAGTTTAGGGGGTTAAATAACCGGTTTTGTAGTTCAGAGGGAAACCAGACTTTTCTGAAAGTTGGATGAGTAAACTGGACTTATTCCTTAGTTATTTGAAGAAACATGAGCTCTCTGGCTAGGCCACGCCTCCCTTCTTATGCTCTCTGCATTAGCAGGCCAACAACCGCATGCCCTGACATAAAAAGGGTTCAAATGGACTGGGCAAAAAAAGGTCTTCATAGGTTTTTCAACAAAGCTTGATAAGGGAATCGCAAATCAATAACATATTGATGTAAAAGAGCTTCACAATCATGCATAGTATAGTATGAGTATAGAAACATCGATTTTTTTTTATATAATGGAAGAGAAAAACTCTCCCGGTCTCTGCATGAAGGATGCATACAACCCATTTTATTAAAGAGTTTAAAGTGCCAATATAACCAAAGAGGTTAAAAGTGGCTTGAACCCTTACAACCAAAAGACGATTGGAAATTAAACTCGATCATTACAAATCATGTGACTAAACTGCCACCCATAAATATTTAAGATTTGCTTCGCTACAAACTCCAACATGTCGCTTCCGGCCAACATGGACTCCTCTGGGCCGATTTCTACAAATTTGCCCAAGCACTCAGCCAGTGTCCACTCAATATGACAACATGTAAAGGTTTAGTGATAATCTTTTTGTCAAAAACAACATCATTTCGACATAACCAAATATACCAACATAAGGCACTAGCTCCCACTAGGAGTTGTGACTTTAAAAATTTTGGAATACTGGCTAACCAATTCCCAAACATGTTTGCTATACTCGCAGGAGACAAATTAAACGCACATTTAACAACCCACCATGCAATACGTGCAACGGGGCAGTCAAGAAAAAGATGTTGAATTGTTTCCTCTTTAATACAGAAACAACATTTTTTTGCTTCCCCTCCAATTTCGTTTGAGCATGTTATCTTTAGTTAATGCTACACCTCTTTTGAGATACCATATGCATATTTTCACTTTTAATGGAATTTTAATTAACCAAAAAAAATTCCTAATGAGGACTCGATAATTTTCAATTAGTGCCATATATAGAGGCTGTACCGAGAAAAGTCCAGACTTATTCAAATTCCACCTGAAAACATCTTTTTGAGAGCTCAACCGTTGATTAGCAGTTCTCAAAATTAACTCATTCCAAGTATGTAACTTAGGCCCAATAATAGGTCTTCGAAAAGAAATATGTAAATGAGTCGATCTTAGAATATTTGCCACTGTATCATCCTTTCTCCGCACCACATTATAAAGTAGTGGATATTGTCTTTTCAGTGGAGAGTCTCCTAATCAAATATCTTCCCAAAATCTAGTTTACATTCCATTTTTAACTTGGAATGAACCAAAGCGAAAAACTAATCTTTAATTTTCATTAGACCCGACCAAAAATAGGAAGTCTCAGGTTTATTAACCACATGCGAAAGACTCTTCTCACCCAAATATTTTCTTGTTAGCAAGGATTGCCATACCCCTTCTTCATTAAGCAACTTAAACAGTCATTTCCCTAGTAAACTTTTGTTTTTTGTGTCTAAGTTTTGAATGCTTAGACCACCCTGCTCTTTGGGTGTACACACTAAACTCCACTTAGTAAGCCTATATTTTCGTTTATGACTGTCACTCTACCAGTAAAATCTAGATCGATAAAAATCTAGTCTTTTGAGAACCTCTCTAGGAACCTCAAAAAAAGATAACATAAATATTGGCAGACTGCTTAGCACCAAGTTAATAAGTACTAATCATCCACCAACAGACAATTTTTTTTCTTTCCAACTGCTAAGTTTCTTTTCAACTCTATCCTCAACCCCTTTCCAATCACAATTCCTTAATTTTCTAAAGTGAATTGGAATACCTAAGTACCTAAAAGGAAATGCACTCACTTCACAACCAAATAACTGTGTATATTGCGGTTCAACTTCTTTGGCATTACCAAAACAAAAAATCTCGCTCTTATGGAAATTAATCTTTAAACCTGATAATTGTTCAAAGACACATAGAATAAGTTTGAGATTTTTTGCTTGTTCTAAATCATTATTCAAGAAGATGATAGTGTCATCAGCATACCGTAATATTGACAATCCATCATCAATCAAGTGAGGAACTACTCCCGATAAAAGACCTTCTTCTTTAGCTCTTGAAATAAAGATGACAAGCATGTCCACAACAAGATTAAAAAGAATTAGGGATATATGATCACTTTGCCTAAGACCCTTTTATTTCAACACTCCCTCCCTTAACGAAACTTTCCGCTTAGGAACACCACTTAGTAGAAAAACCTTTCATCTTAAAGGTTTGAAATAAAAACGGTCATTTTACTTTGTCGTAAGCTTTCGCAAAATCGACCTTGAAAACTATTCCATTCAATTTTTGTTTATGTAGCTCATGGATGGTTTCATGAAGGATAACAACTCCATCAAGAATAAATCTCCCCTGCATAAATGTCGTCTAGGATGATCTAACAACCTTTTGAGCTACACCAATAGTTTATTAGTAGCCACTTTAGTAAACACTTTAAAGCTAACATTTAGAAGACAAATATGTCTATACTGTTGTATTTGCTTAGCATCCATTTTTTTGGAAGTGGTGTAATGATCCCAAAATTCAAGCTAAAAAGAGATAGAGTGCAACTATAAAAATCATGAAACATGGCCATCGTGTTATTTTTAATGACTTCTCAAAACGCCTAATAGAACTCAGCTAGGAAGCCATCCGGCCCAAGTCCTTTGTTATATTCCATTTGAAAGATTGCCTTTTTTTTTTCACCTTCTTCTCAATGAACGGCTCTGTAAGGAAAATGTTTTCTATATCTGAAACTTGAGGTATATTATTCCTAAAAGCATCAATCATGGATAAATGATCGACTTCAGAAGGTCCAAACAGACCTTTATAATAATCAGTAATATACTTTTTTAATTGTGCATCACCCCGAATTATCTCCTCTTATTGTTCGAACTGAAAAATTATTTGTCTTCTATGCTTACCATTCGTAATCAAGTGATAAAATCGTGTATTTCTATCTCCCAAAAGATATTCGCTTTGCACCATTGGTACCATTTAATTTATTCCTCTCTAAAAAGTTGTGCCAATATCTCATTAGCAATTTTTTCAGATTAAGGTCTTCATCAGACAAACTCAAAAGCTTAGCTTTTTTTATCTAGCTCATCAATTATCAAGTTGAGTTCTATCTTTTCCTTTTTATAAGTCTCACTGCTATTTTTAGCCCAAGCGCGAAGATATTGTCTAAGAGATCTAACTTTACATTGCCAAATTTGTAAGACATAATGACCTCTATTTTTCCTTTTCCACACATCAGCCACCATTTTCCTAAACCCCTCCCTATACAACCAGCCTAATTCAAATTTAAATAAAGACTGATTCCCTCTATAAGGAGCCTCTCTCGTATTTAAAAGCAACGACGTGTGATCGAACAAAGACCTTTCAAGAGCATTGACTGTGACCAACGAAAATTTATGCTTCCGGTCTGTACTCATTGAAGAATCTAGACCCGCCATTATGAGTTAATAGAGTATTTTGGTAATTAATGACAATCGTCACATGGAACTAACATTTTCCATAAGTTGGATGAATATGTTATGTTCCATGATGATGGAGACTTTGGATAACATCATGAGTTGATCGTCATCAAGTCAAGACTCGGGATGAAGAAAATCATCATGTGTTGATAATATTCAAGTCAAGATCCCAAAGTGAAGAAGATCCATCATGTGTTGATGATATTCAAGTCAGGAGCATTTGATTTAACATCTGAATTATTCTTCAATCTCTTAGCATCTCTATCTTTCATCTCAACATCTTTGCCTCTGCCCGATTTGTCCTCTCCCTCATGATCCTCTCGCCGATGTATGCCTTCGTCAACAATATCCACCTCCGCAACTTCAACTTTGAAAAAAATACCGTAGACATATTCACCAACCACAATCTCAACACTTAAAGGTATGTCATCTATGTCCAGAACTCCCACCAGCATATGAACCAAATTGTTCTTGCAGACCTTTTCCATATCCACTCCCATAGCTGTGCCAATGATCGACCCTATAGCACAAAGGCTTAGAAAGTCACGAACTTCAAAAGACACTCCTAGAACCTGAACCCAAACATTCTGAAGTTGGTACTTAGGTGTAGGTTTCAAATTCCATTCCACGAATTGCAACACCACCTTGTGCTCCTTCACATGCACATCACCAATGGCCGCCATACGAAGCATATCAAGCCTAGTTGGAAAATAAACCAAAAACACATTTTCCCCTTGAATCTCCACATGTGGCTGCCAATTCATTGGAATTAATCTTCTCAGCTCGGCAATCAGAAGGTCTTTAGACAGTTGATCACCAGTGATCTGAACAAGCCCCGTCTTATTGTTCTCTTTCTTCAACTTCTTTGTCCCAGATGTTGGGATGTGATAAAACCCCAACCCATCAGCACCGAACCCACACAAATTAGCGATAGGTCTCGGCATTAGCGACAACGGACACTTATTTGCCAAATGGTCATCGCCCTCACAAATATCACACATTAAGATTGCTTTGCAATTGGCAATTCCATGCCCCTTCCCTTTACACCGAAAGCATATTAGGTTGGAAACAGCACCTGTGGAACCAGTGTTGACCTGAGGATTGCCCCCACCGAACCGGCCACGACCCCGGCCTCTATTGTCGTCTCCAAACCTCCCCTAGCTATTGCTGGGCACCTGAGCCTGACGCTGATTAGGGAGCGAGTTATTTCCGCCAAACCAACGACTGGGAAACCTCCTTGCCCTCCAATAGAGCCGCCAGGTCTAGCAGCCTGGCTGCCAGCACCACCGTTGATGGAGAATTGACCAACGCCTCCGATGCCTGGGAGTTGCCCACCGCCGAAGCCGACAGCGCCACCAGGCCCAGCAGTCTGGCCACCTGCACCATCGTTGACAAAGAAAAGTCCAACGCCCCCGTTGCCCAGGCCCGGGAGTTGCCCACCACCGAAGCTGACAGCGCAGGCAGGCCTAGCAGCCTGGCCGCCAGCACCACCGTTGACAGAGAAATGTCCACCGCCGAAGCCGATAGAGGGCACATTCACACCAAGATCTTTTCTCTGACCGCCTGCACGACCTCGTCCAAACTCCATGTCGTTGTGATGGCGAAGAACTTCAGCGAACGAATGCCGATCTCCGTTTGCTGTCCCCGACCAGCCACCCTACCGGAAGACTTCTTAGGGTTTGGTCGAGCTGCACTCTAGTTACGCCGAAAAAACCTACATAGCCAGGGCAAACATTTCTTATGGGCTTGTTCCGATCTGTTAAAAGGCAAACAAGCCTCCGTCGAGCCCAACACATTGATCGCAGAGCCAGGCAGATTTTGAATGGGCAACAAAGCCGGCGAAACTGCCGAGCCATATGAAATTTGAATGGACTCCAAAGCCAGCGAAACTACCACACATTTATCGCGGCACACCAGCCAGGTCAGATGATTTCGACGAGCTCAATCAATGGCATCACCCACCGTCATCGGAGGCAACATACGTGGAGGCGGTACAGGCCCCTGCCAGGGCCAACCAACACCAGCACACTGCTTGCTCTGGCCCGACGATATCCCCACCGTGCGGAGCTCCGTTGGAGAGTACCCTACAGCAATGACATCACCATAAAACATATTAGTTGAAATCCTCGAAGAAGATCCTTGGCTAATGCCCCCTCTACCTCCAACCTGCAAAGATCTACGAAAGCTAGATGAGATAGAAGATTGAACTCCATTACCTTGAGAAGACTTCGAAACGTCTTCGGAAAAATCAGTCAACCGATTCTCAGCCTTCGGTTCAACTGTCACTTCCGCCAAGATGATATCCTCGTCATCAGAAGAACCGCTCTCTTGCAACTGCCAAAACTTTAATCCAATCGCAACGCTAACTACATGATGAACCTGCGAAAATGGCACTAGGACCTCACCGGCGTCGGCAACACCACCGACGCCGGCTTCAACCACCTCCAACGCCGGCCTCATTCCTCTATGGTTCACCATGCCGTTGCTCGAAACATTAACATGTCAAGTAGATCACACACACAGAGAGAGAGAGAGATGCTGCATTTCAGTAGTAAGGTGTAAGCTGTCATCTACTAGGCAATGCAAGATGGCAGATGCTACTTGGCTCACACAGACACACACCCTGGCTGACTGACACAACGACACCAACGCACTCGCAGGTACTGTCCAGAATTGGTGTGCTCAGCTCCGGTCACCTGGAATTGGGGCCTCCAGATTTAGTAGTAGCATAGGTATGTTTGCCACGTAGACTGCCATTAACTTAGTAGTCATGCATCTCTATCTTGCTGCACCTTTGGCCAACCCACTCACCCCTTTTACTCGATTGCGCATTCTTACTAAGTGATTGCTAGCCACTATAATTGTTCTATTTAGCTAGTACTCATTCTTTCCCCAACGTTAATAAACAATATTTGGATTACCAAGTTTGGTCTCATTTTGCCAATATTTTGGTAAGAATCTCTTCTCACTGGCATTCTATCTCAGTTTCTTGCCAAAACTTAAGCCAATTTGTGGGCGACTAAAAATCGATGACCAAAATTTGGCACACATAGGTATATATTGTATTAATTGGGCAAGAACCAAACAAGCCTTTGTTTCCTTTTTTTGGGAGGAAGAACTAAACAAGCCTTAGCATCAACCTTAAGAATGCTGTTGTACCCTCAAGGACAGTACTTCAGCCCAAAAACAATTGTCTCAGCTTGTCTCGTTTGTATATTACTACAAGTGCAGCTGCCCCATAGAAAGAGTAGTATCAGGTTTTCAATCGAGGACATTGCGATTGAGATACTTCTACTATGAAGTTTGAAATTTGGTCACCTGAGTTGAATTTTCAGTTGTACAAATACAAACATTGCCTGTACACTGAAGTGTAGGTAGCTTGTCAGCCAGGCAGTGAACAGATAATATTGATGCCTGAGTACCTGGACAATTACCTATTTATATTCTTCTGCGTTCAGTTCTCAGGACAGAATCCCATGGCTGGCAGCAAGAAAAATGTTAGTGCAGGAAGGAGGTGGGCCATACATATCTGTGATGATGGCTGTAAACTTTTCTTTGGGGGCACACTACTGGCACAGGAGTCAGGGGGCGCACTGGCACAGAGCAACAATAAGAAGAGAAGAGAAACAACACCTGAAAGCTGCAAAGAGCAAGCTAGCTGTTCATAGGTAGGATGGCTCAGAAATCAGAATACATATGGATGGGGAGAGTGGTCATAGGACTTGTTGTACCTTTTGGCGCATGTGCTCCTGCTCCTCTTCTCTCTTCTTTCTTGGTCTTCAGCCGTGTTGATATGTGTGCCAGCATACTTGCATCTCTGGAAGAAGCTGCCTTTCTGCGAGACAAGTGGTGAACTTTGTCATTCATCGAGAGAACTGTATTTACCAGAGAAAAGAGAGGTAATTATTCTCATAGTAGAAAGGAAAGGTACATGCATTCCCAAGTAAAAATAAGCCTAGTTGTTTAGTTGTCCTTTTGACAGCATAAACTGTTAACCAGAGCCACTGAGGTAGCCATGTAATCACAATGCCTCAGAAGTTAGAAGCAACCATCTTATATATCAGATCTAATATAGCATTTCCTCCCTACACTTTCATCTGCCCGTTATAGCATGATTGTGTGACAGAAACAACCGCACATGAACATGCCCAATTTGCGCCAAACTTGTAAAGTGCATTTGCATTATACTCCTAGTTTCATTTCATATGCCCTAACTTAGGTACGTGAACAGCATGTGCAGTAAAAATCCTATATACCAAGGATCCAAAACCCGTTTCCGGTGGAAATCCCGGTCACTGGCCGGGAAAATAAACCGGCCGGTTACCGGATTTCCTGGAAAAAAATCCGGACGAATTTTGCTTGAATTTGCTTAAAAACCAGCCGAAATTCGAAAATTAGAATTTGAATTTGCAAAACCCAGAAAAACCGGCCGGTTTTTCCGTTTCCGGTTACCACCCGTAAATCCGGTTACCGCCGGTAACCGGCCGGTTTTTTCTTGCCTGACCTGTACTATGGATAGTTAGTTATACAGTGAATTACCTAATAGAGCTTTTTGCTCCTTTGCTGCAAAAATATGGACCATGGCTTTGTCCCCATTTCTTGGCCCTCTTGTTACCAGCCATTGTCAACAGACACCATGGAGCACTCCAGAATGGAGACTTCACCGTGGGGGCCAAACAGGAGCTATTTTGAGCATCATTGGTTCATGCCCTGCAGAAATTAATGCAATTAAGTACAAACATAAATACCCATTCTGCCATTCAGGTAAAAAAGTGAACACCTTGTCTTCCTTCAAGTGGATAGAAGTTGCAGAATGAAATAGTAAGGTTAGAAATTAGAGATTACCAGTAGACATATCAAAGGATGATCCGATATGAGGAATGGGACCAATCTGATGGTATTTGGTAAAGATGATGAAGCAGATCCCTCCCCTTTGTGTATAGCACAAACCTAGTACTTATCAAATGCGCTTGTTCAATGCCAATAATAGATCCCTTTCATGAATTCTATCTAATTGTTGAAAAGAATCTGTATCACATTGGAATACAAAGTTGCTATTTGTAGTTTCCAAACCTGTTGTGTACTTAACCCCTGCCTGATATCTTTGTTTCTATATTTCAAGAGTAAGCTCAAATCGGACATAGGAGATGAATAGCATGCAACGTGACCACTATAGCAAATAAAAAAAATCAGGAAGTTTAAAGAAAGAAAAATAAACACTCTCAACGTTGCCTTTTCCACATTCAAGATTCACTTGATATGTAAGATTACTCATAAGCTTCTGTAAACCAAAGAAAAACAGGTCCAGAAGCACTTTCAACATAGTTTGGACACAACTCTGTACAGCCAGCAACAATGGAGGTCTACCATTACAAAAATCTATCAGGGAAACACTAAAGTTTTATTCATCTTTCATGGCCATCTCATGCCTCCGTTTCTGTGCAACCTCGACAAGCAGAGCCAGCAGGGCTTCACATACCTGCGGTGTGCCTGCCTGGTCCCTAGGCTCCTGTTTAAGCGAGGAATACACCATCCATGCATGGTCCAGCTTCTGCTCTGGCCGGACCATCACTGATCCAGGAATTTCAGCATCCTTCCTTGTCACAAGACCATCACTCTTCTCACCATACCTTGCCACCAGCAGTTGTGAGCATGCTGCCATTGCAGCTGAAAGTGGCATTACAACTGGGATCCTGGTAGGATTGCCGTCGGCAGCAATCGGGAGCTCCAAGTGTGCAACATGAGAGAGGGCTGTGAGCACACTGGGGGTGATGCTTGCCTCTGTGTGGAATGCTACAATTGGAACCTCCTGGGGTAATGGGTGCTGTCGCAGAAATTCTTTCCTCCTTTCATAGGTCAGATCTTCTAGAGCCTGCAGATCACCCTGAAGAAAACACAATGAACATAGTCAATAACAGTGTTGTCCATTGTGCAGGCTGACAGGGTAATGGTTGGAATGATCAAGAAAAATACCTTAAGGACTTTGGATACCAAGATCTCCATGAGTTTACGTAACCTGACATAGTCACCAAGCTGCCCCTCTCGCAGGATATCTGAAGCAACTGGGCTTCCTCCGTATGGGCTTTGAGCTAATGCCAAACCTGCAACCTTGTCTTTCAGTTGTGGCCAGTAGAGGGAGAGGGCTGCTGCTGCATCTACACCACCCTTGCTATGACCTAGAAGTAGCACACGTTTCCTTGATCCCCAGTATATTTCTTCTATGTATTCCTTTATCTCCCTTGCATTTTTAATTACTGAAGACTGCAAGATGTTTTTATGTCTTACTTGATAAAAATTACCAAGAGTAAATTTCAGACTTCAGACTAATATAGATCAGAGAAGTACCTCACTATGAATCTTGGCGATGTGACAAGCCAGACCCATCTTGGAGAAGTATGATTTTGTCTTGACAAAGTAAAGTGGCCCATGGTTACTAAACAAACCTATAAACAGTAGGAAAACCGATGTCAACATGAAAACTTGGGACATTGCTAGTTCACAATCGAAGTAGTAGCAGACTAACCTGGAACCAACAAATAGACCATAGAATCAGGTAGCTTGTGCTCATTTTTTCTGACGAGGAATGAAATGACCAAATGAGATAAAGCTCATGTTACATCTGATATGAAAAACATTTGTACACATTCCAACGAAAACCAGCTTGATATATTTGCTGACCTCACAGAGTCTAGAATCTCCAAGAATCTGGTTGTCCCGTCCTCAGTTGGGGGTAAGCTTTGATCCCGTTGGAGCCATCCAATATCATCTGCCGAACCACGAACAGTTTTCCGAGCACGCTCTACAAGGCTGCACACATAGATATCAAGACCGGTCATCCCAAGTCCCAAGATAGGAACATCTAACAAAAAAACTATTCCATCCACTAAAGTTGAATTTCACATTCAAATTTTTAATCTTAAAAGAGCGTCAAAATGCCATCAGTTTTCAACTGACAAATGTTGACATCATTCTTTAGTATGGATCAAATAACCCACTGAGTGGCAATTCTATTAACACTGCAGTTAACACTTTGTATAGTAACAGGTACATAATTACTCAATGATACTTGTAGCTTATGTCAAGTTGTCCCCTAGATGAACAGATTAGGATTGGCAGGAGAAGAATAAAACACAAAGATGCCAGAGCAATATGTACCCTTGAAATAATGAAGTTCCATTCTGGAAAACATAAGAAGGTATCATCTGCCCTGAGTTTTCTTCAGAGGGGCTTCCACTACAATCTACCTCACCAGGAGATGAGTCAGTGCCAGCCGACTCTACAGAAGTCTGAACAGAAGGACCGCCAGCAGTCGATGCAGGTGGTAGTGTTACTAGTTCTTGGCCCTGCTCAGATAGACCTGCATTATGGGAGTAAACACAATCAAGGAGGTAAAATGGAATTACCACACGAACACACTTGCTTATGCAATTGACATGAAGGAATCATTTGGCAAAGTAGGAAAGGTACTAACCTGTGTAACCAGGTACGGGGAGGCACTGGGTGAGATATGAAGCTGTCTGGGCAAGATAAGACGCAGCTTGGTTTAAAACTGGGACGGAGAGGAAGAGTTGTGAATCTTCAACCCTGTCGGCTGAATAACTATCATCAACCTAGATCGTCAACAGTCGTTAAAGAAAAAGAATAGTTAAACAGATAAAATCACAACCATACAGTTCATTTATAATTGGGGCAGTGACATGTGCCATCAAGGGAATTTATTTAGGGATTTTCTCCCTCCTAATGATGGACATGTTTACAAACATTGATCAAATTAAGAGTTGTGCAATATAATAAGACTTATAACATCAAAGCGTTTCCAGTTAAACTCTGAAGCGTTGGACCCGAAGAATAGTAGTACCAAAAATAGTGATTACGCGTGATCAATCTATTAGTATCAATTTCAGGTTTATATCATGCAAAAAATCAAACCATTTGAGATTTGACCTCCCCCCCCCCCAAAAAAAAGCACGTTATGGCCCATATCATGGTAAAAACGGCAATACTAATCCATGTAAGACCTAAACAAAGTTGTGGGAATTCAGTGCATGGGATGATAACGGGGAAAAACTTGTAGAAGAATCAAGATACCTCTGCAGAAGTAGACGGCTGCGCCTGAGCTGAAGGCATCTCGTCCGTGTTTGGTTGGTTACACAGAGAAGATAAATCTCCTAGCAATTAATGTTCCAATTTGTCAGTGGGGGTCATCCACAATAAGCGCGGCACCGAATCACTTGATGGGGGGAAAATTCGACCAGCCCAACAGAGAAGAAGCGAGGACGAAAGAAAGCATCAAGTAAGAGGTGCGTGCGTGTGTAATTGACCGGAAATCTAAAAAGTCCTGGACACTTACAGGATTTAGGACTTGGAAATCGCTGGGGGCAGGCGAGGCGACGCGATCTAAGCGCTTCTTCTCCTCGGCTCCGGTCGTCGCACACGGAGAGGAGAAAGGTTTCCTCTTGTCTAGTTCCGTTTCCCGGGGAACCGCCGTGCCGCTTTCCTTTCCTTGCTTTCGATCCTTGCGTTTCCGTTTCGCTGTGAAGCATGTGTCTAACTTCAGGTGTATCCCCGTGTGCATCCTCTTTGAAATACAATATAAGTAATCATAAAAAATAATGGGGGAAATATTGTTAGATAAGCCATGGTACAATTAAGTATCTGTATACTACTAAAAAATTAGAGTTATTTGTCGTCGGTCCTCCTTACCCTCTCACCCATGTCCTCTCTACTGACATGTGGGACATGTTATCATCAAACTATCTCCTCGTATCGTGCGCTCTATATTCCTCCTCTCCTTGCATCGCTTGTGACGTTATATGCGCTTCCTCCTCCTCCCCCACCCCCGCTCTTCTGCTCTGCTCCGCGTGCCTCAGCCCCGTCGCTGCTTCCATCGGCCGGATCTGGACGGGCCTCGCTTCCTCCTCTCCAACCCTGCTCATCTGCTCTACTCCACGCGTCTTGACAAATTGAGATATATTATATCTACTTAATTGATAAGCGATTACATTCATATTGAGATATATTATATCTACTTAATTGATAAGTGATTGTATTCATGAGATGTTTCGTAGCAACGCACGAGCACTTAACTAGTCAGGTAAAAATTCAACTACACATATGAGTAGAAACAAACAAAAAAAAAAGACAAATTTCAATGAATAGTGCTATTTTTGGATTTCATTTTCAAAAGGATCTGTCTTTTTACCCATGTGTAGGTGAAATTTATATTTGAAATTTTGTGGCATGATAGATTGATTTTGTGTCAATATTGTTAGTTTTTTTTGGAATTTTTCATGATACATATTATCGGGTATCAAAGAGGATGCACCAAAAGTTAGATGCACTAGATATGTTATCGTGCTCAAAGTTGAGCATCACCAGACCCCTTGTTTGGAACGCCAATTTTTTTCCTAATTCCTATAGGAATTGAAATGTTTTCCTAATCGTGATATGACCGATTAATCGGAATTTAACCAATGATTTTGCGTTCTTATTAATATATTAATTTTTATATAGAATTAATTATAACCATTTTTAACCCGAAGTTATTGTGAGTTATCACTGTACAAACAAACATTATTCGCCGTTTTTACGTTTCATTGTTAATACTCCATCCAAATGGTACACACTACTAACATCACACGATATCATAGACTAATTTACTGTAATTAGTGAATAAAGATAAGTTGTTCTGTGATTAAACGAAAAAAACGGATGATTAATCGGGCAATCGGATTATGCTGTCAATTAATCGTTCGATGGACGTTAATTGCATTTCGATTGTACTATTGGTGACCGGTTTAGCCCACCGATTAATGGACGGACTAATCGGCCGAGTCGGCCGTTTTTCCAGACTCACTCCAGCATGGCGATTTGGCAGGCCCACGGGCTTCATCCTCACATCATCCTAAAATTTCAATTCAGTGCTATTTCATTAAGTACAACTGTACATAAGGGCATATTTCATCCACATGGATACATCTGTGAACATATAAATATGACATATTTAGACTGTCCAACACGAAATGAACGGTCCAAATCCAAATCCAGTGAGCCAAATCCCACCTCTCACTTAGGTTTTCGCAAAACCTCGAACGAGGAGATTTTCGCAAAACTGCGTTAAGTGAGATGTAAGATTTGACTTACTGGATCTAGACCGTCCATTTCATGTTGGACAGTCCGGATTCGTCATATCCATATGTTCCCTAATACACTTATGTGCATAAGATATACCCTCGTACATGTTGGAGTATATATATAATAAATCCACCATCTCATGTGCACTTTTCCGCTTAGCCGTACTTGCGTTCGCACAACGAGAGGCTTATTCCCCAGTGGACTAACAGGAACAGCTAGGCACGCGGACGGAGTGGCACCCCTCTCCCACTAAGAGTAGCAGCTTCGACATAAGTGTTATCGTTGTCTAAACAGCAAAGCTTGCTTCTGTTTCCACCACCAAGGCAACAAACAGTAAACGAAGCAAAACTTGCTTGCAAGAACTCTTAACAAGCAATCATCATATCAGAATCTTATCCAACTGAGCTGCGAGGGTGACTCTTCCAAGCTCCCTATGGAAATTCCCAAGAACGATTCCTCCTCGTAATGCAGATAATATCTTATCATACACTACAATGCAAAAACAATAAGTAAATGATGACTAATGTTCAGCAAGTCGATCAGGTGCTTATCTAACAGCGTGATTAGTAGTTCCATTCATTCCATTACCAACATAACAGAATTAAAAGTTTATCCGAATACATCTCATCGCCAAACATTACACTACACCCACCTCAAACACTGGCCTTCCCCTACATGAATTCATCATCTTCTTCTTCCGCCACTTCCTTCTTGTACTCGGAACCAGAACCGTCTATGTCCGCAAAAGGATTCCCACCGTTGGTATCCTCATCCTCATCGTCTGATGGCCCCTCAGGATAATCATAAAGTGGATTATCTTCGGCTATATATTCAACATGGAAAAGTTTAGCCAATTCAAAAAACAAAAACAAAAAACTTACCAATTAATTATGGAAGTAGAATGATTATACAATTACCATTCGAATCATCTGAATCATATGGGTAGTCATCATCATTATAACATTCATCGTCGTCGCCGTCCACTTGTAACCTAGTTTAAGACGACCGTTTAGACAACAATCCCACAACAGAATGGAACAGAGTAACACACGTCAGTCAGAATTACAGTGGATATGAAGCTGCTGATGTGCCCTCCATGTTTGTATCATCCACCTCCTTGACAGTATATATGTCATAAACATCTGAATCTGCTCATCAGAAAAAAAGAATAGTCTCATCAAACTTAGCGCTGGAGCAAAAAACTATACCATACATTATTAGAGTTTGCTATCACACCAAGGATCATAACTCTTTCATATAGCTTGTTCAAAATTTCAACCTACATGGACCTAAAAGGGAGATGACTACAAGAGAGTTAGTTTTGCACAAATTGCAGCGCTAAAGCTGTCTGAGCTATATGCCTAGAAGTGATTAGTGCGTAAAACCATTCGGTAGTGAGAATTGTGCAAGCAGTGAAAGAATATATTTCACACTAACCCAATTCTACTTTCTTCCTTCTCATTAGAGAACTATTCAACAAAACCAAGAATTAACAGCTTAAGCCTTGGCAGGTTCAGACATGAATCAATAGACGGAAGAGCACCCATGGTTTCTATAAAAATCTAAATCAAAATTCCAGATTTTGACCGTCTTAAGGCAAGAAGTTTACGGACCTTCCGACTGTGCCAGCGAAATAATATCTGATTCAATTTCTTCAGCAGCCGATGGCAAGTGTTCCCGTATAAGTGGAAGAAAGTTGCATAAAATTGCACCCTCTTCAAAAGAGGTAATCCTGCAGAGAACATCGTGCGAAACAATACAATAGTACACCTTTTCGTTTTTAGAAGAACTGATAAATTCTCACAAAGCAAAACTTGCCGTGGTTCTGCTGGATGTTTCTCTCCATCAGAATCTACTTGAACAGCATCATAAAGATGACATAATTCTCCCAGCGATTCATCAGCTTCATTCTTGTCTCCTTTCCGACTCCTCCATATTTGCGCAAAGCGAGCATTTCTTCCCAGATCCTATAAAGGGTTAATGAACAAAACCATACATAACACTGCGGGTAGGGGTGTCAACGGATAGAATACAAATCAAATAGTGGTCTTCCCATATTCGTATTCGTATTTTCTAAACAAATACAAATTCGAATATTGTCGAATACAAATCGAATGTTGTAACGAATATGAATACGAATCGAATACCTACTCAATTCGGTCGGATTTGGATATCCTCATAACTTACGTAATAGCAAGACATTTATGATACTTTATCCTCGTACATAGCACACTTAATCATTATAGTTTATTTATTTCACCTAAAAAATGAATTCACATTAAACTAAAATACATATCCAACTAATTAGCCATCTTGCAATATATATATATATATATATATATATATATATATATATATATATATATATATATATATATATATTGTTTTATCGAATTGAATACGAATAGTGCGGATAAAATAACATTTTGGATGGCAAAGGTCCATACCATATTCATATCCGTATTTTTTATGTGAATGCGAATACAAATATGAATAGAGGAGAAATTGTTAATCGGATGGAAAAATCTAAACTATACTCGTATCCTATCGAATACGGCAGTCGAATAAAACGGATAATTCGTGTCCGATTGACACCCCTAACTGCGAGAACAGAAAACCAAAGCACTAGCTCATCTCTTTGCTGGATGTGAAGAAAATAAAATACTAGACAAAAAATTCTAGTCTCAAGTCTCAACAAAGTTGAGTAATAATACTGCCCCGTGCCCTCACGAAATCCTGAACTACCAACATATTAAAAAGCCATACAAGAATGGATAAGTAGCATAGCAGACAATTAAAGACATATTAGAGCATCATTTTGGGATGTATCTCCTGTGCTAGTCAAATACTCCTCAATTAGAGTATATGCGACCAAACTTAACGATGGACTATGCAAAAGATACAAAGTACACATAAGTATTGCAAAAGAAAATGCAATTTGACCCACAATACATAGAAAAGGGAAACATTTCACATACTAACAATCATGTATTAAATGTGTATAATGATTTAAAAAGAACGCGTATAAAATTATTGGCCAGATTAGAGCCTGTTGTCTAAAAAAACCAAACCCTTGGTTTTCTCCTATAATTAATTCTACCCTTGATTTACAACACATATCCTTGATCTACGCCATCCAACAAAGTTAGTGTTAGATGATCGACGTTGACACGCTCGGCGAGCACGGCATCGCTATGGCCTGTCCAGATCTGATCTGGATCGGGTCTTCCCCTGCTCGAGCCGCCAGAGGATCTGGATCGCCGCCGTGAGCCCCATCCCGTCCGGATCCAACCACTGCCATGTCGCCACTGGCCGCCAGGGAGGTGCCTGCTGGCGGCGGTGGCCGGCGTCGTGACCTCCCTGACCAAGTGGATGCGCGTGCGAGCCGTGGAGGCACCCCCCCAACCTCCTCACCGACGAGCGCCGACGAAGCTGCGCGAGCCTCCGCAGCTCCCATCCTCCTCTGCGCTGGACCGCCGCTCTCCCGCTGGGCCTCCGACCTCCTCTGCGCTAGACCGCCACTCTCCCGTCGCCGCCTCCGAAGGCGCGCCTCCCCCACGGATTCAGTCGGCCACCATGGAGCCGCCGGACAGTGGGAGAGAGGCAGTTGTTTGCGATTGAAAAAAAAAACTAAGAGGGGAGTCGGTGCCTCGATGGAGACAGAAAAAATCAATGTTGCTAGTATCTGTTGCTCATTTGAGTCTTTTTCTTTCGTTGTATCCATCTAAATCCGTACCACTCTATCTTTAAGTTCGTCTAAGTCATGCGAGTCCACAAATTTATTATCAGTCATAGAACCATAGGAGTTCATTTTACATGGCCGTCGCTGCTCCTCTCCGAGCCGCTACAGATCATAGAAGTCGTTATGATGCCACTGCTTCTCCTTAGCGCGCATGCGAGCTTCTAAAATTTGTCGCTTTTTCGAGACTTGTGCCTCCGTTCTTGCTTCTTGTGCACTACGTCGCCGCCATCTTGGGTTTCGATCTGCGCTGCCGTCTTGGGCTTCGATCTACGCCGCCATGCTTCTATCTATTCCTCTTCGGTTTGATTTGACAGTTTTCTCTATTTTATTCAGTTTCAACATCTTCTTCATCGTGTTGCCGCGGTTGACTTTGCTCTCGCTTGCCTCTACTTTCTCAGCCCTTGCACCTTGTGCTTTATGGGATGTCGCACGACCTCGGATGGGAGATCTTTTGATACTCGACATATTTTCCAAGAGCTGCACGCTACGACGACCAAGACCCGGACTTTGGATTTTCCATATTTTAGTGTCAACCCTTTTTAAATGCAATGCTATTGCATATGCCTTGCATTTGAGGGTGTTAGAATAGAAACTCTTTTGTATTTCCTTATCTACCTTTTGTATTTCCTTATCTGTATATGGCATATCACCCTTGTACACCCTATATATATTGCCAATTGGGCCTCTTGAATACATACACAATATTCATAACATAAAACATCCCCAATTCAATTTTTCATATTCAAATTTTAACCGGTTTTTTGCCAGTTTTTCCGGTTACCAACCGGTTACCGTTACCGGCCGTCGGACGGGTTTTTCTCTGGTTCCGAGATTTGTATCCTTGGTCCCAACCTTACTACGCTCGTCCCCCTACTGTCAACTCAGATTCTCTTGTTGAGTCGATCTCCTTTCTGGTTTTTCCTGACTCTCGGCTTTCCATTACCGTTTCGCTTCATCCTCCATCTTCTTCGCCTCCCTCTCCTCCGGAGTTTTCTTCCCGCTCATTTCTTGAGATTCCACCCTTTCCTCTGCACTACTCTCGCCGTCCTCAGCCTACTCCAATTGAGCATGCATCTTTGTTGGGCCCTGTTCCAAGCTCTTCTTCTCCATCCTTACTGGGTCTTGTTCCGTCTTCTCCCAGATACAATCTTCATGATCGTCACACTTTCAGGCCTCCTGAGCGCTACAGCTTTGCAGCCGCTGCTCTTTCTAAGCCTACAACCTACCGTGAGGCTGCTACTCACCCTAAGTGGCAACTCACGATGTCTGAGGAGATTTATGCTTTGGAGCGTACTGGCACTTGGGATCTTGTGCCCTCACCTGCGCGTCACTCCCATCACGTGCAAGTGGGTATACAAGATCAACACCCGCTCGGATGGTTCCCTGGAGCGCTACAAGGCTCGTCTTGTAGCGCATGGTTTTTAGCAGGAGCATGGTCGTGACGACGATGAGAACTTCATGTCACTCACACGACCACTATTCGCACTTTCCTTGTTGTGGCCTCTGTTCGACAGTGGTCCATCTCTCAGCTGGACGTCAAGAATGTCTTTCTCAATGTCTGATGGTATGGTTTGTCGCCTTCGTCGCTCTCTATATAGGCTCAAATAAGCCCCTCGTGCTTGGTTCGACCGCTTCTCTGTTGTCACTACTGTTGGCTTCTCCACCAGTGATCACAACCCTGCCCTCTTTGTACACACCTCTTCTCGGGGTCCGACGCTCCTCCTTCTATATGTGGATGATATGATCATTACTAGAGATGACTCTTAGTACATTGCCTTTGTGAAGGAGCGTCTCAGCGAGCAATTCTTGATGTCTGACTTGGATCCTCTTCGTTATTTCCTTGGGATTGAGGTCACTTCTATACTGAGGGCTACTACCTCTCCCAGGAGAAGTACATTCAGAATATCCTTACTCGTGTTTGTCTCACTGATCAACATATAGCGGATACTCCTATGGAGCTTGGTGTTCACCTTCGGCCAACTGATGGTGAGGTTCTTGAGGACCCCACTCGCTACCGCCATCTTGTCAGGAGCCTCGTCTATCTTGGGATAATTCGACCTGACATTTCTTACCTAGTTCGCATCTTGAGTCAGTTCGTCTCTGCTCCCACTCAGCTCCACTACAGTCACCTTCTTCGTGTTTTGCGATATCTTCGTGGGAACATCACTCGTCATCTTTTCTTTCCTCGCTCCAGTTCTCTGCAGCTTCAGGCGTACTCTGATGCGACCTGAGCTAGCAGTCATTCTGATCGTCAGTCTCTTTTTGCCTATTGTGTTTTCCTTGGTTCCTCTTTGATTGCCTAGAAGACCAAGAAGCAGACTATCGTTTCTCGTTCGAGTGTTGAGACTGAGTTGAGAGCCATAGCGTCGTTGACAACTGAGATCACCTGGCTTCGAGGGCTACTTGAGGATTTCGGTGTTTCAGTTTCTGCACCGACTCCTCTCTTATCAGACAGTACTAGTGCGATCAGCATTGCTCGAGATAACGTGAAGTATGAGCTCACCAAGCATATTGGAGTAGATGCTTCGTATATGAGATCGCAGGTGCAAGACCAAGTTATTGCTCTTCAATATGTGCCTTCGAAGCTTCAGTTTGCAGATTTCTTCATTAAGGCGCAGACTAGAGTTCGGCATAGTTTCTACCTCTCCAAACTCATCGTTGTTGATCCACCATGAGTTTGAGGGGGGTGTTAGATGTTAGTTTGTATAGGGTGCTTGTTGCATATTTACCTACACTGCAACTTACTCCCTCCGTTCTTTTTTATTTGACACCCTAGAATCTATGCGGTCAAACTTTTCAAAGTTAGGCAAAACCAATATGTTTAAAACTATATGGATTGGCTACATGAAAACTATACCATTAGATTTGTCGTCAAAAATACTTTCATAATATTATAATTTTATTGGTATGCTTTAATATAAAGTTATAAAAAGTAACGGTCAAAGTCGCATCTCGGAGACCGTAAAAAATCAAAAACGTCAAATAAAAGAACGGAGGGAGTATATATTTGGCATTTTGGCTCACTGGAATAGATAGAGTCCATTCCAACAGTTAGTACCCATACAAACTTTAGCCCAAGAAGAAGTTGGCTACAGTAAGAATAATAGGATAGGCATACCTCATGCCTCTGTCTGGCTGCTGATCGTAGCTGGTCTTGTTTCTGTTCGCACACAAAGGGGCCATTTTAGCATTTGAACAAGTTAATTCATTTCAAATTTTCAATAGAACGATACAGAAAGCTACTTGTCACATTGTAGTTTCTATTATTTGCAGAGGATCTCCCAAATGCTCAAGGAGAAAATAAAAGGGAGGTTGAATTATTAACATGACACCCAAGAAGACCAGCGAAGGGCCGAAGACATAGTAACAATACAGCAATTAATTAGGTAAGTACTTGCAAAAAAACTTCACTTACTTTGTCTTTCTTGATTCTGTCATTCCACGCCTTTGTCTTGCTCTTTACCTCTTTGGCACTCGAGTCAGTATGCTAAAAAAACAAATGGAATTATTTTTCTAAAAAAAAGCTTATGCAGTTATCTAGAGCAACTACTGTTGATTTATTGTGCATAACAGGAATTGATTCCTGGCAACATTATTTTCTAACAATTTCAAAGAAGCTTTTCAGCTGCAGTATGATGATCCCCAAAAGGCAATAAGAATGCCACGATCATGATCAATACTGATCTCTGTAGAGTTCACGGAAAAGTAAAATAACAAGAGGCCCTGTGCAGCAGGAGATATCTTTGAATACTATCAAGTATCAACTGAACTCAAAACGCAAATAAAGAAGCAATTCTGTCATGCAAGGCCGCCAAAAGTTGGATGTTAAACCAGTTTAAGAAGAAAGAAATCAGAAAAGAAGTAATGAAAAGGAACAATACCAAAAGAGAGTGCAAAACATCTTCAACAGCTCCAGAATGATGTACTGTCTCAATGTGTTGGACAATAAGCTTCTTAACTCGTGGTTCCGCTGAAGCTGCAGGCAAATCAATGAAGTAAAACTTTTTATAGGTGACGACATTTGCGGTCTATGTATTGTTTGAGGAAGGCATATGTGATATCAGGTTTTGCACAGCATCACATTCATACTATCATTCGGCATGATGTTGCATAGACAAGTTATTGTTGATGTGTTAAGGTTAATAGTGTACAACCATCTGTGAGAAGCAATGAAGCTGCTTTGTTTGTTCCATACCTTTAGCCGTGGAGGAGGATTCAGAGATGGAAAGGCTCGAGAAATCGAGCATGGCCTTCTTCACAGGCCTCTCATTAATCTCTAGCCCTAAAAAAATCACAGAAAAAATTATCTTTGCCTAAAAAGTTATTCCTTTTTCAGTAAAAAAATCTGAAGAAAAAGGGGGGAGGAGCAATGAGAAAGAAAAGGTGGACAGACACAGGAGGAGAGCTCACAGAAAGCGTCAGGTCGGGTCTGGGAGGGCTTGCGCTTGACCCGGACGACGATAGGTCTCTCCCGAGCCTCAGGCGCCGAAGTGGATGCGCCCCCGGCGGCCTCCGCCACAGACGCCATCGCCGGCGAGGTAGGGCTATAGTCAGTGGCGGATCTAGGATTTCACCACGCCTCAGGCTAAATTCTAATAGGCTAGCATCCTAGAACTAATGTCAATTTATACCCAACACACCATGACATAACAAAAATAAGCTACAAATGCATCATTGACATGAAACTTTAGCAAAAATGCTTCAACATAAAACATAATAAGAAAAACATGGCAAAACATAAATAATATAGCATCATAGAGATACAATTTGAGTATCTAAATAACGAAGATTTCATCTATATTCTAGCCCACCAAAAGGTGTTTCTCTCTTCGAAAAGCTCATCCCAACCATGATTTCTTATTACCTCAATTGTCTTCAATCTTTCTTCATGATGATGAATTTTATTTGCCCAAGCCTTGACAAGTAGGACACTAAGTAGCTTAGGATATTGTATATTAAGTCAAATTCAGACATACTTAGTAGCTTAGGATATTGTATATTAAGTCAAATTCAGACATATGAACTTCTGCAGAACAACAAAACATATATCAGCAAACTAGAAGTCATGTGCTTTACTACTGATTTTTCTGTATATTACTCATTAGTCACTCCTACAAATTTTAGATGTTGAGATTTCAGTGGTTTGGCTATCTTAGTTATTCAAAATGTATGTTCAGAACCAAAAGTATAGCAGGCAAGTCTAACCTTGATAAGAAAATCACAGGAATAGGAAAATAGCCTTGTTGATTTGAGTAGTTTATTATTAAAGAACAATAGAATCATAAGCATCTGACAGTGATTGAGATCTAGAAAGAGGTTTTATAATTGTATGAATAGGAACTGACCCAGAGCAAGAGTTAACTGAAATGATTCTTCTGTAAATTTAGTAGTGACTTGGTTTAACAAGACAACCTGCTCAAAGAAATAAGATGGTAACTGGTGAGTATGTTAGCCTCATTGAATAGGGTATCTGCACAGAGGAGAAATAAACAAGATGGTAACTGGTAAGTATATGTCTATAGAAGAAATGAACAAGATGGGATAAATTAATATGAACAGAGCAGATAATGAAGGCGAGGATTGAGGAAAATCCCATTTACTGCTGCTGAATAGACCTGATTTAATTTATATTTTATAGGAATTTGAGCTCTCCCAAATCTCAATTCAAATAGAAGAATTTCTCGCATCTCGAATTCATGTGAATATTAGCTATGCCTTTCATCTTAGACTCTAGCTACAGTTCCTTCACCCTGGCACGCCTTATCTCATCAACCTCCACAACTCGATTTGCTGCAGACAAACATAGATAATTAATTTCAACACGAGAGCAAGTATATATGGCTTAATTAGTGAATCACGCATGAGAGAAGAGACCAAATAAGCAAGTTAAGGTAGTACATAATTGCAAGTTCCCAAGTGGCTTTCTGATTGCAAGTTCCCAACACAGGATCTTGTTTCAAATGAAAGCCTTCCATTAGGAACTAGGAAGCATAGCAAAAAGTTGCTTAAGACGCAACATTTTGCAATGACAGATTCAAGTTAGTCCGTCGGATTAGCTAACCTTTGCATCTACATGGCAACAGCTACCAGCAGATCACCAAATCTAATGGAAAACTAATCAACCAAGGCCAAAAGCACATGGAAAAAAGCAAGGAGAAACAAACCTTGCTGAACCAGTGAACCCCAAGAACTGCGGCGGCGGCGGAGGGCAGGCTGAGCGTGGAGGGCAACTGGGCGTGGAGGGCAGCCGGACGTGCGGCGGCAGCGGAAGAGGAGCGGGCGTGGTCCGCGAGGAGGTCGCGGGCGCGGCGGCGGGCGAGGAGGGAGTGCGCGGGCGCTGCAGCGGGCGAGGAGGGAGGGCAGCTGAGCGAGGAGGGCAGCCGGGCGAGGAGGGCGTGGGCGCGGCGGCGGGCGAAGGAGGGCAGCTGGGCGTGGAGGGCAGCCGGGCGAGGAGGTCGTGGGCGCGGCGACGGCGGAAGAGGAGCGGGCGTGGGGGGCCGCGGGGTTTCCTGGGGCTGGGAGCTTTTGGGGGGAGAGGCTGAGTGGTCTGGGCTAGGTCTCACGATGCGCTGCTATCTACTTTTTGATTGGGCTAATATATCAAAAAAATTACACTGAAATTTTTCTGGGCCTCGGGCTACGTTTATCCTGCCCGAGACCCAGATCCGTCTTTAGGCTATAGTTTTCGGCTAGAGAAAGAGACTGGCGATTTAGGATTCGTGCAGAGAGAGAGAGATGAGTGGGGTTTTAAGCTCGAGGGGAACTTTAAGATTCGCGCGACGACACCAGGAGACCAGTAGCTACTTAGATTGGATTTTTTTAATTTTTAATCTTTTTTAAATCTTATTTTAAAGTTAACCTCTCGTTAACTTCATTTCCAATTCTGACCCCTCTGGTCACGCCATTCCTCGTGACGTGATCAAACCATGTTGTCCCGCCACATATTTCGATGTGGCAAAACATGTCACACAAGCCCTCGCGCACAAGTCGTGCTAGCGTGGAGTGTTTGCGTGACAGTTATCACGCCCGCACTCATGGCGTGACAAGCCTGTCTTGTCACGCCAACTCTTGTGATGTGACAGTGACGACTTAGTGATGGCGTCCACTCAGTTCTTCATTTTTCCCCAGTTCCCCTCTTCCTCCCGCGTGTCCTCTTTCCTCCCTGCCCCCAACCTTGCCAAATCCATCGGTTTGGAGCCGAATCGGAGTCTGTAAAATCGTGGAGATCATCCCCAAGGTAATGTCACTCGTTCCCTCTATTTTTTCTGATTAAATTTGTTAGACTTGTGGATTTTAGGTTTGGACCGAATTTGATGTTTGAGGGCAATTTGTTTGTTGCGATTTGGGGCACTAGATCGAGCACTATATTGCCATTCTTTGCACCTCCAAATGTATTATTGCTTGTGTTGTTTGTTGATCATTGAAAAAACAAGCTGAAACAACTAAGTACTCACGTTTTATATGCCATAAATCCAAAAGACTGTCAAAACAAAAGGGCAAATTTAGCATGGAGCATTCTTACATTGGTATAATGTGGTTTACAAGCTACGTACTGCGGATGTTGGTGCGAACAAAAATACATCTTTGTAGGATGTACCAAAATAAAAGTGTGTAGTTTTTTCTAACCATGATGATAGAAAATTGGCAGTAGGTTTGGTAAACTGAAATCCAGAGGTGAAGTGTCATGTGAAAGATGCTCATTAGTTTTCTAATTAACATGCATGTCCAAATACACACATGTGTACTAACAAAATTATTTCTACTATTGCAGGATGCCGCAACACCCACAGTATGCCTTGCTCATCTCGGAGTACGATAACGAGCACCGCACACACCTTACAGCCGACGATGGTGTGGTGAGTTTTTTAGTCCCTTGTTGGATCATGCTTTAACTATTTGTTTTCACAAGGGATCTCAAGAAGCTTTGTTTTCATGTAGTCAGACTACAACGAATTTATCTATTTAGTTATTACCAATGTTAGTTTTTTAATGGATGCAATTCCTTTCATATTAAAAGCTCCAGTGCTAGTCTATCACTTATTATCAATTACAATTTTGCATTTAACAAAATGCTCACAAATTACTATAGTTTGCCACACTACTACACAAAGTATCATCACGAGCGGTTCTAAGCGAGTCATCACGAACAGTTTTTGAACCGCTGGAATTATAATGTCGTGATGGCGCTTTGTCATCACGCGGTTTTCAAACCGTCTATGAAAAAGCTTTCCTGCAGCGGTTACGAACAAGAACCATCTGTGATAATCTCAGACATTACAGACGGTTATTGTTAAGAACCGTCTGTGAAGTATCACAGACAGTTCTATTTACAAACTGTCTGTGATGTCTCCGTATATCATAGACAGTTTATATTAAAAACCGTCTATGACTTGGAATTTTACCATGGCTTAAAATTCCAAGCCATGGTAAAATCAGAGAGTAAGGAAAATTCCAAGCTATGGTAAAATCAGAGTTACAGACGGTTTTTAATACAAACTGTCTGTGATAAGATATTAAGAACCGTCTATGACGTATCACAGATGGTTCTATTTAAAAACCATCTGTGATAGTTACATATCACAGACGGTTCTTGTTAAGAACCGTCTGTGATGAGGCGTCTTCTATAGCTTGTTTTGTAGTAGTGCCATGCGGTGCTCTCTGAAATTGCAACACATGTCTAACACAGATTACTATAGCTTGCCATGCACTTTTGCCTTGTCATGAATTATATATTTAGGATTGTTTTGACCGTGTCTATGCATATTTCTTTGGCAGGTATTCCAATCACTACCCCGCATGGGTGGCGCTGCACTCACAACATTGGTGGACCAATGGCGCCCAAAGACCCATACGTTCCATCTACCTTCAGGGGAGATGGCCATCACGCTGCAGGATGTTGCCATGATTCCAGGCCTTCCTATTGACGGGCTCCCTGTGACTAGAGATATCAGTAGTGTCGGTTGGCGTGACCGGGTAGGCGATTGGCTAGGTGTGCAACTGGACGACCCGGTTCAGGACACGAGGGACAATCGGCCGTCCGCGGTGCTTACATCGTGGCTACGTGCAAACTTCAGTGTGTGCCTGCATGACGCAGATCAGGTGACAGTGCAGCGCTTCGCATGGACGTGGTTGTGACATCTTCTCGGGTGTTTCCTTTTCCCCGATGGCACCGGTAATACTGTCCCTGGATATATCTTTTTTTCTATGAGAACATCATGGTGTTATATGTTAAGCGAGTAACCTCAGTTGTTTTGTTTAATGGACATAAGCTTGTAAGATTTGGCTTGTGCTATAATTCAACCATTGGTGACTTGGTGCTACGTGTTTGTCGTCGTTGTTGAATGTGTTTGTAGCTGCCACTTCAGCTGATACTTGTCTATGATGGATAGTCCAAATTGCAGTATCAGAGACACATGGATGGGCTCCATGTGTTTCAATAAAGTCATGCAGCTCCCTGGAGTTGTACCATTAAGGCACAAGGGATCTTGACATTATATACACTTGGATGTACCTTAATTTCAGGATACTTTCTGAAAGATTTGTCAACACAGGGATACACTTGTGTGAAATAATTGTCTTTTGTTTTGTGTGGCCACATGGTTGTGTGAAATCGCATCGTAGTAATTCACTTCAATGTATTGCTTGCATAAATTTTACTCATTTTTTTTCTTTGTAGATGGTTCGTCGCCGATGTCGGCGAATGGCGACTAGAATGAACCGTGCCACGGCGGCGGGACATGTTGTTCAACCAGGCCCAGCTCGGAGTTGCTCGTCGTGTGCTACAACATCACGGGCAACGACATCTACTTCAGCTGCACAACAAGACGAAGAGCAGGAGGACGACGATGACGTGGATGCTAGGTTGCCCGACGAGATGGTCCTCTCAGACCTTGTCGGTGCACCTTCCGCAACGCAGCCTACTCATGCAATGCTTCTGTGCTGTAGACGTTGTGATCGCGTGGACATTAGTTCAGTCAACATTGTCGAGGGCACATGCGGTGAGCATCCAGCTAGTAGGTACACACCGGGTACGGGTGCACGCCGAAAACGTAATTGATGTAATGAATGGGTATATATGTACGAAGGACTAAGTAGAATCAAATGAAAGTAGAATCAAATGACTGCATGATATGAAATGAGATCAAGCTTTGGATGATTCTTGTTGAATGAAATGATTCATTGGATATATACATACATGTCATTGTTTGAATAAAATGATTGAATGGATGATTGTTGTTGAATGAAATGCTTGAATGAAATGATATGGAATGGTTCAATGGATATATGCATACATGTCACTGTTTGGAAAAATTGATTGAATGGATACATGCATAGAGGTTGTTGTGTTTTGTTTGCAGCTACTGTCACTCTAGATCCCCTAGCGTGACAGAACTTAGCACCAGAGAGCGACGAGATTTTTGTAACTCCTCTGGAACTGTATAAACCCTGGTGTGACAGCACTGTTATGTCACACCAGGAGTTCTGGCGTGACAGAACTTAGCACCAGATAGCGACAAGCGTGGCAGGATTTTCACACCATGGGGACGGACATGACAACTGCCATGCGAGTCCTCTACGCTGACACTGTGCGCAGTCGAGAGCTTGCATGGCAGGTTTGGCCACATTGGATACAATGACATGATAAAACACTTTGGCCACACCAAAAGGGTTAGAATCGAAAATAAAGTTAAAAAAGGTTAACTATAAAATAATATTAAATAAAGATTAAATTAAAATTTTCCTCAGGTTGAGGCTTAAGCCCGGACAGGGTGGCAGCGGACCAATGGCGACCACCGCTCTGCTCCCGCTTGCCACCTCCTCCTTTCCTTTCCCTATTTGTTTCCCTCCCCTCTCCCTCTCTTGTTGAGTACATAAGCATTTTTTGAATTACTTTAGTCCAGAAATAAGCTAGATAAAACATGGAAAATACTCTGGATATTTTTACAACACTATAGGCATACTAATTTCTAGAAAGACAAAAACTAGCATATCTATCTCAGCGTTCATCACAACAACAAATAGTAAAGCAAACCAAGTAATAAGAGAGATATAGGCATACCCAAATTCTGTAGAAGAAGAAGATGCAGCAGTATTCTTGATGAGGACGTCGGTCGTCATGACGTAGTGGTAATAGTCGTGCAGTTGGTGTAGAACGTAGCAGAAGGTTGTGGTCGCACAGTTGATGTAGACGTAGCAACAAGCAGTCGCGCGAACGCTCCCCAAAAACCTTATTCGTCCTCACTCGTGCAAGCCTTTGAGGATGAGGGTTCCGGAGACCTGCTCTCCCGGTGCGGCCATACACGCGCCTCGCCGGGATGGAGATCGCCAAAGACAACAACAAGCACTGTGGAATTTCTGAACTGTGGAATTGGAAAAAACTCGGGCCAGAGCCAGTTTTCTCAGTCTCCTTATATAGCCAAAAGACAGAGAGCCCAAAGGTCGCGTACGCGCGCACATGCACGGCACGGCTCGGCTCGGCTCGGCGAGGCGAGCGAGCACCCGCGTGTGTTGTCTTTTTCCAATTCCACAAGAGGGGCTACCACATTCCACCTTTTAAACTGGTATCACTCTCCTTAATCCCTCCATGTGGGACTAAACATTTTTAGCACTTGCACATGGGCCTTTGAGATTTACTAGGAATTAATTAGAATATAATATTTGGGCCTAGCCCATATTAATTCAACAATCCCCACTTGAGATCTCAAGGGCACATGTCAAATGCCTTGATCCATAGTATTGTTTTAATATACCAGTGTTTTGATGGAGACAGGTTAAGGTTGAACATCCACCTAGAACAAAAACTACACTTATCCTGGCGCACAATGGACTAAGCCTTGAATTGACAGTTTGTGTGAATAAGTTTCACTTAAGTCCTTAAGCGATACTAAGTGCCGGGCATCCTCGCGGGTTGGAGCATATAAGTCATACTCTGGCCTATTCATGAGCTTCCTAGAAATTACCCTATTTCATAGGCGTGACTAGCGATCGGGCTCATATAGGTGTGTTCTTTCAAGAGCGCTCTGAGGGCAACATCTTTGCTTTAACAAGCCACAGAACACATTAAGATAAAAATCAACTCGCTATCTGATTTAGGAAAATTGCATCTCCAATGGAGTGGGTCTATAAAGGTACTCTCCTCCAAGTTAACCAATAGCTTGTTTCGCCAATCCTACTTCACGGGATCTCCGATCACGTGGGGTCTCAAACCCATCTCCCTTGATGCATTGTCTATCACATTTCGTGATAAACCCTTTGTGAAGGGATCTGCTAGATTCTTAGCTGTTTGGATATAATCCAAAGCTATTACTCCGGAGTTTCTCATTTTCCTGACAGACTTCAGTCTTCTCTTCACATGTCTTGATGATTTCATATTATCCTTAGAACTGTTCACATTGACAATCATAGTCTGATTGTCACAATTCATCATAATAGCCGGTACTGGTTTTTCAACTACCGGCAAATCCATCAAAAGCTCACGAAGCCATTCAGCTTTAACAGTGGCAGTATCTAATGATGTGAATTCAGCTTCCATTGTTGACCTCGTTAAGATGGTCTGCTTGCAAGACTTCCATGAAACAGCGCCACCTCCAAATAAGAAGACATATCCACTTGTGGCCTTAATCTCATCAGCATCAGATATCCAGTTTGAATCGCTATAACCCTCCAAAGACAGGGTACCGGTATAATGAATGCCATAGCTCATAGTACCCTTTAGATAGCGCATTACCCTCTCAAGAGCATGCCAATGATCATCTCCGGATTGAAACAAACGGCTTAGTTTGCCCACAAAGAAGCGAGATGTCGAACCGGTACCGCTAGCTAAATACATGAGTGAACCAATTATCTGAGAATATCTCAATTGGTCTCTGGCTATTCTCCGATTCTTCCTAAGCAACACGCTAGGATCATAAGGTGTTGGAGAGGGTTTGTAGTCTCTATAACCAAAACGACTCAGAACCTTTTCCACATAATGGGATTGCAACAATGTAATCCCACCATCATCACCTCTCAACAGCTTGATGTTCAAGATAACATCGGCTACTCCCGGATCTTTCATCTCAAAATTACGAGATAAGAAATCCTTGACCTCCTTAATCACATTAAGGTTGGTCCCAAAAATCGATATGTCATCAACATACTGAGACATAGAATGACTCCTCGCCCCACCATGGCGATAATACACACATCTGTCGACTTCATTCACAACAAAGCTGCGAGATGTTAAAGTTCTGTCGAACTTTTCATGCCACTGCTTAGGTGCTTGTTTAAGACCATACAAAGATTTCAACAACTTGCACACCTTTCCTTCTTGACCATCTACTACAAATCCATCTGGTTGATCCATGTAAATTTCCTCGTCCAACTCTCCATTTAGGAAAGCCCTCTTAACGTCCATCTGATGAACGAGAAGACCGTGTGAGGCAGCCAGAGATAGTAGTACTCGAATAGTGGTCAATCTAGCCACAGGTGAATAAGTATCAAAAAAATCTTTGCCTTCCTTTTGGGTATAACCCTTGGCCACAAGCCGTGCCTTGTACTTCTCGATAGTACCATCAGGCCTAAGCTTCTTTTTCAACACCCACTTACATCCTACAGGTTTACAACCATAAGGACGCTCAGTGATCTCCCAAGTTCCATTAGAGATAATGGAATCCATTTCACTACGGACTGCTTCCTTCCAGTATTCTGCATCTGGAGAAGCATACGCTTCAGAAATGGTACTTGGAGTATCATCCACAAGGTACACAATAAAATCAGGACCAAAAGACTTTGGAGTCCTTTGTCTTTTACTCTTCCTTAGAGTTTCATTGTCTTCCTCCTCAGGAATTTGCTCAAGGGTTTGTTCAAAATATTCCATTGGAATGGCAGGTTCAGGAATTGTATCAGGTTCTTGACTCGATGAACTAGACATATCTTTCATCGGAAAAATATCCTCAAAGAATGTAGCATCTCTGGACTCCATAATTGTACCAACATGCACGTCAGGTACTCCAGATTTCACCACTAGAAATCTATATCCAACGCTATGGTGAGCATAGCCTAGAAAGACGCAATCAACGGTTTTTGGTCCAAGCTTACGCTTTTTAGGAATTGGCACATTGACTTTCGCCAAACAACCCTAAGTGCGCAAGTATGAAAGTGATAGTCTTTTCTTCTCCCATTGTTCATATGGGGTTATCTCTTTATTCTTTGTGGGAATCCTATTTAGGACATGACATGAAGTCAATATAGCCTCCCCCCACCATGCTTTGGAAAGACCCGTTGTGTCTAACATGGCGTTAACCAAATCAGTTAGAGTGCGGTTCTTTCTTTCAGCAACCCCGTTTGACTGGGATAAATAGGGAGACGTCCTCTCATAGATTATACCATGTTCCTCACAGAATAAATTGAACTCATTTGAAAAGTACTCTCCACCACGATCAGACCTAATCTTTTTGATTTTCCTTTCAAGTTGGTTCTCAGCTTCTGCCTTATAGATTTTAAAGTAGTGAAGAGCTTCATCTTTAGTTTTCAAAAGATACACATAACAGAACCTAGTGGAGTCATCAATCAAAGTCATGAAATATCTCTTACCACCTTTTGTCAACACACCATTCATCTCACACAGATCTGAATGTATGAGTTCTAATGGTGCCAAGTTTCTTACCTTCGCGGCCTTATGAGGCTTACAAGGCTACTTTGATTGCACACAAACTTGACATTTAGAACCTTTGGCAAGGGTGAATTTCGGGATTAACTCTAAACTGTCTAACCGCGTCATGCAACCAAATTTAATGTGACAAAGTCGTGAATGCCAAATAGTAGTCTCATTACTACTGCAAACATGGTTCACAATATTATTACATAAATCTGAAAGAGATAGGCGGAACAAGCCTCCGCACACATAGTCTTTACCAACAAATTGTCCACACTTGGACATTACAAATTTATTGGACTCAAATACTAGTCTAAAACCATCTCTACACAGAAGAGATCTGCTGACGAGATTCTTATTGATCGATGGCACATCATGCACGTTCTTCAGTTGCACAATCTTCCCCAAAGTAAACTTCAGATCGACCGTACCAACACCATGAACAATGGCATGTGACCCGTTCCCCATTAGAACTATTTGAATCCCGAGTGACACAGTAAGAAGAGAACAATGAAATATCAAGACACACATGTATATTAGCACCAAGGTGTCTATCCACCAATCGGTAGATTGACATACGGAAAGAACAAGAGGTAAATTATCATACCCGAAGTTCCCGCCTCAAGAGTACCAACAACAACATTGGCGGACTTGGAATTCTACCCTGCCGATTCTTCCCACCCTTATGCTATCGCAATCCTTGGCCCAATGACCGGGTTCACCACAGCACAAAGCAAAGGCTCTCCTTTGTGTTCTTCTTCTTCTTCTTAAAGCTTGTTGTTTGTGCACTCTTGTTCTTGCCTTTGAACTTTTGAGTTTGGCCATTCTTCTTCTGTATCATATTGGCACTAGAATGTCCCTCATTACCTCTAGTGTGTGTATCTTTTGCCCTCACCTTCTCTTCAACATCAAGAGACCCAATGAGATTTTCAACAAAAAACTCTTGTCTCTTGTGTTTCAGAGAAGTAGCAAAATTCCTCCAAGAAGGCAAGAACAAGAAGGCAAGCGTGTCGGGTGCGGGCTTGAGGTGTACTTGTTGCTTTTGTAGTACGTGAGGTGCACAAAGAAAAACTTTGGCCGCTACCATGTAAGTGAGCCACCAGTTGAGCATTTGCGTGATCCCCTATACAAGACAGAGAGGGAGATTATGAAGGTATGTGTGAGAATGTTGTCTGCTCTGCTAGTTTGTTCTGCCACTCTATTATACTTCTTTCTGTCATAAACCAAGATGAATTGGGTGAATTGGCTTGAAAGTTACCAACCATAAAGATTCTGAAGTTATTCCCTAGGTTGTTTCGTATGAATGATACGATTCATAGTGGGAATATGTTGTAGTTTTTGGTGAGGAAATGCCCTTGCTGATGGTAGTTGTGAGCAGTGGCGGAGCCAAGAATTTTGTGATGGGGTGAACACTTTAAAGATTAAAAAAAAATTGTACGACATATAAGTAATTTCACAAGTTCAACACAATTACACAAAAAAGTTCGAAATTAGTTAATAGTGCAATACAACTAGTTCAGATAAAATCTTACATGAATAAAAAAGTCATAAATAGCTAATAGAAATCACAATACCATACGACGCGATCTCATTCCTTAGAAACACTATCAATGATGCATTTAGATTGAGGCATTGGACAATTGGCTTTGGGGGAGATTGGCCGGCTGAGCTCCTCTTTCTCTCCCTTTCTATCCTATATAATTCCTAATTTCCTATCGTCGGTTGGCCTGGCTTTCCTCTTCTTGACTTCTTCCCAATCTCTCTCTCACACTCTCTTCATTTCCTCTGGAGATCGGCTCGCCGCTCGGGCTTGTGCCCGATCGCCGTGTGATGCCCTACCGGCGCTGCCGGTCATGCGCCCCTCTCCGCTTTGGCCCATCCGGTCATCCGCGCCTCTGCGCCACGGTGTTCGGCCGCGCCTGCCCCTGCTCCTCACCAAGACGCTGGTGGCTCGGCCGCCGCCCGCCTCGCCTGGCCCAGTGTCGCGCCTCCTTCTGGGGCTTACCGAGCGATTCCTGCTTCATGCAGGTGAGTTGCAGCCTGTAATTCGAACTGAGGACAAGTTTTTGTAGTTAGCTCACCCTCGCGAGATCATGACGCTTTGTCCCGTCCATTGTAGCACGTGTGTCGCCCAGGGTATAAGGGACATGATGACTTGGCCTCATCCTCTCCTTCCTCCGGCTTAATGCCTCCTTGTACATATGTTTGGTCTGTTGGTCATGGTCTTAGTGGATCAGTATGAGCAACAGACAACCAGAATATAACTTTGGGATTCCATGCCTCCATGTACAAATGTTTGATCATGGTCCTGTGGATCGTTGATTCATTGTGCACAACAGACAAGCAAGATATCTCAAAGCATTCATAAGGGCATGAGGAAGAATTTAGATGCATAGCAATACCATTGTGTCGGTCTAAATAAACCGGAAGAAAAGGGGAAAGAAGCCATGGATGATATCACTTAGCAGGTATTAACTAATCTCAAATCGCAAGTTACGTTTGGACTCCATGTAGCACTCATGCTTAAAACTACAAAAGTTCAGTAAGATCATCTTAAAGTTCAGTCAAATCATCTTGCTGGGAAAAAAAATGAGTGCAAATTTGAAGTTTCGCCGTACCCATCATACAAACAATTAGAAACTGTAAGTCAATCATTACTCTCGCAAACTGCTGGAAATATTTGAATTATACTTCTCAAGTGATGCAGGCATTAGATAAACTAGCTAGATAATCTTAAATTAATAATATAGAAAGGATACGCTTATTCATATTGCCATTGTTAATTTTTAGCATTAGGTTCACAGCATGGATTGCTAGAGGAGTACATCATTATCATCTAAGTTTTTGTAACAGATCTCCGAATGAAAAGCAAGGCAAATGTTAGGGCCTATTAGGTGCCTCAAATAATCAAATTCAATGGGTTAATGTCGCAGTTAGGAAGCTCATATATTTGGGCATGGCTTGATATAGTGAAGTTCACATAGTCGGGCATGGATTGATATAGCATTTATCTAGCGATAAAATAAACCTGTATCCACATAAACTTAATAGCATATGCCCGAAACTGAGCATACCTAAAAGAAAATTTCATTGTTTTTGGTGGTGCCTGTGCACCACAGGCACCCCCCTGCCGCCGCCCATGGTTGTGAGGTAAAATTAATATCTTAATATCCATATGTAAGTAGCTCTATTCATCTGAAGTTGCTTAGTGAAATTTCTTGAAAATCATTCTGCTCGGTAAGATTAATTGCTTCGTGCAGTAGTTATTTGATTTTAAAGCTTGCCTTATGGGATGCATATTGCATTGTTTGTTGTCCTTGCAGTCCAAGTATTTGTAAAAGCTTAAATAGGAAACAAGTGAAGAAGTAAAATCACTTAGATTTACGTACTAACTAGCTTTGCTTAACTTTAATCATTGGGCTTCTATTAGTCCTGTTTTAACGCGATTTCCAGTTTTCCACCTTGCCAATGTGACACGTGACTGCTATTATTGCATAATATTTGTTTCAGCTTTATGCCTATTTTGCGTGTACATCATAGGTCAATAGTTCTTCAAACCAGACATGCGGACTTTGTTTATACAATCATGCTAGATTGCTTCTCCATGATAGGATATATTGAGCACATTTTCTGCTGGCTTTGTGATTTTCTTCATCAAATTATATGCTTCATATTTATTTATGTTGTAGGTTTTCTTAACCAAACACTACAGAAACAGGCGGTTTAATGACCCAGATTTTTTCCTTGATTTTAAGGAGATTTACGTCATCAACTCAAAAAGAAGGTCAATCACAAGAGCGAAAGTTGTGGTATGATACGCGGAAATCCTTTGATATATTTAGGTTCCGTGGAATGTTTCAGCACTAATTGTAGACTAATTTGTCTAGTTCCACTGTCTATTTAAACTAGAAAGTGCACATTTTCTTTGTTTGTTACTATTGACCGTACATTTGCTTTATGAGTTTACTAGTGATGATCTTTGTTGACTTCAAACTAAATGCATCAATGTCAAAATTTACAAAAACTTCTAGATCTTCTCTGTTTGTTTGTCAAAGCACAATAACATTCATATTAGTTTTGTATTTTGGGTTTCTAATGTAAATCCTAGAATTCTCTTAATCTATTGCCTTCATGTATCTGAAAATCAAAATGGGTGGTCAACCATTGAAATTGTCGATCCATTCACTGATCATTTTAGGAAATTCCATATGGCATTATCAAATTAGAAAACACACACACACACACCCCCCCAAAAAAAATCAAACTGATGATGTCAAGAAACTAGGTTAGTGAATTTTGAACTTTTGTAATATAAAAATAAAAATTTGACATGAATTTTCAAATAGTTACTTATTACTGTCTGAGATTACTGATATCTAGCCATCTGTGACAGGTTAGTGTCCCTGAAGGAAAGAAGAGGGATAGGAGAAATGATATGCTACTCATACGCGATCGAGGGGAGTCGTTTAGAATAATTGACAAGGTAGATGCTTTCTTCATAAATTTCTCTTTGTAGTGGGAGGTTCTGAAAGTTAATCTGGGCTATTCGTATCAGACTAAAAGGGACGATGAAACCACTGTCATCCAAAGAGAAGAGTGGTGTTATGACCCGATCATGTGGGGATTGAATCACACCAATGCAGTACTAGGATTTGGGGTTAATATGGGGTAATTTGGGGGAAATGGAGTAAGGAATAAGAGAAGGGGCGAGAGAGCAGAAGAACAGGAGGATGATTTCAGAATTCATTCATTTTGGTCGATAGCCTTCAGGTTACAAGACCTTGGGGATTTAATACCCTTGCACAAGACATTGCCTAGTGGACCCACCTTTCTAATCCTTTCTCTACTCTATCACTACTATTAGCCAACTCCAACCTTTACATGCTTCAGCGCTTGGCACTGCATATGTAGAGGTAGTGACATATCCCCCTCCATGAGAACCTGCTTGTCCTCAAGCAGTGAAGAACTGAAGAAGCCAGCCAAACTAGCAGTGACTTCTTTTCCTTCCTCACGCTGTGCCCATGGCCGATTCGTCACATCTGTAGTATTCTGAACAACAGCAAGCATGCTCCTTGGCAGTTGCACACTTGCGATGACAATTCCTAGGCCATCGGGATCCCATGACAGCTGTAATTCGTGCGCCAGAAGGATTTGTAGTTTTGTGTTGGCACCATCGTTGTGCTGCACAATGAACTCTTCCAGTATTGTTGAGATCAGGTCTATTCGCTTCATCAAGTCACCACGATAGGCCTCGTCGGACTCCAGCCAGCATGTTGCTCTCAACAGCTTAAGAAGGAAACCACACGAAATTGAACCTGAACCTTTCTCAGTTGGAACAAGGCCATCTTCAAGATAGTTGTCAAGCTCTGTCAATAGTTGACTCCTTTGCGCACTAAGATGCAGATCCCAATCTTCCAATGAATCACTGCGAAATCCATCCAAAGTAATTTTGGATCTGGGATCAAGAACAACGAGTACTGACAACCACGAGTACGAATTGTGCCAATATTCATTGAATGCTTCCTGCATCTCCCTAATCATGTTAGCAACTTTAGTGTGATCGATAGATGCTTCTTCTTGCAAAATCGTCCAAACTTTCCATAATTCATGGAAGTACATATTTGTTGTCGGGCAAGCAGGACCCGAAACTACTTCAATAGCACGATAAAAAGCCCTCAAAATCTTGCAAATAGACTCAACAATCCTAATGTCTTCGCAGATAACAATTCTTGAGAGGAAACACCTTCTTGAAATGCGAGAAGAACTTCAAACCTAAAGTAAATGTTGTGCCACCATTTCGCATCTTCACCGGGACATTTCAAACCCATATTTGTAACAACTTCAAGAAGTTGTCTTTGAGTTAGGGATGAGGACACATTTGCTCGCACAAATCTCTCTAGTATATCACCAACAATTTGTCAAGCATTGGTTGCTCTTTTGAAACAATGTTGCTGAGCACATCATCCACACAGGTAATATTGCATAGCTCACCTCTAATAGGAAGGCAGTTTCTTTGTATAAGCATGTCATTTAGATTTGAGGTACTTTCATGGTTTCTTATATCACCGACAGATATCAAGCTGAAAAACTTCTGATCAAGATTCCAGTCTCTTATACGCGATCAAGATTGCATAGCTTCCCAGGACGTCGTCCCTCCTCCTCAGGATCCCATTGTCTGAGTTGTTTTTGGTACATTGATGCCAAAGGGGGAGAGAAGTGAAAAGATATAGAAGACATAGCTTTAGGGGGAGCAAGCGCAAGCTTTTGCTACTATATATATATATATATATGGACTTATATGTTGGACTTATTTTGTAATGTTGAACTTATATGTGCTTGTAATAGTTTAATTTATTATCTTTAATGCAATCTCAATTATCGTCATATTCTACTATTGCATTTCCTCAAGTTCAAATGTGTTAAAGAAACTCCGCCCAAATTTCTCAAAATTTCTACAAAATGTTCTATCTTAATATGCACATGTTTAGGGGGAGCTTTCTTTAAACTAGACTTAACAAGAAAATAATTCTCATACATTCCTTTATGCTTATTGCAAGAATTGTTTTATTGTTAAGCCATCAAAAGAATATACAATTATAGTATATTCAAACCAATCTTTCTCACACATTATTAGTGTTGTCATCAATTACCAAAAAGGGGGAGATTGAAAGCATCTAGGCCCCTAAAAATTGTTTTGGTAATTAATGACAATATGTGAATATGGGATTAACATGTTTATTGAGTATTTACAAGGTTAAATCCCATCGGTGAACGTGTTGATGCAAAGTGGCATGCAAATGGACTACATGAAGATCTTTTGGCTCAAAGACAAGGTACAAGTAGTCTAGGATCTCTTTTTCTATTTTACCGGTTTAGGAGTTTTTGATGAAAGACCGGATTATAGGATAAACGCCGTACTATTAAGAGGGATCATGGCTAGTAGCTTGATAGCATGTTCTTGTGCCATATGGATCAATTTAGGATCATGCATGCATTTGAACTTAAACTTGAAATTAAATTGAAAAGTTCTAAGTGCTTCTGTTCAAAATCGGTAGTCTGCTAGATTATACTTAAGGTCGCATCGCTTGGTCTTGATATGATTGGACTTTACTTAGCCGTAGTACCGCATTTGGAAGGGAACAACCAATTAAGTGTTCAAGCGGAACGACCGGGTCCTTGAACGGTCGTACCGCATCACGGTCATTCCGCATTTTAGTTGGCGGTTCAATAAAACCAGAAGCGTTGCAAATTGCCTCTGAATCTCTCATGGAAATCGGTCGTACCGTTGTGCGGTCGTTCCGATATTTGTGAGGCGGTTCAATAAAAACAGAACAAGTGCAAATCTGCTAAAAAACTCAATCTGGAAATCGGACGTTCGCGACCGAGGAACGGTCGCAACTTCTTGGTCATTCCGATTTTTATATGGCGGTACAAAAATTCCAAAACCATTGCAAATCTTAAGCCAATCGCGAAACCCTACAAACGGTCGTACCGCTCGAGAAAGCAGATGCGGCGGGCAAATCGGACGTACCGCGCATTTGCCTGTGGTTGTTCCGACTGAGTGTCCAACGGCTAGTTTTTCCTTTTTAGTAATCGTTTAGCCGTTGATCGTGCTTTCGATCGAAGCTTGATCGTACCACAAATTGTACTGCGGTCGTTCCAATTTTGCCTGAATTGCTGAGTTTCGACTCCAACGGTCATAATTGTTTGTGGGGGCTTTAAATACCCCCCCCCCCCAACTGCTCAAGTCAAGGCTGCTAGTGCCCATTTGACATTCATAGAGCCTTGAGAGCCCTTGCATTTACTCAACACTCAAAAACACTCTTGTGCATTCATTGTGAGCTTGTTGAGATACATTCAAGTGCATTCATTATCCTAGTTGATCCATGTGCACTTGAGTGCCGTCAAGTGAAGACCTTGGTCTATTACTCTTGGAGTATTGCCGCACTCCTAGACGGTTGGTGGTGGAGCACGGTGATCTCTTCAAAGAAGATTGTGAAGAGGCCCGGTGCAAGCTTGTGAGTGGTTCAGTGTTCACCATCTCCGGAGCGGAGGAAGAACAACCATAGTGATTTGAGGGAAGGCTTAATTGTGGAGCCGCTTGAGGCGTCAAGCTTCCTCAGCGTGGACTAGTGAAGGCAAGCAAGTCTTCGATACCACAGGAAAAACATCGTCATGTCTTTGTGGTTATCTCTAGTCTTTACTTTCCGCATTTATATTTCTAGCTTATTATTATGATTGATTTGCTTAGCTAGAAGTATAACTTGTTTAGACTAAGTTATAAATTGGCTAAATTGTTAAATTGTTAAAAAGTTTAAAAACCTCTTATTCACCCCCCTCTAGTCGGTTATCCTTGATCCTACACTCGTCCTTGAGCACCAGTGAGCACACTCTCAAGATCCCCGCGTCACCCTCTACCTCCCTGTACCACTCATCGCCGTCAACTTCTTGCTGATTCACGGAACCATTGGTTCCGTCTTGCGCCGCCCTCGCCGCCGTCCCACATTACGCCACCTCGTCTTTGCGTCACCCTTTTTCCGCGTGTCGCCCACGTGTCTGTTGAGTCACGCGGCGCTGCAGCGTCGCCACGCCACGCCCAACCAGATTCGGACGGCTCGGTGGACTTGGTCCACCATGAGCCATGTCAGCGGCGTGTGGGTCCCACACGTCGAGTTTTTTCTTTATTTATCTTTTAAAATCCTTCACGATGCCAAGAATGCGCAATAATCCGGGTTTTCTTTTAAAGAATAATTCGGAAATTCAGTAAATCCAATTTCTAGGGTTTTTCTTTAGATTCAAACTTCCAAACCTCATAACTTTTGCATCCTAACTCCAAATCAGTCCATTCAAATTTCTAAATTCCTATAAATTCAAGATCTATTTAATGGAGATTTTTATTTATTTTTTTGGAGTTGTTTTGCCTCTGTTATTTATTTATTTTGTTTATTTGCTTCGTTTGCGAGTAGACTTCGACGCTTCTGGAAGATTGGAAGAAGAAGGAGCACAACAAGACCAAGATCAATTCCTAGATCTGTTCCAAGGCAAGTCATGCTTTGACCATGTTGAATCCCAGTTTTCCAAATATTATTTTAATTCAAAGTATTGCATTTTATTTCAAGTAATTATTTAAATGCTCTTGGGATTAGCTATTAAATCCAATCTGTTATGCTTTCCTTGTATAATTGTTATGCCTTGATCCTTTGTCACCCTAGTTGATAATTAGTTGGTAATATTATAGCACCAACGTGAGTTGGTTAGTGCGATTAGATTGCTTAGCCATGCCACGAATCACCTATTCATGTAAAGTGCAATTATTAACTTGACTAAGTGACTATGTAACTCGTAATAATCTGTGTGCACTATGTGTTTTTGTGGCATGTGTTGCACTTAAATCAACTGGGTGGGAAAAAGGTTTAGACTGAGGCAAGTGGAAGGAACTGTGTGACATGGTGGCTATGTGATATGGGCTTTTGAATCTGTGTGTCATATTTATCTGTGTGCCTTAGTTAGAACAATGGAAGTCTTGCCTCGGTCACTTAAGGATTGAACTTTGTGTGCCATTGAACTGAGCCCTCCTGTATGACCACATGCCTGTTATGGGACGGGCCTTGCATAGTAAGATACGAATTCTTGGCATTGGTTGCTCAGGCGGTAGGTTAGGCTATGTGAATAGGGTGGAGGTGTGTGCTACCATGTAGTCGCATCGCGGGACGGTTCGCCGCTTCTCTGTCCAACGGTGTGTGTTGTACCATACACTGTGTATGGTTTGGTATGACATAAGCACATCGTGAGCATTTATGTTAAGATGAAGTTTCTGAAATGCTTTGTTACGATTAGTGCTTGCAACACTGGTTGTATCTTGTGGGTAAAGTGTACAAACTCTGCAGAGTGTAAACAATCTATTGAATAGCGTCATGATCATGGACAATGCTCGGTGATTTCACACGAGGGGTAGATCTTTAAAACTGTGTGGGAAGGGAGCTGTGTGATCTAAATCATATGGCTATGTGAACAATCTGTTTAGGCTGTGTGTGTCTTTGTGAAATCAACTGCTAAAATTATTATTATTGTCTATTTGTTTTACCTGCTTTTAATATATTATTGTATTCAATTGCAAATGTTGCATTTCTGCAAAAGAACCACAAAATGCCATTCCCTTGTAATAAGCTTGCATGTATAATTGCATTTTTGTGGTGTGACTTGCGAGTACGGTGTGTACTCATGCTTGCTTTAAAATAAATCAAGCAGAAGAGGAGGAGTCTTCACCAGCATTCGAGGAGGAGTTTATCGAAGGTGCCTGATCGTGGGGTCTAGATCGATCGGTTGCCTGTGGTGAATCGATGGGACACCATTGCCGATTTTTTTGTTTCATTGCTTTATTTCTCTGTTAGCCCTGCGTGGCTTAATAATTGTAAACTCGACCATAAGGTCAAACCATTATTTATTAATCAAACTATTCGTTTATGTTACTATTCGCTTGTGTGGATCGATACTCATCTTTGTTGATACTGTGCGCACTAGTGTGATCCTGGACTAGTGCCTGAAACATAGAGGGTCCAGAATTGAAATTTTGGGTCCCGACACTAAGAGTGAAGCGGCGGCATCATAATGATTTCTACGATCTACATGCGGCTAAGAAAGAAGAGCGGGAGCGGTGGCTGCTGCCATGCATAAGGCAATTCATATATTTCTATGACTGACAATAAATTTGTGGACTTGCATGGCTTAGACGAAATCAAAGATAGAGTTGTATGGACTTGGATGGACGCAACGAAAGATCAGATCGGGGCTCACCGAGCTCGATCGAAGGCGGCTCGGGAGGCCCGGCGGCGGCGGCGAATCTGGTTGGTCCGAGGTGGCGGCTGCACTAGGCGCACACGGAAATTGACCTCCACTCCGGTGCAGATCGACCCTGGTCCTGGCCAGTGTGGAGGAACTACGACTAAAAAAATAATGGCCAGCCCCCAGGAGTGGAGATTGCTCTTCCCGGGGGCGGCAGCGGAGGACGAGCGGTTGCTAGGCGGCGGCGGCTACAGTAACCCTAACCCTAACCTCCGCTCTGATAACATGTTCTGAATATTGTGTATGTATTGAAGAGGTCTAATCGGCAATATATATAGTGTGTACAAGGGGTGTATGCCATATACAAATAAGGCAATACAAAAGGCAGATAAGGAAATACAAAAGGATTCATATCTCTATCTCTAACAATAACTCCCCCTATGACATTATATGGCCCACTCTCAGAGTCTAATACACAAGCCTCCTTAAATTGTATCAATCTTTTGAAATCAGTAAGCGAGGACTAAAACACACCAAACTTGATTATTCTCCTTTGAAACTTCCAGTCTGCTGTCAAAGAAGGTGGCGGCCATGGTTGATGCAGCAGTAACGCATTGTGGGTGGAACTTTCAAGTGACACCCCCCTCTCAACCACCAAACCTTTCACACCAATTGCTTGATCAGGTTGGAGCCATGCCATGAAATTCTCTGGTGAAGGTAGCTCTTGTGGCTTGCCATGTTTTGGCATTTCGACGAACACGATGTGGTCACCACTCACAACCAGAGTCTGCCACTGTCGTGTAGATGTGTAGCATCCTTCCTCCCATAGAGACAACCCGTCGGTCTTGCCCTCCATCACTCCAACTTTGAGAGTCATTTCATCAAACACCTTGGTGGGTTGCTTGATGTTGAGCTTGATGGTGTGCTTGAGCTCGGTGTCAAGGACATCTCCCTATCTAGCCTTATCTTCCTTGACATCCGAGACCTCGACTTCACAACCAGAGCTGCCATGCTTACTCCTCATGGCCCAACGCACCGGGTGACGAGTGATGCACACCCGTGACACCCACTTGACTAACCGAGGGTACTTTGCCTCACTCTCTGTCTTCCTAGGCATTCCGACGAACACCTTGCATGCACCAGGTTGCTTTGCCTTGATTTGCGCAAATGAAGTGGTGGCCATGGTCAAAGAGGTGATCAAGGGCATAGTCAAAGCAGCAACATGGGTCGATGCAGCCTTCGGTTTCTCGGCATCGTGGCTGAGACGTGGCATCGAACACTTGCCGGGCATCACCGTGGTGCTGTTGGTGGGGAGCGGCTGCGCGTACTGGAGGTCCAACCAACAACAGTTGTCATAGATGCAGCGGCCATGACAGGCATCTCGAGCTCGCACCGCATCGTGACTGGACCGGAACAGGACGAGCGCCTCAATACGATTTGCAACCTCGAGATCGCACACCTTCTAAACACCATATGCATCAAAGACTTGGTGAAGCACCTCCTCAGTCACCAGGTAGAACACCTGGCTCACCGTGACCCGAAGAACCCTTCCGGTGTTCGCCTTTTGATGGTCTAGCATTTCATCGAACACACGGCATGCACCGAGTTGCGCCTCCTTGGCTTGCGAACACTGAGCGGTGCATGCCATCTTCGACGCACCCGACAGCGGTGATGCGGCCGTGGAGTGCTTGTCGCCGATGTCGTGGTTGGGGCTCGCCGTCGAACCCGTGGTGAGCGCGGTGGTAGAGGTTGGAGAAGACTGCGACGACCCGAGTATACGGTCAAGTGAAGCGTTCAGCTTCACCAACATCTCCAGGATAGTCTCCTTGCCCTCTGTGGTCGCCAGAGGAGTTGGCTGCTTGAGCTCCTCACCCATGGCTTCCCGAGCGCCGGTGGAGAGCGAGATGGATGGCTCTGATACCATATTGTTATGACCCGATCGCGTGGGGATCGAATCACACCAATGCAGTACTAGGATTTGGGGGTGATACGGGGTAATTCGGGGGAAATGGGGTGAGGAATCAGAGAAGGGGCGAGAGAGCAGAAGAACAGGAGGAGGATTTCAGAATTAATTCATTTTGGTCGATAGCCTTCAGGTTACAAGACCTTGGGGATTTAATACCCTTGCACAAGACACCGCCTAGTGGACCCACATTTCCAATCCTTTCTCTACTCTATCACTACTATTAGCCAACTCCAACCTTTACATGCTTCAGCGCTTGGCACTGCATATGTAGAGGCAAAATCGAGACATGATGTGGAGAAGCATTTCCGGAAGCTCCGAGACTTTGACTACTCGAATTGGTTATGAAGAAATGGTTGTCGAAGTTCATTGATGCAGAGAACAATAATATACAGCGATTTTGTTGATTTACGTTAAGAGCAACTGAGCAAGTGACCGTGGTGATCAAGTGAGAGTTGGCATATTTGAAGTAGATAGAGGTATGCTGTGTGTACCATTGTAGCAAATAGAATGAAGAATTTATGACATTTGGAGAGTATGCCTGGAAACTAAAAAGGCTCTGGTGAATGCACTACCTGTCTACCTTGTTGAGGAGCTAGCCATTGAACATGTGGGTACTTCAGAGGGGCTACAGACAAACAACATGGATGGAAGCCTGTTTATACTTCATTGTATCTATATATGCACTGTAACTGCTGTAGATATATAGATCGATGACAATAATACATAAAGCAAGTGTGTGTGTCTATATATATATATATATATAGTAAAATGGTATGGTACTCCTGGGAGTACGTATTCCCACTTCTTATATACCACTTAAATCGTATGAGGATACCTCTTTATCTATTTGAGCATACTTTAATAATGATATACCCCAAAGTGAGTTATACGAAAGTCCACTTTTTATAATAAATTTTGTGTATATACTTATTTTATCTATGAAAAAAGGGTATAAAGCAAAAAAACAAAGAGATCTAATGAAATTTTTTCAATTAGTCGTATTGGAGTATCTTATCTTATAATTGGTATTTAAGTATACTGAAAGTGATAAAGAAATATAATATGTGCGTTTAAGTGGTATATGAGAGGTGGGAGTACGTACTACCAGGAGTACGAAACAGACGTCATATCTCTCTCTCTCTCCAAGTATAAGACGTTTACTAACTGGAAAAAAAAGTGTAACTATTGCTCTCTGTTTCTCAAATGAAAGAACAATCGACAGAGCCAATGAATTCCCAAAGTAGTAGTTAAAAAAGCAGGCCGTTGTACATATAATAAACAAAAAACCAAAGATGGGGTGTTGCGAGAATCGAACTCGCGACCTCTCGCACCCGGAGCGAGAATCATACCACTAGACCAAACACCCTAGGTGTGAAGCTGCAAAAATAACAAATATAAATCGGAAGCAATCAAGCACATGGCAACACCAGTGGATCGATCTTTGCATAATCGCATGCAAATATGGAACGATGAGAGTATTAAATTGTTATTAGATAGGTGTATGTCGCTGTGCGATATGACGATGGGATGAGAGGAAAGGACGTGAGCTAGCTCGCGGCACATTCATTTGGACCCCCCGCAGAGACGAAACGTACAACAACAACAACAACAAACTAAAATTTGTTTCTTCTCATCTCGATCGATCATTGTTGCTGCATGCATGTTGCAAACCATATATTATAAGCTAATTGAGCTAAGTACGTAGCAAGAAATGGCAGCGTGTAGACAGTGGCGGAGCCGGGAATTGGAAATGAGGGGAGCTAAATAGCAAGAATATAGATAAATTTCTATGAATCACAAATGAGTGAAAAAAAAACTTAAATCATAGGTGGAGCCCTGGCCCCAATCAGCCCCCCCTCCCTCCGCCTCTGCGTGTAGACGCATCTGTGTCACAACGCAAGCATCCCAAATTTTTGTACCTACTTGGGCCAAAGAGCTAGAGCTAGAGCTGGCCAAACGGGTCATGTTTGTTTTTAAGAGAGAAAATAATGCACTTAAAACACGTACATAACCTGAGCCTGAGCTACCTACGATAGAACAACTCTTGGATTGATATTGTATATATGCTGAGATACATATATACTCATACACGTACATATGCAGGTGACAGTTTCGTCAGCGACGCTGGAGAAGAATAGATCGAAAAGCTCAAGGGTTCCTGATCAATGTGTCGATGGAGAAGAGCCGCCCGGGGTTGCTGGTGTCCGTGCTGGAAGCGTTTGAGGAGCTCGGCCTCGACGCCCCCGACGCCGGCGCCTCATGCGCCGCCGACGACGACGCCACCTTTCGCCTTGAAGCGCTTGGACCAGGCCATGTATGTATAGATCGATATGATATAATCAACATGATTAAGCTGCTATGTATGTATAGGCATCGTAAAACTGTTTTAAATCAATCAAATTTTAGGTCTATGGTCACATTAATTACAGATCCAGCCGCTATAGTTCATATGAGGTGGAGACGGTTGGAGCAGCCCACAGATTTTCCTTCGTTTTTTTGCCACATTTCGCCCAAACAAGTGAGGTAGTGCATAAGCTATTATGGACCAAGTTGATCCCCATCCCAGGGATCCAAGTGGCGTGTTTCCCTATTTCCACGCTTCCACCGCCCACTGCCCACCATCAGCACCAGCACCTCCCACGTCATGTGATGAATCTGAAGGTCCTTGTTTTGATCCGATCTTTCGATGAGATGATAAGTTCGGTGGTAGTCGCTCAACTCTCACGATACTGACTACGAACACGCAAGGCTCGAAACCACGCAATCGCTGAACTGCTCGACAAGTCATTATCAACTGTGCACGAATACCCGAATGACCTGACCACGAAGGTCGATTCCTACATACACCAAAGAAGCACGCAAGAACAAAATAAAACAATCTGAAATTGCAAATAGGAATTGAAATATTGAATTGAGTTGGGATTTTGAATAAGGATCTTAATTGGGTGGTCTAGTTGACACACGCAAAAGATACAGGTTGCAACGAAGGCAAACTAAACATAAACAAAATCCAAGAAAACTAGAGGGGGTGTGGCCTCCTTAAATAGAGGATGAGGAGACACACATCTAATGGAACTAAAGGGGTGGGACTAATTCGTGGCTTACTGTTCATGTGAACAGTAAGCGCCCCCAGGTGGGCCGCTAGTATATGGGCCAAGTTGAGTACGATTACAAAGTCCAAGTTGGCCCAACACAGGTGATATGACATCTTCTTTTGATAATTGCGGTCAGTACAGAAGGAATTTGGAGGTGAGGCTAGATCCGTTGGAAAGATGACGAAATAAGCTTTCCATCAAGTACTCGTGGACCTCCAATGAACTTCGTATGTGAAAGTTATGCATGTTTTAAGCTGGTGCTGTCAGGCTGATTCTGAACTGAATTCCAAAACGTTTCCAGCTTGAACTCTTTCTTGGCACATGCAGTAGCACCATGGCATGTAGATATAGTACCATGGTATGTAGACGTAGCACCATGCCATGTAGACGTAGCTCGATCCAATTGGATAATATGACATTGCATTAGCCGAAAATCCTATTAGAGAAGATGATGTTGTTGAAGTAGAGGATGCAGTGCAGCAGGTCGAAGCAGTGGTTGCATCCTTAGGTTTGATTTCCTCATCATCCTTCCTTTCTTGAATTTGAGTCGTCATCGACTCAATCGTTGCCTCCAAATCATCACTTTCCTGCAAAAGGTTAGTAGCAACATGAGACAAAAAAAACATGTATATCTTCTAAAAGACACAAAGATTCTTTGCAAACCATAGTAGATTATTCAGATTGATGTTGTTCCAAGTCAATGCAAGCAGATTTTGTAGCTAACATAACCGGTATTTTCAATTTAATTTCACTTGGAGCTATAATCTTATGATCATCTTTTGTGTTCTCCTTACTTGTTCTCTCAATTCTTTCTAATTCATCCTTTAATATGGCAGCAGGAGACATTGGAAGCAAAGTGCTTTCCTTTTCATTATATGTGAAAGTATAATGATTAGATCTACCATGATGTTCAGTATGTCTATCATATTGCCAAGGTCTACCTAATAATAATGAGCATGCTTGCATAGGTACGGCATCGCAATCAACATAATCATGATATGATCTAATAGAAAAATGTACGCGCACAAGTTTAGTCACTTCAACTTACTACAAGAATTCAGCCATTGAATGTAGTAAGGATGAGGGTGTTGAGTTGTGGTCAAGCCAAGCTTCTCGACCATGTCTATGCTAGCAAGGTTGTTGCAACTTCCGCCATCAATGATGACTTTACATGAATGTTCCTTGATGACGAACTTGGATTGAAACAAAGTCTGGCGTTGATTTTGTTTAGCAAGTTCCATTTGAGCACTTAGCACACGCTGAACAACTAGGCTTTGATACTTGTTAGATGTCTCATGGCCTAATTGTTCTTCCTCCATTTCATCACCTGCATTGTTAGTTGCAACCAACATATGTTCTTCCTCAATATCGCTAGCTAAAGTGTACTCACCATTGTCCTTGATAAGCAAAGTTCGCTGACTTGGGCAATCGTGCATGAAGTGCCCAAATCCTTTGCAACGGTGACATTGTACATCTCTGGATCGCCCTGTGAAAGCAACATAAGAAGCACTTTTTGTGGGGACTTGTACATTTGCTGATTTGCTTGCATCAGGGACATGTATAGGAGTTGAAGTAGCAGCAGGGGGTGCACAGCCAGAAGTGGAGGAGGATGCCATGTGTTGTTGTTGCATTAGCCGACTTGCAAAAGTTCCTCCAATATTGCCCCTAGAGCGAGATTGTTGACCCTGCACTTTTCTTTCAGCTTTGCAAGCAAGATGAAACAAATGAGTGATACAATTGTATCCTTTATAATTAAGTATGTCCTGAATTTCACGGTTTAATCCTCCCAAAAATCTAGCCATCTTAGCATTTTCCGTTTCTTCTAAACCACAACGCAACAAACCCGTTTGCAATTCTTGATAATAATCCTCTACAGAACTACTACCTTGTCTTAAACGTTGCAATTTATTAAGTAAATCATGAGAATAATATGAATGCACAAATCTAGCTCGCATAGCTCTCTTCATAGCAACCCAAGTCCTAGGTATGTTTCGTTCATTACGGCACAATTCATCCTACCAAATCGAAGCAAAATCTGTGAACTCACTAGTAGCAGCCCTAACCCTTTTATTGTCAGGAAATTCATGGCATGCAAATTTTTGGTCTACGACTAACTCCCATACGAGATAAGCATCAGGATCATATTTACTAGCAAAAAGAGGCATAGTGAATTTAATTTTACCAAGTGAAACATTATGGTCACGTACCTTACGTGGTGGGTTTCGTCTCATACCTTATTGGTCGAAGCGTCGTTGTCGATGATGACGATCATTGTTGGGAAGGACACCACCATAGGACTCCGTATCAGCAACATATGGGTTCGCTTCATCTTCTACCTCATCGGCCCATGAGCGAGCAACGGATGGGTTACGGTGCGGTTGTGCAACGCCGACAGCAGCGGGGGCGGCAACAGGAGGTGGAGCTCTCTCTAGCTGCTCCACACGTTATTAAGGCGATCTATAACCCCCTCAATGCGCTCCAAATGTTGATTCAGCAAGCGTGAAAAGCGCTGCATGATGTCTTTTGTGCGAGGCGTGAGAGGTGCATCTTCCTCAATGTTGGGCCTGCTATTCTCCCCTTGTGACTATGAACCTGTCATTATTAGTATCAAAGCAAAGAACAAATCACAGTGTATATGTACCTATGAACTACTAGGTTCTGGAGTTTCACAAGTCACTCACACTCAAGGTTATACCCAATTCTTACAAGTTCTTACCAATGTAGTAAGGAAGTGGTACAACCGGTGACTGGTTCGTGATACTCTCACTTGTGATCAGCCCAATGATTACGAGGAGCGGCACCTGCTGAGTTAGTAGGAAGTGGAGCTCGGAAGGCTAGTATGTAGCAAAGGAGTAGCAATTGTTCAAATCAGTATGCAAAGTTCAAAAGCAGTTCAAAGTACTAGTCACAACTGCTGGTCCTAGTCTAAACCAAGCCTAGCTAGAGCAACTCGCAAGAACGACTAGTAGTTACAACAGAAGGCTAGCACAAGAACTATCAAGGCAAGCGAGCAATGGATGACTATGCCAAACTGAACAAGGAAATAAGTCAAGAAAAGAGGTAGCTCTGATTTTTTTTCTCTTCTTCTTCTCTTTTTTTCTTCTTTTTTTTGTTTCTCTGTCTTTCTCTTTTTTTCTCTCTGTCTTTCCTTTTTTTGTGTTTCTTCTCTCTCTTTTTTTTAACCTCAGAACCAAGTCAAGTGCTCACGAAACCACTAGAAGCTACTGGAGTTGTTGAACCCAAAAACAAAAAGGAACTTGATCCTCCACTTTGCTCCCTACGCGGCGGCGACGACTTCCAACTTCGGCGGCGGCCTAGCGGCACGAAGGGAGCGAAGCTTGAGGCGGCGCGCTCGGCGACACGGGAGGAGCTGCCCGTCTGCGGATGGCGGAGATGGCCGGCGGCAGGCGGTGGGTCGGCAACGGCGACGCGGCGGTGCGAGACCGGATCGAGGCGAAGCTCGGCAATGGCGGCGGCTGAGATTTAATCCGGCGGTGGCTCGGATGGCTGCGGCGGCGGCGATTGATCTCACTGCAGGTAACGGTTAATCTGCGAAGCACGCAAGCGCCGCGCAAGACAGCAGTGGCGAGATGGAGGCAAGCGGCGGTGGCGACGACTCTCCGAAGCGGGCTCCGGATCGGCGCCAATCGCTCGTGAGCGGGGAGATGCTGGTTGGCGCGTCGCGTGACGGAGGTGACGACGTGTGGACGGCTGGACCGAGAACGTCGGCGCGTTTGGTGATGGCGGACGATGACTTCGTAGAAGGTCTGCGCGAGACGGCGGTGCAGATTGGATCTCTTTGCGACGCACGCGCGCTTGGATGAAGACGACGGCTGGAAACCGATCTGCAAATTTTTTTCTTCGTATCTGTGACTTCTTGGCTTGTTTTGCCTTTTGATGTGCTTGGTCTGCTCCACGTGATCTGAACAAACATGGTGACGGTGCTGCCCTCAGGAGCGAGTACGCACGGATCGCTACGCTGCTTGGACCGTGCGATGCGTGTGCTGTTCGCGGCAGGGAGGAAGAACAGAACTAGACGATTTGCTAGAAACCCTAAACTAGACCAATCTAGACAGGAAACCAGCACAATGACTCGACGATGCAACAAAAATTCAACAACGCAAACTAAAAAGAAAAAATTGCAAAGGCACAGATTGGTTTGGACGATGAACTAAACCTATATTTTTTTTGATTTTCGTGGCTATTTGGACTGTAGGAAAAAAATTCTCACCGATGAACTGTAGCTCTGATACCACCTGATGAACCCGAAGGTCCTTGTTTTGGCCCGATCTTTCGATGAGACGGTAAGTTCGGTAGTAGTCGCTCAACTCTCACGATCCTGGCTACGAACAAGCAAGGCTCGAAACCACGTAATCGCTGAACTGCTTGACAAGTCGTTATCAACCATGCACAAATACCCGGATGACCTGACCACGAAGGTTGATTCCTGCATACACCGAAGAAGCACGCAAGAACAAGATAAAGCAATCTAAAATTGCAAATAAGAATTGAAATATTGAATTGAGTTGGGATTCTGAATAAGAATCTTAATTGGGTGGTCTAGTCGACAGATGTAAAAGATACAAGTTGCAACGAAGACAAACTAAACATAAACAAAATCCAAGAAAACTAGAGGGGATGCGGCCTCCTTAAATAGGGGATAAGGAGCCACACATTTAATAGAACTAAAGGGGTGGGACTAATTCGTGGATACTGTTCATATGAACAGTAAACACCCCCAGGTGGGCCGCCGGCATATGGGCCAAGTTGAGTATGATTGCGGTCAGTACAGAAGGAATTTGGAGGTGAGCCTAGATCCTTTGGAAAGAGGACGAAATAAGCTTTCCATCAAGTACTCGTGGACCTCCAACGGACTCCGTATGTGAAAGTTATGCATATTTTAAGCTGATGCTGTTAGGCTGATTCCGAACTGAATTCCAAAACGTCTCCAACTTGAACTCTTGCTTAGCACATGCAGTAGCACCATGGCATGTAGACATAGTACCATGGCATGTAGACGTAGCACCATGGCATGTAGACGTAGCTCGATCCAATTGGATAATATGGCATTGCATTAGCCGAAAGTCCTATTGGAGAAGATGATTTTGTTGAAGTAGAGGATACAGTGCAGTAGGTCGAAGTGGTGGTTGCATTCTTAGGTTTGATGTCCTCATCACCATGTCTCTGCCTCCCTTGCATCCATCAGTGCAGTGCAGGGGACAGCTACCGCACCTCCACCATCCCCTTGCACATCGGCGTCGACGCTGGTGGGCATCAACGCCGTCCTTCCATGCTGATACTGCCACCTCCCGTCCCCAACCGCGCGCTTTGCTTTCACTGTCCTCTTGGCCTTTGGTATCACCACTCCAGGTGGAATCGCCGTTGTCAACCATTGTCCGTGTGCAAAGCTAACTGGCTTATTGCGCTTGTGTTGCCCTTTGTCAGCGTCACCCGTGCCAAGCCTCCGGTCCCACGGCCGGCGGTGCCTCAATAACTGTCTCACTGCAATGACATCGGAAACCTACATGCCAAGCATCCGGTCTCACAGCAGCAGCACAGTTGCGGCTACATGAGTACATATATATGGAGAGCAAGGAGAATCGGAGCGTACAAGAAAGCTGAGTCGCAGTCAATTGTGCGGGCCCGGCACAGACATAACATAAATCTGGATCACATTGCAGTAAGAATTCCCTCTAGTAGTCGAAGAACGCAATGAACCCATCCAGTCAAATCAACATAACACCTTGTGCGCTAAAAGTCTATACAACCAGTGAGTGATACCAACTAAGTCTAAGCAAAGCTCACACTTAGCCGCAAGAATTGGCTTTGTCAACATATCAACTAGATTATCATGAGTACTTATCTTGCAGACTTTAATATCACCTTGTGCAATGACACCTCGACTGTAGTGATATCTGACATATATGTGCTTTGTTCTCTCATAGAACATCTGATTATTTGTAAGACAAATAGCATTTTGACTATCACAAAATATTGAGTTTCAAGCGGTGTTTTTTGAGGTTGTCGAATGTTTCTTGTAAATCAGAAATATAACTAAGTTGCTTGATACTTTTTACGACTAGATCATAAACATAAGCTTCCATATTTCGACCTAGTTGAAGTGAAAAAGTCGTTTGCATCAAGCGCTGAAAAGAAGCGCCAGCATTTTTTAGACCAAATGGCATTTTGACATAGCAAAATATCCCAAATAGTGTAATAAATACGGTCTTTTCTTCATCATCTAAATACATACTAATCTGATGATAACCAAAGTATGCATCTAGAAAACTTAATACTCACAACCAGCAGTAGAATCTACTAACTGATCGATACGAGGTAAAGGAAAATCATCTTTTGGACAAGCTTTATTGAGATCAATAAAGTCTACACATATACGCCACTTACTATTAGACTTTCTAACCATTACAGGGTTAGCCAACCACTCTGGGTGGTCGACTTCTCTTATAAAGCCTGTTTTAAGTAACTTGTCCAATTCTGATTTGATGGTTTCTCGTCGATCAGATGCAAATCTCTGTAATTTTTGTTTTACGGGTTTCTTGTTTGGCCGTTGAGCTAGCATATGCTCGATCACTTCCCTGGGGACTCCGAGCATGTCAGATGCTTACCACACGAAGACATTTGCGTTAGTTCGGAGGAAAGTGACGAGGACGTCTTCCTATTTGAGGTCGAAAGTAACCCCGATGTGAACAGTATTTGAGAGCTCCTCTGAATTCAGAGGGACTTACTTAACTTGATCGTTCGGCTTTGACGCATATTTAGGCTTCGACTGCTTGGTTGAATGCTGCTCCTTGCTTGCTTGTCGAGTCGGTATTTGGTCAACCATCTCGAGGGACTTGTGGTCGCATGTAAGTGCCATCTTCTTGTCACAACGTACTGTGATCACTCCTTTGGGACCTGGCATCTTAAGACATTGATACCGTAGTGAGCAGCCATTAACAATCGTGCCAAAGTTGGTCGTCCGAGTATGGCATTATACGCCATATCGAAATCGACCACATCAAAGGAGATTTTCTCTGTCCTGAAATTGCTTGGAGAACCAAACATAATAAGAAGAGAAACTTGGCCAATGTGTTTGGTCGAAGACCCTGGTACAATCCCATGAAATGAGTATCGTACAAGTTTTATTATGATCCGAGGTACTTGCATCTCATCTAGAGCACTTGTAAATAGAATATTTAACAAACTGCCACCATCAACTAACGCACGATGCACTCGACGGTTGTTGATGGTGGGCTCAACTACGATTGGATATCAACCTGGTCGAGTGGAAGGGAACGAACAGTTTGCCTTCTCAAAAGAGATAGGAACTTCCGACCACTTCGGTGATTTAATGACAAGAGGAGGGTCAGTAGAGTTTACCTCTCGTGCAACGGCTTTGAATTGTCGCTTTAACTCGCATGCCAAAGATCCCCCAAAGATGTGCTTGATGGTATGCTTTCGATTTTGGAACGACATCTCCTCATCATGGTCCTATTGTTTACGGCCACTCGTTTGTCTTACCTCCTCGAGTGTAGAGAGTGGTCATTTACTGGTGTAGTAGTCCGCGAGTTTTCTTCGGAAAATCTGGAAGTTGCGAAGGTCATGTCATTCCTTTTTATGGAAAGGACACCACCTGGGCTTGTCGTTCTTCTGCTCGGGGCGCTTACCTTTGCCCTGTTCGGAGTACATTTTGGAACTTCGTGGCTCCTTATCGCTTATGACCAAGACTTCCTTAGAACTGTTGACTTAAGGCTTTTGACCCTTTGCCTTGTTCTTGTATTTCTTGACCTTCTTATCATTCTTCTTGCCACTTTCATTTGCTTCTTGAGGATCTTTGTCATCCCGATCGATGGTTTTGTTTCACTCGACTGCTTCAGCAGTAGTCGTATATCGATTGGCCATCTCGAAGAGCTCAACAACAGTAGCCGGGGGATTCAAAGCGATGTCCTCCATAATCCTTCTACCACGGACTTCCTGCTTAAAGGCCTTGATAATAGATGAGTCATAAACCTTTGGAATCGAATTGCGAACCTGACTGAAACACCTGATGAATTGGCGTAAAGTCTCATGATCGTTTTGTCTCATCCTGTGCAGGTCATCCTCCTTTCTAGGTCGATTGTAAGTGCCCTGAAAATTGACCGGCAGGAGGTCACAGAGGTGTTGCCACGAATAGATCGACTCGAGTGGTTGGTTTAGCAACCACAATCGAGCGGACCCTTTGAGGATAGTTGGAAGGTAATTCGCCATGACGTGTTCTCCTCCTCCTGCTGCCCGGACAATGGTTGTATAGATCTGAAGGAATTCGATGGGATTTTGTGACCCATCAAACTTCTCCATGTTCACTGGTCGAAACCGCGGCGGTCAGCGAACAGCTCGGAGATCAGGCGTGAACGCCTGACATCTGGTAATGACATCATACTGCCTTCTCTGTAGAAAAAGAAGGGTTGATATCATCATGTGATCGCAGACGCCGATATCTGGTCGTGGGTAGACCTGACCTATGATGTGTCTCAGTCCTACGAGGGTAATACTCCTCGTATTCCATCTGCCATTGCAGATTTCTGGGTTGTAGTGGTGAACGATCATCTCCCCTGGGAGCTTGTCGATCATCAGATGTTCAAAGAACTCTTCTCCGACTGGAGTTAATGTTAGGGGAACGACGTAACCTGTTGTCGCGCCGATCTCCATGAGGCGAGTTGTTCGAACGATTGGTAGTCGACGGAGTCGTACCACTATGACTTCCAGAATGATGTTGGAGAGGACGCTCAAGTCTTACCATTGTGCTTCGGAGCCTTCGCGCGATCTCTTCGGCGAAGAGGTCGTACCCTGGCGCTCGTGCGAGTTCTTGAGTTGGGTTCTCGAGCAGATCATTTATGTGCTGGAGTTCCCGAGCCTCCTCCGACTGATATTGAACGCACCCAGGCAAACTTCTTTGAGCCATCATCCTTCTCCTCCAGATTGTCTTAGGATCATCTACATCTGATCTTTGAGTTTGCCTTAATGGAGTGCGATCATTTCGAGGATTTCTCCTACGCTCATCAGAGTGCTAATCCCGTTCATTGGTGGAGGCATCCTCATCATCGCCACGAGGGGTCGTAGGGTGTGATCGACGGGTAGCATCCTCAGGCCTGCTTCTAGGAGAGAGATTATGATCTGAGGGGAAGGTGAAGACCTCTTGTATATGATCTCCACTTGCGTTTGAGGCCTCTTGGCTTGAAGAGTGGTCAAATGATACTGTCTGGTGACTTGGAGTAAACCCCTCCAAGAAGGAGAACTCCGAGTTATAACCGCATGTGTCCGCAGGTGAGCCCTACGAATGTGTGGTCGAACTCGTAGGAACAGGATGCTCCCCTATATCCTCTGCGAGGGTAGCCACAGAGTTACGGCCACCAGATGTTGATGGAGTACCGGAATGATGGCTTCCGGGATTTGCCTCACCTGATCGGATTGCCTCAGGCGGACTCGAACATTCAGAGGGAGAACTCTCGTCATGTTGTGAACCTACCTGGTTGTAGTCCTGATTGCGGTCGGATAGACCCTTGTCCTCTGAGGAAACTGGTCCCTCAGTTGGATGTATTGTTGTAGGGGAAAATGATCCCTCCTCAACTCCATCGGTGGTTGGTCTCTTAGATCTGGCGAATGATCTCTGGAGGTGGCATTACCATCGGATGAAATCATACTTGGCTTATAGTTGAAACCGGCATCCATGTCGATGTCTGCGTAGTCGGCCAAGTCGAACCAATTCTCCTCGTTCCACTCTCCTGCCATGGAAGTGTTAGAAAAAAAAGAGAATTTGTTGACAAGGAATCACCAGAAGATCCTCACGGACGGCGCAAACTGTCGGTGATCTGGAACCGATGTTACGTATGATTGTTTGATTCGGGAAGTCTCCTAGATAAGAATCACGTAGAGAATGACACGAGAATTTTATACAGGTTCAGGCCTTCTACAGAGAGAATAACAACCCTACTCCTGTATGGCTATATTGAGTATGCTGATTACAATCAAGAGAAAGACTAGGGCTTGTACTCCAGATTGTGCTTGTCCCCTTGTGCCTTCTGTCTTCAACCTTATATAGCGTATGAAGATGTGACAGTTCCTCCAGATGAAGAGGCGTCCCAACATTCTAATCGACGAACCGCTTGATGGAAGTTACCGCCAGGGACGTGGCACCCCCACGTTGCTAGGCAGTTGTTGTCAGAGACAGAAGTAATTCATGCGATTACTCACAGAGAGTAACAACATATATTAAGTACCTCATGTGTTATAATACTCTCTAACTGATTAGACCCACAAGTCAACAAGCCTTATCAATTACAGAGTTGTTGAAGCCAACCAAGTCGTAGAAGATCTTACGACTGCTCGATAGTCGTAGAAAGGGTTACAACTATACCATGGTCGTAAGAAGACGCATGACCATGGAGTGGTTTATGACCAGTCAGCTTGACCTCTCGCTTATAAACATTAAGAGGTATACTTAAGACTAATATAGAGATATTAATATTTATAATAATAATTACAGATAAATAAATAAGGATTATTAGATCCTCGCCACTCTGTATAGCAATGGGGAGGACGTGAATCGTTGGATCGTGATCCAGTGGTCCAGAAAGTGACTGATTTTGGGACACGGAAACATTCAAATGATGTGTAGTCGAATGACATGGGAACAAGTTAAGAGCTGTGAATTAAGAGAAAAGACATACGTACTCAGCATTGCAAACTTGCTCGGATCTCTAGTGCAATAAGAGAGAAGAAGATCGAGGCGTAAAAGTATTTGGCGTTGGTGGTACACGTAACTCCCAATTATATAAGCAAGAGCTAGCTAGTTGTATATACGTACGTACGTATGATCTAATACCAGCTAGTACAAAACACTAGCCTTCAAGCGGATCTATCCGGCCTCTTTTGGTGGAGTTTGCGAGAAGCGCCCTCGTGATCTCGACGCACAAGCTCGCGTTCCTGACGGCGAAGTCGTCGTACTCGGGGGAGAACACCACCTGCTCCGCGTGCTCCACCACCGTGTCCATGGCTCGCTCCTTGAGTGCGGCGCTCGAGCTCAGCTCCGCCACCTCCAGCGTCCGCAGCACGTTCCCCGGCTCCACGGACGCCGCCAGCCTCGCCTCGCAGGCCCGCCTGAGGAACGGGACGTCGTACTTGTCGGCGGCGACGAGGAGGGCGTGCAGGTGGCGCTCCGTGCACGCACAATTCAGGGTGCCGGTGTAGAGGAAGGCGAGGAGGTGGGAGAGCTCGTCGTGGTCGATCTCCGGGAGGGCGATGGAGTCGCCGGCGGGGGCCTTGCAGTCGTCGTCGGAGAGGATGTGCCGGAACACCTCAGACCTGGCGGCCTGCATGGATGCATGCGCAGTTAGGGCTATCTAATAATGAAATCCGTACTAGGCCCAACAAATAATGAGATCGAGTGGGCTCAGGCTCACCAGGATAGCTTTGTGGGCTGGAAGTGGGGGCCCACTGCCAGGTTTGACGACGATATCGGTGTGGATTCCCTCCTTCCACGCCAACGCAAAGCCTTGCTCGAGGTACCCCGCCCTCTGCTTCGTCTCCTCCTCCCTGCCTCTCATCTCCTTCACCTGCTCCCATGCATCTCTCAATCCCTGCAGTAAAGCAGAAAATGTTGGTAAAGAAAATACTACCTCCAACGTTAATGTCATCATCTCCTAAAATTGTCTAGTTTGCAGACGGAGACTGGAGAGGGACAACATATGTTAGTTATCTCACAACAGTTGAGTTCATTCTGAATTTTGCTTAGCATCATTATGTATGATAATGTATGTTCCGTCATTCTCTAGCCAGAAGCTTATTCAGAATTCTTTTTAAAGGTTCACTGTTAGTTTTGAGAAGGAAAGCGTAACAACTGGCAAAAGGCATCTTTTCCCCCAACTCATACCAGCGATGACAATCAAGGACATTCTACTGTATATAAGAATGCTGCAAAGATTTCTGAAATAAAAAAGAAAACGTTAACTGTTCGATCAAGAACACTAGTATGTAAAAACAAACTTTAAGCACTGATCACGAAACTTTTGTCAATGTCAATCCCACCAAACCTTTCAGTTGAAACATACAACTCGGCGATTGAGACATGCAGCGCACCTGTAACCGAAACAATATCGACAGCAAACCAGCCGTGAATGAACCTGAATATTGTAATGCAACAAGAGATTATCTTGCGTTACCGGTTAATTACCTGCAAAATTTTATCAATCCATTCTCTGCCAATATTGCTCTACTGAAAATCACTCAAGATATTCAAGGGAAGCATGCAATTGAGATATAACCCATGAAACCTTAAGGAATAAAGTTCGGAGCTCTTGCCTTGGTTGAGCTTTTGGGCTTATTCAATCCACGGGGCCCCACCAAGCCATGGTCGTCGTCATCGGCGTGCTCATCGTTGTTGAAGAAGGCGATGATGGCCTTGGCACCTTCGTAGCAGGAGGAGCAGACGGTGTTCCTTGGAGGCCTGTAGATGGAGGCCATGGGGCTGCAAATGCAGCAATCCATGCTTCTGCTGTCGTTGCTGCCTCCTTGCCTTCCTTTGCTTCCTTCTCCCTTTGGCTTGGCAATGATGCTAACAACAAGGTCGCCATTGTTTTGTGCCGTCTGAGGCTATAAAGATGTTTGGGGAAGGGAGGAGGATGGTGTGTTGCTATTCCTTATTTTCTTTTCTAGGACTAGTATGTGGTGGTGGTTGCTAACTAAGACAAGCAGAGGAATTAAAATTCTCCTCCTCCTTTTAGGCTTTCATAATGATATGAAAAATGCGCAGCTCATGAATGTAGTTGTTGCATGGGCACTTGCTTTGCTTCAGTACATTGACTAAACTGACCTCTCCTCTTTGATTACCTGACCATTAGTGTACAAGAAACAATCATTCTCAATAAAGCAATTGAAATTAACATTCAATTCCCTAGCAGAATAAAAGAATGTGCCTTGTCAGTAAAGTAAGCGCAGAAGTTGGCTTTTGGGATTTTCTTTTAATGGAAGCTTAGGTACAATTGTCTAAAGCTGGCCAAGGCCAACTACTGTGTACCAAAAACAGCCTGTTCATGGATTGTGTGTAGTACATTTTACTTAGGGTTTGTGGCAGGACTAATGTCACCAGAAGAAAGATTACTGATGTCAAAGTGCTATATTGCATTATGTTTTAATGGTTCCTTTGCAGTTCAGGAATTTGGCTGCTCCTCTCTGAAAAATAAGGAAAATGAATCTAAATTCGCCAGTACTTTTGACATAAACTTCTGCAATGTTGAGCTAGACGGAAGGATTTGAGAAGGCTATGAATATGTAAATGAACAGACGCAAATGGAAAATGGAGTGTGAGGGACAATGTAGTCTTTTCCTCTCAAGATATAAGTAGACATCAGCAGAACATAATCTGATTTAAATTCAAACAACATGATGACTTGATGATTACATAATGCGTGAAAGAATCATGGGCGAGAAGGTTGAGTGGGACTTTCCAACCTCAAAGAAGACACGAGGGAAACTGGAAAGAGAGATGTTGGAGGCTTTGGAGGGTGGCACGGCTATGCTATGCTATGCCTTGCTAACAAGTTAACCACTATCCTCGCACTCACCCAACAACCTGCTTGCTGTTGAGAATTACTCGAAGCAGAACACCATGAGATAATAGGACAGACAAAGAAAGATGATTATTTCAAGATCCTTTTTTTGCGGCACAGAACAAATTGGCAACCTAGCTAAATGATACTGCTATTTAAAACCATGCTCATGTAATCAGTTGCCTCAAGAAAGTGGTACTAATAACACATTGGATTTCTCCTGTCCAAATCTGTTTAATACAGAGGATTTAAGCCTTTTTCGTCCGATTCTCGCTCAACAAACATGCATTTGTGCATTGATGATAGATTGTTCATGTATCATCGTAAATAAAAGTCCGTCATGCTTTATCAAAAGGAAGCAACCGATCCGGTAGTACACATTCATTCATGCAATCACAATCATCATCAAAAGTACTACTAGTAATTTGACGACCACAATGCATGTGTCGATTAATTCTTCTTTCTTGAAGAATCAATGTCCCGAGCTGATACATTAATCTTGAAATGAAATGCATACAAATTGCTCATATATATATAGGTAAGCAAATTAAAGATGCTAGTACCAGCTTGTGCCGATAAATGTGAGGACAAAAGTGGCTGGAGATACGTCGATGAATCATGAGGTTGGGTTGGTTAGCACATAATAATCGATCGTGGCAAGCAGATTAGAATTAGATAGTGGGCATCCTATCTGATTGGCCTGAGCTGTTGCATTGTAGGTTGGGTCAATCAGTGCATACGGGATGCCTCCCTTTTACCTACCGTGCACAGATATTGGCATCTCTCCGGTAATATATATATACCATTTGCAATTTAATCGGTGGTGTTATACTCTCATATACTCCCCCTTACGCACAGTATTCCCCAGATCGGATCAGAGCTTGTGAGATAATGTATAGGCGTGCACAATATCGAGAACGAAGTAGATGGATCTCATAGAGATAACCAACATAACGTTGACGAAGCAACCCGACGAGAGAGAAAATTTGGCCAAGGCGGCCACAAATTCATTAAGCACGACCTCAAAGAGTACAAGGGATTGCCATTCGCTCACAACCCTCTCAAACATATTATGACACTCGGATCCTTGCCATATACAAGAATTTAATACTAAAAGATTAATCTATGGCAATCTCTTATGGCTTTATAGAGTGCCCCACTAGTCCTCCTCCAAAGTGAAGTAGGAATCATAATCCTAATAGAAATAAGATTTTTGTAGCACGCCTCTCCAAGTCCTAGTAGGTTAGAATGAGTCAACTTACTCAACAGGTATCAGCAGGAAGGTAACCATTTCAAGGGCAGAATATAATATGGTTTGCCAACAAATGGGAGACTTAGAAATATTGTTGCAGAAAATTTTCCCCACATTAATTTCGTCAAAGGCCCATGTCAAGTGGTACTACGATCAATCGAGCAAAACACCTTCATCAAGTAAGAACACGAATGGACCTTAAATCACATGAATGTACTAACGTTGTTTGCATGTTGCAACAATACAAAGATTGCCATTAAAAGCGTGTGAATGTGATGTGTGTTGACTATAGTGTGTACGCTCTGCCTGCTTTGTAACCTAATTTTTTTTCGAAGAAAAAAATTAATTAAATTAGAGTACAAGGGCCAAGAGCAGAGGATTTTTTTTTACTTCCTCTTTTTGAACATCAAGAGCAGAGGATTAATTAGTTGGAAGGAGCTTTTTTAGAGGTGGAAAGAGCCAATTAAGAGCACAATATATTGGAGCAGGCCTAACATGGGCTGTCTCATGGGCCTTGACCTAACGACATCTGCTACTTCTACATTGGCATAGCCTGCGCTGCGCTGCTTGTATGTGGGTTCGTCTAACTTGGAATAGTTTCTTTTTCTTTTCTTTTTTTTGACAAGGAAACCTGCTTTTATAGAAATTACATAAGAGTTCTTACAACGATAAGCCAACCAAATCAAAAGACTGGGATCACCAGTTTACAAGAAAGCTCAGGGCTGCCGACACAGCAACAACTAGTCTATTACAACCAAGCAAACACCATTTAACCCAGATTACAAAAGTTTTTAGTCCAATCTTCAACATCCGTCATGAAAAGTCCATCTGACTGCAGTCATACTTTCTTAAGAGAACTTGCCAGTACTCCAAACAAGATAGAAAAATGAAAACCATTTCTGCTGGTTGTTTAATAAAAAATCCTCTCAAACGTTATTATTTTCCAGAGAGTCCATGCCGAAGCTGCAGTCATTAGCCCCTTTATCTTCCACCCAATTGAGCTGGAAATCAATAGTTTCTTTTTCTCTCTCTTGGCTTCTCCTTGGTCTCTGTTTTTTTTAAGGAAAGCTTCTTTCTTTCCTCTTGATCCTGTTAATATGGATCCCTGGAATCCAGCGATGGAGTATATCCAAGACAAGTGAACAGGTAAGTAAAATGACGAAGCAACATCCTAGTCCTATGCCTCGCCTTTGTCTGACAATAAATCAATAATATTCAGGAGAAGATATCAAGAATGCAAAAACTCCCTCCAACTGGGATAACTCAGAGGACTCGCTTGTTATTGTTGCTTCAAACATAGAACATAGTAATGCATATGAAAGCATCCTCCAATCAGTCTACTAATAGACGATAAAACACAATGCTGCTGTCGGCCTGATCTGATCCGTCAGAAAACCAGGGGCCGGCGCCACCGGATGGATAATACAGATTTATAAAGCTGGATGGATTAGGACAAATTAAGCCGCCACGTCATGGACAATTATTAACTAGTAATTGATCATCATCATCATAAATTTTTTTCTTTTCTTTTCTTTTTCCCTTGATCTACCAGCTCCACCTCTCGTTCTCCTGGCCGTCCGCGGAGGTGGCCGCCGGCAGCTGCGAGTAGAACTCGTAGTCCAAGCTACTCTCCTTGTTCTTCTTGGCAGAACTGTGTGAGAACCCGCGTTTTTAGATCTAATTGTGTAACAGTAATCAGCGATTAGCGGTAATTAATCTTGTCTTAGCAATAAGAAACGGTAGTTTTAAGATCGTTATTAAGCAACTAATTTGTTATCAGCTCGTTGGTTTATTCGGGTTTCGTGTCGCGAGCATTACATTCATCGTCAGTAGAACCATCGTTCCATCATTCATTCAATCTTGGGTTTCGATCTGCACTGTCATGCTTCCACCTATTCCTATTCGACTTGATTTGACAGCACTCTATTCATGTCGGTTTCATCATCATCTTCGTCGTGTTGCCGCGATCGACTTTCTCAGCTCCTGTACCTTGTGCTTTATGGACTATTGTACGACCCCGGATGGAGAAGATCTTTTGATACTCGACATATTTTTCAAGAACTGCATGCTACGACGATATTATCAAGATTCAGACTTTGGATTTTCCATATTTTAGTGTCAACCCTTTCCAAATACAACGTTATTGCATACACATTACATTTGAGGAGGGGTGTTAGAATAATGTATTAGAATAGGGACTCTTTTATATTTCTTTATCTATCTTTTGTATTGGCTTATCTGTATATGGCATACACCTCTTGTACACACTATATATATTGGCCATTGGGTATCTTCAATATACACACAATATTCATAACAAAAATAATAGACGTGGTCTAGTGTTTGATTTAGGACTTATAAACTTCAACCAGATTTTTCCATCTTTCCACAATGACAAAACAATCTTCTAGGGAAACTTTCGAATACGACACAATTTGTGTCACTATATTGCTGGCTACTGGCAGTAGCATTTTTGGACTTTTTGTCAACCACTTTTTGCTAGCTGCTACGTGTATGACTGGAACTAGAAATGCCGGGATGCACTTTTGTTGCTTCATGCAATGGCTTTGAAAGAGCAAGGGAGACAGTGAGAGGTGAGTAGGATGAACTTTGTCTAGTACCCTGTTGTTGGCTTTTGAATGCATTTCTGTAAGGTAATTTTGTTGGTAGACACTAAATCATCCATGCGCTTGCCTTGGTTGGAGTTGTAAGAATTGTACATTTGCATTCCTCTTTACAACATTTCTTGGTACCTATAAGCTTGCTATTTTAGTTGTGTCAAACTGGTGAAGTTGTGCCTAGTAAGGTGATGGTTGATAACTGCTCTTCTATTCTTTTTAAAAAGCTAAACATATGAATTATTCAATATGATAAAGAAGCTTAAAAATGTCCCATTTTGAAGTCGTTTACATACTTATCAATTTAGATTGTTTTATTGAACTATGTACTACTACATGGCCTCAAAACTACCATGGTGTTTTGTTCTTCTAAGACCGTTTTGTCACCTGGCCAAGCATGATCTTGTTTCTAAAGGGCATTTATCAAGACAATTCTAGAGGTGCTCATTTGCCAGATATTGGTGTGCTTGCCATATGTGTATGAGCTGCTTTTCTTGTTCATAAATCAAGAAAAAACAAAGATGGTGCTATTCATCACAGGTTGCATTTGACAAATAGGATGCAAAATACTTATTTCTCTCTGGTTTGTGCACTGGCTGATAAATCGTTCTAACATGTGTAACTAGTAAAATATCTCTTTTTGGAAAACAATTTTTTGGTACTGTCTCATTGCTCTATTATCTTTTGGAAGTATCAATGGACGATTGCTTTAAATGGAATGATATGTGCACATTTCTACGAATAAATGTAGTAGTTAAAATTTATCTCTTTTGATATTGTAATTTGTACATTTTCCCCTACTTCTGGTGTACTATAGTATTTTGATTGTACCTATGAATATTGCAAAGAAATAAAATTATTTTCTTCAAAACAAGAATTACAATGTGGTGCACCTCGGGTTGCATTCTCCAATGTTAATTCTTTAATAATTTCCAATTGTATAAATTACAAAAATATTGTGAAAGTAACCTGTTTGTCGTGGATACAAATGCATAAATTAATTAATTATGTAGTAATTTTTTATTGTAACAATTGTTTGTTGTGATTATTTATTGTATTTAGAGAAAGGTATATTGTGGATCCCTAAACTTGTCAGAGGGGTTCACTTGGGTCCCTAATCTATGAAAGTGTCCAATACAGTACCTAAACTATTTAAGTGGGTCATAGGAGGTCCAAAATAGCCCGGGCTAGCCTTGACCGGTGACGTGGACCCTCCAACGTGGATGGTGGCTTGCATTTTCGTCCTCGTCACCCCTAAATTCCAAACCAAAAAATCGACCGGCCATTTATATCCCCACCGGATTCATCCAAAATCCCGAACCCTAATCCCTAATTCTCCACTCCGCGTCCACTCCGGTGATGAAGGCGTCAATCTCCTTCGGCGACGAAGGTGTCACTCTCCTCCGGCCACAAAGGTTGGACTGCATCCTCCTGCTCTAGCGATAAAGGTGCCCCATGGCCGAGACGTCGAGCTCCTCGACGAGAAGCCGATGCAGGGGAAAGCTTGCCTTGTGACGACCCAACTCTAGGGCACCCGAGAGGTCCTCCAAGACCTTCGGAAAGTCCATCGGGACCTCCGGGAGGTCCTGAGGACCTCTCGGGACATCCTAAGACCTCCGGGAGGTCAAAGAGACCTCCAGGAGGTCGAGAGAACATGACCCGAGAGGGTCTTGGAGCCAGGAGCACCCGAGAGCTGCCACGGCCGGACCAAGGGTGTTCGTGGAGGTCCGTGGGCATCTCAAGTCCACCCACGACCACCGGAGGAGGTCGTGGAGGCCGAGGCCACCACCGAACACACACGACCCGGCCATGGAGTGAGCGTGGAGGACAGGGAGCTCTCCAAGGTCCTCTATGTGAAGTGAGCTAGTCCCAGGATCATGGCTAGCTCTTCACAAAGCAACACCAGTGGTAACATAGCAACAACACAAGCTTTATTAATAACCAAAGGAGTTGTTTACAAGAGAGCTTACAAGCCAGTAGGCAAAACATAACAAAATAAACACAGGGGCCACCCGATACACCACAGGCAACCGGCTGGAGGGCGCAATCCTAGTCGATCTGGACCATTCGGTCCACTAAGTAGATCACCAAAAGCTTCCAATTCCTGCTAAAAGATAGCATCAAGCAAGAGTGAGCACAACAACCGTGCTCGCAAGTTACACCCGTCAGGTAACAAAATGACATGCATAAATGGATATCACAATGGAAGGCTTAATATGGTTAATTTGCGTAAAGCCAAGTTTATTTCAAATACAAATACTAAGTTTCAAAGCAGGTTCTTAGTAGATAAAATTCATTTTCTAAACTTGATTTTCAGTTGGATATTCATTCATCACAAGTGGTGAAGGATACCCTCCTGTCACAAGGCTCCCTACCCAACCCATGGGATAGCAATCCCAAAATCAGATTTGATAAACATTTCTGAAAAACCCAAAACCATCATCTAACTCCGAGTGGCCTTTGCCAGCACGTCCATAACCGCGAACACGGCTATTCGAATAGATTTAACTCTGCAGAGGTTGTGCACTTTACCCACACGATATGATTCCTCTAGTTTGTTTGGCATGTGACCTCTCACTGCCGAAGGTAAGAGGTCTAGAGTTCATGACAAGGCCTTTACAATGCATTGCTCCACCACAGCCTTTCCTTGCTAAGGTTTCACCCCCCTGTGGATAGCAATCCGGTGGGAACAGTAGGTTATAAAAGACCATTGGCCAAACAAGACCTCCCACACCTCCAATGGAGCAGCATATGGTGAAGTTTTGCAAATTACTCAGCCAGATCCCATGCCCCAGACTGGAGACGTGTGGTTGCACGGTTTTGGCAATGGCCCATTATAGGCCTAGCATTGGTCGCTCAAAGACCGGTCCTCAAATGACTAGGGCGACTTTCACAAACCCAAGGGCATCGATCTACCATAAAGGCACAATCACGTGCATAAACTTGCACCAACCAAGCCAACCAATTTCGCCCCAGTCTAAATCCATTTCATTTTCTTTGCTTCCCCAGCAATACTTTTATACCTCCATGACAACCCAATGTCATGGTTAAAACATTTTAAAGAAACAGTTGGTCATGTTGGTAAAGATTTCCCAAATCAATAATTTTGGTCTAAGCAAGACTAAGCATAGGTTTTCAAATGATCTTGGCTCACACTACTGCATGTACCAAGTTTGACCTAGTGGTGACAATGTGTTCAGTCCAAAGTCAACAGTGGCTATTCAAAGGAAGCAGGCATAACTATGGACTTAAAACAGGTATTGAAATAACTTGATAGAAATAGGCATGCAGTATTCATTAAAACAGGACATAAATAATTTAAATTACTGGGTGCAATATGTTCAAAAGTGTAACTTGCCTCTTGCTTGATAGCTTAAGATTCTATTTTCTCACCGCTCTGGCTCTCTGGAAACGTCAAGATCTACACGGCAAGAGAGCAGTTCAAACAACGATCAAATAAAGAACCAATAGAGCTCCAAATAAAGAACCAAAATAACTCGGAGGAACCTTAAAACTCAATTAACCGAAGAGGTCTAAATTTCAGATTAGGTTCTTAGGGAGGAGGTCTAAGCTTACCAGGGGAGGGTGGTCTTTAGCAAAAGACCCCAAGGAGTGACTTAAACAATACACAGAGAGGTCCTGGAAAGTAGTTCTTGGGTAAGGTCCAGAGGGGAGGTCCTCAAATCAAGGCCATAGAAATCCAGAAGGTGTCCACCAGGGGAGGTCTTGTGAAGGACACAACCAGCTCAAGGCAGTGACCAAAATAAGAGTGAAGCGGACCACCAGAGGACTTACCAGGGACAAGAAGGAGCAATGGATGGAGGGGAGGTCGGGAGCACAAGGTCTTCCCTGGAAAGCCCCTGAACGAGAGCCAAAGTAACAGAGTGTGGAGAAAGGTGATGTGGTAGAACTTATTGGTCTATTTGTAGTCAAGGTGGTGAAGAAAACTAGAAATACATATGTCAAGGATAAGTATGGAAATAGGTCAAAGATAGGTGAGTGGCAGAGTAGGTGTCACTACCACCCTGGTTAAAAAGTACGAGGAAGGACAGCTTATGTTGCTTTGGGAAGAGACTAAGAAAAATGTCAGGGTACGGTTAAGTGACCCAATTCAAAGTAAAACACCACGTATGTGGATGCATTTAATGTGACAAGACCCGCATTAAATGCTCAATATAATAACGTGGCGGAGGAATTGAGAATGGTTAAGACTGGCAGGTGGGGCCAGTCAATTTAGAAACAGTCGGGTCAAAATAGGGAGGTCTTGCCCCGCAAGAGAGGTCCTCGAGGAGGTCTAAGAAACTAAGAGGTCCTGATATACACAAAGGAGGTCCGAACATGGGGAGGTCCAAATACACATGGAGGAGGTCCACGTGACTGAGGTTCGGACAACCAGGACTTCATCAAAGGAGGTCCCGCGACTCAAGGAGGTCTGAAGTGGAGGAGGTCCAGAGGCGGAGGAGGTCGGACATAGGGAGGTCTGACGGTCGGGATCTCTACAAGGGAGGTCAGCAAGGAAGTCGAGCCAGCAGTTTAAAAGGCCACGGAGAGGTCTTGGACGGAGGTCCAAGAACTACCAAGAGGTCCGTGGTTAAGATTAAGGACAAGTTGAGGTCAGGCGGTTGGATCTCCAAGAGGGAGGTCCAACACCAAGATCAACCGTGAAGGTGAGGTTCCAAGGAGAGTAATGCACGGGAGGTGCGGACCTTAGGATTCAAATGAGGGAGGTCCGAACTGTTAGATTCAAAACAAAGAGAGGTCCGGCGGAGGGTTTCAAGAAAGAGGATTCTCAGAGGAGTTCCACCCGAGTAGTTCTAGATGGAGTCGCCAAGGTCAAGGTAACTCAAGGGAAATCTTCAATCCAATGAAGTAAGGTCAGAATGAACCCACAGAAAGTCCTTTCGGTTAGGAAGAAATGTCGAAGTGGTTCAAAGGCACACAAAAGACCCGATGAAATACCATGATGTCCTGGCTGAAAAGAGAACTGGGCATAAGGAGTGTGCCCAAGCAACAAGGGGTCTTGACTTAAGAGAAGTCTGAACAGAAAAGAGGTCTAGGATCAGAAGAGATCCAGACAACAACAGAGGTCAAACAAGGGGGATGGTCTGGACATATAAAAATGTCCAAACAGGATGAAGGAGAGAAAATCCTATCAAGAAAAGGGAGATAGCTCCAGAGAGCTAGAGCTACATCAAAAGAACCAAACTTTGATTTAATTGAAGTTTAGTTTAGTCATTTTAAACTCTCTAAATTCCAAAATTCTCAGGTTAAGCTTCGAATTCTCATCAAAACCAAATGGTTCTTTTTATTTTGAAAATTTTCAAAAAGGCTCTGAAAATCAGGGTGTTACATGCACTCCCGTTGATCATGTGCCCAAGCTGTGTGAGCAGGAACGTGGTTCGGTTGACATCCAGAATGAGAGAGAATCCCGACTGCGATTTCTTTAAGTGCTCGAACCATCAGGTGAGTTCCTGTGTCAATTTGGGATTTGGGATTTGGAGTTGGTTCTGATTTTGTTCGTATGACTGTCTTTGAGTCAGCGAGATGATTATGGCTGTAGCTTTTGGTTGTGGGAGGAACAATATTGCAAGTATTTGTGTGAACAGGGCATGATCCATTCCGATGAATACAACGTGGCAGTGATGAATTGAGTAGCAACTATGGACCATATCCTCTGGTGCAAGCCTCTCATGCTTGTAGTATGAGATAGCATGGTTGCATGGAATGCCTATCAAATTTCATCTTCTGTAATCACACTGCCTAGCATTTAGGTCCACAATGTACTGTGATTCCCTTTCCTGCACCCAGCCCATACCAGCTGGCAAAACATAGTAGATGTTGGCCATCTCAGCATTCCTTTGCAGCTTCTTCCTAATCTTAGGGCACATGTCTCCTTGCCACTTCTATTGCATTTCCTTCTGCTTGCTGTATATCCTGGTCATGAGTTGGTTCTTGATCCTCTCCATCATGCTTAAGATTGGCAGCTCTCTAGCATCCAAGATATACCTGCACACATGTGTGAATTGTTATGTTCGCAACATACTTACCTAATACTAGCTTGCACAAATCTAAGATAGAACTCCAACTTACTTGTTGAATACTTTAGAATTGTTGTTCAACAGAATGTCACACTTGCAGAAATCACCAAAAAAATGCCCTAACCCATGTGTTAGGTGCCAACTCCTCTAAATATTCATAAGCATCCACACTAAGAGCCTTCATCCTTTCCATGTTCTCAGTCCACTGACTAATAGTACTAGACCTTGCAATTGCCCACAACATATTCTTCAGTGTTTCACCCTTATGACAAACCTGAAAATTGGAGTAGAGATGTCTCACACAAAATATGTGCTCTGAATCTGGGAATTCATCTCTCACAGCTGGAATCAATCCCTGTAACATTACCTAGTGTTTAGCATGCATAACAAAAATTATTGAAGCTGAATTTGAATAAGCATGTAATGAATTACCTTCTGCTTGTCAGTCATTATAGTATAGGGATAAGTGTTTTCAATTCCAAGGTCATTCTTCAGTGTTTGTAGAAACCACTTCCAAGTACTCTTTGACTCCACTTCCACCACAGCCATTGCTATTGGATAAATACAGTCATTTGGGTTCATGCCCACAGCAATAAGGATAATCCCACCAAAATTTGTCTTGATGTGGCATCCATCCAAGCATATCAATGGTCTGCAACCTTCAAGGAAACCTCTCTTGCATGCATCAAGTGAGAAGTATATGGTGCTGAAGCAGCTGTTGTAAACACTTAGAAAAAAAGTGCTTCCAGGGTTAGACCTCCTCAACTCTTGTGCATAATCTCACAGCTGATTGTATTGCCCAACCTCATCCCCATATCTGGCCTTCAGTGCTATTCTCCTTGCCCTTCCTAGTTTGCTCCTGGAAGGGGTCATGTTCCATCCTTTCTGAACAATCATTGCAAAATTCCTGAGGGTCATCTTGTCATACGCCCTAAAGGTTTCAATGTACTTCTCAGCTATGAACTTTGCAGTGAATTTCTTCAACACCCACTCCTTTCTACAAGTAGGATCACCTACATATCTCTTCACCATAAAGCAATTGGCACGACTATCCTTCGATGCATACAACTGCCATGGGAAACCCTTCGCACAATGGGCTTGGATTCTTCTTTGGTCATTTCTAGGCATCCTGATATCAACTCTGTGCATGCAACTATACTCAGAAATTGCTTTCCTCAGCACCTCAACTAATGGGAACACCAATCCCACTTTGAAAACAGGGTCCAACATATCAACATCTGGCCTAAATGCCTTGAAATTGAACTTGGGTGTGTCATCATCATCCGAAGAATCTGGAAACTGCAACAGCTCTTCCTCATCTGATGACAGATTGTCTTTGGGTTCATCAGAATTAACCTCGTTATCATTGTCATCGATATTATCAGCAAACATGTCGTCATCTCTATCTTCTATCTCATAGTCACTGTCTAGAAAATCAGAATCCTCCTCCTCATTGTCCCTATGTCCTTCACTGCCACTATCTCCTTCATGTTGCTTTGATGATCCTACCTCTTTGTCCTTGCCATTCTTGCATTGGGTGATGATATCATCATAGAAGCTCGATAGCTTCTCATCAACAATCCCCTCAATGATAGCTACCTTCCCGGGGCTCATCACATTCGGCAAATAGGCAACTGGTTGTGCTACGATGTCATCCCAGTTGACGCTTCCTATATTGTTATCATAATCAGCATACATAACTAAGTTCTTTTGAGCGTTTGTCACTGCAACTATGCTGTTAGTGTCAGCGTCCTTCTTGATGATTCTCAAACCTTCGCCAACATGTTTCCCTAGCAAACACCAGTAAACCTTCAACCTTTCACTCTCCTAATAGCCGAGCTGTTCCACAAAATCATCTATCCAGAGAGGAAACCACATATCTGTCTCACAATGATCAAACCAATTCCGTTTCCTACCCACATAGCTCCGGTTGCTACCTTGTCCGCAAAAAAACCCACCATGGTGAACCCCCACTGTGAATTTATCATCATGAGACCCTACATTGTTAACGGAATGACGTAATTTCAGGAAAACTAGCAACTAAAAAAACAAGATTTTGTGAATCAGCACATCGCCACAATCCAAAACCCTAGATTACTAAAAACAGCAATGCGCCAACGCTGGCCGCTTCGCAGAGCAAAATAGCAACCAAATTCGCAACCAAAATCAAAACCAAAATCAAGACCAAGCCGAGCACTGAAGCACGTACCATACGCAGGAGGCGGTTCGCCTTCTCCCCGTAGCGTCGCCACCATGCTCGTCTCCAGTAATCTACGCCGGGAACCACTTTGCGGTTGACGAAGCTGGCAACCCAAGGACCCCCTCACCGCCGCCTCCGCAAGAACACCTTAGAGCATGCGCGGTCTCCTCAGGTTCCTGATTACGAAATTTGCTACAAGCCGAGCGGTTTTGTGCAAGATTGCCGAGCCACCATCCACGCTGGAGGGTCCACGTCAGGGTCAACATTCCACGTCACCGGTCAAGACCAGCCTGGGCTATTTTGGACCTCATATAATCCACTTAAATAGTTTAGGTACCGGATTGGACACTTTCATAGATTAGGGACCCAAGTGAACCCTTCTGCTAAGTTTAGGGACCCACAGTGTACTTTTCTCTTGTATTTATTTATGTAAGCATGGTTTATTGTAATAATTGTTGTCAATTGTGGTTTATTGCATTAATTGTGGTATATTGCGTTAATTGCAGTAGTTGTTGTTAATTGTAATAAATTGCGTTAATTGCGATAGTCATCGTTAATTGCAGTTAACTGCGTTAATTGTAGTCAATTGTGTTAGTTGTCGTTAATTATCTTTAGTTGTCGTTAAATATCGTTAATTGCCGTTAAATGGCATCAAACAAGCCATTACTTACCTTAGTGGCATTTCAGACAATCTCCATCTCAGAAGATGCAACCAACCCATCTAAAAGCTAGATAGCCACACACCAAACCTCTTCAACCCAGTCGTTCAGCTCTGCAGCCCAGCCGGAAGCCACTTTTCAGAAAAGTTACAGCCGTACCAAACAAGCCCATAGACTATGTTGCTACTAGCAATCGTGACAGAATAAAAAGTTAAGGAAATGTGCCTTTTTATACATTTTCTTTTCCACTTTAACGCTATCCTCTGTAAAACTTGAGACACGTCAGACAACACACAATATCTCGTCCAAAATTCCAAAGCAAACACTAATACATGAAAGTAACGAGTAGATGAAAGTCATGAGGAAGACAAATACAATCAACGATGATCTACACGACTTACCTTTTTTCTTTCCATCATACATCGCATGTATACAACTCAATAAAATGTCATAACTGGTTGGCAACTTTTTGGGAAACTAAGGTCCTCATAATCTCCATTTATCAGCCTCAACATCCACATGGGCAACAAATGGGTGTATTATTTAGTAGAGTATTAACTAAATTCCTGGCATGTATAAGACGGAGACTTGGCTTCAGCGATGACATGTTGTGGTTGTAAGCTAATGATGCTCCCAATGTTGCTGCCCAAAATATCCCTAGTAACAAATAAAGAGAGAGAGAGAGAGAGTCAAGAATCAAAATCCTAATCTCCACGATCTCACCAATGCTTGCAAGTTTGTGCTCCTTCGCCTATGCTTTGAAAGGAGCCATTTTTACTAGAGAAAACTGATGGGCTTTTATGTTTTTTCAAGAACGATTTGTGATGAGTTCAATGAATGGCTAACTAATATTCGCATATTTATAGGGGAATTGTTTGATGGTTTAATTTTAAAACCAGTGGATGGCACATTTTTTCCTTGTATGGATTAGCAAATTCCTGTGTCCAGCACCCAGTATTTGCTAGTGGTAAAGATAACAGAATTTTTGGCAGTATTGACACTTTTTTACGCCGAATTTGCAGAAATGACCAGCTCCAAACCGTATTAGCAAAAAATAGCACCATTTTCGCACGGCCGCCGTGTGGGAACCCCTCCCACCTGCCACATCGCTGTTGCCGCACGGTGGTCGTGCGGCAACCCTTCCCCGCCGCCACGTGGCTTGTTGCAATACGGTGGCCATGCGACAACCACTGTAGCAATTTTATTTTTGCCTGTTGCCACTTGATAGCTGTGCGAGAATGATACTATTTTTGCAAATACGGTTTGGAGCCGATCATTAAGTCACGATAAAATAGTGATCGATAATATGGCCTCACGCATTATTGTATGAAAAAAAAGTAGAAGAGAAACAAAAAGGGTGAGTATGGAAGTGAAAAGGAAAAAGTACCTTTCCTTTATACTCTTTCTTCGCTATGCGATAATTACCACGCACGCACGCACGCTCCCCTCATTTTGAGTTGTAACAAAGCATGCGTCCGTTCCCGTGGGACCAAAAATTCGCAGTAAGACTATCTCCAATGTTGTGTTTTAGCCGGTTCAAATGAGAAGAGAGAAGACATTGAATCGATTCAATACATTGGAGGGGTCGATTCCAACAAAAAAATACATAGAACCGAACCCTACTTAGGAATCGATTCAAAACATTAAACAACTATATAGGAGAGAGTGTGGTTGAGAGAGGATATTATTATTTTATGGTTTTTTTTTAATAAAACGTGGGTCCCAGTTATTAGTAGGAATCGGTTCAATACATTGGAGAAAAATAAGCTCGGTTTCTAGAATACTTATATGGTATGACTTTAAATCGACGTCGGTTCAACATACTAAAGATACTCTAAGAAATCAAGAAACAACACGCAAGATTAATTGTGTTAATTTCATCCTCATGGGATCAACACTATTAATCATCAAAAACTGTGATGTACATACGTTGTTATCCCATTCGCATGTACGGATGGATCTACGATCCTCCAGACTTGTCCACACTGATACGGACGGAGTACATACATAGCACACACAATCCCACCTCCAAATCCAAATCCAATCCGATCCCCATCCATCCATCTCCATGCGAATGTGATGGAACCCGCCACCACCACCACCACCACCACCACACCGGCGGCGGCCGAACCGGGGAGCCCTAAGGCCAGCGGCAAGAAGCGGCAGCGGAAGGCGGCGTTGTTGCCTTTAGGCGATGTGACCAACCTCCTCCCCAATACCCCGACAAACCCTAGCACTAGACGCCCACTTCCGCTGCCCTCCGACACCACCGCATGCTCCTCCGCATCTGCGTCGGCCACGCCCGTATCCAAGGGTTCTTTCGCCGCGGGTGAGCCCACTTACCTCATTTCTGCTCCCTCTGCAACTGCTAATGGTGAAGCGGTTTCACCATTGCATGGCATGGGATTCCTAATCCTGCTCTTTCCAGCAGTTGCCGAGGAGCATAGCTCGGCTAAATCGGCCATCTCCACGGTTTATACAGGGCGCAAGACCACCGAAAGGAGGAGGAAATCCACCACCATCAACGAGGTACCCTCTCCTGCCGGAACAGCAAGTTGCCCCTCTCTTGGAAAAGGCACAAGGACCAGCAGGTGACTGAGTTTATCTAAGCCTAGTACAGTTTCACTTGCATTTGATAACTTTGGTTCGGCCCCTGCATCACTAGCACCCGCATTTTTGTGCAATTGCTTGTGAGATCTAGGTACTGTGAGCTTCTAGTTCGTGGGAGTGCCATTTCGTCAATCGATGCATGTAGTTTGTCTGGAAACCAGATGAAGTACAATGAAGTTGGAAGTAATGCAGGTTGCTAACTATCTCTGAGAGAACAAATTGCCATCGGAAAGGCTGGAATGAGAACATACCAACCTATCATAACGATCACAGTCCGTCAGGTTTAACACGGTGCTATTATATATATGTCATCAAATGTGCTTTTTGCATAGCTTGGAGCATATATAATCTCAATTAACCTTTATGCGAATTATTCAGTTCAGAAGATAATATAAGTAAACTATTCGAAACTAAGACTGATCTAAAATCTTCCCAATTTTGATTATTTTCAGCTGACGGCGTCAATTTGATAGTCTTTACACTTGCATTCTTGTTGTAAAGTGCCATATAAATTACGAGAACCACTGAAAAGTCTTTCAGATTTTGAAGAGGATAAAGTTACCTAACTACATACTGTGTCACAAGTACAGGGATAACTGGATGCATAAATGTTCCCACCCAGACATCTGCAAATTTTCTAAAGCAAATTCTGGAATTTATAGTTCTGTAGTTTAGTTATTTCATTCATAGCTAATGGTTGCAGTCTAAGCGCATGTTATTATCTGGAATACTGAATTGCACTTTCCATTCAATCATTTAACCAGGAAAACCTCAGAGGCTCAGGATACTCAGCCTATTTCATCCTCAGTTCCTTGTCATCAAGCTAAAAAGGTAAGCATCACACAATCTGAGCGCATTTCTGAAGAAAACTACTACGTCCTGTACTATTAAGTCTCAGATCATTGTCTCTCGTTGAATGATATACGTGATGCAATTGTTTGTAATGCTTACTATTTCGTAACTCGTGGTTTTGCCCAAACTTTGTCATTAATTAATATGTAATCAGTAAAGCTGTAATAAGGCCCGTGTTGAATTTTTCTCTTGCATGCTCCTTTTCATGTATGTATCTATTACGCAATGTTTATTGATACTGCATATCAAGATATGATCGTATATTCATATGAATATTTGAACACTGCTTTAGTATGATGTAGACTGTAGTGCTGCTACCATAATCGCAAGTATAACATGCACTTAAAAAGGCAGTTTATGGATCATCTAGCTTAGGTCCATATGTAGGATCGATTATTCATGTCTCTCTTCAGAATGTAAAGGCCATATCCCATAGGTAGTAGTACATGGACGAGGGCTATGAAAACAGCAGTGCCAATGCCGGGGTCTGTATACATACACAGCTTTCACAGAGACAGCTCTAGAAGCAAAACAGTGGAAAATGTTGGAACAGTGGCATGATGTTTCACCTTTCGCTTGCAATTTTGAACAGATGCGGCGCACGAGGAAGGATAATTTATCTTCAGGTAAACCCAAATTGCCAGAAGATTTTGTCAAGAAGCAGAGGGCATACTTTGACGAGATCGACGCCTTTGAACTGCCCGAGGAGGCGGCCTCAGAAACTGACCTGGAGTGAGAACTCAAGATAATCAGCCCGTCTTGTATGATATTACTAGAACGTGTGACCTTTTCTGTACGAAAGTAGATATACTCGCATTACTTGTACAACAATGTAACTGCGAGTTATGAGCGTCAACCAAAAGCTCTTGTAACATAAGCCGTGTACCATAGTGATCACTAGTCGAAGCCCCAGTGATGTTCGTTTTCACCTGCTTGTAGTTGTACTAGAGCAGACGCTGAGATCTCAAGATGAGACCAATAATGCTTTTGACTGCTTGACCTCAAAAAAAATGGCTATGATCTTTAGCTTGTTTGGAAGCAGCTACTCGTAAGTCTTAACTATTATTTGTCTTATGTTGTTTGGAAGCAGCTACTATGATCAACGTTTGGTTTTTATTGGAGGTTTGTTCTTATGTTGTTAATGTTCTCCTGCGCATGTATCATACACGAAAAAGTGTCAGCTGAGTCATACTAGATGGAGCTTGCTATTTTTAACAAAAAAAAGTCACAACATGTTGCTCTTGCGGCATGCGCTATGGAGAGTGGGCCGATGACTGATGGAATCAAACAAAACAAAACAAAACGTTTCTTTCTAATACTCCAACTTAACAGTGATGCTGCAACTTGGCGCTGAAGAAGATTGTTGTTAATTTACGAGAAGAAGTGCCCCGTCTACCAGACATTTCTTGCTTGGTCCGCACGATTCACCAACTGCCCCCATTTTGTCCACTAACCGGACAGGCGGCACGATTTGCTACACGATTATTGGCACCGAAGATTCCGTCTTGAAAAGAGCCGCCATTATCTCGAATTTGCTCCCGTTTTCTGCTTGGACCGACTGATCACTGGCTCCACCCCTACCAACTGCATGCTCCCACTCTGTTACCCGTAACGTGTGGGAGCATGTCTGCATATGGCTACAATCATCCGAACGACCATTTGATTTCACCCATCCATATGGTCTTAGCAGAAACGCTCTAACAGGTCCAACTTGAAATTGGAAGAGTGCGTGATCCAAGTTCTAGAATGCGATGCAATGCTGGATCGAGCTTAATTGCCGGTCGCCATTGATCGCCACTGCCTCTGGCTGGCATGCTCCGTCAGAGGATATATGAGGTGAAAACCACCTAAAAGTTGAAAACCTGTGAAACCATGTCTTTGATCCAAAACAATACCAGATGTAGGGGAGAGGATGTTCTATGACCATGCAAAATTTTAGAATCAAATTCAGTCTCATCTGCAAGATATGAAAAAGACAATTTCTGCGTAAACAGTAACCCCCACATCTTTTTTTATATAGAATTTTTGATAACTTTAAAGACATAGTTTTCACCCGTTTCCAACTTTTAGATGGTTTTCACCGGATACGCTCTCTGCACGATCATACGTGTAAACATGAATGACACGCACGAGCACAATCGCCTTCGCAGTGCATGGCTTGACCTCTTTCTTGTTCACTAGCTAGTCTTTGGATGCGGCTTATGATACATACCACCATTTTCTGATCTAGATTCTTTCCTTTCCTTTTTGGGCTGTTTTCTGCTTACTTTGATAGCCCATGACAGGAACATAGTAAAAAAAGATCATCTTAAAGCTGGGGAAAAGAAAGAAAAAGAACAGATGAGGTGAACTGTTAGTTTTATGTTGCATAACCTTTTACTTCCAGAAGACCATCCTCCAAACTAACAGAGGTAGCAGGAACTGTTGGAAATATGAGCAATATTTTAATTCCAGATTTTATTATGAGGCAAAGATCACAGATAACTAGAGATGCATAAAGCAATACTAACAGCAGGCAACACATTGTTCTTCTAATAGGATTATTGTTTGGTCGCACAAACAATTTATAATCAGGCTTGATGAAGAACAGGAAGCAGTAGATGAAGCAGTGAATCAAGCGGTCGCGTAGATGCTTTACCCAGAAACCTTATTGTCGTCCCGTGCAGGTGAACTCTGCGACAATGGTTCGAAGATACCCGCTCACTCTCCTTCCCGGTGCACACCGAGGAGAGGAGACGGCTTGGTTTAGCAACACAGCACACCGGCACAGTTGAAAAGAGAGGAAAAAGAAGAATGGAAGAAAACTCAATTGTTTTTAGGCATCTCCAGATCCTTTTAAGGACAGGATAATTACTCTCTAGTAACTGTCTAATAAAGTTCATATTAAACCATTGGTAACTATTAATTCAAAACCCATTAATGGTAATTAAGCAGTGTTCCCTACTACTGTATTCCGACCAGGTCTTCCGACCCGACCAGTGTGATTTGAGAGAGAGAGAAATACACGATTAGCAAAAAAAAAAGATGAACTCGGTTCATGGTGTGATTGCGCTACGTTCAAGTTCACAACCGCGCATCACAAGTCATGCCATGCGAAAAAACACAAATATGTGCACGCGTACATGTGTGTGTGACATTAACTATAGTTCTTCCCGTGTCACCCCATACCATGTGTCACATGTTTCAAGGGGTCGCAACAACTCCACCTTATGAATTGCTCTCCCACCACTTGGCTATGTAATATGGAACTAAATCATGCATGCTTTAGAATTTTAGAAATGAATAGGCCTTAACACTCGTGGGCCCAATTCTAACAGGAAACTTAAGACCAAACAAAAACAGTGAAAGATTTGACAATGCTAGCTGTATGCAATCGTCGACCTGATAGACTTAGCTTATCTTACTCAAATATTATAGTTTGGTTATGATATTTTAGGGCCTGTTTGGAATAGAGGAGTTGAAAACAGAGGAATGGGAAAAAACATAGAATAGGGTGGAGTATAAAGTGAAAAACAATAGGATTCCAAAACATAGGAATGGAGAAAATGGGCTGCTTGGATCAAAGGAAAAATTTAAATGTACACAATTTCCAATAGAACAAAAATAGTCATTACATGGTGTGACCGTTGCATGCTTGTGTAGTAGCCGTTACTTCCCTCCTCTATCTGTTACTATATAAGCATATGCTACATGCAGGCAGCAACGATGCAAAATTGCAAACCACATGTTCATTCTTTTTTCTGCTTCCAAGTTTGCAGCCCAATTATTCATTACAGCAGCCCACTTGTTAGTCGATAGTAATTAGTTTTCCTCTGTATGGATCCAAACTACCGTCGTCGATCACAAAATGAAGATGAGTTCATCTTTGTCGTACTCCCTACATTACAAGAAGATTGCTCATCCCAATCATCCCAAAAGAAGCCTGTACATACATCTATCCTGAATGGGGCTAGTTTTGTGGATGGAACATTGCAAGATCAATTCCAACGCAGTGGAGAAACAATTAGTCGTCACTTTAGAGCGGTGCTCAATGCGATTACACAACTCACATGCAACTATATACGCTTACCTTCTCTGCACCCACATCGCATCTTAAGACAACCTAAATTTTCTCCATACTTCCAAGTAATCATTTTGTTTCCATTTCAATCAAGGTAAATTGGAAGTAAGATAAGTTAAATTGTATGCATCTCTTTGATATTAACTACAACATTTAAATATGCAGAATTGTATTAGTGCTATTGATGGTACTCACATTCCTATGAGTATTCCACTTGGACAACAAGATCCATATAGAAATAGAAAACAAGGTCGGTCACAAAATGTGATGGTTGCATGTGACTTTGATCTAAACTTTGTACATGTACATGCTGGTTGGGAGGGGTCTGCTTCTAATGCAAGAGTTCTCCAAGATGCACTTAACCATGGATTCAGTGTCCCTCTTGGTAAATTCTATTTTGTAGATGCAGGTTATGCAAATACACCAGAATTTCTTGCTCCACTGAGGAACTAGATGTCATTTACAAGAACAAGGAAGCGCTCAAGAAAACCACAAGGCTACAAAGAATTATTCAACCTTCAACATGCTCAACTTTGAAATCATATAGAGAGAACAATTGGTATATTAAAAATGAGGTTTCCCATTCTAAAAGCTGCTTCATTATACGATATTGAGACACACGTTGATTTCTTCGTAGCTTGTTGTGTAACTCACAATTTCATATGCATACACAATGGAGATATGTCACTGGTCCATGATGCTATCACCGATATCAATCAAAATAATATGGAGTCTGTACCAGATGGAGATGACCAATACAATAACGATGTGCCAGCATTTAATAGCTTACGACAAGCTGAAAATGAAATGCGAGATGAAATGGCAAAGAAAATGTGGGCAAATTACATTGCGAGACGAACGGGTCAATAATAATGATGTACACCAGTGGGTTCACTTGGTCGTGTTCTACCTGGAGCACACCATCTCGTCGTCGAAGGATCACTATAGCACTGTAGCACCATCAAAGCCCTCGTCGCCGCTTTTCTTCACTGTTGCCGCCGTGTTCTAGTCACCACCGACGACCTTTGGGACTCATGCGCCACCCATTAGCATAGTCAGAACCTCAGGAACCCAACACACATGTCCAAGACCCCGTCGGAGCACCTCACCACCGTATAGCCATCAGGCTGAACCACCGCCTTTGCCCTCGTCGCCGTTGAACCCTTTGCTGACCATCGCCGTCGCATTGGAGCCGCTAGATCAGTTCGCCGGAGCACAAGCATACCGGCGATTACCTTCATTTGCTACCGATCACCACTGTTCGCCGTCACCACCATCAAGCCATGTTAGCCATCGATTTCAGTCGACGTGGCAGCCTAGGTGCCAGCCCCGACACTACTACTGCTAGGCGACTTGTACACTTATCGCTCAATCGTTAGCGGTGGAGTGACAGAGAATTATTTCTGTAAAATAAAAAAACAGATGCATATTACCTGTAAAGTACACCAGCAACTTCCCCTTCCCTTTCGGGGGGAAAAGGAAACCTGCTTTCCTGTGTCCCAAACTCACACAAATCAAAACTTTACAGAGGAACACTAGAATTCAAAATTCCTATGAAAAATCTTTGATTAGGTGGGTGTGGTAAGATATGCAGTCAAAGTCAGCTCAATTAAATTATATATACAACCTCTTCCTCATGCCTATATCATGCTGCAGCTTGTCAGCAAACTAATGTAAAATATTTTACAGTTGCGTCTAACTCCGGCTGGGTGATGATGTGATGTTCATACATTAATTAGTAGGAGGGGATGTGCCGTGTGCGTACATCCAGTACGGTAAATTTTTGCATGTTAATTCTTTCACCTCAAAAAAGAAATATTTTCATGTACATTGAACACCTAATGTTAGGAGCCTAATCTTTTCAGATGTACTAGTGATCGATCTCTCTCGACTAAGCAGGTAGAATGACTGGACGTTACACTACTCTGAGCCTTAGGGTCTCCACCATTCTCATCTTAATAATAAGGTTTGTCTGATGATGTGTTACCATGCATCTTTGGTTGGTCTTATTTCTATCTCGGTTCTTGCTTTTTGTTGTTAAGTTTTTTATGCCGTAATCGTCACCCCAAGAATATGACTCCGTCGATCAAGAGTTCAACACTCCATCTCCACGGACCAAACAAGTGTTTAACAGTATCATCTTCTTGATCGGCTGATTGGTCTCGGAGGCGGGGCTAGGGGTTTTTTTTTTTGCTAGCCTTTACATGACAATTTGTTTGTCATTGTTGGCTTTTGGCCGTCCCTTTTTTGTTTTAAGCTTTTAGCTGATGGTGGTGTAATGACTGTATACATCCCTAGTTGATGCAGAGACCAAAGTTGTACTTTCATTATCTAAAAAAATAAGCCACCGTATGTTGCTTTATCTACGATGAGAAATTAAATTTACCTTTAGAGACATATTACACCGATCGATCCGTCATAAATCATATAGTGCATGACAAGTGAAATACCAACATGATGATTTATATTTTGGGTTTCACTACCAGAAACCGTTTATTTCCTGAGTGCCTATATATTTCTTGAGTGTCAGTACAGAAACACTCGGGACAGTCCTGAGTGTTTCATAGGGCACTCGGAACGGAAAGTCAGCGCTCGGTAGAAATAATTTTACCGAGTGTTTTATAGTACACTTGGAAAATAAAGACGGGAGACAACAGTCGTGCCCTTCAAAACGGGATATCAACGTGGTCTGAATGGGTTAATAGAGTCCCGAGTGCATATGTTTTGTATACACTCGGGAGCATAGTCAGTAGCCACGCCTTTTTTTCCCCTGTCGTGCTCTTTTTTTCCCTGGCCGCGCTCTTTTTTTCGCTTTGCGTCAGTCCACTTGATTTATTTCTAATCCCCCTCTGCTACTCCCTCTTGACCGCGCCACTCCCTCTAGCACCGCGCCTCCCTGGTTCCTTCCCGGCTCGGCCGCTTTCCCATGCCTACTTGACGCCACCCCACCGGCTCTCCCTCTCTCTCTGGCTCGGCCCTTGTTGCAGACGTTCCCGCTCCCTCGGCCCTCTATGGCGCCGCCGCTCAGCCCCCACGCCTCGTATGCGTCTTTCGCTTTGTCTTTGCGGCTCCTTGTCTTGGCTCGGTCCCGACCTTGCGCCGCGCTCGGACCAGAGAATATCTCTCTCGAGTGGAGTACTCTCTCCGTTCTATTTTACCTTTCACGGTCTCCAAATAATGACTTTGGTCGTACCTTTTTATAACTTTATATTAAAATATGCAATTAACATTGTAATACTATGAAAGTATTTTTAACAACAAATATTATGATATGGTTTCCATATAGTCTATATAATTTCTCTGTTTCACAATATTAGTCCGGTGTGCATACCGGGGAGGCACATTATTTAAGTAATATTTAATAGAATTAGATCATGACTGTCCCTATTAGATATAATAGTATTTAGTATTATATCTATCCAACAGGAGCAAGTATCAAATTCTTTTAAATATTACTCAAATTCTGTGCCTCTGATATTGCGAAACGGATTTGGTAGTTTTAAACATCAGGGGGCGGTCCCTCTTAAGTTAATGGGTGTTCACCTGAACACCTATTAATTTTTGCGAAAAAATCTACAATATAGTATGCGTATTGCATATATAATAAAATATATTTTTAATTGGTCCAATCAGATCACAACTTCCTCTAAGCTCATCAAACCGCATCTCCCTCCGGTGCCCCACAACCTCAAACTGGCCCATGTGATAGCCGAACCATGGTCACAAGCCCTTCGGCCTTTGCCCTTTGGGCATTGGATCATCCGGCCGAGCCACAACAAGACCATTCCCCCTCATCTCTCTTTCTCTTTCTAACCCTAACAATCAACATACAACAACCAACTCTCACATCTCTCCCTCTTTCTCGATAGCACGACCACGACGATGCAAATACAGTAGCAAATCAGAGGTCGGAGGAGCAAGGTCGGCCGCCAGTCGCCGGATAGTCCATTACCATTGGGTCGCCGAGCGGCGGAGCGGGACGGGGCGACCGTCGAGTGAGGAGGGCCACCGGGGAGCCCTACGGGCCAGCAGCTAGTGGCGATGACCCGGTGGCTTCTAACAAAAAGGCTTACCCAAATTCTCAACAATGCAGATGTGGATTCAATCCGAATTACTAGATCCTCAATTTCCAAACCAGCAAAGAACAAACCCAAATGCCCAAATCAGGATGTTTGTGTTAGTTTGAATTGTGATTGATAAATCTTATCTTTTTTTTTTGTGAAATGTAGATCTCAGAGCTTCAAAAAAATGAAAAAGAGGTTTGTCGATTTGAAAGGCATGAATGAAAATCGAGTTAAATTGTATTTTTTCTTAATTATTTTGTAATTTTGCTAAATTACTTGAGATGCTGTCATTAGTACGAATAATTTGTACTTTGATTATTATGCACATTTATATTTTACATTGAACAATATTTTTTATAACTTCGAACGTTCATTCTAAAAATCCGCCACTGTTTATATTGTTGGTGGTCAAGGTTTAACCGCGCGGCGCGGATTCTAAGACGTCAATTAAAAAACAAACGGAGGGGTACGTACAATTTAACAGCTGGATGCATCTTGTATGCCTCGAAAAGTCCTCACTAATTAGGATGTAGGAGTACCTGTAAATATAATCTGGTCTGATCACACTCTAGAGCAATTGACTTATTCTGCATGCTAGGATTGACCGGTGCTAAGTGTTTCTTGTCCCAATCGTCGGTGCTCCTTGGTTCAGTCAGACGGAAAAAGTCGTTGTGATTCGGTACGATTCAATTGCCCTAACTAATTTAGCACTCTAGTCAGCTACTATCTCTATCGTTTCAGGCATGGACATGTTCTCCGATACCAGTGCTGCGTGTCTGCACTCCACTACTTGTAGTGCATGTCGCTGTTAATTGGAGTAGTAACTACCCCATCCTACCTCGGCCGGCCGGTCGGCGTCCATCCGTTGAAGCCGCTACGGGAGACAGACAGACATCGAATTGTCTGGTTCAATCCCAACTCATACATAACTAGAAAACCTTGTCTTCAACCTCTAGCTCATAGACTATCTTCTTCCATGAAGAACAGCCGGGGCTTTTCCTCCTATGCCCCAAAATTTCGGAAGAGGTAGTAGTGAGGAGTACCGGGGGTATCTTCGTCCTGGCTCCGAGCCGTTTTGCTACTCCAGATGTAGTTACTCGTCTTGTATCTACTATCCACCTACCTTGGGATACCAATTACTTGATGGGGTTATTGGGTCGGATACCACCGCTAACCGTTCCTAGCACTACTACACAAAAGTTCATCACAGACGGTTCGGAACCGTCATCACAGACGGTTTTTAAACCGTCTGAATTTGTATATCTGTGATAACAGGCGGTTATCACAGACGGTTTTTTAGCCGTTTGTGATAAGGCACAACACAGACAATTTTTAGTTGAAACCGCCTATGAAGGGCTACTATCACAAACAGTTCCCATCAAGAACCGTCTGTGATATGTAAGATATCACAGATGGTTCTATTTACTAACCATCTGTGATATCTGACATATCACAGACGGTTTATATCTTACGTATAACAGACGGTTCTTAGTGGAAACCGTCTGTGATAGTTCGTCATACCAAACTAATTTTTTTTTCTGATTTTTGGCTAGCCTCATAAATTGCTAGACATGCCCTCTGAAAACAAGCAAGCAGAAAACAGATAGATCACATATGAATCAATTGTTGATAACTCAAAGTGATAATTTACAACTCAAAATCAATTACAAAAGAATATGTTAAGTATTGTCAGTTACAATTGAATTACAACTACTCAAAGTGAATTACAATTTAATCAATTGTTTGAAGGTTGTTCAGCGGTGTCGACGGAGTGAGACTCTCCGTCGGCGTTAACGATCTCCGTCTTGATGAAGCTGCAGAGCGTCCCTCGAACCTCTGAGATCTCGCTCATAACGAGTGCATCTAAATCTATGTTCAAGCCCTGTCGCTATCAGAAGTAAAGTAGTAAGCATATATATTTAAATTTATAATTAGAAAATAATTATTGCGAGATTGACAAAACTCGGGATCCTTCATCTTAGCACTCATGATTTGCTGCATATGATGGCAAACGTAGAATACACATAGGTGATCTTGTTTTTGCTGGCGGCATTGCAAAAATAGAATTACATATATATGTATAGTAAGTTCGTGAGACATTATTACGACATGTGATATAGGATTACTGTGTTGTAGCTCGTACCGAAAATCGCTTTCTATGTTGCAGTGTGTCGCTCGATCCCTTGTATGGTCCTCCCTCCGCAACATAGGCGCTGAACGACCTACATGATTCCAAAAAGTTATCATCGGCCATTTCAAACGAAGGAAGACTACAATAGAGTTATGTATGGAGGAAATGAGCATACATGTCGAGTATTCCTTCCACAAGGGCGAAGTCGTGGGTTTTGTTGAGTAGGGAATCAAGGTATATTACCATGTTCCTCTTTGGTACAATGATTAAAAGGATCCAGTGGTACCTACTCATGTTGTCGTAGTAGAAGGGTACCTTAGTCTTGGGAGCTTTGTGTTTGAGAGTTTCGGTCGCTTCGACCGCTTTGGCTTTCTTTGCAACAGCCATATCCGCAACAAATTTCTCAAAAGGCCTAGTCGAAGCAGCAGAACTTGAGCTTGCACCTCCCTTATCAGCGACCCTCACAAGTTGACGCTTTTTAGCCGAAGGAGCTTTGGCTTGCTCTACCTCCGTGCCAATGACCATTAGTCCAACCTCTTGGTCGTCCTGACGGTTTTCCATGCCTATTTTCTGCAAGAATCAGAAAAAGAAATATTACTAAGTGGTCGCTTTCTGCGACCATCCCCTAGTCGTAAGTCCTTCTACGACCAGTACCTAGTCGTAAGTTTTTATACGACAATCCTCTGGTCGTAAGTCCTTCTATTACCAGTATCTAGTCGTAAGTTTTTCTATGATAATCCCCTGGTCGTAAGTCCTTCTACGACCAGTACTTAGTCGTAAGTTTTTTTTTTACGACAATCCCTTGGTCATAAGTTCTTCTATGACCAGTACCTAGTCGTAAGTATTTCTACAATAATCACCTGGTAGTAAGTATTTCTACGACTATGAGATTCTAAAAATAAAATCAGTCTTTGATTACTTTTAGGCGTTCCATCTTATCTTCCGCGGACAAGACCACCAGGATTTGAGGAACCACCACACCAGGTGGCGGAACCTTCTCGCAAACGAGTTTGACTCGGGCGTCAATCTCTGTTTGAGGGAGATCTGCGCAAGCAAATAGAACACTCAGTTGTTAGGCTTGAGATTAATCAAAAGAAACCTAAGTTGAAAGGTTATTTACTTTTCTCATAATCTCTGGTCGAATCATTAGCCCCTGAGTACATTCACATGAGATGTGCTCATTTCTTCAAAGGGCTAATGCAGCGCGTGATGAAATCCTTCACCACGTGCCATCTAGTGAGCCCCTCTTCCTTCAAGTCTTTGATGGCTTGAATGTAGGGGGCGATCCGGCCAAGATCCTTGGGAGTCGAATCCCATGAAAAAATCTTGTCGGCGGCGTTTCTAACAAAAGTAAGGCTGTCTTCATAGGTTGTCTCCTATTAGAACCACTTCTTCTTCCACCCTGGCCATAACGACCGGGCGAACATCTAAATGTACTCCTTTGACTTCCCGTAGCGAAGCTTCAGACCACGGCTATCGGTGACTCCCGCTATTCTGGTCATCCCGTATAAATATTGGAGTAGCTCCAAGTCGGCCGGAATTCCTAGGTAGGCCTCACACAAGTATACGAACACACTCAACATCGTGATGGAATTGGGAACGAGGTTCACCAATTCACCCACAAAGTGCTTGAGTACGAGTGTGAGAAAAGGGTGAGCAGGAGGCCACACTCATAGTACGCTTGGAAGACGGGAATTTGGCCAATCTCCCCTGATGGCCAATGTTGTCTTGAAGCTTCAAACCAGTTCACGAACTCTTTCTTCAGGATTTTCTCGGCGGCGACCAAAGCCTTCATCTTGGTCGCATCCATATCCGATTCAGCCCACTAGGAAGCAGTTCCATCCACCTTTCTCGACAGAGGGAGATTTGGATTTGGAAAGGTCTCTAGAGGGCGTACGATTTGGTTGGCGATGGAGAATGCAAGAGCTCGATGAACAGTTGGAGTGATTGGAGAAAAAGTAAAAACCCTAGAATCACACCCACAGTAAGTTTTTATAACCATACACTTGAGTTAAAAACGTGGCAACCCAACAGTTACCACCTCTTCGAGAACCGCTCCAATAGACAGGTCTATGAGAGTCGATTGAGATTCTTTAATTTGTCTGTTTGAGAAAACTGAGTCTGTCTTTACACCTCAAGAGAAATTACCTTATTGACCAAGTCTATTTCTGGTTAAATAAAATACTGGTCGAAAAGCTTTTCCTTCGACCACTGTTCTACGACCACCTTCTCATCGTAAGATTATCTACGGCTCCTTTTTCAAGTAAGTTACTTTCACTTGAAGCTGGGGGCTAGATAATGAGGATCTAATAATCCTCATTTAATTATTTATCTGTAATTTTTATTATGGATAATAATACTACCTATGGTTCTTAGTATACCTCTTAATGTTCATAAGTGAGAAGCTGGAGTCGTAAGTCCTTTTACGACTACCTCATGGCCGTAAGTTCTTCTACGACCGCCTCCATAGTCGTAAGTCCTTCTACGACTACCTCATGACCTTAAGTTCTTCTACGATCACCTCTATAGTCGTAAGTCCTTCTACGACTATCTCATGACCGTAAGCTTTTCTATGGCCACTATGTGATCGTAAGTCCTTCTACGATCAAGTCAACTACGACTACTCTATAATCGATGGAGCTTACAGACGAGTAGGCCCATTGATTAAGGAATCTAAGTAGTTAGTATACGTTGTTATTCTTTGGAATAACTGCACGCAATACTCCTCTGTCTCTGACGATAACTATCAAGCGACGTGGAGGGGTTACTACTCTAACAGTAACTGCCATCAACGTGCTCATTATATGAAATAATGAGGCGCCTTTTAGCTTGGAGAAACGGCCACCTCTTCGCACACTATATAAAGGCTACAGTCAGTTGACAGAGAGGCGGAAGGAGGAAGAACACAAGACATTAGACTTTGGTCTTTCTCTTGATCTGTAACCAGCATACTCAATATAGCCACACAGGAGTAGGCTTATTATTCTCTCCGGAGAAGGCCTGAACTTGTATAAAATCTCTGTGTCGTTCTTTCTGCATGATCAATCTTGGAGACCCCCCCTGAATCAAACAATCATACGTAAGATCGGTTCTAAAACACCGACAATTAGGCCAAAGCCTCTTCGTATTAATATTATAGACAGGTGCATTATCAAGATTTAAAATAAACAACCCATTCAAAACATGAGCATAGCCATAAAATATTTCATTCAAAAATATAGAACAACCATTGTCCTCAATAATGAACTTATAACCCTCTGCCATCAAACATGAGGCAGCGATAATGTTTTTACTCATGGCTGGAATGTAATAACAATTATTTAATTCCATAAAAAATCCTGAGGGCAAAAGTAATGGCAAAGTCCCGACAGCTAATGTAGTAACCCTTGCTTTATTCCCGACACGAAGATCCATCTCGTCTTTTGCAACTCTCCTACTCCATATTAGACTCTGCATCAAATTACAAATATGAGCAACCGGTTCGGTATCAAATACCCAAGAGTTAATGGAAGAATCAGCAAGAAAAATATCTATAACATTAATACTTGAAATGATTGTCTTTTATGACCTACTTTTATGTATTCCACATGGCGTAAGAGAGGACTTAAATCCAGCGGGTTTCTATCTAAAGGAAACGAAACCTTAGTGAGGCGGGACTACGGTGGGATGGTGCATTGTAAAAGCCTTGTGATAATCTCTTAGTCACACACCTTCAGAAGTGTGTGAGCGGACAATACGAGTGATTATCTCTTGTGGGTAAAGTTATACAACCTCTGCAGAGTATAAAACTATCCAGAATAGCCATGTCCACGGTCATAGACATGCTTAGCAAAGCCAAAGCAAAGTTAGATTTTGGTTTTTATTTTCAAAAGACTTTATCAAATGATTTTGGATAGTTTATCCAAATGGGAAATTGGATGGGTAGCCATGTGATAGGAGGGTATCCTTCACCACCCTTGTGTGAATATTATCTGACTATAAAACTTGAGAATTTAGAAATTAATTTTAGTTATAGAATATGTACTTTGGAACTTGATACAAGTATTTAAAGAAAACATTGTTTTATGCAAATTCACCCTATATGCCTTCCTTTGATATATCCCTGCATGTATTATAATTCTGTTATTGGGTGTAACTTGCGGGGCACGGTTGTTTGTGCTAACTTTTGCTTAATAAAATATTGTTCAGAGGAGAAGAACCTTGCATCTGCTGAAGATCTCGACGACTAGGTCGCTACCCCAGTCGATTGCCTGTGGCAGATTAGCTAGGCTCTACTGTTGTTCTTTTGTCTTTCGCTGTGTTTTTATTTGTTGTTTTGTAAGCTTTTCTGGTAATTAAACTCTGTTATTTATTAATAAAGCTTTGCGATTATGGATGTTATCATATTTGTTTGTTGTGTAAGTGTAACGTCCCGTTTCCTTTAAAGTTTCTTGCCTGGTTTTCAAATAAAAGTAACTATTTGGCTTTATTGAGAATCCAAAGCTTAACCTGACGTTTTGAAATCTGGAGAGTTCAATTGGAATTAATTAAGCCTTAATTAAGTTCTTTGTTGGTGTTCCTTGCTGTTTGAGCCTCTCTGTGTGTCCCTGGGTTTGTCTCTTCTCTCTTAACTTCCTTTGTTGGGTTGAACCTCTTTGAGATCCGGACCTCTCTCTTATCTCCCTCTGCTCGAACCTCTCCTTGCTTGGGGTTTTCTGTCAAGGACGGCTACGGGTTTGTGTTTCAAAACCTCTTGGTCCCTCCAAGCCACGCTTGGTTTTGCTTCTTTTGGACCTCCCCGTGGACCTCTCCACGCTCCCTTGGAACCCCTGAGTTCTCTTGGGCGCTCTAGAGCCTCTCTGGACCTCCCAGCGCCCCTTTTGGGACCCTCCTAGACCTCCTCGTGGCTATTTGGACCTCCTTGTGTCCAAATAGACCTCCTCTGTCCTCGGACTTTTCAGTGTCCTTGGACCTTCTTCACGCCCTTAAGACCTCCCTTGTTGAGATCTAGCCAGACCTCCCCTTGTTGAGATCTAGCCGCTCGAGACCTCCCTTGTTGAGATCTAGCCGCTGCAGACCTCCCTTGTTGAGATCTAGCCGCTCGGACCTCCCCTTGTTGAGATCTAACCGCCGAGACCTCCCTTGTTGAGATCTAGCCGCTCGGACCTCCCCTTGTTAGGATCTCGCCATTAGGACCTCCTCTCGGAGATCTTAGCCGTCTGAGTCCTCCCTTAGTTGGATCCAAAGGTTCCGACCTCCTTAGGTCCAAGACCTCCTTAGCGCTTGGACCCATCTTTGACTCTCGTGGTCAGACGCTTGAGGCCTTGCCTTCTAACCTTAGGACCATCCGATGTGGTTCAGATGGCCCGATCCTAAGGGCACGTTAGTTTGGTCCGAACGTTCCTATCCTTTTTGGGCCGCCTCGATTTCAATCGAAGCGGCTCGCTTTTCTTGTGCGTTTTCCTTGTTTCAGGACCTCCTCTGGTTGTTTTGCAAAGACCACCTCCTCGGTCCTTGCGGCCTTTTGTAAGGACCACCTCCTAAATCAGATATCCCTATTGGTCGACCTCCCTCGCACCTTTGATCTGGACCGCTGAGGTCCTCCTTGAAATCTTGACCCTTAGACCTCCCTTGTGCAGTCGAGTGTCGAGACCTCCTCGTGGTGAGCTTTACGGACCTCTTGTCCGAACCTCCTCTTGAGTCCTTGGACCTCCTGCCCAGACCTCCTCTCGAGTGTCTTGGACCTCTTGCCCAGACCTCACAGTGGTCTTTGGTGGGGATGACCCTTGCGGTGGGGCCACCTCTTTGACTTGTGGTGCACCTTTTTGATCGCCCCACTTGCAGCCCTCTTCACCTTGTAATTATTGCTCTTGCCTCGAACTCATGCGCATTTAATAGGTGTCGGGTCACATTAAATGCAGATCACATCTGAGGTACTTTATTTCAATTCTTTTAGGGCAAGCCTTGCCCTAGTTGTCCCGATTGCCTACACCTCACCGAAGTTTTTCCTTGTGGTGCACACTACCAACTCCGGCTATATAAAGCTCGGGCGGGCCACCTTTGTAACTCTGTTGCTCATTTCTTCCTTCCTCGCCTCATCTGCTCGCTTCTTCCTTGTGCAAGACCTTTCCCAGAGTTCTTTGAGGTGTGTTAAGCCTCTTGATTTCCTTTTTGGCCGAGTTGGTTTGAGTTCCTTTTGGTTCTTTTGAAGTTCTCTCGGCTTAGTGTGGTTTTGCTTATTTGGTTTTCTTGCTAACGATAGATCACGAGTTCGAGGAGATCTTGGACCCGACTCTTCTTTGCAGAAGGCTCTCCACCGCTTGACCAAGGCAAGCCACAGACACTTCTTTTGATCATCTTGAACCAAGTTTCAGTAAATGTATTTCGGTTTTACTTTATCATGCATGGCTATGTTTATATGAAAATGGTTTGGGCTGTAGTTACTTGCCTACTTGCTGTTATGCCTCCTTCATACCTTGTCTCCATCATGTTGTCATGTTTACCTTGTGAGCCTTAGGGTGGATATTTAGTTGGTGTTCTTTGTTATTTGCCAACATGGGGGACCGTAGGTCTTTATAGCCTTGCTTAGAATACGTGGTTCGAGCGTATCATGCTTCATCTCTAATAATCTTGACTAATAAATATGAAATGTGTGGCTGGTGCCATTGTTGAGCAGCTATGGCAGGACGCCTAAGCTGTGTTGACTGTGGTGTGAGATCACTTGGTTAAAAACTGTTGTGCCAAGACTGGGTGGTCTTTTGGCATGGGTTAATACAAATTGTTTTGCTGAGGCAAGAAGGCAGGGAGTGAGTAGTGGGTGCTTTGCACACTTGGTTGTGGAAGTCTTGCCTTGGCACAACTAAGGACTTCACTTTGTGTCTGTTGAACTGGGCCAAACAGTGCAACCACAAGATCATTTTATGGGAATGGTCTGGGCTGAATAATTAGCAATGGGTTGGCTTGGGGCTGTTGTGGTTGAGCGTGTGATTCGTTGGCGCAAGAGGGGGCACCCCATAGCCTTGCGGACTTCTAGACCATAGGAGGGGATTGCGAAACCTTAGCGGGCAGCCCGAGTCAGTTCAAAGCTTTGTAAAGGCCTTGCCGCGCTCTCTAGACTGCTCACCTTAGGAAGTGAGCAAGGGTGACCGGAACCCATCCCGCTAGAGAGATCGTGGATTGTGGGTAAAGTTGTACACCTCTGCAGAGTGTAAAGATCTATTCGAATAGACAAGTCCTTGGTCATGGACATGCTCAGTGAAATGGTGCAAGGGGTAGTTGTTTCAAAAGCTTGTGCCACTAGACACTTCCGCGAGATGCCTTGGCTTTGCCTCGAAGAGACCTTGGCCGGCTCCAGAGGGGTCAAGGTTGGCTCGGGTAGTGGTCCAGGGGTTGGTTTGGACCTCTGGAGTGGGTGCTCTGGAGTGAGTTTTGGGTAAGGACCTGGTCACGGGTGTGACCGGAACTCCTTCATTTTGGTTGTGGCTGTGAGTTGGTGCTCACCCCACCTTTTTAAACATCAAAAGTATTATGTAGTATGGTTTTACCTTGCTGCTTTTCAATCTATTACTATTTTTTTATTGTTCAAATTTGGCTTTGCGCAAACTAACCATACAGCTCTCCATTGGTAAGTCCTTGCATGAATATTATTGCATCTTTGCTCTCTGTGACTTGCTAAGTACATTCCAAGTACTCATGGCTTAAGCCCTGTGTCAAAGCAGATTATGAGGATGATCAAGTGCAGGGCAGTGCAGACCTCTTCGAGGAGGAGTTCTTCGATGACTAAGCCGCTTAGGACGTCCTCCACCCGAAGCGACTGTGGTGCTTGTTGGATGGCTTTGCGTGTTCTCGTGTTTGAGCCCTAGAAGCTCCTTGTTGCCGATTGTAAGTCCTCGTTGGTGTTGTAAGCCCTCGGTGGCGCACCTCTTGTTAACAAGCTTGGCTATAAGGTCCTATTACATAAAGTTTAATTTGTCCGCTTCATCTTTGTTTGACCTCGTGGTTGTGGTATTGGCTTGTGTTCTTGTGCGGGCTAGCTCTGTTGTCCTAGGACTAGCTCAGATGCAGGCGGTGACCACCAGGAGGTCCTTCAGACTTAGCTCGAGGTCCTGCCGACCTCTCTTAGTGATGTGCCTGGAGGTGCTACTGAGGCGGGTGGCGGCCACGACCTCCGGGAGGTCTTCAAGACCTCTGGGAGGTCGGTGGCGGACCAAGACCTCCAGGAGGTCCGCAAGACCTCCTGGGAGGTCCTGGCAGACCTCCTCGGTAAAGCTCCATGCGGTGCTACCACATCTTTCTGTGGTGACTTCGCAGCGCAAAAAAAAAATGGTCTTCCCGGACCTCTTGCGGTACATCACGGGGTGGGTCGTCACAGTAAGCTAGCCACTGATCATGGGACTAGTTCAGAAATGCACAGGAAATTTGGGGTGTTAATCCCGAGTCCTTACAACGGACAGGACTTTGTCCGGGCTACGACGCCCGGATTTGTGACGTGTCGATCGCGGGTGAATCCGGATCAGGGGCGCATGGCTTTAAACGATTTCAGGCACGCAGCGCACGGATAAAGGGTGTCTAGGCTAGGGGGTGGTGGAGCACACGTGGCGGAAGGAGGCACGTCCATGCTGCCAATTTTGGCAATACGACGCGAGAAACACTAGATTTGTAAATATCGACCACAACAGTACCATTTAGGCCAAAAACTCTCGGAGTATGTCATGTCTGCATGGGAGTATATGTATGGTTAAAGGAGTATGTAGGTGTATGGAAGTATATTTACAATCAAATGGGTATAAAAAAGATATACATGATGGATATGTTTTAACGCTGTAAAAACAATTACTACACCGAAAAATTCGGATTTACTATACCTAAGCCAACCAATTACTGCATCGTCTGAGCATGGCGCAACCAACTGTAAAACTGCGCGCGCCCCTCAATCAACCACCTACCCCCTCTTCTGACTCCCTCCCCCCCTTTTACTACAGCACTACAAGAGATTTATTGTGATCTCATTGTGCCTTTTACTGCAATACTACAAGAGATTTACTGCGACCTCATTGTGCATTTTACTGCAGTACTACAAAAAAGTGATTTACTGTGATCTCATTGTGCCTTTTACTGCAACACTACAAAGAGTTTTACTGCCACGCTAAGCATAGAGGGGTGGGTAGAGAGAGAAGTGTGGGTTGATTGCAAACTTTGAACACAATATCTCCTAAACTATTTATCCTATTTACAATCCTCTTGAAGCATTTTGCTGAAAAAAATGTGTTTAACAAAAAGAGATCCACAATGAATATGTTTTAACACTGTAAAGAACAATTACTGCACCGAAAATTCGGATTTACTTTACATAAGACAGTCAATTACTGCATCATCTAAAGCACAGAAAAGGTGGGTGGAGAGCGACATAGGGATTGATGGGAGGTGGGAGGTGGTGGGTGGTGGGTTTTCTTTGACCAGCCTTCGACCAAGGTGAGAAGTGAGTTTTGACCCATGGAAAATGGTGGAGCGTAGAACAACCATTCTACACTCAGCTACAGAATAGTGTATCTGTATATATGGTTGACAAGGATCTAATAATCCTCAATTAATTAATTATTTATCTGTAATGTTTATTATATATGATAATGTCTTTATACAACCTTCAAAGGTACCCCTTATCATTAATGATAGAGGAATATTACAATTACCTTGTGGTCGTATGATCTTCTACGATCACTTTATGATCGTAAGCTTTACTACGATCACCTTATAGTCGTAAGCTTTACTACGACCAAGTCAACCACGACCATCCCATGGTCGATAAAGATTACATACATGTGGACCCAATCAACTAGGAACATTATGCGCCATGTTTATTTATACACAGTAGTTAAATATGTGTCGTTATCCTCTGATATAATTGCACGTATTAATCTCTGTCTCAGCATAACTGCAAGGCAGACGTGAGAGGAATGTCCCTCTAACAATAACTGCCATTATACATGCAATTCTTCAACCGTTGAGATGCCTCCTAGCACGGGACAACTGTCACCCCCTCAGACGCTATATAAGGGATAACGTTGGTGGGCAGAAAAAAAGAAGAACAACACAACTGACAAGACGGGAGTCATTAGTCTTAGCTTTCAGTGGCTTCTTTTTTATCGTAAACACAACCAATACAAGAACACATGAGTATGGTTGCTATTCTTTCAGAAAAAAAGCCCAAACCTATCTAAAAATCCATGTGTCTCATCTGGCGTAGTCTTGATTAAGAAGCCCAGCATTCATTTCATAATATATTAAAACATCGACAATGGTGCCGTGAAATGTGTTAATTGCGCGTGATGGCCATTGATGAACCAATAGATCCACACCGAATCTCCACAAATTAGTGACATTTCATCTGCTTCAATATATAATGCCCCTGGGGAAAGGAAAAGCGCACCCATCATCAATCAATCGCTAGCTAGCTAGCTTTTCGTAAAATCATAGGAAACATATTCGCAACAAGCATGTTGTTTTCTCATGCATCGATCACTATTTGGTTCTGCTTGGTATCATCAGATAACTTTGAAAGCCTGTCCGTCCCTTTCGACGATTGTACCAGGAAAAAATTAAAGGACAATTGGACACCTCAAATGGATCATTTTGTGTTGTTCTAGACCATGTGCAAGCAAGCAAATGACCATTTTGGTCCCCAAAAGGCCAAAAGCTAGTACTCTACTTTGTTTGATACTAATTTATTGAATGAACATTACCAAGCAAGCATGCATAATATATATATATCTTAGATTAGGCTGATGATCACTTCAAAGATTAGGCGGCATTAGGAACCTTCCCCATCGATCCCTTGAGCAATTTCCTTGAATTAAAAGCAAGATTAAGAGCATGGAATGCTCAAACGAAAAGATTTACTTAAGGTTCCATGCAAGTGGGTGGTTGGGTGTGTGAGCTTTACCGGATAATAATAGCCTTATACTACACTTTGACGAAAGAATACCTAGTTGCAAATTCTTACAAGAATGATCGGCAGATAATACCGGTCCATGTAATACAAAGTTAGTGACCTACTAGGACCGTGTGGATTTACATCCTTTGTCTAATTCGTTAGTATATACTAGTACTCTTAACTTTGAAGCAAGATAAGATTTGCACATGCAGCTTGGACACTGTTGTCTGTTGACGTAGACCCCCTCCTGATAAGCAGATGACGGTAAATAACTACGGTGACTTTAGAACAAATAGAACTAGGAGAGTTGCGTATTTTTATCGTACAAACTAAACTAGCTAGCGGTAAAGAATTCGCAGATACATACTGTAGTACCGTGAAAGGAGAGTTTATGATTGAATTGAATTGTCCCTGTCAAAAATGTATATTTTGACCAAGCCCAATGCGTTCTACGATGTGGATGATGTACACCAGTAAATGCTTCCCGGAGACCCGGTCTTTCGTTTCGTTGAGAAGAAGGAAAGAAACAGAGCAAGCAGAGAAGTGATCTTGTCCCAATCACTGAAATGATGGGCAGATGAGTACGTAGCAGAAGGCTGGCTGGCTAGCTAGCTTTACTGAACTCCCCAAGGAGCAAATGAAGGAAGGAAGGACACATGCTGATCACTAGACGTAACCGTGTCGCCCGGCCCCACTGTTTGACAGGTCCAATTAGGTGTTCTCACTCGCCGAATCCCCCCATCCAAAAGAGCATGGTCTCCTAGACTACAGTGACATGTGTGGTGCATATGTCACATATGTGTCCCAGTAGTTTGCAAAGTCAGGCAACGCGGCCGGGCCGGCAAATGAGCTCCAGCAATCACGCCGGGCCGGCCGCGCCTCAGTACTGTACCAACTTCGAAATGTCAAATGAGCTAGCTAGCGAGTATGGGGTACACTTGTGCTGTGCGTAGGCACCTGCAGCTGCAGCCTGCAGATGGTGTGAAACAACGTCTGATTCTATTCCAATGTGGGCGGCCGTCACTGCAGCGGTGCGGCCGACACATAAAATACCCTCCCTGTTCAACTCAAAGTCAGACAGAGTTGGTGAAGATGATAGAATATACAAGACGTAATCTAATCATACTTATTGGTTGTTCAGTTTCACGCATGGAGTACTATAATTATAATATATACGGCTTACACGCTGCAAATTAACCCCAGTAGCAAGCATAGTCTCTGCTATAAATATTGGTGTCCCAGGCCCTACAGCTACCTCAAGGCAAGACGCACTGCAACCAGCTGCGAGCCCAAGGAATAGGAACAGCTACAGCTATAGCTATAGGATCCATCCATCCAATCCATCGATCATGGCTTGGTCGCGAGCATCATCAGCTGCAGCTGCAAGGTGCAGCAGCATTGCTCTCCTCTTCCTCCTTGCGCTCGCCAGCAGCTCGTCGGCGCAGCTGTCGCCGAGCTTCTACTCCTACTCGTGCCCCGGCGTGTTTGACGCCGTCAAGTCGGTGATGCAGTCCGCCATCGCCACGGAGAAGCGCATGGGCGCGTCCATCCTCAGGCTCTTCTTCCACGACTGCTTCGTCCAAGTACGAACTGGCTACTCCACTAACCGACTGATTAATCGATTACTTGCACTGAACTAACAATTTGTTACCGTATATTATCAACCAAACGTGTGTCTGATCACGCAGGGCTGCGACGCCTCTTTGCTGCTGGATGATACCCCGAGCCTGAGGGGCGAGAAGATGGCGACGCCCAACAACGGCTCCGTCAGAGGTTTCGAGGTGATCGACAGCATAAAGGCGGCGGTGGAGAAGGTGTGCCCCTGCGTCGTCTCCTGCGCCGACATCCTCGCCATTGCAGCAAGGGACAGCGTAGTCATCGTAAGTCTGCCTATAATACCGTACGTGCCTTGTTATACGCAGCAACGATCAACTGACATATGTAAATGGTGCAGCTTGGTGGGCCGAGCTGGGACGTGAAGTTGGGGCGGAGGGACTCGACGACGGCGAGCTTCAACGGCGCCAACAACAACATCCCACCGCCGACGTCGGGCCTCGCCAACCTCACCTCCCTCTTCGCCGCGCAGGGACTCTCCCAAAAGGACATGGTCGCCCTCTCCGGTACGTTGTCAAGTGCCTAGCGGAGCAGCATGTGTGTACGTGCTCCCATCGCATCAACTAACAAATCGACGATCATGTTCTCTAAAGTAACATATATACTAGTACTAGCAGTGTGATCAGAACAATCAAGAACAGATTCCTGATTGTGTTCTCCAAACAAACTACAAGAGCTAGCTAGTGTCTCAAAAGTTTCTACTATATTTGGATGGATTCCCTTTCGTAGCTTATGCTCAACCAAAAAACGTTTCAAGGATCGATTGAACATACATTAATTTCAAGTAAAGGACATGTGCTAGCTGTAATCGATCATAACAGAACGAACAAAGCTAGAATCAATTCCTCCCTCTACAAGGAAAGGAAGAACCACTTCACACAACCACACACTGTTTCTCAATAGCTACATTATAATAGCTTTGTACAGCTGGTATATGTCACAACGGAATTGATAGCTAAGTTTTGACTTCAGAGCTTAACCTTGTCACATATGGATCGAGTACAAACCTACCTATGACAGGCCGGATTGCATAGTTTAGGTGATGAGTTGTATATATCACCAGTAGTTACCATTAAAACCTTTTTTGTCCCCTGATTAAATTGACTTTAGCCTGTTGGTTTACTTTCAAAGACTAGACAACCTGTAATCTCTTCCTTGGCTATTAAGGGCATCTTCAATAGTGGCCACACTAGCCGTCTCTTACCTGTTATATCATTCAAAATCCTAGTTAGAGGAGAGAGGATGTGACGAGAGAGAATGTGTCATCTCTTATATAAGAGATAAACTGGGCACGTAAACCATCGCAAATAGTGAGTATATAAGGAGAGAGGTTGTGTTGAAAATGAATGATTTTATAGATAAATTATTGGAAATATTGTCTCTAAGGTTGTCTGTAGATGAGTTGGAACCTTTAGAGACAATCCTAAGAGACAAACTGTTGTACATACATGCATGCAGTACGAAAGTTGGTAAAGCGTGGTGGTCAGTGTGGGTTTCTGGAAGAAACAGTTTTAATTTGTGTAAAGCTTTAAGCTTTTGCATGTTATAAACCTGACGCTAATAGCAACCCCTTTTTAATTCAGTCAAATGGCTGTAGTTGAAAGATGCCTGCCATCAGATATCTTACTAAATTGGAGAAATACTCAACGCAACCATAAAGTTGGCATCGGCCGGCTAACTTACAAGTTAATTACAACCGCGCATAATGTTCCTTTTGTATTGTTTCATGGTTCGAATCAAACACCCTTTTCTTTATTACACTTTACAGAATCAAGAAACTCCTGTTTCTGACGAGGAATGCCTCACAATAATTCCTTGTAAATTAAGTGAAGTGACCAATCATTTCTTCCTTCTCGCTGAGAAGGAGAAAAGATTCTCTCTGTCCCACCGTTAATTAGATTTGAACATGCTCTTTCAGTTAAGTGAACTGAGGCATCAAGAGTCAAGACTGAAAGAAACACATGTTCAGTTTTTTTGATGCCTCATTTTCACAACCTGCCTACCGATTTTAATGATGTCAATTTGTCATTTTTAATAAGTTTTGACAAGAAAACTTTACGAAAATCTAATACCTAAATACACCACATATAGCCACGCAACAAAGTAAAAAAAAAAAGTCACTGGATCATCCTAACATATTTCCTCGTATGTACTCTGTTCTTTTGCCAGGAGCTCACACCATAGGCCAAGCACGCTGCACAAACTTCAGAGCCCACGTATACAACGACACCAACATCGACGGCGCCTTTGCGAGGACGAGGCAGTCAGGTTGCCCTAGGACATCAGGCTCAGGTGACAACAACCTGGCGCCTCTGGACCTTCAAACCCCAACCGTCTTCGAGAACAACTACTACAAGAACCTCGTCGGCGACAGGGGGCTTCTGCACTCCGACCAGGAGCTCTTCAACGGCGGAGCCACCGATGCGCAGGTCCAATCGTATGTCAGTGGCCAAGGCGCATTCTTCGCGGATTTCGTGGCCGGCATGATCAAGATGGGAGACGTCACGCCGTTGACGGGCTCCAATGGACAGGTCAGGAAGAACTGCAGAAGGGTTAACTAATTAAGAGGCAACGCACACTTTGTGTTTGAGACCATGCGTTCAAGCTCGTAATTTCCTTTTTTTTGTTTTTGTTTTCCGCAATTGTGAAATCAATATTTGTTGTACTGATGTATCAATATGTATGTTCGTTTGAATTACTAAACCATCACTTGTCTCATGCAAAACCTTTTTTTTTACATTTCATATAAATGCATGAAAAAGATCCACCTCATCTCCTGGGAGGAATATGTCATCGATATTAACAGGGGCGAGCTGGCCTCAGCCAGCCCCACTTTTGGCCTAAGATCTAATTTTTCATGTTTTTTCTTTTAGAGATTTTTACGTGGAGTTTTGATGCCGAGCCTTAGGTCATTGTCGCCCATAAGATATGTATATGGAAGCATCTTAATCAGTGCAGGCTCGCATCATTTGTTTTCGTCTATGCCTTTCTGTCGATTAATTATGCGCTCAATGTCGATAAGTTTGGAATAATGCATATGGAACGTGCAAGGAAAAAAATGAGTTAACATTAAAGGCAAAGTCCATATCAACGTGAAATACACACACACACACCGATACACGCGAGAGCGCGTACGTACTCTTACTTTTCATATATACTTAAATTGTATGATGATACATCTTTATATATTTTAGCATACTCCAGTAATGATTATAAGATACCTAAAATGAGTTCCATGATATTTTTTTTATTAAAATCCATTTTTATAGCAAATTTTGTGTTGATACCTCCTTTTTTTATATGTTCTATCATCTTCAGTAGACCTTCCTTTTGGTATGTAAGAGAAAAGGGATCATCATACATTCCGATGCAACAGAAAGGAAGAACGTGTGTAATATTTTTTTTTTCAATGGTCACAACAAAAAAGACTTGATACAACATATAAAAAAAGAGGATGCAACATCTCAGAATCTATATGCAACATTTCAAAGAAGATGATAGAACATCTCAAAAATATCAAAATCAAAACAAAAAATAGGAAATATTTGGAAACACCTTGTTGCAACTTGAAAACAACGGTGCAACCTGAAGGGCTGCTACTCTTGTGCAATAAATCAAACACACCATTGCAACAAAAAACATATCTTGCCATAACATTTGATGCAACCACATCGTAACAATAAAAACGCTCCCTGCAACCTTTCGAACCAATTGTTGCAATATAAAAAAAAACTGAAGCTTCAGAATCCTAATTTCCTACCGAATGCAATCCCAGACTAATCGCTTGAGCTCCGTACCATCCGCACGGACCGGAGAACGTGTTCTACCATCCGAAACACCTCAGAGTCGCTGATGGCCTCTGCTGTAACATTCTGATTTCCTAAATCCTTTTTAAATGTGTAAAATAAATTAAAAATATTTTGTTCTGATGAGAATACAAAGTTTAGTTTGGTTGGAGAGGTTTGAGTTGTTGATACCTCCTTTTGGTATGCTCATGCAAAACCTTTTTTTTTTACATTTCATATAAATGCATGAAAAAGATCCACCTCATCTCCTAGGAGGAATATGTCATCGATATTATACAGGGGCGGAGCTGGCGCCGGCCAGGCCTCAGCCAGCCCCACTTTTGGCCTAAGATCTAATTTTCATGCCTTTTCTTTTAGAGATTTTTACGTGGAGTTTTAACGCTGAGCCTTAGGTCATTGTCCCAGAGGCCCATAAGATATGTATATGGAAGCATCTTAATCAGTGCAGGCTCTCATCATTTGTTTTCGTCTCTGCCTTTCTTTCGATTAATTATGCGCTCAACGTCGATAAGTTTGGAATCATGCATATGGAACGTGCAAGGAAAAAAAAGAGTTAACATTAAAGGCGAAGTCCATATCAACGTGAGATATATATACACACACATGCGCGCACGTGCACACGTACTCTCACTTCTCATATACACTTAAATTATATGATGATACATCTTTATATATTTGAGCATACTCCAGTAATGATTATAAGATACTTTAAAGTGAGTTTCATGATTTTTTTATTAAAATCTATTTTTATAGTAAAATTTATGTACATACATCTTTTATATATGAAAAAGGTTATATAACAAAAATAAAAGGGCTCCAATGGGATTTTTTAAGTAATTCACATTGCAGTATCTTATTATTGATATTTAAGTATACCGAAAGTGATAAAGAAGTATAATATATTCGTTTAAGTGGTATATTAGAAATAGAAGTATATACTCTCAGGAGTACGAAACGGACGCCCTACTATATATATAACGATGAATTAATTTGATGAACTAACAATAATTTCCGTGGTTTATTACAGTGAAATCTGTTGTAACAGATTTAGCAGTGAAAGATGGCTAGTAGAGTGGCGTAGAAAACTTTAGTCTTGGATTGTAAGAGAAAAGGGACCATCATACGCTCCGATGCAACAGAAAGGAAGAACATGTGTAATATTTTTTTTTGTGGTCACAACAAATAAGACTTGATACAACATATAAAAAAAGAGGATGCAATATCTCAGAATCCATATGCAACATTTCAAAGAAGATGATAGAACATCTCAAAAATATCAAAATCAAAACAAAAAAAGAGGAAATATTTGGAAACACCTTGTTGCAACTTGCAAACAATGGTGCAACCTGAAGGGCTGCTACTCTTGTACAATAAATCAAACACACCGTTGCAACAAAAAACACATCCTGCCATAACATTTGATGCAACAACATCGCAACAATAAAAAACACTCCCTGCAACCTTTCGAACCAATTGTTGCAATATATAAAAAAACTGAAGCTTCAAAGTCCTAATTTCCTACCGAATGCAATCCCAGGCTAATCACTGGAGCTCCGTACCATCCGCATGGACCGGAAAACGTGCTCTACCATCCGAAACACCTCAGAGTCGCTGATGGCCTCCGCTGCCACCTCTGTGTCGTCGCGTCGCAGCTCCGCCCCCATCGCCTGCCCCCTCACATCTCCTTGCGAGAATCCCGCGCTTGGAAACCTAGAAAACTCCACCGGCCAACTTAGCACCGCAAAAAGCGAACCGGACGATAAACTCAACAGAAAAAAGGGGCTCGAGAATCCTCACTGGTTTGTCGGGAGGAGGAAGGCGGCGACGTGGAGGCACAAGGTCTCTAGGTTTTTTTGCGTGAACGAGCGAGAGACGAAAAGAGAGTGGAAGAGAGACACGGGAGGGAAGAAAAGATGAAGCGGAGAAGACGATGTGGTTGGGAATATGGATTGAGCGGTGATGACAAGATTGGAGTCAGTCGTAACAACGAGTCACATGAGCGATGCAGCGTAAGACCTTTTCTTTTCGATCACGTGAGCATGCAGCTTAGGACATTTACTTCTCGATTCGGACGCTTGAACAGTAGCATTACCCAAGATAGAAGCGTCGATAGGTCCGAGGGGTTAAGGAGACAGAGTTGAAATCTTGGGCTTCGCCCGCGAAGGTTCTCGAACTCTGCTGTCGACGATGGTATGTTTTTTCTGCATAATAAAGGGCAGCGAGCTGAAATCTGAGAGATTGGGCTGGGCCGGGCTGGGCGGCTGGGCCTGGCTAATACCACAACACTGCATTTTTTGATCCAAATCCAATCTCACCTGCCTGCCTAATCAGTAATTAGTACGCTAGACTGTTTCTTAGTTTCTTAACCGCCTCAACTTCTTTTCCTTTTCCCCCACGAATCCATATCCTCCACGCAACGAGGAGTGAAGCTCCAGAAACAATCAATCACCTCCTCCTCCTCCCCTGAGGGCTACGATTATAAATTGGATTAGGATCAGAAGAAGATTTTTACAACAGACCTGCTCCTCCCTGCCCGGCTTCTTTGCTTGCTTGCTGATTCCCTAAGGTGAAATCTTTTTTCCTTCTGCCGCTTGTTTCCAATTTTTCTCCCCTCTTGGTGAAATCTTGCTTGCGGTTGGTGGATTGCGGCGTTCCCCCTCCTCGAATTGTTTGATTCGTTTGCTATTTCTTGCTTCCCTGATTTGCTTTCTCCTTTCGTTGCTTCCCTGCTCGATTCCATCGGTTTGTTGTTCATGGCTCCTTGAATCGTCGGCTTCGTTTTCTGATTTCTGGATTTGGGTCGGACTATATAGGCAGGCTCAGGCTCAGGCTCAGGCTCGGTTGTCCCTGAGACTAACTCCCTCCCACCCCCTTCTTTTTCATATTGTTTCCTTGTTAAAATTGATTACTAATTAATTGGATTATTATTAAGGCCGTATGATAGTTTCCATGGCAGGTAAACAAGGAAATCGTCACGAAATGGGTTTCAGACTGCCTTTCTTTCTCCTCCTCTTGCTGGTCGTCACCTCGGGAGCCGCACAAGCCAGGAGCACTGGTATGTCTTACTCGACATCCTTCATATGCCGCTAATTATGTTTGCTCATCTTCATATCAACACCAATGACCCCCCATATCCAAGTTGGAAAACAACATGAATCTTTTCTGCAATAAAAATATCGTCTTTTGTTGCAAACCTTCCTCTATTAACAGTACTATCATTCATAAGGACAGGTTATTATATGCGCATCTGCTGAGGATATGCTATTCGGTTGAAATTGAAGTTAAGGATACCATATTCCTCATCTTCTTATCAACACCAATGGCTCCCATATGCAGATTGGAAAACAGCATAAAGATTTTCTGAGATGGAACTATCATCTTTTGATGCAAATCTTCCTCTATGTACATTACTGTCATTCATAGGGTTATATGCGCAGCTGCTGAGGGTATGCTATTCGGTTGAAAATTGAAATAGAAGTTGGAGGATACCTATTCCTCATCTTCTTATGCTAGTTAGTTTGTACAAGGATAGCCATTCTTGACACAGTAGACTGAGGATAGCCAATTTCATTGTACGTCGTTAGCTTCTCTCATATGTTAATGCTTGTTTTGTGTTCTTTTTACAATGTTAGTTCGTTTCTCTAACTCAAGGCCTAGCTGGGGAATATACATGAACAAGATGTAATCATGATACTGCATATCATGATGTGGGCCATGTTAAAAGATTTTAGGCTTGTGAAAATGTTCCTCCTTGTGTTCGCAATTGTTCTTTGTTCGACAACATTGATGATAATACCTGACTTGTTTATTCTCAGTTGTTCTTGGTCTTCATACAAGTGAGGTCCGAGACCCTGGCCCAATCTATAAGGAACAAATTACCTCGAGCAAAATTCCTGTCCCTCTTGATAGGGGCAGCCCACTATGCTCAACTTGTGAGAACTTCACAAGTGAAGCTGTCAGTTATCTTAGTAAGAAACAAACACAAGATAAGATCACGGAGATCTTTCATGACGCTTGTTCTCAGGCATTCTCCTTAGAACAGAAGGTAGGCATTTTGAACATTTTGGTTCCTTTTTATGATTAGGTTGACATGTTAAGTTTGTGCGTTTGCCAGTTTGATGAAAAGGTATTACACGCATAGAGATAGGAGATTTGCTAGCCTTACTACATACCCTGCTGGAAAGATACTCCCTAAACAGCAGTAGTATATGACCTTTTGTTAACATGAACTCCTTATATCTCGGCAGTGTGTTGAGTTGGTGGACTCCTATGCAACTCTTCTCTTTGCCAAGATTACCGAGGTCAAGCCAGACGAGTTCTGCAAACAGTATGGCCTGTGCAGGGACATAGCTTTTCTCTCTGGTGTGAATAGTGACAGCACATGTGTATTTTGCCACCACCTCGTCGATGAAGTTCTCTCCAAACTGAAAGATCCTGATGCGGAGGTAATTACTTTGCTTCACTTACATAGTCGCTGCCCTGAGCTAATCTTTCTGCCTTAACTTTTTCCATGTGATAACTGTAGTTTGAGATAATTCAACTTCTCGTCAAGGAGTGCAACAAGATTGAAGGCCATGTCCAGCAGGTAAGCTATTTACTTTTCTGCATCAATAAACCATTTGAAAATTTTGTAGAAATGCTTATCCTTACTCTTGTAAACTAGGAGCCCTTGTCTGCTTCTTCTGTTAATGTACAATACTAGTATGCAAGAATGACATTGGTTGTTGTTGCTGTTTGTTGACAGTGCAAGAGAATGGTTCTGCAGTACATCCCTCTCATTCTGGTTAATGGTGAGAAGTTCCTCGAGAAGAATGATGTATGCGCACTGATCCAAGCCTGCGACGCTAGCCAAAAGAGCACAGTCGGATCATTCTTTGAGGGGGGATTGTGGAGTGATGCGTGAATGGTGAATTTTAACAGTGTTCAAGTGCTTGCTTGTTGTACATACGTGGCCGGACTACAATTTAAATGGCCGCTCCTGCATTCTTTGCATGTCTTGTATTACAAAGGGAGGAGCGAGCGTTATGAATAGCTAACCCACTCATGTAAGTTATTATGTATATATTGCATGCACTTATGTTGAGTTTGAGTGTGAAACGAATTAAGTTTCCTACTCCAACTTATAGTTCTACTCCTATACGAAATCTTTTATGTATCATTATAAACATATCTCTGTAGTTCATAAGGAAGAGTAAAAGCTTATTGTAAACATCTTCTTATATAGTGATATTACTTCGTGCGTCTGTGGTTTTTTCAAAAAAGTTTTTCACGTAAAATTCATCTCATTCATATTTATCAAAGCTCAGGAGATTCAATTGAAAAAAAAAACGTTGGATCGGCTCTGCTTGCATCCCATGAGTTGTCCACGTGCAAGGAGAGGACATCCGCCTATGTTTGTCCAATCGGGTCGAAAACAGTCCACAAGACTGAAGCGAACTTGATGTGTCCGTGGCTTCCCAAACAGGCGTCAAATCCGAAGCAAACTTCGAGTCGCATAATCCCGAAGAGTAGAAGCGGACGGCCAATTCGTCCACTTAGAATCGAGACTTCTGTGATAGCAAAATCCATCCATAAGTACACAAAAGTCTACCAGTAAGCTAGTAAGATCTTCATTGCTTTGTATACGCATAAGTGTACCAAGGAAGTCGCAATTTATTGCTAGGTACACAAAATTGCACCAGGCTACCAGCAAATTCAGGATCTCTTCCGTATGACGACTTTGAAGTATGATTTTTCGCTACTGGATCGAGACATGGGGTTTTCTCTAAGTCAAGTTAAGATGCGAGTTGTTCTTGTACAACTCGATTTGGATGACGCTTTATTGTGAATTAACAAGATGCCCGCTACAGGGTCTCTTGAGAAGAAGAAAAAATACCTTATCTCATATTAATCTTTATCTATCAAATAATATTTTGCATGAGGTTTTGAAGGAGAAGACCGTTGCCGCATTATAGTTGAAATTGGAGCAGATTTGCATGACCAAAGATCTTAACAGTAAGATGCATTCGAAGCAGAAACTTTGTTCACACAAGATGACAGAAGGTAGGTCATTACTAAACCACCTAATAGCGTTCAAAGAAGTAGTCTCAGATATCGAGTCTATGAAGGTAAAATATGACAATGAAGGTTTGGGTCTTATTCTTTTATGCTCGTTGTCTTGTTCATACTCTACGTTCAGAGATACTATTCTATGTAGTCGAGATACTCCTACACTTAATGAAGTCTATGAAGCACTGCATGCAAAGGAAAAGATGAAACTCATTATTCCGAATAAAAGTTTAAATTCACATGCAAAAGGTTTGGTTGACCGTGACATACAACAGAAGAGGAGTTCAAACAGCGATTCAATTGGCAAAAGCTCGAGCAGAAATTGCAAAGGCAGGTCGCAATCCAGAGGCATGTATAAGTCGTGTAACGGTGTAAGTAATGCAAGAAAGATGATCACAACATATCTGAGTGTTGGTGGATAAAGAAAAATGAGAAAATGAATGACAATTTCAAGAATGATCAATAAGAGGATGGTGCTAAAGCCACTATTGTTACTAAGCACAATTCTAATGTAGATGTTCTCATTGCCTTTGCTGGTAATTCTAAAATTGGTGATGAGTAGATTCTTGATACGACCTTCACTTCCCACATGAGTACGAGCTGAGATTTAGTTCGTGAATTATGAAGCTACATCAAGTGGTTATGTGTTGACTGGTGATAATTCGTTATGTAAGATTGCAAGTATTGGTTCTATCCAAATCAAGATATTTGATGATACCATCAGAACTTTGTCAGATGTTCGACACATTTTGGGTTTGAAGATAAATCGTATCTCGCTGGGTACTCTTGATGCTAAAGGGTACAAGTATTCAGGTGGATGTAGAGTTATGAAGATCTCCAAAGTCTCTCTTATTGTGATGAAAGATGATATAAAAGTTGCCAACTTATATCGTCTGCAAGATACTACAATTTCAGGTAATGTTGTTGTTGCCTTAAATAAATCATCCGATTCTGATGCTACTAATCTTTGGCATATGAGTGAAATTGGCATGCTGGAGTTATGTAAAAGAGGACTCCTTAAGGGTCAAAGCTTCGATAAGTTAAAGTTTTGTGAACACTGTGTCTTCGGCAAGCAAAAGATGGTGAATTTCAGTACAACAATTCACTCTACAAAAAACATATTGGATTATATTCACTCTGATTTGTAGGAAGAATCCCGCGGTCCGTCTCTTGAAGGTGCTGAATACATGTTGATCATCATTAATAATTATTTAAGAAGAATTTGGCCATATTTCATAAAACACAAATCGAATATGTTCAAGATATTCAAGGAATAGAAAATTATGATTGAATGATAAACTGGCACATGTCAAGAAGCTACTTGTAACATCCCAAATGTATAATTAGGGTTAATCAAGTATAATTATATGTGTAGAAATTAAAACTTTTTCTCACATCTTGAAAAACCCTAAAATCTTATGTAATTCTTGTCCAAGAGTTGTGTAATCCAAAAACACAAAGCTCTTGTTGACCAAAAATCAAACTCATTTTCCAATTATCTTAAATCTTGTGTCAAACATTTGGAATATATTTTCCTTGGTCCCAAAAACTGATATGGGACCCCTCTGAAAAATATCATGAGTTATAACACTTGTTGATAATTTTTGGAGGCAAAACAATCCTTTAAGCAACCTTCATGAATTTCCTGAGAAAAATGCATTGCATAATAACCTCTGGAAATTTTATGCAAGGTTAAGCTCATTGTCGCAAGCTCTGTAAAAATTTCATCAAATTTGGAGTTCATTTGCTATCTCAAATAATTCGCTAAGTTTCAAATTGTTAAAACTAAAATTTAAAAGCCTACACTGCTCCTTGGGCTAGCTATATTCAAAGTTGGTCCAGCCAACCATGTCCGCACCTCAGCAGACCTCATCTCCACTTTGATCAGTCGCGCGCTGCTGGATTTACATCCAATGACCACGACCTCCTCCATGATCAACACCGCAAAGGACCTCCTCCTCATGAGGTCATTGCCGTTGGATCCGTGATCCACGGCCATGACCTCCCCGTGTTAAACTTCAAAGACCTCCTTGAGTCAGTTAAACCATCGCAACGAGGTCATCCCATTTGTTGAGGTCGTGAGCCGTTGGATCAAATCCAACACCCACGACCTCCTCCTCAACATACTCAACAGTCCTCCCGCTGCGTGAGGTCATAGCCCTTGGATCCAAGATCCATGGCCCCGACCTCCTCCCTCACTGTTAAACTAAGCAAACCTCCCATTCTAACCAAGGTCGAGCCATTGGATCGATCCAACACTCACGACCTCCCTACGCTATCAAGCGCCACAACCTCCCCATCTTTGTTGTGCACCGTTAGATTAAAATCTACGGTCACGACCTCCTTTTTGTCTCACGCGCACTGAGACCTCAACAAGACGTGAGATCGTAGCCCTTAGATCTAAATCTAAAGGCCCCGATCTCCCTTGTGCGTTGCGCAAGCTCAGACCTCCACCTCTTTTGATCGAACCCTTAGATCTAAATCTAACGGTCCCGACCTCCCTTGCTGCTATGCATCATATCGAGACCTCCCATCGTGTCGGTGTTCTTGGATTTAAATCCAACGGCCATGACCTCCCTCATGTCCTTTTGATCGCGTGCAGTTAAGTCCTCACCGGAGGTCCGCACTGCTGGATGGAGATCCAACGCTTTGGACCTCTGTCCCTTTTCCTCACGTATGCTTTAGCGACATGAAATCGGAGGGCCACGACCTCCCCATCCTTGATCGTGTGGTCGGACCTCCTCCCACCACTTAAAACATAACGGTTCAAAAATTGATCCGATGGTTAGGACCTCTCCTGTGTCTTATCCAATGATCACCAAGACCTCCCTGTTCTTCTCCTTCCTCTGGCGATGCATGCATGAAGCTCGAGCAAAGGCATTAATGCGTGTCGACCTTGGGGTACATTATATTGACTCTTGTCGACCAAGATTTAATGCAGTCACTTTCCGCCTCATTGGTCACCACCGCCACCTTGTCAACCTTTATGTCTTGTCCACCCCATGGACCAACCTGTGGGCTAAGCTCACCATGGAGCTTAGCCCCACTCATAACCTTCACTCAAAGCTATAAGTCACCCCTGGGATCCTCCTTGGCTTCCTTTGCACACAACCGACCTCCTTTGCACTTGTGCGTGGTCGAGCTCCTCACCCCCAAACTCACCTCCCATCTTGGTCGCCATTGTTGAGGACCTTGGAGCTTCTCGGTAGCTTAGGAGTTCCAGTGGCTCCTCTTTCAAACCTTGCTCACTCTTGCTCCCCAAACCTCCTGGAATAACCCTAACTTATTTTGTTTGGGCATTTTTCAGAGGTGGACAAAGCCGAGCTTGAGTGGTGCATGAGTGCAAGCTTCACCGCCTTCCCAACTCTGGTCATCACCTCCACGACCTCCCCAAAGACCTTAGGACCTCCTGTGTACCTCTGTTAGTCCTTTAGATGTCGGCACCCGCTGAATGCATGTTGCGGAGCTTAAGTTTTGGCACACGCTGATTGTCGCATGAGCTCCTTTTTGCATTTTGTCGTTTGGCAGTATCGCCTTCGTTGACCTCTCCGGCCGACGGCGTTCAAGACCGCCGCCGCCGTTGAGAGGAGGACCATTAGTGCGCATGGTTATTGCGGACCCAACGGCAGATTATTGGACCTCACCGCGGGCTCTACATCGCGGCGAGGATCACTTCTTTTGCGCCGGTTTTGTCGGACACAACCAGCAGCGTCGTTGTCGTTTTAGGACGTAAATCCTCCATGTTTAATGCGCTAATCATGTGTTCCAATCATTGTAATCAATTGGATGTCTTAACGCGCTTTAATCCACCCTTTAATGCGTGCATTTAAGACCTCCGCCAGCGGACCTCCTTGATGTCCGGTAGCGCATTTATTCATGTCCTAGCGCTGCGCGCGAGTTAAGGCGCTGGTGCGGGACGCCCGGACCTCCTCCGAGGAGATCTGGAGCGTCCAAGACCTCCCCTTGCGCAATCGTGGCCGTCCAGACCTCCCTGGAGGTCTGTGACATTAGGACCTCCCCTAGGTTATCTTAGCCGTTCATGACCTCCCCGGGTAGATCTTGACCGCCAAGGTCCTCCCTGACGATCTCGAACCATCGAGGACCTCCTTGAACATCTCGACCGCCCAGACCTCCCCGTGAGGTCTTGACGATGTAGATTTTCCTCGTGGAGATCTTGATAGTTTGGACCTTCCTTTGGAAGATCTCAACCGCTGAGGACCTCCCTTTAGATCTGGTCCGCTCCGGACCTCCTTTCTGTGTTGTGGTCCGCTGGATCTCCCATCTACGGCCACGACCTCCCTCACCTCGCGCATGTGAGTTGCTAAGAGGTCCAGACCTCTGGACCTTCACGTCTTGCCAGATGTGATGTTCTCCTGGGAAGTCTTGAGCCGTTGGATCTGAGATCTGTGGCTCACGTCCTCCCATACCCTTGTGAGTTTTAGAAATTCCAGTGAGGTCTTAGTTAAACTGAAATAAGGTATAGACTTTAGAATTTCATATCTTTTTCATTTTAATTCCAAATAAGGTCATTCAAATTGTGTTAGCTCTGTCTTGAACTTGACTTTAATCCAAAAATGATTGTAAGTTGAGTTCAGCTCCAGAGCACAGTTTGCCATTAGATTTTAAAACCATCTTTAAAATATACACTTAAATCAATGCTTAACTTGTAAAATACATAACTAATGCTCTATAGTTTATTTTTGGGTGAGACCAACTTTGTTGGTTTCCTCTATTAATGAACTCACTGTGAAAATTAGTTTTGAGCTTGTTGCTGTTATAAAAATGAGAACTTGTGCATTATAATTTTGTTCAAGTTCTTGTTTTTGAAAAATTATATAAAGTGCATAATAGCTCCAAATGAGATGAACTCAATTGTGTTATTCATCTCATGAGGTGCTGGTTTTACAATAAAAATCTCAGCCTCACCACTTTTCTAGAAAATGTTGCCTCATAATTAAATTAGTGAATAGTGCAGTTTGGTATTTTAGGGGCTGAGCAGAATTGTTTTGCTCATAACTTTTGCATTGAGAATCCAAATCAATTGGTTCTTGTTGCAAAATTCCCTAAAAATCACCCTCTTTCTGCTGTAGAAAATTCAGAGAATTTGGAGTTCGTTTGTTGTGCTGTCTTTGTTGTGTTTCGTCGTTCTTATCGGTTCTTTCTCGCTTTTCCGTTAGGCTTCGACATTTGTGGTGATCCCGAGAGCGACCCTCTGCCACAACTTGGCCAGCAACAAGGCAAGCAGTTTGATCATTTCCATCATGTCCCATTACTTTAAAGCTTAATACTTTGTTTTACTTCTATGTATGCATGCTACTTTGTGTTAAATGTCGCTAGCAAGCCTATAGTTGCATAATCAGAGGAACTGTTTATCCTCTACTACCATGAGCCTAGGTTATTTTGTGGTGGGAGCTCGTTGGATGAGCTCTTATCACTTAGTAGTTTCGATGTAAATTGCTTAGACATGCTTAGTTATCGGTAGAATGGGCGATCATCGACTTAGTCGATGGTCTTGATCACTCAAAATGATTATTACTCCTATATGTCCAAAGACTTGTGCTTTGATTAATTTGTAAAATCAAAACTGAAAATAAAAGATTGATTTAGACTTGGACATATTGGATGGATGGTGCGGTTTTTGGATGTGGTGGTATGCGGGTCCCTAAGGACCGAGTACTTGGGTCACTAAGCCAGCGATTTCGCAGACTAACCACGCGAGGGCATATGGAACCCTCTTGACTAAGTACTCTAGGAGGTGTTAATTATGAGCGAGCTCGGTTGGTGTGTTTTCAAAACAAATGTATATGTATAGTGTGGGAGGGAGCATTAGCTTAGGGAAGGTTGTGATGTCTCCTTCTCCCGTGGGTTGTGCAAACAGTAATTAGCATTCATCCTTTGGAAAGGTCTCGTAGGACTTAGTTGCACAAGACACCTTCTAAGTGTGCGTAAAGGAAAGGCGGTCTCGACGTGTGGGTACAGTGGTACACCTGCAGGATAAAACTATTCAATAGCCTCGCCCTAGGTTATGGACATGCTTGGTAAGGTCGTTCAAGACTAGACTACAACCTTTAATTAAAACTTGACATGGTTGGTATGAACGGGGAGTTTATGCTATTGTTGTGGTGACTTGGGTTAGTCACTTCCAGGTTGATCTTGTTGTTGTTACTATGTTATTATCTCGTTGTTACTTCAACATTTAAAAATGCTTTGCCAAATTGCCTTCAATCTATTATGTTATTGCAAATAAATGTTGCTTTATGCTAAAATGAGTCCAAAGCCTCATCCACTTAAATAAAGCTTGCATGTAGCTATTTATAGTTCTGTTATCTCACACGTAAGTCTTGCGGAGTACTTTATGTACTCATCGCCCGTGGTTGTGGCATTTTGTGGTTTTTGTTGCAGAGGAAGAAGGAGAGCTCCAAGAGCCTCTCTTTTGTGCTACGTGTTGCAGTTTCTTCGACGACTAGCTTGGCGGTCCGGTCAGATGCCTAGGGGTTAAGGCACACTGATTGGCTTTGTGTTATAGCCATCTTTATGGCACTTTTGCTTCATTGTTATCTTTGTAGAATTGTTGCTATTTGGCCTAAGGGCCCTCTTTGTAATAGCTTTTCCTTATTAATATTAACTTCGGTTTGTTGCTTATGTTCTATGTGTTGTATGAAATTGATACATTCTTTTGGTGTGAGGTATGTATACTGCATCCTGGGGAGTATACATCTCTCGAGACCGGGTTTATTTGGTTGATAATACTAGGGTCAATTGGATGACTAAGTATTATGAGCCTAATAAACGTCGGGGTCTCACACTACTTATCGACGATGACTTGGAATTTTGTTCTGAATTTTTTTAAGCTTTATGCATATCAGAGAAAATTTCAAAGGCGTTTCTAAGAGCATCAACAGTAGTTTGTTTCTTAGCTTGTTACTAAGAGAAGAGATAGTACTCAATTTAATAAAAAGAAACAAATTTTCTAATGGATTGTTTGTTGAGCTTGTGTCTAAGACTTTAATTGTTACAAGTGTGCATGATTCTTGATGATCAATAATGAAGTACAACTTTGTGGCCTACACGTTTTAGCTCATTTATCATATCAATAATGAAGTAGGGCTGCACAAATGATCTGGTAGATATTTTGCTTTAAAACAGTGAGACCCACAAAACGCGTTTTTAGGTAATAAGTAAGTCTTCAATAGAGTATTTGGTTGTTTCTTGTGTTTTGGTATTAACAATTTGCTAGTTTCTTTATCTAAAAATAATCTCACATTTTCTCCTCTATATCATTTAAATGCTCTCTTAGTAACACGCTTTATTGACGAAAAACATCGTGCTTCCGTTAAAAAAGAAAAAGAAAAAAGAAAAAAGAAAAAAGAAAGAGAGAGGGAGACAGAGTCAACTACCAGGGCTCCGCGGCCTCACTTGCCGGAGGCGAGAATGGCGACGACGCCTGACCGGCTCCGCGCACGAGCCGAGGCGGCGGTAGCGTCTCTGGTGGCAGTCCTCCCCCACGAGATCCCCCCGATGATGAGCGCCGCCTTTACCTTCTTCTTCGTAAGCAATCCCATTTCGTCGAATTGTGCTGTGCCACCTCCAAATGCAATCTTCATTAACAGATAGATTTTGCATGCAGATTCTGAGCGCCTACTTCGTGGTGCTGCCCCTGCGTGACGAGGGGGCCATCTCCCTGGGCCTCGGCAGCCTCCCGGGCCTCTTCGCCGGCTCCCTCCTCCTCACCCTCCTCGCCGCCCCCGTCGCCTCCCTCGCCTTCTCCCTCCCCTCCATCCCCAAGCCCAGGGTCCGTACCGTACCATTGCGGGCGGAACTAGAACGAGAATGACCAGTTTCACCACTTCACCGTACATATAACAACATATATAATTTTGAAGTAACATTGTACTAAATAGTAATTTATGCGGTAAACATTGGCAAAATGTATCATCCGACCGGAGATTGGGCTGAACCGGGTGCACAACTTTTTGACCAGAGGTGCACACGTAGTATATATAAACTAATCTTTGCTTTTTTTTTTGACCCGGTGTCCTGTGACACCGGGTCATCCCATTGAGTTCCGCCCCGGCACTGCCCACTTACCTTACTCAGTTAGGGAGCTCTCCATTCACTCTGATTAAGGTATTGCCTTGGTTCGGTCCTTTGGTTTATATGTAAGCTTTATAATGGATGCAGTCATGCAGTTAGAACTTACAAACTGAGTTTTGCAGGTGGCTAGCTTTGCACTTGTTGTCAAATGTTTAAATCTATGTTAGGTTCTCACAAATGTGAATCTCTGGTATATTTACTGCGTGACTGCAAAAAATGTGATGTTTTTCTATGACTAGTTCATATGGTTTACCTAGTTTTTCTATGACTAAAAATCAGAATATTTTCCTTAGTTTGTTTGTCTATGCTTTGATGGGGTCACCATCTTAAGAATTCAGAACAGTTTGTAAAAATGTTATGGACTAGAAATGCTCTGGCAGTTGTTTTTTGTCAACTGATACAAGCTAATTTTGTCATGCATATCTGGATTTTTTTTTGAAGAAGTGCAAAAGCTTTGCACATCATTTCATTAAGTCGAAGGAAAAACAAAGACAAACCGAAAAAAGATATAGCGAAGAAAAAAAAACCAAAAAAAGAGAAGAAAAAAGAAAGAAAGAAAAACAGAAAGAGAGGAGGCCTGAGGCCAAACCGAAAACAAAAGATGACCGAAAGCTACTCCTCAGCTTGCGCTACCAGACTCGTCGCCGATGCCAAACACTAGGTGTTGTGCTCGCTAATTGTGAGCAGAAACAACTGATCGATAGAAGAGGGTTTATTATTGAAAATCCTTTGATTTCGCTCCTTCCAGATCATCCAACAAACGAGTATTAAGCACGAATCGAAGTCCTTCCTACGACGCTTAGGTACAAAGCTCCTGACGACAATCCAATGGTCTTGTAGAGATTGCTGACCAACGGGCACCGCAGAAGGGAAACCGACCTGATTAAGGAAACACGCCCAAACTTTAGCCGTCACCGCACAACCGAGCAGAAGGTGATCGATGGTCTTCTGGACGAGCCCACAGAAAACGCAAACTCCCTGGTTAGACAACCCTCGACGCTGGAGATGATCGGCCATCCAGCAACGTCGACGGATCGCTAGCCAAACAAAGATTTTGCATTTGAGGGGCGCCCTCGCTCTTCAAATGGTCTCAGTGCAAAGAAACCGAGTCGAGCCTATGAAGAAAGCCCGGTAAGCCAACTTAGAGGAGTAGCATCCCGAGCTATCCCTTCACCAAAGGACTAAATTGACCTCTCCTTGGTATAATTGCATGGATTGCAAGGCATCCCAAAGCCGCAGGAATTCCGGAAAGATGTGAGGTTGTAGCTGCCCTGAAATGTCCAAAATCCAGTCATTATTGGCAATGGCCTGGGCTACTGTTCGGTTCCTCCGAGTTAGACGCTTTACCAATTTGGAAATGGCAAGCGCCAGACAATGAATGGAGCAACCATCTAGCCATCTGTCCTCCCAGGACAAGCAATTCTCACCGTTCCCTACTCTGACCAAAATTGAAGCTTGGAACATGTTTTCCTCTACGCGGCTGTGTTGGGCGTTAAGTCTCCCCCACGGCCTTGCCGACCAACACCGCTACAACCATTGCCAGCGCGTGCGCAGGGCCCGTCCAAGAATGACCAAGTTTGGCAAGCCTAGTCCCCCATGATGGCGGGGACGACAAACCGATGACCATGCCACTAAACAATGCCTACCCGCCACATTCTGAGATCCTTTCCAAGGAAAAGCTCGACGTCTTTTGTCAATTTCTTTGATGACCGAGAGCGGTGGATCTAGGGCCATGAAGGTGTACACCGGCATGGCGGACAACACTGCCTGAACAGTCACAAGGCGCCCCCCTTGAGAAAGCAACCCGGCCTGCCAAGCTTGAAGCAGATTAGCGACCTTGTCAATGAGCGTTGGAAATCTGCCCGGGATGGTTTTCGTAAAGTGAGGGGCTGGCCCAGGTATTTGCATGGAAATGCAGCGGTGTTACAGTGCAAATTGTTAGAGATTAGCTGGATTTGTTGTTGGTTGCACTGAATTGGTTCAAAGGAGCTTTTTGCCATATTTGTTCGCAGACCAGACGCCTCGCCAAAGAGCTGAAGAATTTCATTGATGGCAAGTAGATCTGAACTGACCGGAGTTAGGAATACAACTTACATCATCTGCGTATAAGGATAGGCGGTGTGGAAGACCTTGCCGCCCCTCGATCGGTTGCAATAATGCAGCATTTTCTGCTGCGAGGATGAGACCGTTGAGAACGTTCATAGCGATGATGAACAACATAGGAGATAAAGGATCTTCTTGGCAAAGGCCGCGACCATGCCAAACCGGTTGTCTTGGTTGACCATTGACTAGAACTCTGGTGGATGATGATCTGAGCATGATGCTTAGCCAGGCACACCACCTCGGGCCAAAACCTTTGTGCTGTAGAATTTCCAATAGAAAGGGCCAGGACACTGAGTCAAGCTTGTGCAATGTCGAGCTTCAACAGAAAAGCCGCTTTTTTTGTTGGTGGAGGAATCTGGAGGATTGTCTCACTAGAAGGAAATTGTCTTGTATGGAACGAGCTTTAGTGAAAGCAGATTGGTTTGGTGCTACAAGCTTTGCAAGCTCCGGCGCGAGCCTTCTGGCCAGAACTTTTGAGAATTTTTTTGCAAAGCTGTGAATCAGACTGATGGGCCTAAAGTCGCTCAGCTCTTGTGCTTCTTGCTTCTTCGGTAGTAGGGTTATCAAGGCCCGGTTAAGGACATGGAAGTTTGCCCCTGCTAAACGACCAAGAGCATGGAAAGCTGCCATGATGTCTGGTTTGATGAATTCCCAACAATGCTGGTAAAAAAGGCCAGTGAAGCCGTCAGGTCCCGGCGCCTTTTCAGATGGCAAGGTTTTGATGGCCTCCCAGACTTGCTGCTCAGAGAAATCAGCATCAAGTTCCTGCATATCATGGGCTGGCAGGTTGAGAAAGGTCAGGTTCAGGGAATGAGCACGGTGGACCGGCTTCCCCAATAAGTTGACGAAGTGCTTATGGAAGGCCTCTTCCAGTCCTGTCTGGGTGAGAACCCAAGAATCCGAGATCTTTAAGCTGGCGATGTAGTTTCCGCGCCTTCTGTGACTTGCATGCATATGAAAGAACCGTGTGTTTGCGTCCCCTTCCCTCAGCCACCTGATGCGCGACCTTTGGCATGTGATTGTTCGATCCAAGGAGCAAAGACCGAGAAGCTTCCTTTTGAGCTCCATCCTGAACCAGCGCTCCCAGGCGGAGAGCAGTCGCTTTTCTTCTGCCAAGTCCAGCCGAACGATAAGCTCCTTCGCCAACCCAATTTGGTGTCGAATGCTCCCACAATGACTTTGGCTCCAGCTTTGAAGAGAGCGAGCTGTGACTGTGAGAAGAGTATTGAGCCTGCGTAGGGGGTCGGCTATGTGGTCTTCACATTTCCAAGCCGCCGCGACCGCCTCTTGGAACCCTTGTACTTTTGTCCAGAAGGACTCAAACCGAAAGTGTTTCTTGGCTTCTATGAGGAAAACCGAAGAAAGCAGCAGGGGACAAAAATCACGCATATCTGGAATTTCGGGCTCTGGTTTTGATACACAGGTTCTTCAGCTGATCTCTTCTTGCATTTTTTGTTCTTTGGTTTGCCTCTACCCCTGGGCATTCCCCATCTATTTCACAGGTAATAAACATTGATAATATCACATTTCGTTGTAATCTTGCACGGTAAAAAAAAAATCCTTGCATGCATTTTTCCTCTTCCACTTCAGCCGCTTTCTATGTCCTCCTAAATTTCCTAATCGAAGAGCAATAGTTCTTGACACAGAATAACTTATTTTTCTCTGTTTTCTTGATTGGACAATCAAGCCAAGTGAAGATGATTCAAATAAACCTGCTGGGTGGGGAAAACACAGCTGGTTCTACATATTAGTGAGAATAAGCTTGTTTCTTTGGGTATGCCTTTTCATAACATGGTCCTGTAACCTTTTCATAACATGGTCCTGTAACCTGTTCATGTTTTTGAGTCTCAAACTGGCTGTTGATTTTAATAACCCTCTCCATCTGAAGGCTGCCTTGCTTAATCTCATTACAATATCATCAACTTGGGCAAGAGTAATTGATGTCATGGACAGCGAGGTATCATTTACAACTGCACCAAAAGTTATGGGTAATCCCTGGTACCTTTTGCCTTTGATTTTCAAATCCTTATTTCTCTTTTAGTTCAGTCAGGTTCACGACTATTTGGCTTTATTGGGGCTGTTGCTACGCTAGGGCAACTTTTTGGTTCATTATTTGCTGCAAGTATGGCCTGGCTAGGACCCTGTACGTATGTTTCTCCACGACGGTTTTCTGAATAAGATAATGACTTCCTGTCTAATATTTCATGGAATGCAATTTCACATCTCCTAAATGTATCTCAGTTCTGCTCCTATTTTCCTCCCTTCTGATGGAACTTGCTGCACGGTCATCGAAAGGAATCTGCATTGATGCTAATCATGGCTCAACAGAATTGTCTTGCACAGGGTATGTATCCTTCTTGACATGATTCGGAACTTCTTGACTTATTTTTCTGTCATTTTTAGCATGGGCAATCTGCATATTTTATATAGACAAAATTGCTGGCTTGATTGTCATTATTAAACCTTGAGCCATAAATACATTTTGTGAATCCTTCTCTTTATGATCAACCTCAAAACTCTAGAATGGATTGTATTAACTTTAATGATTCATAGTAAAAATGTAGGTGTTACTGCTTATTTGATCTAACATTTTGGTGATTCCTTGTTATGTTCATGAGTTAGAATTTAAGGTACATTCATACATCCCATTATCCCAATCTATTGCTAACTGCAGAGCAGAACGAAGTCAAAATACCGAGGCTGATGATGAAATGTCTTCGCTGGTCACTTCACCTAGATCACCGATCCAAGTTCAGAAAGCCAAACCTGAAATTTTCATGATGCTTGAAGGTTTCTGGCTGATTGCACGTTCACCCTATCTGATATATATATCTCTATTTCTATGGCTGAGCGCAGTTGTCTCATCCTTCTTTTACTTCCAGCTATGATTGTTCTTCTACAAATGTGTATAGGCACTCATAATAAGTTTTGCCTTGCTGTGAGCATGTTGCTTCCTTAATTACATGGTCTGAAGGATGCATTATTTACTCTCCCAATTACCTATGCTCCCTGATTAACAGAAAGTAACGATAGTTGCTACAACAATATCAAGCCCAACTGCCAGAAGAAGAACATTTGCACTGATAAACAGCTTCATAGCTCTTTTTATTCTTGCGGGGCAGCTCACATTGACGGTATTTTACCCATCTCCAAATTATCCAAAGTTTTCTCTATTTCAGTACTCCCTTTCCAGTATAAGTGTTTCTTAACCTAAAAAGTTGTCCCACACTAGAACAAGCATGCCGTACACGGAAAAAGAAAGTACCTTTATGGCTTATGCATTACAAAAGTGTATAAATATAATCTTCTTCATAGTGCTTCCGCTAAGTTGGATGTTTAGGCTCAATCTGCTCTATGATAAAGCTCAACTGCATTGCTCCATATCCTATTTGAGCATGTACATCCCCAGTGTGCTAATTCTTTTCTTCTCATACAACATTGATCTCTTGTTTATATACTCCCTCCAGTCACAAATATGTCGTTTTGGGATGCATGCAGTCAAACTTTTGAAACTTTGACTATCATTATCTTTTTAAATATTTAGATTGGATATATGAAAATCATATGTATAGATTTATCTCAAAAAGTACTTTCGTCATATTATAATTTTATTGGGTTTTATAAATATATTACAATATAAATTAGTGGTCAAAGTTGTGTTTTGAAAACCATGTCGATGTCCAAAACGATATGTATTTGTGACCGGAGGGAGTATTCTGTTTGGGATATCCTCTTTATTCTTTTGAAAAAAAGACCTTCTACAGAATTTCAATACCCCATGCGCGTGCAGTGATTCTCATATGCTCTCATATAATCTTCAGTTAGATATTTAAGAACTATCCTGCATTTCTATCATGAGAAGGGCCTAAATTAAATACAATGTAGTCAAAATGATGTGTGGTATTTCTACATGTCTAAGTGATGAACAATGATAATTGATGTTGACGAAAACAACATGAATCAGAATGTCTTAGCAAGATGGATTCTTGGAAGACTCTGCAATGACTAAGGAAGCTTAGTCTTTCTATTGCCCCCTTTTGGTAATTAGAGCATTCTTGGATTTTTATTGATTCCTGGTACGATTTAAACAAATATTTCAGGGTCATATCCTTACCATAGCCGGTGTAACAGTTGCCATCTGTGCATCTCCACTCATTACTGCCTCAAATATGGTTGCCCTTGCTGTATAGCCAACTTGGGTTGCTGTGGCTGTCACTGAAACAATTCGAAAGGTATCGATAGACCAGGGCACACTAATTGAACTTTTAGCGTAAACACTGCTTTTTACAGTTAAATGTTACTTTCCAAAAGACACATTAAGATAGATATTACATTTATAAATGGTGAGCGGTCATTACCATTTGAATATTCATATTTGAGAGTTGAGACACATCAAATCTTGAATTTTAATTGAGTATTCTCACATGAAGGGTATCTAATGTGTCCAATGGTTCATGTGTGAGCAATTAGCACTTGGCAGGATTCATTTTTATGCAACTTTGGATACTAGTGCTGCTTCATTCAGTTGCATCTTAAAACAATGCAAGATTTCAAGGGATTTATGTTTCTTTGTTCAAAACTAATTGTTTAGTGCTTCGTTGCCGTAGATAGTGTAACATTAAGACGTTACTTTGTAAGGATAGAGATTAGACTTGATTGTTTGGTCAATGTTTTGCAATCAAAGTTTCCAACATGATTGTTTCATTGAGAGTTTATAGCTTCAACAAATTTTCTTCATGTACCCACGCTGATCCGAGGGCATACTAAATGCAGTTTGATATTTGGAGTAACCTATTGAATACCTTCCCATTATTGTATATTTGTATTTAGTCCATGTTGACATTTCTATATTCAGATATATACAGGAATAGTTCTACATAATTATTTGAATTAGCTGTTTTCCCAATCTTTCATACTTTGCAGGTAACCACTTATGTTTTGACAAGACCTGGGAGGGAGTTGTTATTCACAGTTGTCTCACATGATGAAAAGTACAAAGCCAAGGTAAAAGATGAGTTCCTTACCTAATTTGAGTTTGATGACTAGTAAGAAACAAAAGGGGCAGGAATTGGTAGTTCATAGATGTTCTGTTTCAGTAGTATACCATCTTCTATCACCATTCACCACCAAGAACTAATAAAATTTCTGGGATCCTGCCAATTCCTGGATTGCCCACTGAATTTTATCGGTTGACATTGGGTTTTAGACAAGTCTCTTGTAGAGTCGTAGATGATCAAGCATATAAATGTTTGTGACTGTGCGCTCCATTTTTCATGTTTTTCTTTCACACAAAAAGACACCAGTCCATCGTATTGTTTTAAAAATTGGTAATGATAATGATAATTTGTTATCTTCCTCTTCTTCGCCAAAAGCATCCCCGTGCTTCTTAAAAAAAAGGTGTCCTTGTGAGGACCAGTTTCCACCCGAGTTGTATTTGGAGTAAGGCCCATGATGGTAAAAATCCTGCCCACTTGGGACTTGCCAGAATAAAGTATGAATGCCTATTAAGGAACTTGGTTGGATCACCATAGGGAAGCAAAATGATATTTCTTGGAAATATAACACCTGTTGTCAAGCGAATGATTTGACCATTCGACATTAGGTTCTCTTTTTTTATTCACTGGGCCTTGTGTCTTAAAATGGAAAGTAGCAGTGAAATTCAAAGTCAACTTCAGAGACAGTAGATGCTTACTGAAGAAGAGTCAGTTTTTGCAGTTGCCTGATGCTTCCTGAAGAAGAGTCAGTTTTTGCAGTTGCCTTCTTAGTTCTTACTTACAGTGAATCATGCGAACATGTTCTTAATTTGCAACCCATTTTCCATGTGGAGCTTGATTTTGCAGGCAAATTTTTTTTAAGAAATATTTTTTTTTTGTAGGTCTGTATAGATGTTATTGTTCAAAGGCTTGGTGATGTGACAGCTGCTGGAATTTACAAGTTGCTGCTCAGCAGCCTTGAGAAGAAGACATCCATGGTCACCCTCTATGCATTGCCGGTATGAGTCATATTATGGTATACATCAATGTGGTTATGTTTTAGTCTGCAATCTGAAAAGTCATTTGCTTACTACTTTCTGCTGTTAGTATCATATTTTCTATGTGATTTGTTGTTCTGAACCATTAAATTGTATCTCCCTGACTATGTGGTTTTGTTTGTATCATGTATTGTGGTCTCCAGGAGGTAATTGTTGATACAGATACTTGCATCACTGAATAAATGCGTTATACTTTGCTAGAAACCAATTAAGATGTAGGGGCTGTTTGGTTGATTGCCAAAATGAGCCAAGTCAAAATTTTGGCATAGCCAAAATCCGGGCAAAGCCAAATATTGGCAAAAAGAACGTTGTTTGGATGTTGGCCAAGCCAAATTTTGGCGTTAGCAAAATTTTGGTGAGCGATTTCCTCGCCCTCGAATTGCCCATGAGTGATATTGGATTTTATTGGTGTTACCAAATTTTGGTTGCAAACCAAACAGCAACCAATTTTCGTCAGCGTTACCAATATTTGGTTTGGTTTACGAGGGTAGCAAACCAAACAGCCCCGTAGTCTGAGTCCTTGTATAAAGATGATTTGCATTAAAAACGTTTCTGTGTTTAGTCTTGGGTGCTCAAAAGCATGTACTATCCACTTTTTTTTTGTGTGGGGATTCCCACGAGAGGGCAGAATTTTGTGAGTTCTGAGGAGCCCTTTTGTTATCTGAACACAATTGAAAAAAAGGAATCCATACTGAAGTTGAAAAATATCTCGCTTCAAACAAAATGAACAAAACTCTGTCTCCATCCATGTGTATGTGAAAACCTTGTTAATTTTTGTATCTATTGCTGATTCTTGTAATTGTGTCGGATAACCAAAAACAATTACTAGATAAATTATTTGGTGTCAAGAATGTTTTTGCATCGATTAGGGTATCTCCAATAGTTAGCGATAACCTTATCTCTAACATATGCTACATCATCTTTAGATATAACATCTCTAATGGATAGTCTCTAGCGCACTCTCCAATATTTATATTTTATAATTTTTCTTTGAAACGGGCCTACATGTCAACTAGAGTAGATTAATGTATTATATCTTGTTTCGCGTGCACGACAGTCTTTTCAGGAACAGACGGCCTGTACTCTCTCTTCTCCCTCTCTCTCCTCTACGTAGGATTTTGTTGACGTGACATAATTAAGAGACGACAATAAACACACTATTAGATATGCCCTTAGGTCTCGGGAAATATCACTGAAGAATTATATATCTTCCTTTTGATAACAGCTCTGTTTCGTGTGGCTTCTCACTGCATTTCATTTGGGCCGGCTCCAGACAAACCTCGCCAGGCTTCAGGTTGCTTCTGCCCCATCTTAGATTCCTAAATAGGTACCTAAGGACCTGAAAATGAAGTGCCATTGTACTGTTGGATCCATATATCTTTCATGTTCCTACCGAGAGTGAAGCTCGTTGTACCTGACTTTTTTACCTCTAGTGTTTTTGACTGAATATCCAATACAGGGAACTTCTGCACGTACCCACCGAAATGCATAGTGCTTCCAGAATGTAGCAAGAAAGATGGCATATACACAAGTTAGGTTGCTGTCAATATTAATTTTCTTTGCACATTTTGAAGGAATTGCATATTGATGGAGAAGCATTTGAATATAACTACAGGAAGAGTTCAACGTAGAGAAAGAGAAATGCTACCAGTAGAAATAGAGTAGGACAGTATGCAATTTATGTTTCTGTTTTTAGTATATGCATGGCAGGAAATTGTGTCATGCAAACTTTGAGAGAGATTTGTTGGGCATTATTCTGCTGTTTGAAACTTTATATTGTCCAAGACATGTATACAGCACCCAGACTGCATATTGTTTGCAGAGATGTACAATATAGTGTTACAGGCAACCATGAGAGCCCAGACTATTGATGCTAAACACAGTATTGTAGTGCTCCTTCTAATTCACAAAAACAAGTCATTATGGAATGCGTGCAATCAAACTTTAGAAACTTTGGTTATGGATATCTTTTTAAATATTTCGGCTAGATATATAAAAATGATGTGTAGATTCATCTCAAAAAGTATTTTCATAATACTATAATTTTATTGGGTTTTACAAATATATCGTAATAGTAATTAGTGGTCAAAATTGCATTTTGGAGAACCAAAACGGCTTGTTTTTGTGAAGTACTTCCACGGGTATTTGCAGATGGAATGTTGTTCATACTCGTATACCTGTCCAAAATGATATGCCTGCTTTCTGGAACACGTACATTTAAAGACGGCTTGCATTTCTTTGCAAAAACAAGCCCAAGATTGAAGCATAAAGTAGAATAATGTCACGTGCACGATCTTTGTGCTAATCATTTAGAATTACATATCAAGTGACAGATAAAATGGGACGTACGCTGGCCGGATCAAGTCATGCTGTTGCATTGCTCTTGTCTCTTCCAATTAAGCAAGTAATATTTGGTGATTCATCATCCATGATGTCCAAGCGCACCGTCGTCATCATGGTCGCCGTGATGGTGACGATGCTTCTGCAGCTGCAACCATCGGAATCAGCAAGGAAGCGAGTTGTAGCATCCCCATTGCTCCGCTTCCCTGGCTTCCCGGGCACCAGGCAGCGTAATCCCAGCTTCCCGGGCTTTCCCGGAGCTAGGCCGTCGCCGCCAGTGCCCGGCTTCCCGGGCCTGCCACTACCTCCACCCATGCCTGGCTCGTCGTCGCCGGGCTCGAGGCCGGCGGCGTCGCTGCCCGGCTTCCCAGGCCTGCCAGGTAGCAGCAGCAGCGGCTCTTCTTCGTCGTCGTCATCGCCGACGGACTGCGTGACGCCGCTGGCGGGGCTGATGACGTGCGCGTCGTTCCTGACGGGGAGCGAGGCGGAGACGCCGACGCCGCAGAGCGAGTGCTGCAGCGGGCTGGGGATGTTCTTGAACAGGTCGGCGGCGGAGGGGGGGAGCGACCGGTCGCTGCGGTGCCTGTGCCCGGTGATCCTGGGGGACGTGAACCGGATGCTGCCCAAGCCCATCGACCCCGTCCGCATGATGTACCTCCCCATCGCCTGCGGCGTCGTCCTCCCGCCACAAGTCCTCTTCATCTGCTTCAGTCAGTTCTAGTATTACATTCCGCACTCTCACCTGCATCTGCATCTGCAACTGCAACTGCATGCATGCATCCATCTGATCAAATTAAATGGAAACTGAGATGAGTTTAATTTGTCGATGGTTTTGGAATTTGGAATGCAGCCGGGCAGCCTACCCCGCCGGTGGTCACCCGCATTCCTGACTCCTGGGCAACACCGTCTTCAGGCAATTCCTTCTCCCTTCTCAAAACCATCCCATGTTAATTCGTATTAACTGTTCATGATAAGTTTTCCCCTCTCATATATATTGCCATCTCTGTTGTCTTTCCATGCAGCTTTCTCACCTTGATTCATGTCGGTCGGATCGGAGGTTACGTCACGGGTGATTCAGTATCTCAGATAATATACCAAGTTTAAGCATGCCAAGCTGCTGCTCTTCACGAATCTTGTTTCAGATACATGCGTTTTCAAGCGCCTTACACTACCGTGTTCAGAAATTACTTTCCATACTGCTACGTACAGTAGTAGATTGGTCAACACATCACGTGTGATGTAATAGCATGTTCTTTTTCAGAGAGAAAAATATATAAAAGAGCAACTTGCATTCAATTATTCTCTCTCTTCAACTGAAGAGTGTGATCAAATTGAGTAGAGAAATAAAACTTAAGGGTGCAAAATACAGGTAAACTGCAGGAAACTTCCAGTAGGCATGACGTTGCTTTATCGAGATAATTTACTCGCAATTGGTAGCCCTTCACATAGTGGCGCAAGCACTGGACAGGACGAGAAGGAGAAGGGAAAAAAACCCAACAAAAACAAAAATGAAATTGAAAGGGCAGAGGGGCAATCCAAAGGAAAGCTAGGGTTTTCGCCATGGCTGCCTCCCACCTCGAGCTCCTCTTCCCCTCCGTTCCCAATCTCTCCTAGGGTGAGGCTCCCCTTCCCCGCATCTCGCATCCGCACCAAAGGAGCCGCCTTTCCCCCGCTCCCTCTCCTCCATCCGAGGGTTTCCCTTCCCCTCCCCCAAAGCCGCTCCGTCGCATCGCATCGCATCGCCGCAACACCGACCGAGCAAGTAACCCACCCGGCCTTAAAGAATCAGGTAGGCTTTGAGGGAGGAGGCGCTGGCGATCGACCAGGCGACGGCGGAGGCGGTCGGATAATGTGTATACTGTGCGCCGTCCAACGGTGGTCGCGCCGCGTCGCCACCATGCTGCCGTGGCTCGTCCTCCCGCTCATCCTCCTATGGGCGCTCTCCCAGCTCCTCCCCGCCGCCTACCGCTTCGAGGTCACCTCCCCGCGCCTCGCCTGCGTCTCCGTCCTCCTCCTCACCCTCTTCTGGTACGAGATCCTGCTCCCGCGCCTCTCCCTATGGCGCGCACGCCGCTCCGCACGCCTCCGCGAGGAGCGCCGCGCCCACGCCCTCGAGCTCCAGAAGCTCCGCAAGACCGCCACCCGCCGCTGCCGCAACTGCAACAACCCCTATAGGGACCAGAACCCCGGCGGTGGAAAGTTCATGTGCTCCTTCTGCGGCCACGTGTCCAGACGGCCCGTGCTTGACCTCGGCCCTGCAGGGAAGGTCCCAACAGGGTGGCCTTGCAGTCAGGATTGGGCCAATGCTGCCGGTGACCCAGGCTACTGGCTTGACTTGCGGTGCTCGGCCAATAACTCATACTCAGGATTCTCGTGGCGGCTGTTCTCGTGCTTTTGCGTGAGCATGAGGTGGTTCTGGAGGAAAGTTTTCAGGTTTGCATCGTCAGGGGACGGCGAAGGCTTTGGCCGGGATGGTAAAGGATTGGCAAAAGGAGGGGAGAATGGAGAAAAGGCTGAGGAGAGCAGAGTGGAGAAGGCAAAAAGGAAGGCAGAGGAGAAGAGATTGGCGAGGCTGGAGAGGGAAATGCTGGAGGAGGAGGAAAGGAAGCAGCGGGTGGAGATGACAAAGCTAGTGGAGGAGCGGAGGAGGCTGAGGGATGAGAAAGCAGAGGCTGAGGAACGATCCAAAGGTGCAACCCCTGTTGGGGAGAAGGATGCTAGGAAGGAAGCAGAACGGCGGTGGCACGAGAGGAAGAAGGAAGAGAAGGATAAGGGGTCAAGCAAGAGCAATTCAGATTGCGAGGATATTGAGAGAAGAGTGGGCAGGGAAGGTGAGAGAAAGCGGGACTTCGATAGAAATGAGCTAGAGAGGCGGGATGCAACAAGGGTTGGAACAGAGGGCTATAAGGCCCATAACATTGAAGCTAACAATCAGGGTAGTAAGATAGTACAGAGCAGGACAAAGTACTTTGGCCGTATGACAGGAGGTCTGCTATCTTCTTCAAGAGGTTTTGGCGGTGGTTCCTTTTTCGGCAGAAGTGTTCAGGCCCCTGCTCCTCAAGTTAACAAGGTGACTAAACCACTTGTTACTGCAACTGACCAGAGTAATGCAGTCAAAAGAGATGTGCAACCTGCAGCTACGCTAGCAACGGCCAAATCTGCGACAGCTGGAGAAACCAGAAATTCGTGGACTAATTTTCATCGACCCGTGAGTCACAAGCGCACTACTATTTTACTGTAAACTGTTATGATTAGAACATATGGCATAAATTGTTTGCACCGCATCTACCATCTTAATCTTTCAATTATTTGTATTATGCTATATGCAGGTTAGTCCAAACATGCAGCCACATCCTACCGGTCTTAAAAAGTCATGGCATCAACTGTTTACTCGCTCAGCATCAGTGTCCCCTTGTCCTGATGTTTCTGCTTCAGCTCGTGAAAAGAATGGGCTGCCAGTACCTAATGGAGCACAATTAAGCAACGCTCAAAATTTTCTGGCTCAGTATCCTCCTCTGGACAGCAAACTGACTGTAAGCCAATCCATGCAAGTTCCAGGTTTTCCACCAGTGAATGGAGCACCTGCCAACACGCCACTATCTCATTTTCCAGCTGGACACATGCCCTTCTATAATGAGTTGGAACCAACAGTATTGGAAGAACCAGAGCAATTTGAGGACCCATGCTATGATCCAGATGCAATAGCATTGCTTGGGCCAGTTTCAGAGTCCCTAGACGACTTCCCTCCAGACTTGGATAGCAGGTTCATCTCGAGTGATGTCACCAAGGAACCACATGTTAGGCCTTCACCAATTGAATCTCCTCTATCAAGATCACAGACTGTTGAAGAAAAGCCTATTAAACCCTCACATTTCTCAATTGCAAAAGGGCCTAATGGTTCCATTTCACCTGAGGCTACCAATGAACAAGGCACATGGCAAATGTGGAGCACACCATTGGTTCAGGACAGTTTAGGTCTGCGAGGTCCTCAGACACAGTGGCTTCTACCAAACACGAATCAAATTAATCATGGTGTCAGCCATTTGAATGGTGGAACACGAAGCCCCCTGGGTGCTGGTTTGAATGACAATTATTCATGGCGGCAGAATGCACCCTTCCAGCAATTGCCTCTTGATACAGGGAGTCTGTTCGTTTCACATGATGTTTCAGAAAATGCCATACACAATGACTTGGGTTTTGGATCTCCAAACAAATCAGCTCGTGCACACCCCTTTGGACCACCTGGTCATTCTTGGTCCAAGTAAGTCTTTTCTGATGTTCTTTTTAATTTTCTCTAATTTTTCCATAGAAAAGACGCCTTTCGTCCTTACCAATTATTTGACACTCTTGACATAGAAACTTGGCCATAACTCATAAAGAATAGTTGTCACCTCACCCTCCCCCAGATGTTGCCAGCGATTGTTTTGCATGTGACTATATGAGTCTAATTGTCATTCAGGTGGTTCAATTCTCTACTGACTATAGCTTCATGTAGTATCAATACATATAAGCACCAAAGTGCTGATGGATTCATATGATCTTTTGCTGTCCTACATGCTCATATACATGAATTTGTGTGTACATGCACATGTGCGTGTGTATAACTATTGAAGTTCATTACTAGTTTTCAACCAGGACATTTTAATAATTTTACGGAACAGAAAACCGAGAGAAAATTGGAAGTGGAGTGCATTGTCTTGCTACGTGGTACAACCAAGTGCTTTAATTCCTACATTATCCTGTGCTGGTATGAGCCTCATCTTGTTGTATTGTGAGACCTATGTAAAAGAAGCGGTAATTGGATATCACCTGGTCTGGTTTACATGATAATGGTGTGTACCACTGAGTATGATTACCGAACCTTAAAATTTAAATGTATTGTCAGTAAAGAATTTGTTTCAACAGTGTCATAGTTATTTTTTTCGATTACTAGGAGAAATTGACCCCCAATGCTGTTTCAGTGTAGTCTTCAAGGTTATTAAGTCGGCAAGTCGACACTACTCTCGTAGTGACCGACTTGCCGACTAGTCGACTAGTCGACCGACTAGCCGCCGACTAGTCGATGGGTACTGTTCATATGACAGTAATGTGTCTGTAACTATGTACATTACATGTATATATTATATACCTTGTATGATATACCTCGGTACCTCCCTTCCCAGTGCGCTCGGCCACTGGCCAGTGGCCAGTCCACCGAGCTCCCTGCCTCCCTCCCTCTCCCACCAAGCTCCGCCTCCTCCCACTTCCCGCCCACGGTCATGACCACCTCCCTCCTCCAGTCTCCCACCGAGCTCCTCCTTACTTCCTCCTTCCCAAGGTCTGTGGCCACCTCCTCCATCTCGACCTCCTCCCTTACTCCAGCCAGAATAGAGAGAGGAAGAGGACTAGAGGACCAGAGGAGAGGACCGAGGAGCATACAGGGTCTGGCGCTGGCGACGGAGCTGCTGCGAGCAGCCATGGAGGCAGGCCAGGCGCGGGAGGGATGGAGGCGGTGGCAGGTGTGGTGTGGCAAGCCGAGCCCCGGATCTGGAGCTCTACTACAAGTGAGACGGATCTGGGAGCTCTGTGGTCTTGGAGGAAGGACCAAGGCCGGCGAGGAGGTGGGAGCTGGCGGCGTGGCAAGACCGGATCTGTGTGTGGCGCGGCTGCTGCCCTCTCCGAGCTCGGAGGTTAGGCACTTAGGCCCGACTGCCCCTCGCCTCACTCACTCCCTCACTCCCCTCTTGCCTCTTCTTTGCCATCGCCTCGAAGTCGGCCGACACTGCCCACGCCCCGGTCGCTTGATTGTCTCTTTGATGGTCGACTAGTCGACCGGCAAGTCGACGACCAGTCGACCAGTCGCCCGACTTGCCGGCGCAAGTCGAGTCGGCGCCTCCAGTCGGTAGTCCTCCGGCGACTTGTCGACTAGTCGACGACTTGATAACCATGGTAGTCTTGTTTACATGATAAGCAAGGGTAGCACCTGGTCTGGTTTACATGATAATGATGTGTTCCACTGAGTATGATAACTGAACCTTAAAATTTAAATGTATTGTCAATCAATAATTTGTTTCAACATGACAATCAAGAAATTTACTCCCAACACTGTTTCAGTGTAGCTGTGGATTCTTAAGGTAGTCTAAGCCTATAGCATGAAATGAAAATCAAATATTGTTTTAGAGGTTACTGAAGTGTTTGACAGCCACGAGTCTTTGTACTTGGAATGAAAAGAACGTGGAATGGATAAGCACAGTGGATACATGATGTTATGTTAGGGTGCTCACTGCAGTGAATTCACTGGTCTTCAACTTAAAAATTCCAGCTGTGCAGTCCGTGTTATCAAAGGCCAAAATGAATAATTGATTTGCTTGTAGATTGCATAATGCCACAACCATTGAATGTTTGAATGGATGGCTTAGTGGGGAGCTATCATTGTTTATACATGATATGTGGATTGATTGCATGTTCTTAGCGAAATGAATAGTTTGATAGCATAAAGCTTTTGGCATCGCAGATGTTTGACATGATTCTTAGAAATGATGTTCGTAAGTGGTGATTGGGGTTACCTGCATCCCTTTTGGCCTTGTGGTAAATGATGCATTTTTAGGATGTGGCTCGTTTGGTTGCTTTGGTGGACATGCCATGTCCTTTTAGCATGTTTTAAGGTGGTAACTAGTTTGATTTCTTGGCATGGGTGGGGCAGGCCTTTTGATGTGAACTCCAAGATGATGAAAACTTAATAGAACTAGCTTTTATACTTGGGTGGTCTATTTGGTGGGTACCAGGTAAAACTCTGTTGGAGGGCTAACAAAGACAGACTGTTCAGAGTAAGAATGATACACCTGTAGGAGTGCAATATCCTGCTGATAGCAAACATGTTATAAAAATTGCTGCCGTGTAAGTTGGGAAAATATGCTGAATTGATTTAGGGTCGGCATGAATGATTTATTATGGGTTTATCAGTTTAATATCTTTAGCAATTTGTGGCTATCTTCCATATTAAAGTAGTTTCTGGCTTTTTGCATGCACCTTCACAATATTATCGGTATCTGATATAGTGCACAATGGTTCTGAACTTTTCAGTTCAGGCTGTCAGGACCAGGGACGAGAAAAACCATGATTTGTTCATTTCATCTTTTTTGGTTGAAAATTGCTGGTTTTCTGACAGGGTTGATTTTCTGGGGGCCGGAGTAGCAGCCCTTTTGGGTCCAGAATTGACAATGGGAAGTCGCTAGTGGTGTTCCTTTGGGAATCAGGTCTAGAACATTTTTCAGTTTTCAAAGCTTTGGGATCAGTATTGAAGCTATTAAAAGAGAATATTTTCTATGGCGTCTTTCATTATATGTTTGGAGTAAAGATTTAATCACTTAGTTTGGACAAGTATCTTCTGGGTTCAACTTGAGTTCAAAAGACAATAAGACAGTATTTACATGATGAGAGTTATGGAGGTCTATGGTTGGTTACACACCATCAATGTAATTACTAGGTTTGACGTAGGTTCTCTGAACAGCTGAGATACAAGGGTTCCACATGTGTCAAGGTAGAATGATAGATGTTGTGCTGATTATTTTCTCAACACTTGACACTGCCAAGAATTGTCACCATTCATTATTTTTTGCTTACCTGTGCTGTTTGGTGGGCCGAATAAAAATCCCAGGATTTATAAAATATAAATGTCAATTGTCATGTTCATCATTTGAATGTTAGGATATTTGTTCTTCAATAGATAATGTCCATCTTTGATTCTATGTAAGCGCTCTAATGCTAAACTGAGACAATAAAATTACCTTTTTGCAGATTAGGGCCATTAGGTCTTCTATGGGATGCTTAACTGTTTGTCAGATCTTACATTTACATGGTCTCATCATTGGGAGTCCTTTTAGCTTGGAGTTACACATATGGTCCTATATGAATGGAGTATATGACCTTGTAAATCCTTCGAATTTTCACTCTTTTATCATGGCCCTTTTGCCTTTCGGTGTTTTGGCTGGTAGTACTGCAATTTTACATGTTGTAATTGGTTGTTGATGTTGAAAATGTTTTTGTAGGCAAACAAATAAAATCCCATGTAATACCACTGATGTGCTTCATTTCATAAGATATTTCCTTCAGTTCAGAAAAACAATTCGTTTTGGACATCGACATGGTCCCCAAAATGCAACTTTGACCACTAATTACTATTGTAATATATCTGTAAAACCCAATAAAATTATAATATTATGAAAGTATTTTTTGAGACAAATCTAAACATATGATTTTTATGTATCTAATGTAAATATTTAAAAAGATACCAATAAGTCAAAGTTTCCAAAGTTTGACTGCATACATTCCAAAACGACTTATTTTTGTGAATTGGAGGGAGTATTAACTAATAATGTGTTAATCAGATAGATGTGTTCATTTTCATGGTAGTATCTACTTGGTGAAAACTCATGACTTGTTCGTTATGATTTATGCAGGGAGGAACTGGTGCTGAATGGACCTCAGGAAGCTGGGCAAATTTGCCCATTGACCGGGGCACATGTTGGTGGAGGCCTTTTTTCAACTAATCCAGATGTACAGTCAGTTTGGTCGTTCAATCAAAAAGAGACAACATAGAAACTTGTTACAGAATCAGATGTCGAGCCAAGGCATCCTTGCCTCCTTTCAGGGTAGGCAGTTGAGGAGATATGTTGGACTGTATTCCTTGATGCGAATGATAGTCGTTTTATTTAGTATCACTTGCCTATTTAACATGCGTCCATGCATCCATTAGGCCCCTCGCCCAATGTTTTGGCGCATTTCGCGCTTTTTGGATTCAGTGCAAAATGGGATGGGAACTCATCACGCACAGGCGTTTCGCGCTTATCTTTGCAGTGTCTGGTGAGATAATCAGATTACCGAGTCCATTGTTGCTAACATTGTCTTTTCTGTGTGGATATTGAGTCTTGAGCCTGTGTGAGGGTTGGTGGTTCCCAGTGAGATCTTGTAACTGTCAGTCTGCTGAGTCCTGTATATATGGAGGTGGTTTCCTTTTGCAAATGCTACCGGATGCAGGGAGGTGGGGGAAACGAGGATGAAGAAATGGCTGTGGAACAAATGCTGTTCGCATTAACAGCTTCGGTGCGTCTTATCAAGTAACTCTTTCCCCTTTCTTTTGTTTTCATCTCAGTGGTGGCTTGGATCTGGCCTCGTCGGGCCACGGTGGAGTGTGGGATGGCATCACGGTGGCTCCATCAGGCCAACTCACGCTGGATCTGGTTACTCGTCGTCCTCGTGTTCCATGTCGCCGCCATGAACATAGTGCAACCGAGCTCTGAGGTGGCGGCACATTTTCTCACCGCCCCCAAAGTCGGCGCTGCTTCAGGACCGGCCTAGATGGCGTGTGGCTGCACGGGGTCACAGGCTGGCATGGCGCCGCATTCTTGGCCTCCGCTGCCTTAGCTCGTCCATCGCCACCAACATCAGCAAGCGGTGACGTCCATCTTCCTCGTCGGCGGCGGGGGAGACCCGCTCGGTGCCTCGGGTGGGGGCTTGGGCATCGGCTCTGACGATGCCAGCGAAGGCTCGTAGAAATGATGCACTTAAGCGATTTATTGGTGTACATGAATATATATATATATATATATATATATATATATATATATATATATATATATATATATATATATATATATATATAATGGTGATGCTAATGTGAATACATGTAGCAACTTATATTAATCTCCTGGTTGAACCGAGCAGTCACATGCGAATTAATTTCCTGGTTGAACCGACGCGTCACATGCACACGCATAGTAGGCTAACACCCCCCGCAGTTGGAACGGGAGCGAGACGGACGTGTAAACTGGAGCAGAACTCCTTGAAGATGGCTATGGGTAGGCCCTTGGTGAAGACGTTGGCGTACTGCGAGGTGGTCGGTACGTGAAGAGCGCGGATCTCACCGAGAGTGACGCGGTCCCAAACAAAGTGAAGGTCAATCTCGACATGTTTCGTCCGTTGGTGCTAGACGGGATTAGTCGAGAGGTAAACCGCACTAATGTTGTCACAAAAAACAACTGTGGCCTGTTGAAGAGGGCGATGCAGTTCGGCGAGGAGTTGACGAAGCCAACAGGACTCGGCGACGGCATTGGCGATGGCACGGTACTCAGCCTCGGCACTGGAACGGGAGCAAGCTCGGGTGTGTGAGAGACGACTGAAAGGAAGTTGAAGTCAGAGGGCACCGACGGGTTAGGTTGCTCGGATAAAAAAAGGAAGATTCGTCAAAGATGACGTGACGAGAGATGATGATGCGATTTGTGGAGAGGTCGAGGCAGCGGTACCCCTTATGGTGTTCAGGATAGCTGAGAAAGACACAAGACGTGGAGCGCGTCACAAGTTTGTGCGTGGCGGTGGCTGAGAGATTAGGGTAACACCTACAACCGAAAACACAGAAATGAGAGTAGTCGGGAGGCGAACTGAAAAGAGCTTGGTAGGGTATGTCGAAATTGAGTGTTTTAGTGGGGTGGAGGTTGAGAAGATATGTGGCGGTGTAGAGAGCTTCGACCCAATACGAAGACGACATGCTCGCTTGAAACAGAAGAGAGTGGAGAATGTCGTTGGTAGAGCGGATGATGCGTTTCGCCTTATCGTTTGGTTGGGAGGTGTGTGGGCATGACATGCGGAGTGCAATGCCATGGGAGAGGAGGTGATGGCGCATGGAAGAGTTGTCAAATTCGCCGCCATTGTCGCACTGAATGGCGCGAACGAACGAGGAGAATTGAGTGCTGACAAAGGCAAAGAAATTGCAAAGAGTGGTAAAAACATTAGATTTAAGACGAAGGAGAAACGTTCATAAGTAGTGTCGACGATCGAGTCGTCGATCTTATGAAATAAAATAGAGGAAAATGACACATATTTCTTGGGAGAGAATAGGACTGCTCTTTATTGATATGAACTGGCTATTACAGGGGGTGTCTACAACCCGGCGGTGGACTAATCCTAATTACATTGAGTATGATACTTGCTATTGTGGATATCATGGAGATATGCTCACGATCTTAGGATGATGATACAATTGGCAATGTCGTTAAAGGTTTGTCGAATCATGCGTTTTCGACGAAGTTAAAATGATGTTAGGCAGGCTGCGGTCAGACCGGCCATTGTGTGGCGGTCTGACCGGGGTTCAACTGTTCATCGGCCAACTGGTGGCGATGATTGTTTGGTTAGGTCAAGTTCATAGGTTTCAGTGCATGTGTTGCATGATGCATGTTTTGACTAATGTGGGTCAAGTTGCAAAGAACTTGTTCCCGGAATCGATTTCTTTGTCTATTGTTGTGCAGATTGTTTGGAGGTCAACGATGATCAACGGCGAGGATGATCGGGACTAGGCTTGGAGAGCTAAGGTCCAGAACGATCGAGGATGCCGGGTGAGTTCAATGGATTAAAGCATGGCGCAAATGGGACAAGGATGACTGAACGGGCAGTTCGGTGTGACCGGTTGAATCAAGTGGCGCGGGGGTTGGTGCAAGTGCCATGGTGGTTTCGGTGGGAGCCGGATGGGAGAGACTTGTCGACATGATGAGAGCTGTTGATCAACCTCACGTGGCGAAGCATGGAAGTGCTTCACAAAGATTGGACTCGGTCTTTGGAAAAAGATTGAGAAGGGGTATTTTGGTAATTTCACCTAAATACCGCCTTGGTGACCTTTTGCCAACCCGCGGCGCAAAGAGAAGCGGATTAGGTCAAGAGGAGATAAAGACAACGTTTTAAAATACGTGCGTAAGTGAAACCCGTTTATGTGTGGGCTTAACAGGTACCCATTAGGGTTTAATCTTCTAGAAGCAAGCCTCCACTATAAATTGGAGAGGGTGCTGGCCAGCACCTCTCAACCCTTCAATTTGTGAAACCCTAGTTTGTGTTCTTAGGGTTTTGGAGAGATTAGTGGGAGGTTAGGGTTCTAGAGATTTGGATTTGATTTTATGCTCATGTGTTGAGTCTTTGTCCTCCTTGATGGAGTGACTGTAAATCAACATCATATCAAATTAATCCAAGGAAAGATTCCACAAGATGTGTCTCTTTGTGTTCTTACTATCTATTTCGTGATTTTGGGTCTTTCTTTGATCCGCGAGTTTTCTCTTGGTTTCTTGCCTTGATCTAGCTTACTGTGACATGTGGAAATACATCTAGGATCATCTTGATCATCAATCACCCACGAGCAAGTCTTTAGATCATATTTAGGTTTTGACTCGGTTTTGGAGCAACCTTCGCTCAAACGGAAAAAGTTAGGAACTTTGGCATGGATCCTCACGATCCTTGATTGCAATAGGTTCCTGATATCATAGAGGAGGTGTGTCTCAAGTTCGGTAAGGTTTGGAGTCACGAATCAAAAGATAGACCGATTTGTGTTACGGTTTTGCCGCTCGCTTGTTCATCGTCTTCTTGGATCGGATCCGCACAATAGGCAGTCGGACCGCCCTCGGTCGATCCGCCTCATTATCGCCCGGTCGACGGCCGGAGCGGTCGATCCGCGATATTGCCGTCGGTCAGACCGACCAGAGCGGTCAGACCACATGATGCACGTCGGTCAGACCACACCTACCAATTAGGGTTTGAGCTTTTCCTATTTTTGGTCTTTTGTTTTGGGGTTTAGATTGGATTCGATACAAGTCTTCCGCAGTGCTTGATTATTGATCTTCATAGTTTCCATAGCTACTGAAGTGAAATTGGTATTGAATTCGATCAAGGTGAAAAAGTGATCGTGCTCCAATTCACCCCCTCTAGTCGTCTTTTCGGTCCAACAAGTGGTATCAGAGCCCAGTTAGTTCAATCTTGTTCTTAACCAGTCACTGAACTTGGCGATGGAGAAGTACTCCACCAAGCCGCATATCTTCGATGGGTTTGACTATGCCTATTGGAAGAACCGCATGCGTGTCTTCCTTTAGAGCGAAGGACAAGCCATATGGGAGGTTGTTCGAGCTCCGCTAGTTTTGCCCGAGGTTGCTTCGTCGGCTTCAGCAGCCCTCTTGGCAAACAACCACAAGGCAAAGAATCTCCTATATGCTGGGCTTGGTAGACAGAAGTGTGATAGGATTTGCAATCTGGAGACTGCACACGAGATTTGGCACACCCTCGAAACTTACTATGAGAGATCGTCCCAAATTAAGCAAGTGCCGTCAGACGGTCTTCAAGCGAGAGTATAACAAGTTCGAGATGCGTCCTAGCGAGAGCATCGATGACGTTTTTACTCGCTTTAACAAGGTGATTAATCAGATGAGAGCTGTAGACATTGAGTACTCTCAATCTGAGAATGCCACCCACCTCTTGGCTGCAATGAACACCAAGGATTTATGCTGTGGTCGGAGGACTGACCCAGCGAATAAACCTCCTAGAGCAGAAACACTCCAGATTAGAAAGTAAGAACTTTTTTCTTAACTTTTCTTCTTCTTCAATACTTTGTTCTTCTATTAATCAATTATTCTTCCTTACCATATTTGATATATTTGGAGAAATTAAAGAAGAGGTCGTGGCTAAAGAAGCCAGAATAACCAAGCTTGAGGAAGAATGCTAAGCTAAGGATCGGTCGAACGCATACGTGACGACCAAGCACAAGGAAATCATTGCGACTTTTGAAAAGAAGATTGAAGGTAACCGGTCGTAAACTTGACCAGTATATCATCTCTTCTAATCATACTTACTCACCACTTGTTTTACTCGTGCAGAGCAAACTGAAGCGCTGAATAGATTTAAAAAAGCTTTGGAGTTTGAGCAAGACAAGGAGGCAGATCTTGTGTAAAAACTTGATGAAAAAGTCGATGCACTTAACAAAATGATCTTCGACATAGGATCAGGATCGAGTCTGCCTACCTTAAGAGATCCAACGGAAAAGATGAACTACTTGGGCCAACTTCTAGAAGATCTCAAGGGCCTGCTCAAAACTACTCGAGAAAATTATGCCCAGACGATGAAAGAAGCTGTGGCCAGCGGAGTTAGTTTTGCTTTGACAAAACTAAAGGCTTCCGACCTCTCCATCAATCTCCAAGCTGTTGAAGAAGATTTCAACTATTTGCCTGAAGATGCGACCAGTTTCTCAAGGAAGTAAGGCCCCTCGGAGACAAGGTTGCAGAGAAAATGGAAGTCGGATCTCCGTCAAGCGGCAACTTGTCTGGAGATCTCCAGGAGTAGAAAGTTGTATTACAAGAATTATGAAATATATAAAACTTACCTTTCTGTCATCAACAAGTCTTTTGTTTATCTTGTCGACTTATGAAGTTCTCATATTCTCTAGCCCCCGACTGCTTTATAGTAGAAGGATTTTACTAAATAAGCAGTTAGCTAAGAAGGAGGACTAAAGTCTCAACCATTGTTTGAAGGCATATACTGATTATATGATAAAACTGATCGTAGTAATACTAGGAAATCAATTTGGTCGGAACTAGTGTCTGATTTTGACTAGTTATAGATCTGTTTATCATAATCAAAATACCAAACAAAACATTATATGGTCGAAAGAAAAAGACTTGCTTTGATGAGAAAAGAAAATATGCAATAATGTATGCAATAAATGATAAGTGATCTTATTTATATATAGTATCCAAAACTGGTCGGAAGAACTGCTAAGAACTGAAGACATGAAAAACACCTCGCAAAATGTGCTCAGGCTCAAGTCCGATTGGCAGCGAGGATCGTAGAAAAAGAACCGTCGCTAGGAAGCTCCTTCCAGTAGGCAGGATCATGTGCGGAAAAGGAGAGACTTCGACTAGGAGGCTTTCTGTCTCCCGACCAGTAGCCAAACGAGAGTAGAACCGAATCTTGAAATGAAGAAATATAGTTTCCACAATTTAAGCATATGAGTCACTACATGAAGTTATTTGTATTATGCTCTGGTTACTCGTATATTTCTTTGAGAAAATAGTGTGGCCGTGCGTGGGAATCATTCATGTAATGATCACGACTAGGACCCATACAGCGTGTGACTTAGAAGTCGTTGCCAAAGAGTAACAGAGATCCTTGTAAAGGATGTCGGAGAGAAAGGAGTCTTCTCCAACCAGTCTAAACAACAATAGTAGACGACCAGAGTATAGGTACAGATATATAAACAATATCACTCGTCGAAAGGAATAAAGGAATGACTAATCTTTATAAAAATTAAAAGAATGTAAAAAATAATTAAACAAAGAACTTACGCAATTGATCAATGTTCCAAGAATTAGACAAAACACGCCCATCAGACATGGCTAGTCATACTAAATCTGGTCGGGTGACTTCGACCATAGTATAAGGACCTTCCCACTTAGGAGAAAGCTTGTTGCGATTTGCTTGGTCCTGAATTTTTTTGAGAACCAGATCACCTACAACGAGGCTGCGAGGTTGAACCTTACGACTGTGGTATATTCGCATGACTTGTTGGTAGATTGCTGATCGTATCAAGGCTTGGTTTTGTCATTCTTCAAGGAAATTGATGTCGTCAAGTTGTCATTCATTTTGATCATTTTCGTTGAAACAATCAGTTCGAGTAAAGCCAAGTTTTAGTTCCAGGGGAAGCATGGCTTCAGCACCATAAACCAAGAAGAATGACGTTTCACCAGTCGCACGACTGGTCGTGGTTCGAACGGCCCATAATACAGAAGGAAGTTCTTGAACCCAAGCTTCTGACCGTTTTATTAACTGGTCTAATACTCGGCGTTTGATCCCTTGCATTATGATACCATTGGCTCGGTCAACTGCTCCGTTGCATTGTGGATGAGCGATAGAAGCAAAATGTATCTTGATACCAGGGTCTTCGCAGAATTCTTGGAATTTACCGCTTGAGAACTGGGTACCGTTATCTGTGATTATATGACTAAGTACACCAAATCGTGTGATCATATTTTTTGTGAGAAACCTCTGAGCGGCCTCAGTTGTTGTTTTAACGATAGGCTCGGCTTCGATCCATTTTTTGAACGTGTCAATCATGACAAAGAGGAATTCGAAGGCCCCGGGTGCTCTTAGGAAAGGTCTTAGAATGTCCAGTCCCTAGGTTGCAAAAGGCCAAGAAAGAGGAATAGTTTGCAAAGCTTGTGTCGGCAGATGTACTTGTCGGCTATGAAACTGACATTGTACGCACTTCGTCACGAGCTCTTTTGCATCATGAAGGGCAGTTGGCCAATAGTATCCTTGCCTGAAAGCTTTACCAACCAATGTTCTGTAGGAATGATGTGTTCCACAGACCCTTTCATGAATTTCGGTTAGCAATTTAATGCCATCTATTTGAGATATGCATCTCATCAACACTCCGTGAGATCCTCGTTTATATAAGGTACTTTCGATCACAGTATATGATTTGGCTTTTCGAGCTATACGATCAGCCTCTACATCATCTTCTAGAATTATGTCATGATGAAGATAATTGTAGATCGATGTCATCTAATTTCAAGCGTGATCGTGACAGCGCCAACCGTCAATGACCTGTGGAGCATCCATGTTCTCATGATCGGTTTGTATGACAAGTAGGGAAGTATATATGTCCTCAAAAAGCTCAACCACCGAGGGTGAATCGAGTTGCTCGAGAAAACTCTGGGCGGGACGGTCGACCTGGTGGAGGCCATCCGTGCCAACTGGTCTGCCAGAAAGTTTTCCTTTCTAGGAATATGTTGGATCTGGAAACCGAAGAAGTGCTTTTCGAGTTTCCATACTTCCGCCAAATAAGATAACATCTTGGTACTTGAGTATTGATACTCTTTCCCTACTAGATTCGCTACTAGTTGAGAATCGCCTTTCACTAGTAATCTGCGAATCCCGAGCGAACGAGCTGCTCGGAGTCCTGCTGGTAAACCTTCATATTCTGTCATATTGCTTGTAGTAGAAAAATTTAACTGGATGACGTACTTGATGTGTTCACCAGTAAGAGATATCAAGACAACTCCAGCCCCCGAGCCTTTGAGCATTAAGGAGCCGTCAAAGTGCATTGTCCACTCGTCGTGGTGTTCATACTCGGGCCCTTGGGTGGGTTCAGGGTTTATCCATTCGGCAATAAATTCTGCTATTGCCTGGGACTTGATCACTGTTCGTGAGATGAAATGGAGGTCGAACGCCCCTAGCTCAACCGCCTATTTTGCTATTCGTCCTGATGATTCCTTGTTTCCGAGGACTTGACCGAGGGGATACCTGATTGGTACGACCACTTTGTGGGCCTAAAAGTAATGCCTTAGTTTCCTTGAAGCCATAAGGAGACCATAGAGTAGCTTTTGTACCTGTGGGTATCTTTCCTTTGGTCCTTGTAAGACTTCGTTTACGTAATATACTGGTCGTTGGACGTTATCACGTTCTACGACCAGTACACCGCAACTGTTTGTGGCATTGCAGCCACGTAAATTAGCACTGTTTCTCCCGATCTTGGAGAAACTAAGACCGGGGTACTCGTAAGGTACTTCTTAAGTTTTTCAAAGGTATCGTTTGCCTCCTTAGTCCACTCAAAAGTTCCATATTTCTAGAGAAGCTTAAAGAAAGGTAATCCTTCTTCACCTAACCGTGCTATAAAACGACTTAGCGCTGCCATACAACCGGTTAGTTTTTGGACTTCTTTCTTCGTGGTTGGAGGGCGCATCTGGTTGATGGCCGATATTTTTACTGGATTTGCTTCGATTCCTCTAGCCGAAACTAGGAAACCGAGCAGTTTTCCAGCGAAAACTCCAAACACACACTTTTCCGGTTTAACTTGAGGTTATGCCTTCGCAAGTTATTGAAGGTGTCACATGCCCAAATTAATTAATAAAAATTAGTACGCATGTCATCAGCATGCATCATGTTTTGTAGCATCTCATGATTTATTGCACTTGGAAAATCTCAAACAAATGTAAACCTACACTTCAAACTTGAAATCCCAAATGGAAACAGGAACAAAAACTTTTGAACTTCATCTGGAAATAATTTATTCAAATATAATAATAATTATCTTGAATAAATTTAATTTATCCCAAATTTATGGGACTAGTTTCAAACCCTAGAAAATTCAAACACATTTCAATGACCTACCCTAAGTTTGAATTTAAACTTTACAAATTTAATCATGAATAGTAGGGCTTAAGAATTTTTATGAGCCCTAGACCTTTCCAGGAACCCCTCTGATTTATTTCAGATTTTTAGGAATTTTATTTCTATTTTTAGTGGCCCGGTCAAAGTAGGGATTTGATTTTAATTCCCAATAAAACTTTAGACCCAGGCTAGCATTGTTGGACTCGGGTGCAACAGACCCAGGCCACATGCAAGTGGCTCAGCCCAACCATCGGGCTTACGCGCTGGCCGTCCAATTAGCTATCAACCGTTCGGATTAGTTGGGACGTTCGGACCATCCGAACGGACCACGTGATCTGGACCGTCGAATTTCAATCAGACTGCCTGAAAAGATTGGGACGTTCGAACCATCCGAACGCCCCATTTGATCTGAACCGTCCATTTTTGATCGGACCATCCACAACCTCTGACCTGGGCAAATTGATTTGACCCCACCAACTAATCGCACTGCGTCGCACCAGGCTCCAACTCGGTTTTGTTTGAGCCACTGACGAGGAGGCCCCACTTGTCAGCTCCTTCATTCTCCTTCCATTGGGTACGCAGAGCTTCTTCGCCACGTCGCCGCCGCATGCTGCGACGCTGCGTCAACGCCGTGGATCGACCGCCCCATTTGACCACTCCTGGAGCTCCCCCACCTAACGCCGCCTCCTCCGTCATTTCCCTGAGCTTAATACTCCCTCGGCCCCCTCCTTCTTCCCCACTTCTCCTCTATTTGACCGAGGAGAGGGAGGCTTGCTCGAGTTGGTCTCTCTGGTAAGCTATTCCCAGGCGCATCCTTTCTTCACGTTGATCAATGCCATTTCCATTTTGGCTCATTCCAACTCGAGTCTTTGCTTCTAGCTTCTGGACCATCATCGCGCTCCCAGCGGTTCTAGAGCACGCACCCGAAGGCACTCCCATGTCAATTTTCACTTCATGTAATTTTGTATGAGATTGAAAAACCCTCAATCAATTTTGTCCATGCACGACAGGATCTTGAGGAATTGAAGCTTTGCTCATTTCGGCCGAAGAACAACCCTTTCGTCTCCCACCTTGATCCGGTAATACAATTGTCGATTCCTTGCTCCTATAGCATCCTCATATGATCCTTAAGCTGCCCCGACCACCCACTCCTTTTCGTTTTGCTCAAGATTTTCCCTCCGCATGAACCGCAAGCGTCGTCATGGCCATTACCATCGTCGAGCTGCTCCAAGCTTCCCCGAGCACCCTTCTTCGCTCAGGTAGCTTCCATGTAGTCCCTAGATACTTGGGCACCCGCTTACGGCGCTTCTTTCCGGCTCACTGTCGGTACCGGCCGGCTCAGCCGTTGAGAGCACCACCATTAGGTGCGCAATGCTATTGCGCGCACGTCCATGTTCTTGGTTTGCGCCACCGTGGCCGAAATCGCCGGCGATACGCCGGTGAGCGCAACTCGGTATTGTCGGATTACCGACAATACTGTAGCAACATCTTTAGGGCACTGATCCGGTCATTTAATGGCTAAAAATTGTTTACTGAAGTTAACGTTGTCTTAAAGAAGTAATGAGTGTATTACATGTGGGCCCAAGCCCTTAAGCGCTGACCGCTGTGCACGTGCACCGGTGAACCGCGTTCGTAGATCAGAGTCTATGACAAGCGGGCCCCACATGTCAGGGCGCAATTTAAATCAAAAAATACAGAGGAAAAACACACTATTCATTAGACCCCACCAGTCAGCGACTGCGGCTAGCGCAGCGCCCGGTAAGAAAAGTATTAAGATCTTTACAAAATTCGGAATACATTTATTTACACACTGAAAATTTGAATAACTTTAAAAATTCATAACTAGTTCATAAAAACTCCAATTGAGTGAAACCAAGTTATTTTGGTCTTATAATATTATCATCTATTTATCTATGTAATCCTTTTCCCTCTATTACTCTGTAAATTTTCACCAAATAATTAAATTAAGATGAATAGTAATCGAAGGTCAATTTTCTGTATTTTCTAGAAAACTGATTTTCAAACCACCATAACTTTCACATACTAACTCCAAATGGAATAATTCTTTCACCTAAATTCATCTAAAATCATGAACTAGCCACTATAGAAAATTCATGTATTTTTGAGCAATTTTATTTTTAATGTATTTCTCAGTGTTGATTCGATATCGTCTTTCTATAGATTCCGAAGCTATTAACATTGACTCTTACGCCACCGAAAGCTAGCAATTAATCTACCAGCAAGGTAAGCATTATTTGAACTTTCTTTTGCATCATATTGCTCCCAGATTTTGATTAGATAACTACAATGATAATTGCTTGCATGCTATTTTTACTATGTCGCTATTCAGCACCATAAACCAAGAAGAATGACATTTCACCGGTCGCACGACTAGTCGTGGTTCGAATGGCCCATAATACAGAAGGAAGTTCTTGAACCCAAGCTCTTGACCGTTTTATTAACTGGTCTAATACTCGGCGTTTGATCCCTTGCATTATGATACCATTGGCTCGCTCAACTGCTCCATTGCTTTGTGGATGAGCGACGGAAGCAAAATGCATCTTGATACCAAGGTCTTCGCAGAATTCTTGGAATTTACCGCTTGAGAACTGGGTATCGTTATCTGTGATTATACGACTAGGTACACCAAATCGTGTGATCATATTTTTTGTGAGAAACCTCTGAGCGGCCTCAGTTGTTGTTTTAACGACAGGCTCGGCTTCGATCCATTTTGTGAACGTGTCAGTCATGATGAAGAGGAATTCGAAGCCCCTGGGTGCTTTTGAGAAAGGTCCCAGAATGTCCAGTCCCCAGGTTGCAAAAGGCCAAGAAAGATGAATGGTTTGCAAAGCTTGTGCCGGCTGATGTACTTATCGGCTATGAAACTGACATTGTACGCACTTCGTCACGAGCTCTTTTGCATCATGAAGGGCAGTTGGCCAATAGTATCCTTGCTTGAAAGTTTTACCGGCCAATGTTCTGTAGGAATGATGTGCTCCACAGACTCCTTCATGAATTTCGGTTAGAAATTTAATGCCATCCATTTGAGATATGTATCTCATCAACACTCCGCGAGATCCTCGTTTATATAAGGTACTTTCGATCAGAGTGTATGATTTGTCTTTTCGAGCTATATGATCAGCCTCTACATCATCTTCTGGAATTATGTCATGCCGAAGATAATTATAGATCGATGTCATCCAATTTCTACCTTGATCGTGACAGCGCCAACCGTCAACGACCTGTGGAGCATCCATGTTCTCATGATCAATTTGTATGGCCTGTAGAGAATAATATATGTCCTCGGAAAGCTCGACCACCGAGGGTGAATCGAGTTGCTAGAGAAAAACTTTGGACGATACGGTTGACTTCGTGGAGGCCATCCGTGCCAACTGGTCTGCTAGAAAGTTTTCCTTTCTAGGAATATGTTGGATCTGAAAACCGAAGAAGTGCTTTTTGAGTTTTCGTACTTCCGCCAAATAAGATGACATCTTGGTATTTGAGCATTGATACTCTTTTCCTACTTGATTCGCTACTAGTTGAGAATCGCCTTTCACTAATAATCTGCGAATCCCGAGAGCGAAATTTTCGAGTCTGCCGATAAACCTTTATATTCTGCCACATTGTTTGTAGCAGGAAAATTTAATTGGATGGCGTACTTGATGTGTTCGCTAGTAGGGGATATCAAGACAACTCCAGCTCCCGAGCCTTTGAGCATCAAGGAACCGTCAAAGTACATTGTCCACCCATCATGGTGTTCGTACTTGGGCCCTTGGGTGGGTTCAGGGTTTGTCCACTCGGCAATGAATTCTGCTATTACTTGGGATTTGATCGCTGTTCGTGAGATGAAATGGAGGTCGAACGCCCCTAGCTCAACCGTCCATTTTGCTATTCGTCCTGATGATTCCCTATTTTCAAGGACTTGACCGAGGGGATACCCAGTTGGTACGACCACTTTGTGGACCTGAAAGTAATGCCTCAGTTTCCTTGAAGCCATAAGGAGACCATAGAGCAGCTTTTGTACCTGTGTGTATCTTTCCTTTGGTCCATGTAAGACTTCGCTTATGTAATATACTGGTCATTGGACGTTATCACGTTCTACGACCTGTACACCGCTAACTGTTTATGGCGTTGCAGCCACGTAAATTAGCAATATCTCTCCCGATTTGGGAGAAACCAAGACCGGGGGGCACATAAGGTACTTTTTAAGTTTTTTAAAGGCATCGTTTGCCTCCTTTGTCCACTCGAAACTTCCATGTTTCTCGAGAAGCTTAAAGAAAGGTAATTCCTTTTTCCCTAACCGTGCTATGAAACGACTTAGCGCTGCTATACAACCGGTTAGTTTTTGGACTTCTTTCTTCGTGGTCGGAGGGCACATCTGGTCGATGGCTGATATTTTTACTGGATTCACTTCGATACCTCTAGCCGAAACTAGGAAACCGAGCAGTCTTCCAGCGGAAACTCCAAACACACACTTTTTTGGATTTAACTTGAGGTTATGCCTTCTCAAGTTATTGAAAGTCTCTTGTAGGTCGGGAATGTGATCGCTAGTGTTGATGCTCTTCACAACCAGATCATCAACATAGGCTTCTAGATTTCGATCTATCTGTGAATTAAAGCTTTTTTGCATTACCCTTTGAAAAGTTGCACCAGCATTTTTGAGATCAAATGGCATCTTAACATAGAACTAAGTGCCGTATGGGGTGATGAAGGAAGTTTTCTCTTCATCTTCTTTACACATATTAATTTGGTGGTACCCTGAATACGCATCTAGAAAACTTAATAACTCGCACCCAAAAGTAGAGTCTACAAGTTGATCAATGCGTGGAAGGGGAAAGCCATCCTTCAAACAATCTTTATTAAGATCTGTAAAGTCAATACACATTCGTCACTTCCCATTATTTTTCCTAACCATTAAAGGATTGGCGAGCCACTGAGGGTGGTCGACTTCACGAATAAATCTAGCCTTGAGGAGCTTGTCAATTTCCGACTAGATTGCCTCCTTCCGATCAGGTGTAAAATGCCTTAGCTTCTGCTTGATCGGTTTCTTGCCAGGCTAGAGAGCTAGCCTGTGCTCGATCAACTCCTTGGGGACTCCGGGCATATCGGACATCTGCCAGGTGAATACGTCCTGATTTGCTCGGAGGAAGGAAACGAGTGACTCTTCCTATTTGTGGTCGAGTCTTGCCCTGACTAGTATTTTTTGGGTAGATGAGTCAGTGTTTCCTGACCCAGGCAGCAACTTAGCGCTTTCCGGAGAAGCGCCCTTGTCGAGTGGTACCTCCTTTGTCTGGTCGAAAGGGTTTGGTGTCATCTTTGGCCTCGAGTGCTTGACCTGCATGGTAGGTGGATTAGCTTCTCTGGTTGGAAGTTCATCGACCAGCTGTAACATCTTGAATTTCTAAATCCTTTTCAAATGTGTAAAATAAATTAACACTATTGTATTTTAATAAAAGTTCCGAGTTGGTTCGTTTGGAGAGGTTGAACTGTTGAGATTTTCTTTTGGTATGCTATGTAGACCTTTCCCTAGCATACCTCCTGTGGATATGTGGGTTTAGACCTCCTCTGCGGCCTAGACCCCATTAGTGACACATGAGGCTAAGCCTCCCCTGAGGCTTGGATCCTTCCTTACTGGACGTAATCCTACGTCCGGGCTTGTTCTTTTGACTTTGGTCATTTAGACCTCTTTGTTGGTTTGAATCTCTTAAGGTTCAAACCTCTTTTCTGTTCAGACTTCTCTTAAGTCTAAACTTCTTGTTGCCTGGGCACCTTTCTATGCCCAGACCTCTTTTCATTCGGACCTCCTTGTATTCCAGTGGACTTCTTATGTGCCTTTGAACCTCTTGAGTTCACCTGATCCATCTTTACATCTCTTCTTGACCGAAGGGAACTTGTTGGGGCTCACTCTAATCATCATGGCTTTTGATCTCATCTTGAGCGGGTGGAAGTCACCCTTGAGTTGTTCTAACTCATGAGTTTCCGTTCGGACCTCTTTGTAATCCCGTGGGATCTCTCTTTCACGGAACCTCTTGTGCCTGGACCTCTCCTTGCTTCGAATCTAACGGTTTGGACCTCTCCTCATTTTGAATCTAAAGGCCCAGACCTCCCTGTGCGTTATGTTCCTCCGCGGACCTCTTCTGCACGTTGATCTTGGCCGTGGACCTCCCTTTTGGAGATCCAACCGCCCAGACCTCAACTCACTTTTAATCTCAACCACGGGACCTCCTTAGAAGTTCCTTGGACCTCCTGTCCAAGACCTTCCCGTGGCTTTTAGAGAGCTGGCTTGGGACCTCCTCACCAGACCTCCTTTGATGAGATCCTCACCGTCAGGATCTCCTTTGTTGATCCTGACCGTCAGGACCTCCCCATGTCCAAACTTCTTTTGCATGTTTGGACCTCCTTGACCTTTAGACCTCCTCAAGGACCTCTCCTGCGGGGCAAGACCTCCCTATTTTGACCCATTGTAAATCATCCGCCCCACATGCCGGTCTTAACCATCTCAATTCCTCATACGTTATTATATTGAGCATTTAATGCGGGTCTTGTCACATTAAATGCATCCATATCGTGGTGTTTTACTGAATTGGGTCACTTAATTGTACTCGACATACTTCTTTGTTCCTTCCCATAGCATCATCGTGTCCTTCTCGTACCTTTTGTCGAGTGGCGGTGACATCTGCCCCGCCACTCACCTACCCTTGACCCATTTCTATACTTATCCTGGACTCGTGTATTTCTAGTTTTCTTCACCACTTTGACTACAACTTGTCTAAGAAATTCCACCACTCCACCTTCTCCATTTTCACCCTCTCGGCTTTGGATCAGAGGCTTTCCCGGGAGAGCTTGGTTCTTACGACCTCCCCTTTCATCCATAGCTTCTTGCCCTTGGTAAGTTCTTTGATGATCTCCTCCACTCTTGAGTTCACCACTACACTGAGCTGGTCATGTCCTTCACAGGACCTTCTCGTGTGCACTTCTTTAGGATTTCTATGGTGCTCGGGTGAGGACCTCCTCTCTGGACCTTGCATAGCGCCATTGTCTCGGGACCTCTCTGCATGACTTAGGTCATACCTTTGGGGCTTTTTTCTAAAGACCTCCTTCTCCTCTGGTGAGTTAGACCTTCTCCAAAAGAACCTAATCTAAATACAATATTCTTTTGTTAATCGGGTTTTTGAGATTTCTCTGGAGTTCTCTTGATTCTTTATTTGGATCTTTGTTGGATCTTCATTTGAGCTTTCTTTGAAGCGCCTCTTATACTTGTAGGTGTGAAGACTCGAGAAAGTCCGAGGATTCGAAGAGGAGGAATCTCAAAGTAGTGAGCAAGGCAAGTTACACTCTTGATCATATTGCACCCAATACTTCAACTTAATTATGTTCGGTTTCAAAGTGTAATGCATGCTTATTTTTACCAAGTATTTCAATACCCGATTTAAATTCATAGTTATACCTACTTCCTTTGTATGGCCACTGTTGACTTTGGACTAAACTTATTGTCACCTTTAGGTCAAACTTGGGTCATGCAATAGTGTGGACCAAAACCATTTGAAAAACTGGTGCTTAGTCAAGCTTAGACCAAAAGTATTGATTTGGGGAAATCTTTACCAACATAACCAAATATTGCTTAAAATGTTTTACCATGACATTGGGTTGTCATGGAAGGATGAAAATATTCTTTGGGGAAGCAAGGAAAATGAAAATGGATTGGGATGGGGCGAATTGGTTGGCTTGGTTGGTGCAAGTTCATGCAGGATCGTGCCTTTATGGTAGATCGATGCCCTTGGGTTTGTGGAAGTCGCCTAGTCATTTGAGGACCGGTCTTTGAGCGACCAATGCCATGCCTATAATGGGCTATGCCACAATCGTGCAACCACATGTCTCAGTGGGGTGTGGAACTGGTGAGTAATTTGCAAAACTCTACAATATCTTTGCTCCATTGGAGGTGTGGGAGGTCTTGTTTGGCCAATGGTCTTTTATAACCCTCTTGTTCCCCTTTGGTGCAAGAGGGGCTTCTGTGGGATTGCTATCCACGGGGGTAAAACCTTAGCAAGGAGAGGTGTGGTGGAGCAATGCATTGTAAAGGCCTTGTCATGAGCTCTAGATCTCTTACCTTTGGAAGTGAGAGGTGGCATTGACGAATCTTGGGACAAACTAGAGTACTCATGTCGTGTGGGTAAAGTGCACAACCTCTGCAGAGTTAAATCTATTCGAATAGCCGTGTCCACGGTCAAGGACATGCTGGCAAAGGCCACTTGGAGTTAGATGTTGATTTTGGGGTTTTCCAAAAGAATTATCAAATCTGATTTTGGGATTTTATCCCATGGGTTTGGTGGGAGCCAAATGTCGAGAGGTATCCTTCACAAATTTATCTTGATTGATATCCAAGCTGAAAAATTGTTTTGATTTAAAGAATTTTTATTTGACAAAAGACCTGCTTTGGAACACAATTATGGTAATTAAAAGAAAATTGGCTTTGTGCAAGATCACCATACTATGCCATCCTTTGTTTATCCATTTATGCATGTCATATTGTTATTCCACGGGTGTAACTTGCGAGCACAGTGGTAGTGCTCACTCTTGCTCATTACAATCTTTGCCAGGAGAAGACATTGATTGCGAAGAAGACCAGAGCAGCTAGGTTATGCCCTCCAGTCAGCTGCCTGTGGCGTGTTGATGGACCCTTTTGATTTCTTTTCTTTTCATGTATTTATGTTTGGCCCAAGGCCACCTTGTAAACAACCTTGTAAATGTTTTGCTTATATAAAGGTGTGTTCGGATGTCACCACCATTGTGTATATCTTTGTGAAGAGCTAGCCATGATCCTTGGGACTAGCTCAAGTTTCCTGAGAGGACCTTGGAGCGAGCTCGGTCCACCATGTCCTCATGAAGGGATGAACATATGGGGTTACAGGTGGTCCCTGCACCTCCACGACCTCGTCTGGAGGGTTGTGGGAGGTCTTGGAATGCGCCCTCGGACCTCCTCGTTTGTTTCACGTGGGGACATAGCAGTCGTGGGTGCTCCTCGGTTCAAAGACTCTCTCTCGGGTCATGTTCTCCTGGACCTCCTGGGTGGTCTTGGTGGACTGTCCGAGAGGTCCTTTATGGACCTCCTGGGAGGTCCTGATGGACTTTCCAGAGGTCCTGGAGGATCTCTCGGGTGCCCTAGGATTGGGTCGTCACACCAGCTCTAAGGATTTCCGATCACATGTGTAAGCCATTTTTTGATCTTCTCGAACCATGATGACACCCTTTGGTCCTGGCATTTTCAAACTCTAATAACCGTAGTGGGTGGCTATAAATTTTTTTGCTAAAGCCGGACGACCAAGGATTCCATTGTATGCGGATTCAAAATCCACCACATCAAATGGAATCTTTTCTGTTCTGAAGTTGTCGTGTCTTCCGAACGTAACTGGTAGGGAAAGCTATCCTATCGGTTTGGCGGTAGAACTAGGAATTATACCATGGAAGGCATATTTCACAGATTTCACCTTTGATTTGGGGACTTGCATATCTTCTAATGCTCCCGCAAATAAAATATTTAAAGAACTACCTCTATCTATTATGACTCGATTAACCTTACAATTATTACTAGTAGGCTCAACGACAATAGGGAACCTACCTAGTCGAGTTGAAGTGATGGGGCAGTCTTCTTTGCTGAAGTAGATTACAATTTCTGACCACCTGGATGGCTTGATAGTGATCGGAGGCTCGACAAGGTTGACCTCCCGCTCCATGGCCTTCAGATGACGCCTTGATTCGTACGAATAAGACCCACCAAAGATCATATTGACTGTATGCTGAGGCTCCTGGTACTCCATTTCTTCGTCGTCATCTTTGTCCTTCTTGGAGCTCGTTTCCCCGAGTTCTTGTATTGAGGGGAGTGGATCTTTACCTGTATAGTAATCTTCCAGCTTCTTTTGCCAGACTCAGCAGGTGTGCAAGTCATGCCCTGCCTACTGGTGAAGTGGACACCACTTCTTGTTCTTCTTGTATCCTTCAGTTGGAGCTTTTGCTTTTCCTCGACCGGTATAATCTTTCTTACCCTTAGTAAACTTGCCAGGAACCGCAAGGACCTCCTTATCGTCGAGTCTGCGGTTTTTCTTTTTCTTGAGAGCCTTCTTATGCTTCTTCTCTGGTTTATCCAAGCTAGGTTGGGGGATTTTATCCTTCTGATCAATGGCCTCACACCATTCAACCGCTTCGCTAGCGGCCGCGTATTTGTCGGCCATGTCGAAAAGTTCGACGGTCGTTTGGGGAGGGTTCATTGCTATGTCCTCCGTAAACCGTCGATTCCTTAAACCTGCTTTGAAAGCTTGGATGATAGAAGATTATGCAACCTCTGGTATTAAATTACGAACCTGGCTAAATCTTTTGATGTGCTGACGGAGAGTCTCATTGGATCCTTACTAGATTCGGTGAGGATCATCCTCCTTTCTAGGGCGGTCGTACGTGTCTTGGAAATTTACAATCAAGAGGTCGCAAAGTTGCTCCCAAGTGTAGATTGATCCGACTGGTAGGTTAAGTAACCACGATCGAGCAGACCCTTCAAGTACTGTGGGTAGATAATTTGCCATCACGTTTTCATCACCACCAGCAACTCTGATGGCGGTGGTATAGATTTGGAGAAATTCCAATGAGTTCTGAGTCCCATTGAACTTATCCAGGTTGGCTGGTCGGAACTTGTTTGGCCAACGTACAGATTGGAGCCCTGCGGAGAAAGCTCGACAACCTGTAATTGATTCATGGCGCCATCTTTGGAAGGGCGCCGGATTGTAATCGGTTGGAGACCGGCTTCTAAACTTAGACCGCTGGAGCTTCGGTGTCCCAATTCGGTCGTAGACGTTGGTATGACGCCTTCGACCGCCTGCTTGGTTTAGACGATGACGAAGATCATCAGGGCCAAGCGATCGTTCCTCTCGACGAGGTGATGGAGTGGCTATTTGAAATAGCCTTCTTCCCTCATGACTCCTTGGCCGGAATCGTCGAGGAGGCCTTGGTATCGATTGATCTCCAATCCGACCATGCTGCCCTCTACTGAGGGAGGAACGCTGGGAGGAAGTCGTGGTTTGACTTCGTAAATTCCTTTGTTCCCGGTATGCTTCCGTTCGTTGCATGGTTTGCTGAAGAATTTCTAATACCTGACCTACAAGTTGCACAAAACCTGGGTTCTCTGTTAGAGCGGGGTTAGAATTATTTAAAATATTCTGAACACGCTGTAGATTCTGTACTGTTAACGAAGGTCTCGGAGGATTCATGCCAGTGGTGGGTGTTCGAAGATCTGAACTTTCCCCTGACCTTCTGGTTGGTTCTGTCCGATCCGTCACTCTAGGTGGGGCAGAATCAGACAAATTAACTGATGGACGTCTATTAGTTCTGTTACCTCTGCTGGCATTTGGTGCTTGATGGCCTGTATCATTTCCACCAGCATGTGGTGGTGTTGCAGATCGTGTAGAACCGTACACGGCATCTTGATTTGTATCTCCGATCGCATTAATCTCGTGCCTCCAGTAGCGATCTTCCGACGAGCTTCTATCGTAACTAGTGGAGAGCCTTTCAATGTTTCCGCCAGGAGTTTCCACGATAGAGAGCGGTCGGAGATTAGCACCTCCTAAGGTTTTTATGGTAGGCTCAGCCTGATCCGGCGGATTGCCGATCGTATGCTGAGCCTTATCATTCCTACTTGGCCCACGACCAATGGGAGCTTCATCGACATCGTTACCAAATGTCTCTTAGCCCCTGGAATTGCCAGAAGCCGTTGGTGAGTACCTTTCAGCCATGATCGTATCAAGAGTACACTGATCCTCGAGTTGTGGTGCTGAATTTTCGTCACCTTTTTCGCCGGTCGAAAAGACTGGGCTTGGAGAGGTTCTTGGATATTTCGAGTTGGTCGGAATGGCTTGTTCATCTGAAAGTGCCACTTGTCGTAGTGGTGTATCCTCATCTATCCGGTCGATTTCGCTAATGTCTGCGACATGCGATCCAGCGGAGGAGGAGGATGATGGGATCCTGTTTTCTTGCATGGCGTGGATACATCCCTCCATGTCGAGGTTGGAGTAGTCCGCCAAATCGAACCAGTTCTCCTCGTTCCAAGTTCCTGCCATAGCCGCATGAGCGATTATGAGGAATGGGCAAGGATTTGATGAGCGAAGGATTTCTTCAGGAAATCTACGCCTTCTTCCCCACAGATGGTGCCAGCTGTCGACAATCGAGTCGCTGATCTTACGAAATAAAATAGAGGAAAATGGCACAGGATTTCTTGGGAGAGAATGAGACTACTCTTTATTGATATGAACTGAATATTACAGGGGGTCTCTACGACCCGGCGGTGGACTAATCCTAATTACACTGAGTATGATACTTGTTAAGCTATTTAATAAAACTTAAAGCATGAATCTAAGGCTGATTGCACTGCTTTAATCTGATGCCAGATGATCTTCCTTTCGTCCGCATTCCATCTTTAAATAACTTCCGAAGAGGTGGCAATTACTCCTGGAGAAGACGTCCCTTATGAAGCGTCGTGACTGGTCGGAGCGAGATGATGGTTGATAAAATATCAACTGCTCTGCGGTTGAGTGTTTGTGAGACACTCAACCGTATGGTGGTTGTTGTCAGTGTCTTAGGATTATATAACGTCGCGTGGTATGGAATATACAGCACGTGTTTCATTCATCACACGGTAAAGAATATACCTGGAATCAGATTCAGATACTAGTTCATAACTCTTGCGAGCAGCTACTTGGCCGGAGACTAGGTACAAGACCTTGTCCGACTAGGGTACCCATTATGTAACCTCTGGAATCCTTTCGACCAGTGAGGTCGTTAGCCTTAGGGGTTACGACTACGAAGACGTATGATCTTTTATTATGTATTAAAGTAATACATAGAGATTTTAATCCTCGTCAGTTACCATTGTCATGAGACTGGGCATTGGAAGAGAAACTACAAGAAATACTTAGCAGAAATGAAAAAGAACAAAGGAAGTAATACTTCCAGTTCAGGTATAAATGTTATACAAATTAATCTTGCCACTTCTCCGACCAGTTCTTGGGTATTTCATACCAGATCGGTTGCTCATATTTGCAATTCGATGCAGGGACTGATAAGGAGTAGATGCTTGGCAAGAGGAGATGCTGATCTTCGTGTGGGCAATGGAGCAAGAGTTGCTCTATTAGCTGTTGGCACTTTTCCATTAGCTTTACTCTTAGGATTAGTTATGGAACTAAATAATTGTTATTATGTTCCAGCCTTAAGCAAAAATATTATTTCTGCTTCTTGTTTAGGAGCAGAAGGTTATGAGTTCAAAATAAAGAACAATTGTTGTTCCATTTATTTTGAAGATATGCTTTATGGCCATGCTCCATTGATGAATGGATTGTATGTTTTGAATCTTGAGGATGAGCCCATCTATAACATTAATGCTAAGAGACTTCGACCTAATGATGTGAATCCCACTTTCGTTTGGCATTGTTGTCTTGGTCATATAAATGAAAAGCGCATGATGAAGCTCCATAAAGATGGTCTTCTAAACTCATTTAATTTCGAATCATTTGAAACATGTGAATCTTGTTTACTTGGCAAGATGACAAAGGCACCCTTCACGACCAGAAGTGAAAGGACGAGTGATCTACTGGTCGTAATACATTCGGATGTGTGTGGACCAATGAGCACTCTGACCAGAGGTGGTTTTCAGTACTTCATAACTTTTACTGATAATTTCAGTAGATATGGTTGTGTCTATTTGATGAGGCATAAGTCGGAATCCTTTGAAAAGTTCAAAGAATTTCAGAATAAAGTGCAGAATCAACTTGACAAGTCAATCAAATATCTACGATCTGATCATGGAGGTGAGTATTTGAGCCATGAGTTTGGTGATCATCTAAAGAAGTGTGGAATTGTTCCACATCTTACTCCGCCGGGGACACCTCAATGGAATGGAGTGTCGGAACGACGGAACCGAACATTGTTGGACATGGTTTGGTAAATGATGAGCCAATCTAATCTTCCATTGCAGTTTTGGGGATACGCTCTAGAAACAGTGGCTTTTACTTTAAATAGGGTTCTATAAAAAACTGTAGAGAAGACACTATATGAGATATGGACCGGGAAGAGTCCTAGATTGTCTTTTCTCAGGATATGGGGTTGTGAAGCATATGTGAAACGTTTGACGTCTGACAAGCTCACACCCAAGTCCGATAAGTGCTTCTTTGTGGGATATCCTAAGGAAACTAAAGGATATTATTTTTATAATCGAGTTGATAACAAAGTGTTTGTTGCCCGTAATAGTGTCTTCTTGGAGAAAGAGTTTCTTTCCAAAGGAGTCAGTGCGAGCAAGGTGCAACTCGAAATTTTTTGAAAACCATCTGAAAATGTTTCAACTCCTACTGAACCTCTACAGGATGAACAAAATATTGTTGAACCTACAGATGAGGCATCAGCCCCACGTAGATAAAAAATGCCACATCAACTGCCTATATGGTATAGGCATGACATATTATTGTTGAATAATGATGAGCCTAAAACTTATGCGAAAGCGATGGTGGACCAAGACTCCAAGTCATGGCATGAAGCCATGAGATCCGAAATAAAGTCCATGCATGATATTCAAGTTTGGAACTTGGTTGATGCACCTGATGGTGTTACGACCATTGAGTGCAAATATATTTTTAAGAAAAAGATAGATATGGATGAAAATGTTCACATTCATAAGGCACGACTGGTTGCGAAGGGTTTCAGATAAATTCAAGGTGTTGATTATGATGAAACAACCTTCTCTCGTGTCGCGATGCTTAAGTTTATCTAGATCATTCTAGCTATTGCTGTATATTTCGACTATGAGATATGGCAAATGGATGTCAAAACGGCTTTCCTAAATAGAAACCTAAGTGAGGATGTGTACATGATACAACCTGAGGGTTTTGTCGATTGAAAGGAAGCTAGAAAAGTATGCAAACTTAATAAATGCATCTATGGATTGAAGCAAGCATCTCGGAGTTGGAACATTTGTTTTGATGAAGTGGTCAAAGGGTTTGACTTCATAAAGAATGAAGAAGAGCCTTGTGTTTACAAGAAGGTTAGTGGGAGCAACCTTGTGTTTCTGATCTTGTATGTGGATGACATACCACTGGTCGGAAATGATATTCCTATGCTTGAATATGTTAAAACTTCATTAAGAAATAGTTTCTCAATGAAAGATTTAGGAGATGCATCATATATTCTTGGTATAAGGATCTATAGAGATAGATCTAAAAGGCTAATTGGATTAAGCCAATATATGTACATAGACAAGGTGTTGAAACGGTTCAACATGCAAGATTCCAAGAAAGGTTTCTTGCCCATGGCACATGGCATTAATCTTAGCAAGAGTCAGTATCCTACGACCACTGATGAGCGAGACAAAATGAGTAGAATTCCATATGCTTTGGCTATAGGTTCTATCATGTATGCCATGCTGTGTACACGACCAGATGTGTCGTATGCTCTAAGTGTTACGAGCAGATATCAATCAGATCTAGGTGAAAGTCACTGGATAGCAGTCAAGAATATCCTTAAGTACTTGAGAAGAACTAATGATGCATTCCTTGTTTATGGGGGCGAGGAAGAGCTAGTCGTAAATGGTTACACCAATGCTAGCTTCCAAACCGACAAGGATGATTTCAAATCGCAATCTGGGTTTGTGTTTTGTCTTAATGGAGGAGCAGTAAGCTAGAAGGGTTTCATGAAAGGAACGGTTGCTGATTCTATAATAGAGGCTGAGTACATTGTTGCTTCTGAAGTTGCAAAAGAGGCCGTATGGATTAGAAAGTTCATTTATGAACTGGGTGTGGTATCTAGTGCTTCCTGTCCAATAGATCTCTATTGTGATAATAGTGGAGCCATTGCACAAGCTAAGGAGACTAGATCGCATCAAAAGTCCAAGTACATACTTCGACAATATCACATCATTCGTGAGATCGTTGAGAGAGGTGATGTGAAGATATGCAAAGTGCACACGGATTTGAATATTTCTGATCCGTTGACAAAGTCTCTCCCGCAGCCTAAGCATGAGGCGCACACAAGAGCAATGGGTATAAGATACCTATATGATTGACTCTAGTGCAAGTGTGAGACTGTTGATGATATGCCCTAAAGGCAATCATAGAGATGATGATATCACATCTATGTTTGTGAGTTATGGAATAAATGTTATTCTGTTCCTCGAATGAATCATTGGTTATAAGATTAACAAGTATGTGACTTGTTGGTGAAACTCTTTTAACTCATGTGATGTCATTCTAAAAGTATCCCTGGTCAGATGTCACTGGTCGGAACACTAGTGATCCTATCGACCAACACATGTATTGATCGATGACCATGTTTTACTAGCCATGGATATAGGGATATCGAATCAATAATGTGAACATATGTTAGAGAACATGGGGTTGGATAGAACCACCTTGAGACACTGTTGAGATTGTTATGATTTTATGTGTCATCAGTTGGCCTCAAGCAATGATGATGTATAATTCTTAGACCTGAGATCAGCATGATTTCCTACATGTGTAATAGTACACTTAGGGGTTGCCAAACGCTATTCCGTAACTGGGTAGTTATAAAGGTAGATTTCAGGTATGCTGTGAAACATGCGGAGGAATGTGACTGGTCGGATATAGGATTTGCCCCTCCTAACATAACAGGAGAGATATCTCTGGGCCCCTCGATGTGGTCGGATAAAGTAAGTGCATGGCCATGCCACTAGTGGTCGAAGTGTTCGACCACGTGAAGTTATCCGACACTCGATCGATCTGACACTCGATCGAGAAAGCATTGAACAATCCATGGATGACACAATATCTCACCTGGAGTTCAACCAAATATCGTGAGGCAAAGGGAGAATACACGAGAAGGTCTTTAAGTTCGATCAGATACGGACTAGTCGTATGGAGATATGAGCTAGTTGTAGGCTGGTCGAACGTGATCACTGAGTGGTCGAAACCTGGTCGTAAGGAGTTACGAACTGGTCGAGACTAAATGTGAACTGGTCGTATAGAGATACGAGCTGGTTGTTAGTGATATGGAGCTAGTCGTAGATCATATTGCATTAAGGTTCGTCCAATATAATTCATGTGTATTTGGGAATCGTTATGTTCTGCTAGGAGCCGCTGACAACTCGTGATCGAAAAGGAGTTTTCGAGTCATAACCAATTGCGCATGAACCTAACGGGTCACATACTTAACGGGTTGGAACAAACCAGTACGAATACGATTCATCAAATGTGTTTGGATAGGATCCGTCACGGGCACTATATAAGGAGATGCTTGAGGCTATTGGCAAGAACTAGTTGACGTGAGTTGCTCCACCGAAACCCTAGCCGCCATCTTCCTGAGAGCTATGCCGTGCGACTTAGTGCTAGCACACCAGCGTATGGTTGTTCCTTCCCTGGACGTGTGGATACCGTAGAGGTGCTACTGAAGTTGCTGTTGCGCTTGAGGATGATCCGCGATCTTTATAAGGAACTGCAGAGGTTGCTGGAGGAGGCAATCGACTCATGAGGACGCTGGCTGATCGACTACGACCATTACATCGATGCACCCTCCGTTGGACCAGGCTGCTCCAACTCTTCTTCCGCTGCTCTGCGCGTCTGGTGGTAACAATCTGTGATCATCTTCTTGCTTGGCTTCCTAGTTTATGTGGTAGAATTTTTGAATTGTTGCTATTGTAGCCTACCCGTAACCTTCAGTGGCATCATCTGAGTCGAGCCTAAAAGGTAATACCAAAGGTACTGATTTGAACACTCAACCTGAGATCAATACCCATGATTTCATGCCTAGTAGAAACCACTGCATCATGTGAGTTGAAGGAACCTAGTACTGAGAAGATGGATATTAATATCCTAGCTACAAAATCTGTTATTATTAAGAATTTGAATGAATCATGTGATAATTTGATTGATTTGCCTACTGAATTGAGTGCACCATTTGATAAAATTGTTAATTTACCTATTGACTTGAGTGCACCATATGATAAAATAATTGAATTGCCTACTATTTTGAGTGTTTCGTGTGATGAGCTAATCACATATAATGATCATGTGGAATTGGTTAGACATAAAGAAGTTTTAGCTAGAATTTCTTTTATTGATTCTTTATATTACATTATGTTGTATTCACCTATGAAATTATCACATGCTATGGAGAAAGTTTCTGAAATCGTATGTTTGAAATCCTTGTTTAGTGCCTACACCCCTGGGTATAAGTTTAATTTGATTGGAGATTATGATGTAGACAATCAATTTCTTGTATATCGAATATGCATAATTTGTGATCATATGGATGAATTGAAGCTTGCTGTTGTAAACAACAATTCTTGTGTACTTATGAGAGGAAAATAAAATTTAGTGCTCATCCAATGCTTATGTGTTCATCTCTTATTGCACCATCTAGTATTGACAATCTGGATAATGATGTTGAAGTATGGAAGAATTTACAAATCTTTTCACCCTTGCTAGATGAATTTGCTACTGCTCGATTGAAATATGATTATGTGAATGATTTGTGCACTTTCAAATCAATTGTTGTGCTGTCCATTAACTTACAAAAGTTGAGAACAATTCTATTTCATAACAGGGCGATGAATAACTCTACTATACACTTCACTTATACATGTAAACTGAGTTACAAATTGAATGCTACGAGAAAATGTACATTTGCTGATTTGATGCATGAACACTCACCTTTAATTTGCAAAGTTTTCTATATTTATTTGCCACCTGCTGTTGCTAACATTTTGCAGAAAGATGAGGATGCGTTGCTACAAGTTTTCAAGCTTTTCTTGGAGCTGGATGATGAGCGTGAGTCAAGGACGACTCAAATGCAAGAAGGGGAGGATGATGAGGACATCAACCCTCTGGATACGACCGCTACTCTATATCATGGTACAAGGAAGGTCGCCACATCATTTTGGTTCCAAGTCAAGTAAGAGTTCCAGTGGGACACGTTCTGGAATCCAATTCAGCCTCCGGAGACAACACCAAATTAAACGTGCATAGAATTTGCATACAGACTTTGTTTGAGGTGCACAGGTACTTGATGGAAAGCTTGTCTCGTCCTGTTTCCAATGGATCTAGCCCTGCCTCCAAATTCATACGAAGGCCAAATCGCCAAAAACAGTCGGTCTTTGCTTTCGAGTCCGAGATGTATGGGTCTTTGTGCCACCTCCACTTGGGCCCATAGGCCTTGTAACCCTAGGGGCATGCGTCCACCCCCTGGCCGTCACCCCTGGCCGTCACTATCATATATTCTCATGTGTGCGACACTTTAGAATTCGGATTTCGTATAGTTAAAAGTTAGCTACATTGCAACTTCGTGTATTGACTTGTGTCGACTAGACTAACCATAATACTGCTTCGGAATCCCAGCATTATTGAGTAATTCAATCCTATTTGTAATTTTAGATTGCTTATTATCTTGTTCTTCGATTGCATGCAGGAATAGACCTTCGTGGTCAGGTCGACCGTGTTTCTAGCAAGGTCGATAATAATTTCGGAGTTGGTTCAGCGATTGCCATTCATATTGGTCATGTATAATTGATAGCTGAATCGTGAGAGTCATCTCCACTAAATTGAGTTATCCTTCTCATCGAAAGATCGGAAAACCCATTGTCGCATCACAATTTTCCTAGGAATGTATCCGGAAAGGTTATTATCCCAAAGATGCAAGGTAGTGAGTTTAGTCAAATTGCCTATATTGCTAGGAATGGAATCTGTGAGTGTGCTTGTTTGGAGTGCCAAGCCATTTAAGTTTACTAAGTTACCAATCTCTCGAAGAATTTGTCCAGAAAGGCTATTGTCCCAAAGATACAATTTATTGAGTTTGGTCAAAAAAATTTATGGTTCTTGGAATGGAACCTATGAGTTGGTTCTGATTGAGTCCCAAGACTCTAAGGTTTAGTAAGTTTCCAATTTCTTGAGGAATTTGTCATGAAATGTTATTATACAAAATATGCAGGGCATTGAGGTTCACTAAGTTCCCAATTTCTTGAGGAATTTGCCAGCTAAGATTATTGCCCCAAAGATACAAAATAGTGAGCTTCGTATAGTTTCCAATATTGTGCGGAATTGAACCTACTAAATTGTTTACACTTAAATCCAGTTCTTGTAGGTTCAGTAAAGTTCCAAATTCCTGTGGAATGGAACCAACTAAGTAATTGTTGCATAGTGATAATGTCTTTATTTTTGCCATATATACCATACTTTTAGAGATAGATCGAGAAGATTGATTATTATACATACCTAACAGCTAAGTAATCCAGTTATTGTCAAGGTAGTCAAAGCCGAGAAGTTGAGCCGCATCCTTGACAGAGAGATCTTGGTGATCACCAGTCATTTTGTTTGTGTACCTTTGAGCCGCATTCCTGCAACTGGTACGAGCTTTGGGGGAGATAAGGGCTTCATTGCTAGAGTGGAATTGGTTCTTCAAGTTCTTTGCCTTTGACTTTAGGGTACTGAGCTTAAAATAACACTGGTTTACTGCTGTCCCTTTCTTAAAATTTACAAGTCTGACGGACATTGTCAAAGCACGAGCGGAACGAGCTTTGTCTCCACCTAGTGTTCGTGTCAAGTAAAAGGTAAAATGCACAAAAGATTTTTTGTTTTCACCTTAGTACTCGAACTGAAAAATGTGGAGTTCTTAGCATAAGTCCTTAGTAGTACGCACATAAATTTTTTCTTCGTGATATGTCGCTAGCTATCCCTATCAACTTTGGAACTTTTAATTTTTCTCTCTCCTAGTTTTTTTTCCCCTCTTCGTTTATCTACGGTTTTAGTTTGTTTTTTACGACAAACTAACCGAATTTCCCATTAAGATGCGCGTCTAGATTATAAAACACACGTTTATGTTTGTAATAGAATTGTATTTACTAGATAACTAGAATGCTCAATTGTAGCAGTTCACATATATGAATATGATTAATCTACATCGTTATAATTTGGATTCACTGAAATAAGCGGTGCAGATCTATCTATCTTTCTTTTTTTCTCTCTCCGACTAACGTGAGAATTTCTAGCCTCTTTAGAGTGAACATATAATGTGATGATCTAGCCCAAGATGAGTTGAATTAGACCCATGTGATGTGGCCCATGAGTGTGTGTGCATGAGTGTGGTGTGTATCACCTTGCTAGTCTAGCTTGAGACGCACCAACATATAAGGCCACTTGAATCCAAATGACTAACCCCGGGTTAGCCGTCCTCGCCTGGCCATCGTCTCATCAACGCCATCTTCATGCCACCTTCGTGTTGGGTTATGGGAAGGCTACGATAGCACAAACAAAAATTTACCGCGCAACCAAGGAACCTCTGCTAGTAATAAATCACGAGATTACCACTAGACGCGCCGACTCGTAGCGGAAGTAGAATTGATGTAGCGAGTTGATGCAGTCGTTGTCATACTCGCCGCACCTCTTCTCCTCATGCTCCTAAGATCGTTACGAGTTGCGGATCGTCCTAGTGCTGATACTTTGCAACAACACCTCCAAGGTATCCACACATACGGGGCAAGGACACCACGCGCTGGAGTGCTAGCGCCGATGGCGTGGTTGAGGAAGGCGTTGCTATTAGGGTTTTTGGAATTCTTCAAAAAATGATCATCTCACTCCATGCCACCGCCCCTCTATATATAGGCATCCATAATGGGTCTCGAACTTGAGGCCTATTAGAAACTCGTGGCCTACAAGAATTCAGATCACCATCCAAATCAAATTTTAGCCCTTTAAGTCTGTGACCCTGCAGGTTCATGTGTAATCGATTGTGACTCGGAAACTTTTTTCCGACCACGAGTCGTCAGCGGTACCTAACAGCACATAACGATTCCTGAACACACATAGAATATATCGGATAAACCTTAATGCAATATGATCTAAGACCAGGTCCTTATCACTTACGATCAGCTCGTACCTAGTCACGACCAGTCCATACCTAGTTACGACCAGTTCATAACTCCTTACGACTAGTTAGTACTTAATCACGACCGGTTTGTAACTCCTTATGACCAGTTAGTGATTATGTTCGACAAGTCTACGACCAGTTCGTATCTTCATATGACTAGTTTATGACCTGCTTTGACCAGTCTATGACCAGCTTGTATCTCCACACGACCAGTTTACGACTAGCTTCGACCAGTCTATATTTGGTCGAATTGAACGGCCTACTTGTGTATTCTCCCTTTGCCTCACGATATCTGGTTGAACTCTAGAAGAGATAATTTGTCATCCATGGACTGTTCAGTACTTTCTCGATCAAGTGTCGAATAACTTCATGTGGTCGACACTTCGACCCCTAGTGGCATGACCATGCACTTTCTTTATCCCACCATAATGAGGGGCCCAGAGACATCTCTCCTGTTATGTTAGGAGGGACAAATCTCATATCCGACCAGTCACATCCCTCCGTATGTTTCATAGCATACCCGAAAAGCTACCTTTATAAATACCCAGTTACGAGTAGCGTTTGGCAACCCCTAAGAGTGTTATTACACATGTAGGAAACCATGCTGATATCAGGTCTAAGGATTATACATCATCATTGCTTGAGACCAACTGATGACACATGAAATCATAATAATCTCAACAGTGTCTCAAGGTGGGTCAAACCAACACCATGTTCTCTAACATGTGTCCGTATTATTGGTTTGATATCTCCATATCTATGACCTGTGAAACATAGTTATCAATTAATACATATGCTAGTCTGTTCATATGTGTTCTCATATGTTTCCGACTAGGGAACGTTTAAGAATAATTATCGCATAAATATAGAGTTTCACAATCAAGTCACATACTTGATAATAAATATTAACAATATTATCCTAGGAATAAGATAACATATTATCCAATGTTATGAACATAACGAAATATAATAATCTCTATGATTGCCTCTAGGGCATATTTCCAACACTTCGCGCCCCTGGCACCATGCCGCCCGTCCCCTCACTCACTCGCTCGCCTCCCTCAAATTAAGTTGCACCCGGTCTTTGCGCTTTATTCACCGCACCACCTCTGCCATTCTTCTCCTTTCCCCTTCTCCACCAAGCGCAAGCGCGCAAGGTGGAAAGCCTCCGTGTCCGCCGCAGCATTGTCGAACGGCTCCGGTGCGCTCCGGCCGCCACCGTCGCGCCCCCAACACCGCCTCAGTTTCCCCACCCACGCAGTCACCATCCCCTTCTCCCCTCGCTCGGAATCGCTTAGAGTGACCGCGCCACCATTTCTTCCCCAAAGCCGACCGCCGCTCTACTTGTCGTTCCGACCGCCCCAGTGAGCCCCTTCCATTTTTGTTCGCGTCAAAACATGTTCCAGCTTCCCCTCCTCAAATCGATTCCAGGGATCATGCAGATCAGAGCGTCGCGCCTTCTCCTTCCCCGACTCCGGCCAAAAGCCGCCGCTGTCACCTCCATTCTTGATCCAGTGAATCTTCAATTCCTCTTGCATGGAGCATCCCCAGACCCCCTTTTATCCTTCCCCACCGCTCACCCCTGCTTTCTCTTCCCGTAGTGCCACCGCCACATGGACCTTTTAAGCATACTGGTCACTTGCTTGCCCAACTCATAGCCCTCGGCTCCCTCCGACCACACCGGTGAGTCCCGTAGTCCCTCAAGCTCGTGGGCCCTTCCCTTTCTCTCCTCCGCGCCTTGCCTGCTTCTCCCCACTCCGCCAGCCAGTGAGCCGCCTCTAGCTCGCCACCGGCCACCTCCTGCCGCACCTCCACCACCCATAAGGCCGCATCCCCCTCAGCAACTCATTTTTGAGGTCTCCGCCTACTCACCGCCGCCCCCTCGCCACCGGCAAAGCACGCCCGAGCCACCCATGAACTTCCCTTGTTTTGCCTTCTGTGTCTCTCTGTGTGTCACCCTCTCTATGAAAGCTTCTGAGGGGCTGACAGTGGGGTCCATTTGTAAGGGTAAGTGGCCAGTAGTGTTTTAGGGAAAGATTAACAGACAGTGGGCCCATTAGAGTAAAAGTCTAATTTAAACTGATTAGTGGATTTATTAAGCATTGGTTATGTCATTTAGCAAGAACATGTGACCTACTGGTAGTCCACTGCAACTAAAGGATAACCCCCGGTTAGATTAGTAGGAATGGTTAGTGTTTGATTAACCAAGTAGTTCGATGCCAGGAAGCCGCATTGGAACTGAGGCTTGCATTAAGTCAATAAACGATTAGTTAAAATGATGCAGTCATGTCTAGGCATGTACATTCACCTATGATCCAAATGACCAGGAGGCCCTAGTCCATTATAAGAAGTAATAATGGATTAAGATAAATCAATTTATCATTATAAAGATGTTAGTAAATAATACCTCATGGTTAATGATCAGTAGACTATGCCCAATAGGACCTAGGTTAAAACCGTTAACCCTGTCGTTGTCCAACAAGTGAATAGCCAAACACTACGACGGTGATTAAGTAGATAACATTCGGCTAAGCAACTCCAATACAACTAGGACCCTCGATTAAGATGGTGTCAGCCCATCAAATGAACACCATGATAGGAAGTAGTCATAGGAACAGTAAGGAGTGTTTATGTGGCTATTAACCCTAGGTCAGTAACAACGACTAAAGTATGGGCTAGCTCATTCGATAAGCACAATCAATGAAAACATGATATGATAGGCCTCACGCATGACTAGGTCCTGTGGTCGTGTCAAATACACCGAGGACCTAGGCAGTAGCCGGTAGTCATAGAATAAGCGAGGGAGTAAAAGTATATGTATATGCATGTATGCCAATTGGCCTATGGAGCATGCTAGTAATAGTGACCAAGGTGATAGGGCTAATCGCTAAACAAGAATTAGTAGGTAAGAGCCCTAGGTCTTGTGTTGTAGTAATTTGCTTAACGAGAAGTAGTCGTTAGCAGATGTTGTAGCTAAGGATCAACCTAGTATGATAAGTTTAGTTATTATATGTCAAGCTGCGTAGATAGTAAGACTAAGTATAGATCATCGCAAGGATGAAACCCAAACCACATACACTACTAGAGACATAAGACTGATGTCCTGCCAACGCTTGGAAGTTCCGGCTAAGGCTCACGAAACTTCCTCGATAAATAGGAAGTAATAACTAAAGGGATCATTAGAGCAACTAGGCGCCGTGTATGGATAGCAGTGATATGACCTCGGTGGATGATGGTAGTCCAACCACCAATCGACATCGTATGGACTCCAGCTATCATCCATCGTTATCCATTCCTAGTAGTAGGACAATTCGTGACCCAGAGATGGATCAGAGGATCGTATCTAGCAAGGTGATCTCTCCTATCTATGTAACCGTTAAGGAATGTTCCTACGAGCATTCTCTCCATCTCCGTTGGATTCATAACTTTCTACACCAGCGGATTTCCCGATAGCCCGATCTCTCTCGCTCTCTCTTTGGATCAAGCGGTTACTTAACCCTAAGTCCAACTATCAACCCAAAACCCCACCCCTCGACCAAATGAGTAGAGTTTGGATCTATCTACCTTGGTCTGAAGTATTTCCTTCATTCCGAGTATCCTTGGATGTACTTCATTCCGTCTGCAGTATTTCCTTCATCAACTCCACTAAGTAGGTTTAGTTTCATTAGGAATGTTTCATTCTTTCAAGTCACTATTAGCTATATTTGCTTTCATTTGAAGTGGTTCATTTGGTTTGAATGTCTTTGGATTTATTGGATTTCATTTGAATGCTTTCAGGTGTTCTTGGGTTCAATCGTATTTTGTGTAGTTAGAATATGAAGCCATGATGGAACAACGGTCCCAACAAGAACAAGGCCAAGACCAAGATTATCAGAACAGTGAGCAGGATGATTATCAGAACATTAAACAAGATGATTATCAGAATATTGAACAAGACGAGTCAACACTTTGATCATTTTGCTCCTAAGTTCTAATGCAATTTATATTGTGTTCAAATTATGAAAGTGCATTGCTGTGTTTTATACATGTATGTTGTTTTAGCTCATAGATATTGCCTTAACTAATACTGAGTATAAAGTTCCAACCCTTGAACTTGGACATTATCCTTTGCACCCTAGATTAATAGAATACCTGATAGCTACTAAATACATACTTAAGAGTCATGCTTAGCTATGCGTAGTGACATTGACATGCGGGCAGTAAATTGCCCTGACATCATTAAACATTTGAAAATGAGATTGGGCCATCGAGGTTGGAGCTTGGTTGGTATGTTGAGCTAGAAAAATATTTTAAAACAAAAGAAGACCAAAAATAGATTTCAACTCGGGTGGCTGGAAAGAGTGGTGGGTGTCGGGGGCACGACAGAGTGGGTATGGGGAAGTACCGCCCGAGTCTATTAAGGACCCGGATCTTGTGATGGCCTTTCGTGTAAAAACAGTGCAACCACAAGTTTATAATGGGTATAACCTGGCTGATTAATTTGTTCACCTCAGCGTTGTTTTCATCATCCTGCTCATGTGGCATGTATTATAGTCTTAGTGGACAACCACTCCGGGGTGGTGCGGCTATAATACATTAGGAAACCACTACGACGCAAAAAGGGGCTATAGGGAGTGGCATGCACTACAGCCCACTACTACAAAAAGGCAAATACTAGACGCTTCATCACATACGGTTGACCAAAACTGTTAGTATTAAATACAATCACAGACGTTTTGGTTTAGCAACCGTCTGTGCTACTAGCTGCACTAAAAACCGTTTGTGAAGAGGTAATATTACAAATGGTTTATGTTAAAAACCGTCTATGAATTATCACAGATAGTTCTGAACAAGAACCGTCTGTGATATTACTAAATATCACAGATGGTTTTTTCTTAAAACCGTCTGTCATACTTCTCGTCTGTGATAATTAACTCATCACAAACGGTTTGTATTAAAAAAAACCGTTTGTGATAATTTCACTTATTGTAGACCCTGTTGGAAATATGCCCTAGAGGCAATCATAGAGATGATTATATTTCATTATGTTCATGACATTGGATAATGTGTTATCTTGTTCCTAGAATAATATTGTTAATATTTATTATCAAGTATGTGACTTGGTTGTGAAACTCTATATTTCGCGATAATTATTCTTATATCGATCCTCGGTCGTAAACATATGAGGACACATATGAATAGACTAGCATATGTATTGGTTGATGACTATGTTTCACGAGTCATAGATATGGAGATATCAAACCAATAATATGGACACATGTTAGAGAACATGATGTTGGATAAGACCCACCTTGAGGCACTATTGAGATTGTTATGAATCTATGTGTCATTAGTTGGTCTCAAGCAATGATGATGTATAATCCTTAGACACGAGATCAAGATGGTTTCCTACATGTGTAAGAGCACTCTTAGGGGTTGCCAAACGCTACACCGTAATTGGGTAGTTATAAAGGTAGCTTTCGGGTATGCTTTGAAACATGGAGAGGAATGTGACTGGTCGAATATGGGATTTGCCCCTCCTAACATAACAGGAGAGATATCTCTGGGCCCCTCGTTGTGATCGGATAAAGAAAGTGCATGGCCATGCCACTAGTAGTCGAAGAGTTCGACCACGTAAAGTTATCGGTACTCGATCGAGAAAGTATTGAGCGATCCATGGATGACACAACATCTCACCGGAGTTCAACCGGACATCGTGAGGCAAAGGGAATATACACGAGTAGGTCGCTCAGTCGAACGATTCTGATCGGTCGTATGCAAATCTGAGCTAGTCGAGATCGGTCGAACGTAATCACAGAGTGGTCGTAACACGGTCGTAAGGAGTTACGAATCGTCGTGACCACATCGAACTGATCGTATCTGAGATAGGACACAGTCGTAAGTGATGAAGACACAGTCGTAGATCATATTGCATTAAGGTTCGTCGATATAATTTGTGTGTATTCGGAATCGATATGCTCGCTAGGAGCCGCTTACGACTTGTGGTCGAAAAGCGGTTTCAGACTCACAACCGAACTACACATGAACCTCTGGTCACACACTTAACGGGTTGGAACAAACCAAGATCGAATACGATTCAAAACGCGTGTTGGATAGGATCCGTCACGAGCACTATATAAAGAGATGCATGAGGCTGTTGGGAGTATGCGTGAAACACCACCAAAACCCTAGCCGCCATCTTCTTGAGAGCTCCACCGTGCGACTTGGTTCTGGCACACCGGCGTTCGGTTGTTCCTTCCCTGGATGTGTGGATACCGTAGAGGCGCTACTACGATTGTTGCGCTTGAGGACGATCCGCGATCTTCACAAGGAACCGCAGACGTTGCTGGAGGAGACGATCGACTACGACCACTACATCGACGCGCTCTTCGTTGGACCAGGCTGCTCCAACCCTTCTTCCGCTGTTCTGCGCGTCTGGTGGTAACGATCTATGATCATCTACTTGCTTGGCATCCTGGTTCGCGTGGTAGAATTTTTGTTTGTAGCTATCGTAGCCTACCCCGTGACCCAACAATGGTATCGAGCCATCTGTGTAGTTTTTGATCCGGATCGATCGCATATACTTGATATGTGGTAGTAGTAGATTGGATCTATTCTCGATCGATTTTGGTAACCTAGATCGGTTCATATAGATGGAACGACCTAGACCCCGGTCGATAAGATCGTCGGTTTCTCGGTGGTAGTAGATGGGTTTACGAGGAGGTATGAGCTATAAGGACCAGATGGTTTATTGCACTTGTCCACGACGATCGCATATCACTCCTCTACGGTCGAATTCGCCATCGGAGTATCCGCGAGATGTGGTCGTATCAAGGCATTGATCGGATTGGTTGAATAGGGCTAATTTGATTAACCCGATGATTTCCAAGGCTCGGATCGTGAATAAGATTCATGTTTGGAAAAAGGTTTTCGAGCGCCGCCTTCGAACCCGCCCGCTAACCGGCTAGCGGGACCGCCGTCTTTGGGTATTCGCATGCGGCGCTATAGGTAGTGTATGCTCATGTCGTCCGTTAGAATTGGATTACGTGCATAACTTGTTTTTGCAGGATTGATGTGAATAGTATGACCCATCTTGTTTCATGTATGAGATGCATGTATGCTTGTAATATTCATGACTGCGTGTCATGTTAATTGCTGCCCAAGGTCAGTCTATAATTGTATAACGACTGCGTGTGGTCGACTTGTGATGCTTCTTTACTCCTTGTGTTTCATTACTAGTGCTATTAGAAATAATGGCTTAGTAGGAGTGCTTGGAGGAGTCCACCACTTGAAGACATGGTGAACAGGATGTATGGCGATGGAGATTACCATGAAGAAGGGTCATGCTATATCACAATGCAATTTGATTGTCTGTGAATGCCTTTACATTCCTGTTCATTTATCTCTATACATGTTATTTTGCTTTAATTGCTTTTAACATGATAGAAGTAAAATTCCCTCACTTAATATTAAGTTAAATTGATGCCCTCCCAAACATGCCGCACCATCCAAAGTCATGTATTTTAATGGTAGGTCTTGCCAAAGCAGAGTGCCATTAACTCTCCTTGACTAGATGGGTTTGTGTCGATACACTTACTGCGCCGGCATTGGTTTAACTTAACAAGGTTATCATAACAGTTGTGGACCTTGGGGCATAAAGGTTGGGTGCCGAAGCATACAGATGCTACCCAACAACAAGAGTCATATAGTTGATATGATTAGCAAATGTTGCTTACCATTTTCACTAGTCTTCTAGCAGTGAAGCCAAAGCTCACTAGTTGATTAAATGATTATGGATCTTGAATCATTAAATGTCATAAGAGGATATGGTGTTTAGTGGGAGTATCTTTATTAAATTGTTTAATAGAAGTTACTTTAATGAACATATGTCTTAGTTTTGCATATATTTTTGTTGTAGATCATGGCACCAATCTCTCAGTACCTACATCGCTTTTGCTTTACGTTCGATACTTGAAAAGGAAAAACTTAATGGAACAAATTTTGCGGATTGGTCCGCAACTCGAGAATTGTTCTCGGGCAAGATAAAAGGAACATGTTCTAGAAGAACCAATTCGAGATGTGCCTACGTGAAAGTCTTTCGCTTTGCTATTAAAGCGCCTATAAAAGGCATGTGATGAGTCCCTTGATGTTAGGCTGTCTCATGCTTGTCGCTATGAACTCAGACCTTCAGAAGCAGTTTGAGAACATAGAGGCCTACGATATGATCGTAGCGCTCAAAGGCATGTTTGAGACACAAGCAAGAACTGAGAGATTTGAGATCTCAAAGAACTTGTTTGGATGTAAGCTAGCTGAGGGTGGTTGGTGAGCCCTCATGTAATCAAAATGGTTGGTTACACACGAGCTTGGAAAAACTTGGTTTTCCACTTAACCAAGAATTGGCTCTGATTTGATTCTTGCTTCGCTTCGAAAGCTATGGCGAGTTCATTTTGAACTTCCATATGAGCAGTTTAGACAAGAATCTCACCGAATCGCATATGATGCTTAAGGCAAAGAGAGGGCAACATTAAGAAATGCAACAATCATGTGATGATGGTGCAAAAGAGTACAAGCTTCAAGAAGAAGGCTAAGACTTGGGTCAAGAAAAGGGCAAGGCTAAAGTTTGGATGAGATCCAAACCGACAAACCTAAACCCAAGACTAAGTCCGCCCGACTCAAGAGAATGAATGCTTTTCTTGCAAAGAACTAGGCCTTTGGAAGAGGCGCAAGAAATACCGGCCGATCGAGAAAAGGAATGGTGGGACTAAAACTTCCACTACGGTATTAATGTTATAGACGTTTTCTTCTTGACTCTTCCGTTAACTCATGGGTATTTGATACCGGATCGGTTGCTCATATTTGCAATACGATGCGAGTCTAACAAGAAGTAGGATGATTGCAAGGGCGAGATGGATCTTCGCGTCGGGAATAAAGCAAAGGTTCTTTGCATTAGCCGTCGGGACTATGCCACTACTTTTGCCTTGTGATTTATTATGGAATTGAATAACTGTTATTACGTTCCAGCCATTAGTAGAAACATTATCTCTGCCTTATGTTTGATGGCAGAGGGTTATAAATTCATTATAGAGAACAATGGTTGTTCTATATTTTTGAATGAAGTGTTTTATGGCTATGCACCTGTTTTGAATGGGTTGTTTATTTTAAATCTTGATGATGCATTAGTCTATAATATTAATATGAAAAGGCTTGACCTAATGAAATAAATTCCACTTTTATTTGGCATTGTCGTTTGGGTCACATAAGTGAGAACGCATGAAAAAGCTCCATAATGATGGAACTCTAAACTCATTTGATTTGGAATCATTTGAAACATGCGAGTCTTGCACAGTCGGTAAGATGACCAAGACACCTTTCACCGGTCGAGTGAAAGGGCGTCCCACCAGTTGGCACTCATACATCTTGATGTGTGTGGACCAATAAGTCTGACGACTAGAGGTGGTTTTCGATGCTTCATTACTTTCACCGATGACTATAGTAGATATGGATATATCTACTTAATGAGGCACAAGTCGGAATCCTTTGAAAAGTTCAAGGAGTTCCGAATGAAGTCTGAGAATCAACTTGGCAAGACAATCAAATCTTTACGATCGATCGTGGAGGTGAGTTTTGAGCCATGAGTTTGGTAATCATTTGAAACAATGTGGAATTGTTCCTGACTTACACCACCCGGCACTCCACAATGGAATGGGGTGTCCGAGCGTATAAGAACCTTATTAGACATGGTTCGATCAATGATGAGCCAATCGGATCTGCCATTGTATTTTTGAGATTATGCTCTAGAAACTGCCGCTTTCATTTTAAATAAGGTACCATCTAAATCAGTAGATAAGACACCATATGAGATGTGGACTGAGAAAAGTCCGGTTTGTCTTTTCTAAGGATTTGGGGATGTGATGTCTATGTTAAGCGTTTGACGTCGATAAGCTCACACCCAAATCGGATAAATGCTTCTTTATAGGATATCCTAGGGAAACCAAAGGATATTATTTCTACAAGGGAAGAAGACAAAAGTTTTTGTTGCGAAATGGTGTCTTTTGGAGAAAGAGTTTCTTTCAAAAGGAGTCGATGGGAGAAAGGTGCAACTCGAAGAAATTAGGAAACATCCGAAAGTGTTTCAACTCTCTTGAACCTCTCTTGGATGAACAAATTATGGTTGAACCTATAGATAAGGCACCACCCACGTAGATCTAAAAGGCGCGTCAATTGCCTACAAGGTATGGGCATGACGTATTATTATTGAATAATGGTGAGCCTAAGACTTATGAAGAAGCGATGATGGACCCGGACTCGAGAAATGGCTTGGAGCCATGAAACCGAAATAGATTCCATGAGAGAAAATCGGGTTTGGAACACAGTCGATCCACTTGATGGTGTCAAAACCATTGAGTGCAAATGGATCTATAAGAAAAAGATTGATATGGATGGAAATATTCACATTCATAAGGCTCGACTAGTCGCAAAAGGTTTTCGACAAGTTCAAGGAGTTGACTACGATGAGACTTTCTCACCGATGGCGATGCTTAAATCTGTTAGGATCATTCTAGCTATTCTTTGCATATTTCGACTATGAGATATGGCAAATGGATGTCAAAACAGCTTTCCTTAATGGAAATCTAGATGAGGATGTGTACATGACCTGACCTAAAGGTTTTGTCGATCCAAAGAATGCTAGTAAAGTATGCAAACTTAAAAGGTCCATTTATGGGTTGAAGCAAGCATCTCGGAGTTGGAATATACGTTTTGATGAGGAGATCAAAAGTTTGGTTTAAATCAAGAACAAAGAAGAACCTTGTGTTTACATGAAGGTTAGTGGGAGCGCACTTGTTATTACGATCTTATATGTAGATGACATACTCTTTGGTGGAAATGACATTAGATGCTAGAATCTTTTAAATCTTCATTAAGGAAAAGTTTCTCAATGAAAGATTTAGGAGATCGACATATATCTTGGGAATAAGGATCTATAGAGATAGATCTAAGAGGCTAATTGGATTAAGCCAGAAATGTACATAGACAAAGTGTTGAATCGGTTCAACATGCAAAATTCAAGAGAGGATTCTTGCCCATAGCACATGGCATTAATCTTAGCAAGAATCGGTGTCCTCGACCAGCGATGAGCGAGACAAAATGAGTGATATTCCATATGCTTCGCCATTGGATCTATCATGTGCGCCATGATATGTACACGACAGATGTATCATATGCTCTAAGTGTTACTTAGCAGATACCAAGTCGATCCGGTGAATGTCCTTTGGACGGTAGTAAAAAACATTCTTAAGTACTTAAGAAGGACTAAGGATGTGTTCCTAGTTTATGGCGGTGATGAAGAGCTCGTTGTAAATGGTTACACCGATGCAAACCGACAAAGATGATTATCGTTCGCAATCTGGTTTTGTGTTCATTTTGAATGGAGGAGCAGTGAGCTGGAAAAGTTCCAAGCAAGAGACGGTTCTTGATTCCACGACGAGAGGTCGAGTACATTGCGCTTCAAGTCGCAAAGAAGGTGTTTGGATAAGGAATTTCATTCTTTGAATTGGGAATGGTTCCGAGTACCTCGAGCCCAATGGATCTCTATTGTGACAACAATGGAGCCATTGCTCAAGCCAAGGAGTCTAGATCCCATCGAAGTCCAAACATATACTCAGGCGTTATCATCTTATCCATGAGTTGGTGGATAGAGGAGATGTTAAGATATGCAAAGTTCATACAGATTTGAATGTTCTTCGATCCGTTGACAAAGCCTCTCACACAGCCAAAGCATGAGGCACACACAAGAGCTATCGGTATAAGATACCTAAAATGATTGACTCTAGTGCAAGTGGGAGACTGTTGTTAATATGCCCTAGAGGCAATCATAGAGATGATTATATTTCATTATGTTCATGACATTGGATAATGTGTTATCTTGTTCCTAGAATAATATTGTTAATATTTATTATCAAGTATGTGACTTGGTTGTGAAACTCTATATTTCTGCGATAATTATTCTTATACGATCCTCGGTCGTAAACATATGAGGACACATATGAATAGACTAGCATATGTATTGGTTGATGACTATGTTTCACGAGTCATAGATATGGAGATATCAAACCAATAATATGGACACATGTTAGAGAACATGATGTTGGATAAGACCCACCTTGAGGCACTATTGAGATTGTTATGAATCTATGTGTCATTAGTTGGTCTCAAGCAATGATGATGTATAATCCTTAGACCGAGATCGGCATGGTTTCCTACATGTGTAAGAGCACTCTTAGGGGTTGCCAAACGCTACTTTAATCGGGTAGTTATAAAGGTAGCTTTGGGTATGCTCTGAAACATGGAGAGGAATGTGACCGGTCGGATATGGGATTTGCCCTCCTAACATAACAGAGAGATGTCTCTGGGCCCTCGTTGTGATCGGATAAAAAAGTGCATGGCCATGCCACTAGTAGTCGAAGAGTTCGACCACGTAAAGTTATCACGGTACTCGATCGAGAAAGTATTGAGCGATCCATGGATGACACAACATCTCACCGAGTTCAACCGACATCGTGAGGCAAAGGGAATATACACGAGTAGGTCGCAGTCGAATAGACGATTCTGGGTCGTATGCAAATCTGAGCTAGTCGAGATCGGTCGAACGTAATCACAGAGTGGTCGTAACTCGTCGTAAGGAGTTCTGAATCGTCGTGACCACATCTGAACCGGTCGTATCTGAGATAGGACACAGTCGTAAGTGATGAAGACACGGTCGTAGATCATATTGCATTAAGATTCGTCCGATATAATTTGTGTGTATTCGGGAATCGATATGCTCGCTAGGAGCCGCCACGACTTGTGGTCGAAAGCGGTTTCCGACTCACAACCGAACTACACATGAACCTCTGGTCACACACTTAACAGGTTGGAACAAACCCGATGCGAATCTGATTAAATGGCGTGTTCGGATAGGATCCGTCACGAGCACTATATAAAGAGATGCATGAGGTTGTTGGGAGTATGCGTGAAACACCACCAAAACCCTAGCCGCCATCTTCTTGAGAGCTCCACCGTGCGACTTGGTTCTGGCACACCGGCGTTCGGTTGTTCCTTCCCTGGATGTGTGGATACCGTAGAGGCGCTACTACGATTGTTGCGCTTGAGGACGATCCGCGATCTTCACAAGGAACCGCAGACGTTCTTTGGAGGAGACGATCGACTCGACCACTACATCGGCAGCGCTCTTCGTTGGACAGTCGCTCCAACCCTTCTTCCGCTTATTCTCAAGGCGTCTGGTGGTAACGATCTATGATCATCTACTTGCTTGGCATCCTGGTTCGCGTGGTAGAATTTTTGTTTGTAGCTATCGTAGCCTACCCCGTGACCCAACAGGCCCGACCCTCACAAATCTGTCTTAAATTCCAGATCAGTTCTCACATGTTGCTGCTTTGAGGAGGTGGAGCTTTGAGGCTAGTTGGTGAAAGGAGACCGTGGATTTGGGAAGAGCGATTGTAGATCTATTTGTTCTTGACTATCTATGGTTAGTAATGTGTTCCTAATTGCATTATATTCTATATTGCAGCTGATGCTTTATATATGCTTATTGAAAGAGCTCAGCGCTGTGGCTTGATAAAAGGGTTAATTCCTGAATTTGTGGAAAAGGGTTTGGCTATCTTGCAATATGCAGATAACCATCTTCCTAATGCAAGATGACTTTGAGAGTGCAAAAAATCTTAAGTTTGTCCTGTGTTTGTTTGAGCAAATGTCAAGTTTAAAAGTTAATTTTCACAAGAGTGAAGTTTATTGTTTTGGAGAGGTAATTAGCAAACAATCTGAGTATAGCAATATTTTTACTTGTGAGGTGGAATCTTTACCTTTTAAATATCTTGGGATTAATATAGATAAAAAAGAATTAAAAATAAGGACTGGAAAAACACTGAAGATAAAATGGAAGCAAAGCTTGGTTGTTGGCAAAGAAAAAAAATGCATTATATTCTAGATCTAGCTTGGTAAAAGGAGAATTGAAGATGGTTTAGATCTAGCTTGATCTAGAGAGAAGATTATTTATATCTAGCATGGTTTAGGGTTTAGTTAATTCATAGTCTATTTCTACTTAATTCAATTTAATTAATTCTTGCTACAAATAGCTACTTTAGATCATATATAGTATACTAATTAATTAATTCAATATTTAACACTAAATTGTTATATGCATAGCTTAGTTGGATCGAAGCTGGATGTACGCTGAGAACCATATGAGTGAAGAGTACATTAATAGCGTGTCTGCTTTTACAAGAGCTACCGAGGATGATATGTTGAATAAGGGGGTTGAATATATGTACTGTCCATGCATTGACTGTGAGAATCTGAAGATATTTAAGAACCGAGCGCAGATCGAAGCACACTTGATTCGAAGGGGTTTCAAAAATGGGTATAGACGTTGGACAAATCACGGTGAAGAACAGATTATACAAGAAGGTAGTAATAACGACATCGCCGATGAAGTCAACGATATGCCGCCGGATGATGTCGATTGTGGTTCCGATTCGGATAGGCTGCACGATGACAATCTAGATCAGATGCTTCGCGATGCAGAAGGGAACTATAATGAGAGAGAGTTTGATAAATTCAAGGGTTTGATGGAGGACGCGGAGAAACCTTTGTTCCCGGACTGCAAGCTGGAATACACAAGGTTGTCATCCGTTCTTGAACTCCTGAAATTGAAGGCAAGCAACGGTTGGTCCGACAAGAGTTTCATGGCACTGTTAGGTCTCTTAGCGGACATGCTTTCGAAAGAAAACAAGTTGCCCAAAAACAGAAATGGATGTGCTTGTTTCTGAAATGAATGTGAATTGGATGTATAGATGTACTTGTTGTGTTTATGCTTGTTTCAGAGGGCATGGCTAGCATTTCCTGAGGCTAGCCAATAAGCAGAAATAGATTGTGCAATACAAAAGTATATCACAGACGGTTTCTTAGAACAAACCGTCTGTGATACATCGGCTATCACAGACGGTTATTTATTAGAACCGTCTGTGATGTGTATTTATCACATACGGTTCTACTTTAGAACCATCTGTGATGTCCAACCCTATTTATTTTCGGACTCTAGGGTTTGCTCGCGTTCACACTCAAACGATTAAGTTTCTCTAACATCCATCCTCCCCCGAGCCTGTCGTCGCCGTCCTCGAGACCGCCTCCTCCTCGAGCCCGGCGCGCCTCCTCTCCCGAGCCCACCGCCTCCTCTCCAAGCATGAGCCACCGCCTCCCCGAACCCGGGGCCCTTCCTCCCCCGAGCCCGGCGCACCTCCCCTTCGACGCCGCCCTGCTGCTCCGATGCTCCCTGCTCATCCTTCTCCTCAACGTCCAAAGGTAACCGATGCCGAGTTGCCGACCCCGACGTCCCTTCCCCCTCACTCTTGCTATCAATAATCTGTCATGTCGTCGTGCTGTCATGGTCCTCATGGTAATTACGCTGGTATCTGGTTCAAACACTTAGTAGTATGAGGTGTTGTACTTGTTTTAGGAATTTTGGCCATAACTTAACAAAAAGAAATTGTGCTTAATAGGGGTGGAAATCAGGTTAATTGTGTCAGCCCAGATCTGAAATCACCTTTAAAAATAAATCCATACTGAATTTCTATATTGCTTAGATTGTTTAGTGGCTTTGATTGCCATCTGCTCCGTGAGTAATACATCATTTCAATTTAATTACCCCTTTGCATTTGATATGTTCTAATCAGTGATTCATATTGTATTTGTTTTGATACTACTACTGGAATATATTGCAATGTGCTGTTGTGGGCTTGAAATGAATGCTCTGTGACGATAATAGTCTTGTACTGAAATTGTTTTGATATTTGGGTTTGAACTTGAACTCTAATTGGAATTCTTACTACTATTGATTGATGCTTTATTTACAATTAATTGCGCTAGAATTATTCTTTATTTATAATTAATTGTGTTGGAATTAATTCTGGATTTATGCTAAAACCGCCTTCTTTACAACAATTCAGATGAGGAGGAGGGGTAATTAAATTGAAATGTTGTGATACTCACGAAGCAGATGGCAATCAAGTATAATAAGTAATTATATAACTTTGCAAATTTATCCTCTTCTTATATGTAGCATGTATGGATTTTTTTGTGGTAGCTATATACTTAATAAGAAAGTATCATAATTTCTTCCCTATGCATCCCAACTATATCCCAATTATTTATTAATTGGTGTGTATATCCATACACATAGAGAATCTTATGATAATATGTTCATGTGTGTCATAACTTCTATTTCTTGTGAAGATGTCGTCCGCTCATTCTCCGTTATCATCGCCTTATATGTTTGATGCTCCGTCCTCTCGAAAATCCAAGCGCGATAGAAGAGAAATATCGAAAAGGCCTGATGGCCGATTTACCATCATGGATGTCGATGCGTTTGGAACCCTTCTCAATCCTCGCCGAGCAGCGTCCGCATTCCCGAGAATGGCCATAATAGTTGCACGGGAACGAGTCAAGATCACCCACGATTCGTGGAAAGAGTTGACCGAAGTTCAGAAAGATGCGCTGGTGATGGAAATTTTCCAATTGTTTGAGATCTCGGAAGAACACAAGGCCTCCATGCGACGACATGTGTTGCTAGCGGCGTGCAAAGCATGTAAGAACTTCAAGAGAACGCTTATCAAGCAATACGTGGAGAAGGATCTGACGCCCTCCCAGAAGTATCCGTTCGTGGAAGAGTACTAGCAAGACTTTGTGGCGAAGAGGACGACAGATGATTTTAGGAGTGAAAGTGCGGCGTACAGGGCCCTCTAGGCAAAAAACACGTAGCCCCACAAACTTGACACCGCTGGGTATGCGGGTAAAATCCCGCAACGAAGGAAGGAGGACGAGCAGGCAACCCTGTGGGAGGCCTCCCCGCCATTTGCCAGGATCCTTGATGAGCATGCTCGAAACTGGATAAAAGCGAGGTCATCTACCGTGTCTTTGGGGGCCATCTCCTTTCCAAACCCCGCAGACGAGGAAGTGTTCCAGCGCTTGGTAAGATATTGAACTACCTAGTTTGTAATTACTCTATAACTTCATAGGAAGTGAAATAACATGTCGGGTTCTTGCAGGAAGCGCTGAGTGCACAATCTTCCCTAGGCTCATTCCAAGTAGTCAGGGAGATATATATACTCTCCGTGGCCCTAGAAAACAAGGAGCACCCGGGTCGCACGAGAGGCCTTGGTCTTTATGTTCGATGGAAGCAGGGATTCTCAGAGGACTCCAAAGTGTACCGGAGTAGGAAGAGAGCCAAAGCCGAGCGCGATGCATGGCTACGAGAGGAGATTCGTGAATCCCTCAAAGAGGAGATCACTGATGCCGTCAGAGATGAGATACGAGATGCCGTTAGAGATGAGATGCGATAGCAGATAGATAGCATTGAAGAAAGGCTTAGGGGAAATCAGTTGCAAGCCTCCACCGCTACTATGCTAGCCATCCCCCCAACCGTTGGAGTAGCTGCGCGTCCAACCCTACCTTAGAAAGCAACGACAGATTTCCTATCGATGACATCCTGGTAATAATTATTATCTCTGCAATGCTCGGTCCATTGATAGGCCTGTTGGAGTAGCTAATTTTATATCGTTATGTAGGTGGCTACGAAGTGCAAGTTCTAAGTGAGATATGCCTCCGTTACCCTGGACCCTGCTTGGGGCTAGGCATATCCATCCGGTGCCGGGGCATTGGTGCACAGTGTAAATCTAGCGCCAGGTTTCACAAAAGTGAATGTGGACGGTGTACATGCCAATTTCGAGGTTATCCCGCTGTAGATGGCCCCCAAACAATGAGGTCGTGACTCTAGGGCAAGCCATTGGAACATTCATCCAGTGGCCCAAGAGGGACATCTGCCTAGAGCTACCTGCACTAGTGTCAACTTCACGAGAAAGTCCTGCAACGGTGCCGCGGCCACGGGAGCTATCTGCACCGGAGCTACCTGCACCAGAGTTACCTGCACCGTTGTCAACTTCACGGGAAAGTCCTACAACGGTGTCAAGTCCACAGGAGGTATCTGCACCGGAGCTACCTGCACCGATGCGGCAAGGGCCCGGTGCATCAGATGCATCTACACCTCGTGCCCAGTTGACTCCCGTAAAGTCGACCTCTAAAAAGTGAGGCGGCAAGGGAAAATTGAAGAAGCCCAATGATATCCCCTTCTTGCCGTTGGCCCAGAAATTTGTGCAAGACGAGCCGTTGGTCGAGACGGTAGAGCACCTCCAAACCTTAGGAATGGCTTGCCCAAGATTGCATGCATGGTACATGGAACATGCAACAAGACGGATGGACAATAGTGCTCGGGTGTCAACGTCAAGTTCAGGCCGCATCATTTCCACCACGAGGCTCAAGACTGTGTCTTCACAGTGACTTTCGAGGACTTGTTCTTACTCTTCAACCTCGACTCCCTCGACGCCTCACTCATGCGCTGCTGGACACTGTAAGTGTGTACAATCACGGTCTACGTTCGTGTAATACTGATAAATCTCATATATAACTCCTTGCTTTTATACATATATATAGATACATGATCGGAGAAACCATATCAAGGAAATCACCGGTAGGTTTCCTTGACCCACACTTGGTCTCCATGCAAAGCATCCAGGAGGATGCATCCTTCATCGCAGATTACATGAGCTATCACAAACGATTTCATCTACAAACCGTCTGTGATATATCAGCTATCACAAACGATTTCATCTACAAACCATCTGTGATAATCAACTATCACAAACGGTTCTCAGTTAATAAACGTCTGTGATAGTATGCATCACAGATGGTTCGAAAACCATCTGTGATGACCTCATGTTATTACTGACCCATAAACTCAGACGGCTCACGAAACCGTCTGTTATGACATTTTTGAACCGTCTATGATGACCTTTTATGTAGTAGTGGCCTTAGTTGATAATCACCCAGAGAAGTGGAGTCCAAAGGGTGGCGCGATTGTACTGCATTAGAAAACGACCCTTTGTAGCGAAACCCAGCGGATGTTGTTGCATTGGGTAGGGCATTGTAAAGGCCTTGCAATAATCAACTTAGTCACACACTTATGGAAGTGTGTCGGGGACATTATGAGTTGATTGCCTCTTCTGGGTAAAGTGTACAGACTCTACAGAGTAAAAAAACTATATGGATAGCTGTGCCCACGGTCATGGGCGGTGCCAAGAAATTGCTTGAAGTAGCTTTTATTTTTATAAAACAATTTGTGGATGGCATAAAAAGATGGGATTTGTGGTGGAATGAAAAGTTGGGTTGAAGCCTAGAGATTTGAGATGGCCTGGTCGAGGACCAGTGAGAAGTACGAGATGTGACCCAAGAAAAGAACATGAGCATTGGGTGGACGGAGCCACTCAATGGTATATGAGGTTGGATCCTCCACTCGTATTTTACAACAAAACTCAACTTTGTTAAAAACTTGTATTATTTAAAAATGTTAGGTCTCAAGATATGTTACTACTTAATCTATTTCAACAAGTGGCTTTATGCAAATAAAAGAACCACAAGCCATTCCTTTGACCAGCCTTGCATATTATATAACTGCATTTTGTGTGCTAGCTCGCTGTCAGACCCCAAATTTATAATCTGGGATCACTGTGTAAGATTGTGCTAATCCCTGGATCAGTAGTTAGCACACACAGATACATACACATACATCGCATACATTGTTCAACAACATAGTTATTACATAATAGGCCATACGGCCAACTGGTTTATAAAAGGAGCACGCAGGCCACCACACTTATTAGTTCAGAGTACAGAGATAACAGATAAGGGCGGAAGCAAAAGTAACAGTAGTGGAGCCATTCGCTCTGCCCACAGGCAAGCGACTGGGATCCCGGCCTAAGCTTCACAGTCTTCTCCACCATCGGGTCCAGTAGCCGAGTAGTGGTCATATGGATCTTGGTCAAGAGGCTCTGGAAGATTATACTAAGCGAGCCTGAGTACACAACCGTACTCGCGAGCCAATACACAATGCAATTATCATAGATGCAAGGCTAATCAAAGGGAAAGCTTATGGTTCTTTTTATTTTGTGCAAAGCCATTTATTGAAATAGATTAAACAGTAGCAAATCCCGAGACTTAGCATTTTTAACCAATACAAGTTTTATAAACTGAGTTTTTGTTTGTAAAGTACTAGTGGAGGTCTCATCTCCTATACCATTGAGTGAGTACGTCCACTCAATGCTCAGGCTATCCCGTAATTACCACTGGTCCCCGACCAGGCTTTCTCAATTCTCTGGGCCACAACCCAACATTTCCAACTGCTGGGCTCCAACCTACCCTTTTCATGCCACACACACACACGAATGGTTTTTATGAAAAGGAAAGCTATATCAAGCAAGTTCTCAGTACCGCTCTTGACCGTGAGCACGACTATCTAGATAGTTTTTCTTACTCTGCAGAGTATGTACACTTTACCCACAAGAGATAAATCAACTTATACTACCCCGACACACTTCTGTAAGTGTATGGCTAATGTTGATTATCATAAGGCCTTTACAATGTCCCACCTCTTTACAGCTTTGCACCACTAGGTATCACCTCCTTAGGGTCTCCGCTCGCCCACCAAAGATCTCCCTTTAGCGCCGTGCAGTTCCCGTGGCTTCGTTCTCCCCCGACTACCCACCCGTATCGACCAATGGCGAAGCCACACCGAGGCGAAACAAATTAGTTAGCCAGGTTGTATGTGTTACCGACTTGTGGTTGCACTGTTTTACATGAGTGGTCATTACCATATTCGGTCCTTAATTGACTTGGGCGGTACATCCACATATCAACTCTTTCTCGTGCCCTCGGCACCAGCCGCTCTTTCCAGCCGCCCAAGTTGAAATCTGTTTTTCAGGTTTTCTTTTGTTTTCAAAATAACCTTTAATCCAACATACTGCCAGGCTCCTAGCCTCGACTGTCCAATTTCATTTTCAAAGTGTTGATTGATGTCGGGCAACTTAATGCCTGAATGACAATGTATGCTAAGCATGATACTTAGATACAGACTTATAAGCTAGTATGTTAACCATTAATTGTAGGGTGACAAGGATAGTGTCCAAGTTCAAGGATTGGAAGTTTATACACAATTATTATTTGGTTAAGTAGATTTTGAATTTATATAAATTTAGAGACAAAAATCACTCGAATCGGAGTTAAAATGGGTGAGAACGGACCTTCTGAAGTTGAAACCCTAATTTAATTCCCTAAAATAAACAGAGGAGAGAGATTGTACGGGCTGACAGATGGGTCCCATGGATTTTCATATTTCTTTTTGATTTATTCTTCATTCAAATATTGCGCAGAGAATGACAGGTGGACCCGGCTGGTTTTTAATTTTCATTTCTATTTATTTTCCTAAATGAAACCACTTCTCACATGTGGGTCCCAATGTCAGTCACATGGTTCACCTGAATAGTTCATGGACCGTTGGTCCACCGGTACAGTCCTTGGTCTATGGACCAAAGATTAGTGTGAAACTGATGGGCTCGGGCTCGGGCCCGGATGTCAGCGGGACTTAGCGTGATGGCTTAGGTATTAAACTACCTAGTTTGCTGTTTAAAAGCCCACATGGCAGCGACTTGCGCAGTACTTAAACCAGTTATTACTCACTGATTAGCCCTAAACAAGGATTTGGTTATTAAATGACTTTGCTACAGTTCTTGTCTGCTCGGGACAGAACAGAGCAGCCCCAAGCTTGATTTGCTCCGGCTCAACGCCGGCGATCCAGCCCCCGGCGGCGCCGGGTAACGACTGAAATGGAACCCTAAGCTCTACGCGACCCTACTGTCGCCAGCGGCGGAGCTCCGGCGGCCCGGGACGGCAGCGCGGCCCACCTTAGCGACGGCGACTTTCGGGTACATGACGCATTTGTCAACCCGGCAATGCTCTCGCATAATTAAGGTGAGCATGAGCATCTAGAGACCTCTAGAAACTCACCGGTATGATGCGGATTAACGGAGGTGGTCGGAGTTGTTCCGGCGACGGTGAATAGTGGCGGCGGGGAGAGCTCCAAGCCGCGGTAATGACCTGAGGAAAACCAGTAGCAATCACCCCATGGGAATGCTTCAAGGGGGTATAGAGATGGCTAGGGAGGAATTAATTGAAATCCAACTCACCGGAGAGGATGATTCTTCAGTTTTGGCTCACTGGCCGGAGGGGAGGAAGAACGAAGGTGGCAGCTGCTCCTGTGAACAAAACGCCAAATCATCTTAGGGGAAACAATGAGGGTAGACTAGAGCATAATGTGACGGGGTTAGGGAAGCATGGAAGTCGCTAGCTCGCCGGCGATGATGGGGCGGTGCTTCGGCCGCGATGGGCACTGATGTGTTTACCTTGCATTCTAGCTCATTTGGGGAATGGGAAGGATGGACGGAGATGTAGTGTGGCGAAGGAAGACCACAAGGGATCGTGCGAGCTATTTATAGCCGGGAGGGCGGAATTTGCAAGAGGGCGGTGATGCGCTCGGTGCAAGCGCCAGCGCGGGCCTCGGGACGACATGGGCTAGGAGATGACACGGTGTGGCGGTACAGTGGCTCGGAGGTGATGTTGGCCGATGCTTGAGCGACGGCGATCGCTAGCTTCTCCCCTGCATGCTCGCAACGTGGCGCCGAGTTTCTGAGGCGTTGACGCCGAGAGAGCGAGAGAGAGAGCGGCTGCTCTGTGCATGTAGGGAAAAGAAGAAGAACAACGCCGGGCCGGGCGCGTGTTAACCGAGAGCTGGTGCGGTTGCTTCGAGTTGGTTCGGTCGAGTTCAACCGGTTTTGAGTGACTCAAGCCGGAGGAATAGTAAGAGGGAGGGGGAAATTGGGTTAAGGATTGAGACAAGTTTTTTGGGTTAACTAAATATTCTTGGTAATTTTATTTGGTAATTTCTTATGCAATGACAAATATAGTTTGGTATATGTTGGGTACTTCTCTTAGGACTTTTTGATCAATTAGGGGTTTTGGTTTTGAAATTCTTAGGGATTTACCCTATATGTAAATTGTTTTAAGAGCAATGCTTTGAAGTTTAATTTGTGTACACTAATTATGTTTCGAGAGTTTCCATAGTTAATGTTTTGGCTTTATGATTTTGTACTACTTATGTCGGCAAGAAGGAAAATGCATTTCAAATAAGTCTCCAAAAAAATGCAGTCAAGAAAAATGACATTAGTTATCACCTAAAAAGTTTTTAAAATCCCATAATTTTGCATTTAAGATTTTTGGGATGTTACACTCGCAAGTTCGGTTGTGTACTTATGCTTGCTCTTTATATTGTTTTAGTCAGTAAGTATAAAAGAAGGCTACATGGACAATTATGAGTACGGGTCAAGACTGAAGATCAAGAAGGCCATGAATTAGGTCGCGGGCCCCAGTCGATTGCCTGTGGGTATATTGTGAGGGTCCCACGTGTTATATTGTTATTCTGCTTCCACTGCTGATTCTTTAAAAGTATTTGGCCTGGTCAGCTATTTTGAAAGGCAAACGCCATAAGGTATATTTATACTTTGTTTATTATTATGCAATAGCTTTACATTCTCATAATATGTGTTGATATCTAATGATGTAATTGTGAGCACTAACTACTAATCCAAGGACTAGTGCTGTGAACACAGAAGATTCCAAATTACAAATTTGGGGTCCGACGATGAAGGTAAAGAAAAAACAAACTATCATACAAATGATGAATTACAAATTTACAATCTCTAATCAAAAGGTGGAACGAAAGAAACAACAATGTTCTAAGAACATTCACGAGTAATAAGCGGGATTACGATGTCGGTGTGTAGATAATCAAGATTTCGAGCCCTTGACTTTAGAGAACAAATGGATTACATGTTGCATTGTTGGACGGCGTGATGGGTTAGGTTCTAAGCAATGAACAAACAACCATGATCACTTTGAATATTTCACTTGCGGTCCCAACTTCGTGAAGTGGGAGCCGGGTGTCCAACAAATCCTTCATTGATGTACTTTTTTTGCCCATGGACGAGAGGACAAAAGGAAATCACTGGATGATATCCCAAAACAACTCAAGCACGAGGACTCCAAAGCTATAGGCGTCGCACTTCTCGTCACCTTTGTTGTGTATGCAAGCTCTGCTATGTCAATATTGATGAGTTAATTTTGATAACCTTTGTCTATGCATGTATTGATGAATGCTAATTAATATAGATTGTAGAGACTAGAGACAGGTATAGTGTGGTGGATAAAAGTTAGGATATGCTGGTTTTCAACTCTAATTAATTAAAGTGAGAATTTGTGGCATTATTTGTGCAGCATGTGATAAACTAGTACTTCTCAAAGTGATTGGAAAGATGAATGCTGAACATTTCATAGTTGAAGAAAAAACATATATAATAAATTATGAAAAAAATAGATAATAACACTAAAGTAACTGACTTATTAAATTTTACCAGGGGCAAGATATCCTTTTGTCCCAGCAAGCCTTGTGCAGTTTGATGCATCCGCATTTAGTATTTTGGCTATACCAAAATCGGAAATGCAAGCTCTGAATTCCACATCGAGCAAAATATTGTTGCTTGTTATATCTCGATGGACTATTGGCACAAAGCAATCATGATGCATGTAAGACTGAGCATGAGCAACATCCTTCGCAATTTTTAACCTCCTCGTCCAACCCAATTCAATTGCAGTTTCCTTGATCTTTAAATATGCTGCTAAGCTTCCTCTATCCATGAACGTGATAGTCAACTTAAGGAATGTATCCAGAAAATTGATTATGAGCAAGATGCAAGGTAGTCAGTTTAGTCAAATTCCCTAAGTTGTTTGGAAGGGAACCCGTGAGTTTGTTGTCCTGAAGGTCCAAGTCTTCTAAGTTCACCAAGTAACCTAGTTCTCTTGGAATAAAGCCAGAAAGTTGGTTCCCGTAAAGATATATGGTAGTCAGTTTAGTCAAATTCCCTAAGCTGTTTGGAAGGGAACCCGTGAGTTTGTTGTCGCTAAGCCCTAAGTCTTCTAAGTTCACCAAGTAACCTAGTTCTCTTGGAATAAAGCCAGAAAGTTGGTTCCTGTAAAGATATATGGTAGTCAGTTTAGTCAAATTCCCTAAGCTGTTTGGAAGGGAACCCGTGAGTTTGTTATCGCTAAGTGCTAAGTCTTCTAAGTTCACCAAGTAACCTAGTTCTTGAGGGATGTGCCCAGAGAAGTTGTTTCCCCAAAGATACAAGATTGAGAGTTTTGTCAGATTCCCTAAGCTGTTTGGGATGGAACCTGTTAGTGTGTTGTTGCCAAGAGATAAGATTTTTAAGTTCACTAGGTAACCTAGTTCTTGAGAAATGTGCCCAGAAAGCTGGTTCCCGTAAAGATATATGGTAGTCAGTTTAGTCAAATTCCCTAAGCTGTTTGGAAGGGAACCCGTGAGTTTGTTGCCGCTAAGCGCTAAGTCTTCTAAATTCACCAAGTAACCTAGTTCTTGAGGGATATGCCCAGAGAAGTAGTTTCCCCAAAGATACAAGATTGAGAGTTTTGTCAGATTCCCTAAGCTGTTTGGGATGGAACCTGTTAGTGTGTTGTTGCCAAGAGATAAGATTTTTAAGTTCACTAGGTAACCTAGTTCTTGATAAATGTGCCCAGAAAGTTGGTTCCTACAAAGGATTAAGGTAGTGAGTTTAGTCAAATTTCCTAAGCTGTTTGGAACGGAACCCGTGAGTTTGTTGTCGTCAAGATCCAAGTCTTCTAAATTCACCAAGTAACCTAATTCTTGAGGGATGTGCCCAGAAAAGTTGTTTCCCCAAAGATACAAGATTGAGAGTTTTGTCAGATTGCCCAAGCTCCTTGGAACATAACCTGTAAATTTGTTTTGTTCAAGTCCCAAACCCTCTAAGTTTGCTAAATTTCTGATTTCTTGTGGGATGGATCCAGAAAACTTGTTATCCCGAAGATACAGAGTAGTTAGCCGTGTTAGGTTTCCTATACTAGTTGGAATTGAGCCTCTTATCTGATTGCCGTGCAGATCCAAAGCATTGAGCGCTTTGAGGAGCTCAACATCCGGAGGAATTCTCCCGGTAAGCCTGTTGCGTGGGAGCTCGAGACCCGTCAAGGTTGTCAAGGCCGAGAAGTTGAGGGCCTCGAGTGTCCCTCCCAGTCGTAACCCCCGCAGAGAGATATTGGTGATCACATGGTGTGTTGCTTGTGTACCGCACCTGATGCCACGCCAGTTGCAGGGCCATGTCTTGTTTCCCCAGGATTGCAGGACATGTTGGTTTGGGAGGGTGGCTTTCCATGCAAGGAGCGCTCCGGCTTGTTCTTCGAGGGATGGCACGGCAATGGCAGTGAGGAATGATGATAGTAGTATAGTAAGTGAGAGGAGTTTTAGGGGAGAGACAAGTGTGGCGGTGGCCATAAGTTTGGTGAGCGAGGCAAGTTTTGTGAAAGACACGGACTCCATGGCTAGGCTAGGAATTGGTTCGGTTCTAGTTCTGTACCTCTGTGAGAGTTCACGGCAGCACCTTAAATTGCCACACCTATGCCGCTGTCTCTTTCCCTATAGTAACTTTGGTGATGGAATATTCTGGAGGCTTCAATGCTTGATTGATACAGTGAAGTTACGGTCAGCTCCAACAGTCAACAGTCTCTTTCCCTATAGTAACTTAAGCGAGAAGTTACCAACGGTCCAGATCAACTCTGACTAGGCTTCTGCAATTTCTGAAACTTGATGGCAGGCGTCCGTTCAGGTTGTTGTCAAAAGCAGTGAACTTCTTGAGCAAGCCTCCCGAACACAAATCCCGTGGCAAGGCAGCAGAGAGATTGTTATCAACGAGATCCCTGCAAAATACTACTGTACTACTGTTCGGGTTCCCTGCAAAATACTTTTTGAGGAGGCCGAAGGCCGAAATCCATTGCGTCGGCCCAATTATACTGAGAAAGCAAAGCACGGAGACCAACCCTGATCCTTTTATTTTGGATTGGCCCGGCTCAAGTTATCTCCTCCCCCAAGTCCCAAGTTCCTTCTCGTTCTCGAAGCAAACCGGGCTCACCGCTCGTCTACGAGTTTTTGGCTCACAAGCAACGCACCTCTGGCCACAGCAATACCACGATGGGAAAACCATGCCCCTAGGACACGGCAGAGCACGTGAATTCGGCACCCTCGGACGCGGTATTTGACGCGTGACGAAATGGGGATTGTAAATATGGCAGAGAGGAGGCAACTGTCTCTTTCCCTATAGTAACTTTGGTGATGGAATATTTTGGTGGCTTCAATGCTTGATGGATATAGTGAAGTTACGGTCAGCTCCAACAGTCAACTTAAGTAAGTTATTGAAATATTTCAATTTTGTTTCTCTATCAACATTCATTCACGAAAGAATTGATGCCTCAACTCACTGTGTCATTAATTTACCCATGCCAAGGTTGCGGTAGAGCGCACATACAGTCGGGGAAACCGGGAATTCGCTGGTCAGGTTGCATGGAGAAAGCTCGTGGTGAAGTTACTTCTGACTCCTCCATCTGCTGGGTGAATCCTTCTACACCTCAGTTGAGGAAGCTAGAGAGAGACGAAACCATAGGCCCGGTAATGCCCATCTTCCTCAAGGTCTGAATGACACTACATGGTTCCTGGTCCAATTCAAGTGAGCACAAGGAACTCAAAAGTAACTAAATATTTCATCTTCTATCTTAATAAGCTTTCCTCATCAACAAGTCCTGGGAGTTGGGCAACTGCCATAGGCTTCAAGTTCGGAGTTACTGTTACTTTGCCGGAAGGCTGGTTTTACCTTAACATAGATGCATATACTGGATGCTGACGAGAAAACCCAAGCACCTGACACAGCAATGCAGTATAAAGGAATGACTCGGTCGTGATCATATAATATTTAAATGTTTGCGAAACATATATTGCTGAGTATTGTCGAGACGTGAGAGAATCTTTTTATAAAAAAAACAAGGACAGGCGTTTTGCCATTCATTTCAAAGAGAAAAAAAAATAGACACAACATCGGTCCTAAAAGAAGCGACAACAAGTTCAAAACATGGAACTTCTACAAAAGCACCAACAACTACCTTGTGAAGTAACAACAAAAATCGCCACCCAACAAACAATGAAGTTTAGGGCTGGCTATACACGAGGCAAGGCACAAAACTGAATAATTACAACTCTTGCAGGGGCTTGAGATATAGTCATCAACACTAGGGTGCACACCAAAGCAACAGCCACACCACGGCTCACCAAAGTGAGCCAACCATGGCACAACACACCATTGACTGCGCAAGCACAAACACAATATCGGATGACAACCACCAGCAAGAGAAGCTACCACAAAAGTATGTGGGACCACAGCTAGCACAATGCATCAACTGGACGGCCGGCAAGACAACTTTGGTAGAAGGGGGCGGCCCCTCCACTCAAATTCGACAAAAAGGGGCGACGAGGAGAGACGAGCCAACAGTACTGCCGCGCTGCGTACAACCGACGACCACACAACACACCAAAAAGATGGCTTGCCTCAAACAAGGACCCGGACCAATTGCATCACGGGGGGCTCCATCACGATTGGCCTGTAGGGCATGATCAAGTAACGGGCGACTGCTCCTTGGGTCTCCTCAATGGCTAGCCTGCTCCTCAGGTCAACGGCACACAACGAGCACTACCCAACAACGGCAGGTTGACCAGCCCTTCTCTTGATGCAGAACGTTGCATGCTGTGCCGCCCGTGACACACCACCATCGCTGCACCGCCCATCGAGCCGCCCTAACACCGGGCCATCCGACACCGACCATCGCCGCGACACCTTTGTGCACCCCTCGCACGACCACGACGGGCTGTACCTGTTAGATTAATCTTGTTTTGGTAGTTTCAGTTTCTTTTCTTCGAGGCTTACCGTGTCCGAGTCCGAGTCCGGTTCAAGTAGAAATCAAGTAGAAGTTATACGTGTTGTTTTCGTTTATTAGAAGGTTTGAGTACGAGCAGGATACATCTTGGAGTCCGTAGTGGGTGTATCCGAGTTGGATACAAGGTAGAGTCATGTACGAGTTTGAGTTCCTCAGTCTTTATAAGCACATCTAGTCTTGTAAGCAAGAGTCGACAGAAGCAATAAGAAAATCCAAAAAACGCTGCAGTGCTTCGTTGCATGCAGCACCAAAGTTCCAGAGTTTTTGTCATATCCATCTTCTAGTCGCGTGCTGTGCTTCAGGTTCTAGTTATTCATGGGTACATGAGTAAGTTCACGTGTATGAGCACGTACATCTTCTAGTCGTTTGGTTAACAGTACCACTAGCGGCTGACCCAATGGTGAGGAGAAGGTGACCCAGCCAAGCCATTACACCCTTGCTACTAGATATGCAAATTGAGAGGTTTAGACGCTGGACAGAAAAGGGAAAGGGATCATTGCAAGGCATGAACAAATATTTCAGCCAAGGATTCATTGTATTCATTTGAATGTCTTTGAAATACTGGTGACCCCAGAAAGCATATTGCATACCTCCTATGATTCTGGAAAAAGTTATTCAGCTGGTAATACACAAAAATCGGCGGTGTCATATCCTTTGGAACCTGGAGACCAACATGCAATCAAATATTTCAGCCCAGGATTCTTTTCATTCTTAAACCAAGATGCATATATGTAAAAAGGCGTATCACACACTCTGTCACTAGTCGATGCTCTAGTGGTTATTGCTTCTCCATTTCCAAAATTTCAGGTTATACAAGAATACTCATGCAGCTAAGCTCATTACCTTTAGAGTCCTCGTACAGATTTTGGATATTGTTTAGTTCTGGATGTAAGCAAGCTTGTCAGTCATATTCGGTGGGATACATGCATCATCATATCGATCAACAATCTCAACAACCTACCGCAAAGAAAACAATAAACATTAACAAAAAACAAAAAATTCCCCACTTTTTTTTAGAAAGGAAGTAACAACTCCTGGCCTCTGCACAAACTAAGCATGCACACAGCCAAATAAGCACCCAAATTCGTCTAGAAGAGGACTAGAACCTGGGTGGTGGGGGTGTACATCTACACCTTCCCACCAACTAAGCTAGGCTCCCCACTTGGCCAAACATATCTTTGAATCAAGCATACATCATATTAATTCAGCATACCTTTCGTGAAGCTAGCAGCGAAGCAACACCGATAGGGACAAAAATTGCGCCAACAAGAACAAATAGTGAAATGACATGTATAATATAAGCACAAGCACTTGTGAGGTGCTCCAACATATGATCTCTCTCTCAAGCTAAGGCCCCGTTTGAAATGGCTTCGGCTTTCGTCCGGAAAAGCCGGAAGCCGTTCCAAACGGCAGGCTTTTCGCAGCGGTTTTCTTGGAAGCTGCTTTTCACGTTAACGTTAAGCCAAAGCTGCCATGAGGTAGCTTCATGACTTCCCACCTCTCTTCGTGTTGCCCTCGAGTTCATGGTATTTACCCACGGCTTGCCATCGCATAAAACTCCCCACATGACCCAACCCTAACCCTAATCCCTGCTCCCCGCGCCCCTGAGCCCCTCCTCTTCCTCCTCCCGCGCCTGGCGCTCCCTCTCCCCCCTTACTCCTGAGCGGCGTCGGCGCCTTTCCTCCTCCTTCGAGCCGCCGCCATCTCCTCCCCCAAGCGGCGCCCTCTCCTCCCCCAAGCCACCGCCCTCTCCCTCCCTCGAGCCGCCACCCTCTCCTCCTTCTCCTCCCCACACAGCGCCACCCCTCCCTCTTCCTCCCGCACAGATCTGGGCTCCTCCTCGCCTTCGAGCAGCCGGCGGCCTCCTCCCTCTCCCTCCGGGCGGATCTGGCCTCCTTCCTCTCCCTCCTGATCAGATCTGGGCTCCTCCCCACGCCCTTCCTCCTCCTGCGCTGGCCCCCTCCTCCTCCCCGCGTCAGCCACCTCGGGCTGATCGGATCTACGCTCCTCCCCGACCTCGACTCGCCACCGGCCTCCTCCCTCTCCCCGAGCCCCCCCCCCCCCAAATCCTATAACGTCCCGTTTGTCCTAGAGTTCTTACCAGTTTTCAAAGCTAAAAAGAACCATTTGGTTTTGTTGAGAATTCAAAGCTTAACTTGAGATTTTAAAACAACTTTAAATGACTAAACCAAACTTCAACTAAATCGGTTCGGTTTCTTTAATTTGGAGTTTGCTGGAGTTTTTTCTTTTCTCTATTTGCTCCGTGCTTTCCCTTGGCCCAGCTCTATCTTTATTCTTGGGAAGATCTCCCCGGTGCTTGGACCTTTCCCTAGTTCAGACCTCCTCTTAATCTCTCTAGACCCCCTTGTGCCCTTTGCTTGGACTCTCCTTTAGTCCAGACCTCTCTTCAGACCTCTTTGTTGATTTGAATCTCTTTTCGAGGTTTAGATCTCCTTATGATCCAAACCACCTTATCTGTTTAGACCTCCTTCTCCGTTTGAATGTTCCCTTGGTTTTGACCTCCCCTTTGGGTCACGACCACCTCCGAGGTGTTCCAAGCTTGGGTTTGTATTTCAAACATCCTTGAACTTCGAAATTCTAAATTCGGGTTGATTTCCCCTTTCTCTTGAACCTCTCTGTGTCCTTTTGGACCTTTCGTGTGTCCATTTGGACCTCGCCGTGTCCCTGGGGACCTCCCTGTGCTCTTTTGGACCTCCCCGGGTCCGTTAGGACCTCCTTGGCCCTCTATCCTGATCGTTGAGATCTCCCTTTGCTTCATCTTAATCGTCGGGATCTCCCTTGTGTTTATCCTGACCGTTGAGATCTCCCTTTGCTTCATCTTAACCGTCGGGATCTCCCTTGTGTTTATCCTGACCGTTGAGATCTCCCTTTGCTTCATCTTAACCGTCAGGATCTCCCTTGTGTTTATCCTGGCCGTTGAGATCTTCCTTTGCTTCATCTTGACCGTTGAGACCTCCCCTATGTTGGTCTTGACCGTTGAGACCTCCCCTGTGTTGGCCTTGACCGTCGAAATCTCCCTTTGATGCATCTTGGCCGTCAGGATCACCTTCGGGTTTATCCTAGCCGTCCAGACCTCTCTTTTGTTTGGATCTCACTGCCCGTCTGTCTTTTCCTCTCTCCTCGCGTGAGCGCGCTCAGTCTGAGTCGCCCAATCGAGTTTGGACGGCCCGATTGGGAGAGAAGCGTTTGGTGGTCCAAACGTTCATACCCCTTTTGGATGGCCTGATCCAAATCGGACAGCCCCGTTTCGCCACGCCTTGCTTTGTTCCTCAAGACCTCCTCGTCCTCAAGACCTTTTTGGTCTCTTTGCAAAGACCACCCTTGTAGTCTTTTTGCAAAGACCACCCTCCTGGTCATGTCATTTCTTAGGCACTTCTCTTGTCTCTTGGTCATCTAGGAAGCAGTCTTACATTGCACAATCCTTCTTTGAAAGTGAATATGTAGTCTTTGGTAGTTCTTTGTAGTCGATTTTGTGATGGTCTCCACACTTAAGGATTTTGGGTGAACTTTTGCTAGTGTTCCTCTTTTCTGTGATAACACTTCTGCTATTAACATTGCTAAGAACCCAGTGTAACATTCTAGGACCAAGCACATAGACATTCGCTATCACTTCCTTAGAGATCACATTGAGAAGGGTGATATTGTGCTGCATTTTGTGGAGTCCGAGGCTCAGTTAGCCGATATCCTCACCAAGCCTTTAGACCCAACAAGGTTTGCTACCTTCAGAAGTGAGTTAGGGGTAATTTGTCCCTATGGGTTGGTTTGAGGGGGAATTGGATCTTTTCTTGTTCTTTTGATCTTTTATTGATCTTCTTTTGAACTTGTTGATCTTTTTGATCTTTTTAGGCTTTTTGAGCTTTTCTTGCATCTCAACGTATCATATTGCATTCATATGAAAAATCCAAAAAGATGCATTGTAATATAAGCCTTTCGCTTATCTTTTAAAATTGATGAAGCTTTGCTTATTACCCTTTGGAGCTTTAGTGTTTCAATTCTTGCTCAATGCCATGTCTAGTTATTTGACTTGCTAGAATTATCATGCTTTCACATGTGTAGCTAAGTCTTTGTTGTATGAGCTAGAACTTGAAAAACAACTTGAACTAAGAAATTAGTAATTTGTGAATTGTTTAGCGATTCTTAATTAGTGCTCCTTTTGTGACATTGGCCCTGTAAAAATTGCTTTGTTAGCTCTTGAATTTAGCTTTGATCATTACTTGAGCTTCTTGTGTTCTTGAGAATCTAAAACTGCTCTTGTGAAAAATGAAAAATCAATCTTCAAGATTGTCTTATGCTTAAATTGTGCCAAACTACTCTTACGAGACTGCATGTTAAAGACATGAACTTGGAGATAGTTTGATGATCCTGACGATCTCATAGGGACTGCTTGTCACAACTGACATGAACCTCAAGATTTGTCGCCCTGGTAAAAGCTTAGGAATAGTTTGTGGATGGCTCCTAGTCCAGGATCTTCTTCACTAAGATATACCTTTAATCAACTTTTGGTCGAAGCTTAGGATGAGTTTGTGGATGGCTCATCTTGTCACTAAGTTAGACTATTAGTCAACTTCAATATTCATTGCAAATGAAAAACAGTTGAAAAATGGGCGTTTGAGAAAATTGAGCAAAATGATTCAATTCAGGACCTATTTGTCTCTTAATGTGGTCATTGTTAGCTTTTGGATCTCACGTTGACATTTTGACATGGCTAGTATCATTTTAGGATCCCTGTTGATGAACTTGCTAGATTTGAAGCTTTGCTTAAAATGCTAAAACTCATTGCTTTATATTGAGCCTTCTTGCTTCGCTTTGTTATATATGTATTATCATGATCTTGCTAGCGCTGTTAGGCTCGATATGTTGTTTGTGCATTTTTAGAAACGCTAGCTTGCTCTTTTGGGTAATCTCCAAAGCTTCTTGTAATTAAAAAAAATGAAGCTCTCAATTGCATTTCATGCATGCTCTATCTTATGCTTTTTCCTCATTCTGCATTTGTCATCTCTGGACGAGAGGAAGGTGTGATTCCTTGATGACTCCATTGTCAAAGGGGGGAGAAGATATTTCAAAAAATGTGTAAAGGGGAGAAGTTGTTTGAACAAGGGGAGTTATGAAAAAGGGGGAGCTACTTGGAGAAAAATTGAAAATTTGAGGATCATAGTGAGGGGGAGTTTCTTATTTGCATTCTTATGGTATTATTGTCATTTCTAAACTTGAATTGCAATTCTTGATCCTCACAATGATCAAAGGTCATATCGAACAATTGTTCTTTCATATGAACCTTAAGTGAGATTTTGACTCCTTTCTGGAATTTGAAGCTTTCGTGCTTTCTTTTGCCGTGTCTCACTTGCTGATACTATTCTGAAGCCAGTTTGGTCATTTCCTTTGCTTTTTCTTGCATTTGGACCAAATTGTGCCTTTGAACGAAAACGACGTGTTTTTACTTTTCAAACCTCTAAATTTGCATTTGTGAAAAATTGCCAATGTGTTCATCAAGGGGGAGATTGTGGATATAATGGGGATATGCCTGAGATCTTAGGATGATGTTACAATTGGCAATGTCATTGACGGTTTGTCGAATCACGTGTTTTCGGCAAAGCTCCAGGTCTGTCAGGCCTCTGGAATGGTCCTTGGTGGTCGACCCAAGCCATGCTGTGTGGTTTTTGGAATGGTCATTTGGCGGTCGACCGGCCAGTGTGATCGAGGCCAGAGCGATGGAGCGGTCGGACCGGCTTTCCCGGCGGTCGACCGGCCATTGCAATGTTTTTGGATTTTGGGTGAGCCAAAAATAGAGGGTGTAGGCAAGTGAGAGGGTTCTTCTGCACTTGGTCTCATAATTTTTAGAGTTTCCAGGCAAAAGTTCTATTGGTTTGAAAATTCCAGTAGGTTTTGGATTTCCAGGAAGGAAATTTGGCTAAGTCCCAGCTGGGCGGTCAGATCGGCCAATAGGTGGCGGTCAGACCGGCCAGGGGGTAGTCAGACCGGCCAATATGGCAGTCTGACCGTTTTTGATCTGATCATCGGCCAATCGTGGCGATAATCGTTGGGTTAGGTCAAGTTCATGGGTTTCATGGCATATGTGTTGCATGATGCATGTTTTGACTAACGTGGGTCAAGTTGCGAAGAATTTGTTCCTGGAAACGATTTCTTGGTCTATGTTTGTGTAGATTGCTTGGAGGTCAATGACGGTCAACGGCGAGGATGATCGGGACTAGGCTTGGAGAGCTGAGGTCCAGAACGATCAGGGATGCCGGGTGAGGTCAACGGGTTCAAGCATGGCACAGAATGGACAAGGATGACCGAACGGACAGTTCGGTGCGACGGGTTGGATCAAGCAGCGTGGGGGTCGGTGCAAGTGCCATGGTGGTTTCGGTGGGAGCCGGATGGGAGAGACTTGCCGACATGTTGAGAGCCGCAGGATCAACCTACAGGTGGTGAAGCATGGATGTGTTTCACGCAGTTGAGACTCGGTCTTTGCAAAAAGATCAAGGAGGGGTATTTTGGTAATTTTACTAAATACCACCTTGGTGACCTTTTGCCAAATCACAGCGCAAGATGGCGCAAGGTGAAGTGGATTAGGTCAAGAGATGAAGACGGCGCTTTAAAATACGTGCGTATGTGACCCGTTTGTGTGTGGGCCTTAACGGGAGCCCATTAGGGTTCAATCTTCTAGAAGGTCTAAGCCTCCACTATAAATAGAGGAGGGAAGTGGCTGCACCCCCTTCAACCCTTTTCATTGTTTTGAAACCCTAATTTGCTTAGGGAGAGGATTAGTGGAGGTCAGGGTTCTAGAGAGTTGGATTAGAATTTGTGCTCATGTATTGAGTCTTTGTCCTCCATTGGTGGAGTGGCTGTAAACCAATACTCATCAAATCAATCCAAAGAGAATTCTCTCAAGATGAATCTATTCTCTTTTTTTCTCTCTATTTGGTGATTTGGTGCCTCTCTTTGATTCTCGAGTTTTTGCTTGGTTTCTTGGCTTGATCTAACTTGCTGTGACTTGTGGGAATCCATCTAGGATCATCTTGATCATTAATTACCCACGAGCAAGTCTCTAGATCATATTTTGATTCTTACTCGCTTTTTGACCTAACTTTGCTCAAAGCGCAAAAGATAGGAACCTTGGCTTGATTTCTGCGATCCTTGATTGGAATAGGTTCACAATATCTTTGAGAAGGTGTGTGTCAAGTTTAAGTGGAGTTTGGCGCATAGATCAAAAGTTAGATCGATTTGAGTTTCGGCCGGCCGTTCATCATATTACGGACAAAATCGGTCGACCGATTTTAGAACGCCGATCGACCGCTCACACGTAACGCCGATCGATCATTCGAAGAACCGGTCGGACTGTCAGTACAAAAACGGTCTAACCGCTCGACCTCGATTTGATTTTCCTTTGATCTATTGCTTTGGGGTTCTTAGTGTGAATTCAATACAAGTCTTCATTGTACTTGTAGATTGATCTTCATAGCTTTCATAGCTCTTGGAGTAAAATTGGTGTTGAATTCATACTTTGTGAAAAAGTGAGCGTGCTCCTATTCACCCCCCCTCTAGTCGCCTTTTCGGTCCAACACCTTGCAACCCTGAATCTGGTCGCTCCATCTTGGTGGTGCTCTATTTCTCCTTCTTCTATAAATAGAGCACCCAGAGCGACCACTGTCTCCTTGTTCTTCACCCAACCTCCCCTTCATCTCTCTCTGTTCTGGAGAGCTCTCTTTGCTCCTCTGGTTGGACCTCCCCCTTGTTGGACCTCCTTCCAAAGGGCCTCTTCTCTTTTTGTTCTATTTAAGTTCTTTTCGGTTTTGGTCTTGAAGTTGCTTTATTGATTTGGTTTCTTTGCGAACGTGTAGATCTCGGTTTTGCTGAGGAGATCAAGGATCCAGCAACCTTCTTAGAAGACCAGCAGCCCGTCACCGAAAGCAAGTCGTGGGACCTTTGATCATCTTGAACCTATTTCTGCAAAAGTATTTCGTTTTAATATAACTTGCATTGCTAGTTGTATAAAACTGGTTTTGGGCGTAGTTACTTCCCTACTTGAGTTTATGCCTCCTTGAATATTTGTGCTAGACATGTTGACATGTTTCCCTTGGACACCTTAGGATGGGTACTGTTAGTTGGTCTCTTATTGATATTGCCAACCTGGGTATCGTGTTTGTTTAGCCATGCTTAAATAAATGTCGTTCTCACCATGAATCATCAATGTAGGTTTACCCCCAGCGCACTGGTTGTGGCTTGTGTAGTAACAGCCAGTGTAGCTGATTAAAATGAAGTGTGGCCGTGTGTGAGGCCACGACATTTGTTGTCGCTTTAACTAAAACTCTGTTGTGCCAAGGACTGGGTGGTCCTCTGGCCGGGTTGAACCCAACAATGATAATTTTGTTAACGAGCTATGGAACCGTGGCAATGCCACTGCTGTTAAAAGATGTGTGCCCGGGACTGAGGTGGTCCTTGGGCTGGTTGAACGCAAAACCGTTTTATGCTCGGGCGAGTAGGCAGGGAATTTGAGTAGTGGGTGCAGTATGCACACTGGGTTGTGGTCAGACTCGTCTGAGCAGCCAACTAAGGACTTAACCTTGTGAGCCATTGATCTAGGTCTCTCCGTGCAACCACATGTCCAGGATGGGGTGGACCGGGTGTAATAATTAGTGATGTTTTTGATTCGGTTCTGTTGTGGTTGGGAATGGCGCAAGAGGGGGCCGGATTGAGGCGAATCCTTAGCGAGCAGAACCGAGTCAGAACGGACCTTTGTGAAAGCCCAGTGGTAGTCTTTACTTGACTCACACGTCTAACGAATCGTGTGTCCTGTCAAGTGACTATCTCTTGTGGGTAAAGTGCACAACCTCTGCAGAGTGTAAATCTATTCAAATAGCCGCGTCCTCGGTTATGGACACGCCCGGAGATTTCGAACGAGGGGTAGACTTTCAAAAGGAGGTCTTGTGAGCCCTAGAGTGGTCCAGGGAGCTCCAGAGTGGGTGTCCTGGGGTGGTCTAGGAGCTCTAGGGTGGTCTTGTGGTTCTCTGGAGTAGGTGCTCCAGAGAGGTCTTGGTTGGTCCCTTGGGAGTGGTTTTGGGAGTGAGTTGGTGCTCATGACCTCCTTTGAAAACAAATGTACTTATGTAATATTCTTTTAACTTGAGCTTTGCAATCTACTTATGCTATTTACTGTCAAATACTATTTTCTGTCAACTAACTCTACAGCTCACCATTGTCAAGCCGTGCATAAATATTAATTGCATTCATTTTCTCCACGGCTTGCTGAGTACATTCAAAGTACTCATGGATTGTGCCCTCTGTTTTAATCAGCAGTGGAAGGAGATCCAGGAAGTCTTGTGCCCTTTGATGTGGACCTCTTTTGAAGACCTTGCGCATAGGAGACGTCCTCCACTCGGTAGCTTGTGGGTTTGCCGATTGGCCTTCACGTGTATTATGTTTCTACTGTAGGTTCTCTTTTGAGTTGTAAGCCCGCAGGGCGACCTTGTAAAAACCTTGACCTTAAGGTCTTTTGCTAATAATATGTGTATTAATTTGTCTGCTTCATCTTTTGTGCTTGTGGTATGGAATTGATTTCATCAATTGTTGAGTCTATGCGAGCTAGCCAATCTGATCCTGGGACTACCTCATGGTGCACAGAGGCTGGGACCTTCGGGTGATCTTGGGGGACCTCCGGGTGGACCTTCAAGCCCTCCTAGGGAGGTCCTGGAGACCTCCTGGTGGTCTTGGGAGACCTCCTCGGGTGGTCATGGAGGACCTCCCAGACCTCCAGTTGGTCCTGTCGGACCTCCTAGGAGGTCCTGCGAGATCTCTCCAGGAGCTCCCGAGACAGGTCCTCACAAAGGTGGTATCAGAGCTCTATACCGACTGTAGGACGTAACCTTAGTTAGCATGGTCGTTTTAGTCAAGTTTCAAAAAATTTATTTTCTAAATCAAACCAATCTGAAAATCTAACTAGTGGTTCTCCTCTTGTCTTGTTCTATTCTGTTCTCACCTCACTCTAGTCTTTTCTTGTCTTATTCTCAGGCTCTTGCATCTTATCCCTTCTGGAACCTTGTTTTCAAACTCAATTGATCTCCTTATCTTAGTAATATCTATAGGACCGAGCCTTGTTCTAGTTGACCCTCCCTTTAAGTTAAGCTAGAGGTTCTCTAGTAGAGTGGTCCTCCCCGTTGTCGTATCGTTATCTCGTGCAATAAGGCTCCAGTAGGAGGTCCTATTGCATCTTTCTGCCTCTTTGGCCTCTCAGCCACTTGCTCTTTCGGGTTTAACCTGCTGTTCCCCAACTAGGTTGTTCCATCTTTCCTCCTTTTTCTTACTCGTCTATGGTGCTTTTCCCTCTCACCTATTGTGCTTTCTTCTCCTCATCTATTAAGCCTCAAAGGTTTGTGCAGATGGTTCAGACCCAGCACTCGGCAAGTCAAGATGAGCCTATGGATCCCTCTTTGTCGCCACCACCTCCTCCGGCAGCCCCCGCATATCAGAATTTGAGTCAGTTTATGGCAGCCCAAGCTCAGTTGATGAATACCATGATGCAGAACATGAACCAAATGATGGCTCAACTAAACCAGACACCTGCCGCCCTGCTCTCAATGATGAACCAGAACAGCCAAGCTGCTGCCTTACCGCCACCACCACTAGTTTTCCCTCAGTCCAAACTGGCAGAGTTCATGAGGACCCGACCTCCTACATTCTCCAGTTCTTCTGAGCTTTTGGATGCTGATGACTGGCTGCGCACGACTGAAAGGAAGCTTGCCATCATCCGTTGTGACGATCGTGAAGGAGTTATCTATGCGTCGCACCAACTTGAAGGTACATCAGCAGAATGGTGGGAGAACTATTGTGTAGCCTATGCAGATCCCCAGAGCATCACTTGGACTGAATTCTCTGAAGCCTTCCGCCACTACCATATTCCAGATGGGGAGGTGGAAATGAAGAAGAATGAGTTTCGCGAGCTGAAGCAAGGAAGTTTGTCAGTGGGTGAATATCTCAACAAGTTCACTTAGCTTGCCCGTTATGCCCCAGAGTATGTTACCACCGATGATGACAGACAGAAGAGGTTTAAGCGAGGACTCAACCCAAGCTTGAAGGTCCAGGTCATTGGCAATGACTATGCAGATTTTCAGCATCTTGTGAACAAAGCTATGCTGATTGAAGAATCCTGTCGTAAGCTTGCAGAGTCATACAAGAGGAAGATGTCACAGCTCGGTGCTCATCAAGGACACCCTCAGCGAGTCAGGACGTTTGTGCAAAGACAAAGACAAAGCACCGGCCTTCCAGACATCTGGTGCCCTCGGTACCTCTCAAGAAGATACCTCACCCGGCTTCTCACTTGAGCTCGTGACCTTGGACATCAAGCACCGGCAGACCAATGACCCAAAAATGTCAAGTTTGCCGAAGGTATCCAGTGCTTCAACTGCTATCATTGGGGCCATTTCGCCAACAACTACCCTCAGTGTCACCCGCGGAAGCAAGTCCCTCCCCAAGCTTCAAGTCAAGCTGCCAGACCTCCAGTTCCTTCTGCAAGAGGCCAAGTGAACCAAGTTGCTGTGGAGCAAGCCCAGCCAGCTCAGAACTCCAATCCTGATAAGTGTGTAGTGTATGTTGTGGTTTTGCCTCACTCAAAAGAGGAAGTAATTGGAAAAGTGAGCAAAACCCGTGTTTCCCCAACCTATTCTCTAGTCAGCCCGAATCTCGGGGTCGAGATTCCCTTTAAGGGGAGTAGGTTTGTAACGTCCCGTTTGTCCTAGAGTTCTTGCCAGTTTTCAAAGCTAAAAAGAACCATTTGGTTTTGTTGAGAATTCAAAGCTTAACTTGAGATTTTAAAAGAACTTTAAATGACTAAACCAAACTTCAACTAAATCGGTTCGGTTTTTTTTGGAGTTTGCTGGCCTCCTTCCCCTACGCGGCACCTCCTCCCTCGACGTCCCTAACCCTAGCCGTTGGGCCGCCGCCTCCTGGTTGGTGTCTCCGTCGCAACTCCGGCCATGAGATGACATAGTGCTCGGCACCGCAGCAACTCTGACCGACTCCTAGCCTTCCAGGTTTGGCCTTCTTCTACCTCTAGCTTTTAGTTCCTATTTGGCCGATTTGGGTATGATGCATGGATGAATGGATGCATGATACTACTCACAATTGCTATAACACATGCATGCATGTCCTCTTTAATTAATCCAGTACTTATACAAGAATTGATATTTGAGCCTACCTTGATTTCAATGAGAAATGAGATGCTAAGATGTTGATTGATGCTTCAGATGAATTGAGATGCTAGTGATGAGTGCAGGTGAGTTTAGAGCTGAACTCATCCTCTTCCATCAGAAGAGGAGAGGAGACCGAAAAATTCTCTTCTCATTCCTCCTCTCAGGCTAAAAAAATAGCTCAAGACTCGTGAGCCTGCACGAGCTCGTTGTGAGCCGAACTGGCTCAGTTCGAGCTCGTGAATTTTCGAGCTGAGCCAAGCCCCCTATCCAGCTCACAAAGAAAACGAGCCGAGCCCGAGCCGGCTCGCGAGCCTCATTTGGCTCAGCCCACGAAGGCCCAGCGGCAGCCAGCCCCCAAATCCCCTATTCCCCCAACCCCAACTCCCCCTGATCCCCGTTTCTCTCCGATCCCCAATTCCCCCGGTCCCCCTTTCTCTCCCCGAGTCGGTGAGTCCCTCCAGACCCTTCCTCCATTCCGAATCGGGATTATAGTCCAGATCCCCTTCCCCTCCACCGCTGGGACGCCCTTCCCTTTCCACCTCCCACCTAGCCACCTCCCGAAGTCCCGAACCCACCACCGCCGGGACGCCCTCGCTGTCGCCCCGCGGAGCCACCCCGATGCCGACCCCCTCCCTCCTGGTCACCTCCCACCTCCCGAAGGAGAAGGACCCGAAGTCCCGAACCCACCACCGCCGGGACGCCCTCGTCGTCGCCTCTGCCTCCGCCGTCACCCCAAGGAGCTGCCCCAACGTCGACCCCCTCTGCGCCTCTCGAGATCGACCACGCCGCCGTCTCCTCCTCCTCCCCTTTTCCTACCCCGCCTCTCGAGATTAGGCAACCACCCTGCCTCCGAGTGGTGGCATTGGCACCACTAATGGAAGGGAGGTCCTTGCAGTTGTAGGAAATGGACAGGCACCGGTGGTGGCTGAGGAATAGTGCTCGGTCGCCGAAGCCGCGCACCGGGGTCAAGCCTCGACTGTGGAGATCCGCCTCGATGAGTGAGAACGCGAGGTGTGCCACCGTGGCCGCCCACCCGCCCTCGACCGCCTCCACTACGGGCTGTAGCCGCCCACCCGCCCTCATCTGCTACCTGGCTCGTGAGCCCGCTCGAGCTTGGTTTCGAGCTGAGCCTCTCTCCCAGCTCGTCTCCGAATCGAGCCGAGCCGAACCGAGCCTACTGCTCATCTGAGCTTATGCGAGCCTGGCTCGAGCCGGCTCAGCTCGACTCGTTTCCACCCCTACCTCCTCCTCTTCTTTCTCTCTACCTCCTTCGAGCTGCTCTCCCCTACTCTCCTCGGGACCTGAATTTCTTCTTCTTTCTACTACTGTTGAGTTGTTTTGTTAAATAATATTTCCAAAAGTTGCCGACGCTAGGTGGTGAATTTTTTTTCTAAATAATACTATTTTTAATAAAGAATTACAAAAATAAATAGTCGTTTTTTTTTTTACAAAAATGGGCTACCGACAGTAGCCCTGTCGCCCAGCTAAAAGACAATAAATGCGCCTGACGCCATTTCAAATAGCGATTGGCCTGGAATTATAGGTCAATTTCCACTTAGAATGGTGACAGGAACCTGCACTCCCCTGTCGTCATTCCATATAGCGACAGGGGACACTATAAAAACCACAAAAAAGGCCAAAACTCACTTTAATTCAGAGAAAAAACAAAGAGGGAGGGAAGAGAGATGAGGAGAGTGGAGGAGTGACCTAGCGAAGCGCTGCAGTTCGTAGCGGAGGAGGGGATGGAGGGAGGAGCAGATTCGATCGCCCATCTTGCAGGTAAATATTTTTGCCACTTTGTATCTAAATTTAAAACCCAGGTAGGTTAGCAAATAAAATTAGCGATATAAAATTAAATGGATTAGATAGTTTTACATGTATGGATATGTAGTATAGTTTGTTGTAGTACATCATTTTAGATGTGTATAGTTTAGTTTATCGTATAGATATTATTTATGGTGTAGTACATGAATAGTATAGAAAGTTATAGATGCATTGTTATGTAGTGTATTATCTTGTAGTTCGTCCTTTTAGGTATTAATAGTTTAGTTTCAGATATGTCATTAATTGTGTAGAAATTTTGGTGCAATAATTGAATTAATTAGATAGTTTGAGATGTATTGCTATGGTGTGTAGTGTCATATAGTACATTATTTTAATTGTGTGTAGTTTAGTTTTGGATATGTCGTTAATCGTGTAGAATTTTTTTAGGTGCAGTAATTGAATTATTAGATAGTTTTAGATGTATTGCTATGTGGTGTAGTGTCATGTAGTACATCATTTTAGTTGTGTGTAGTTTAGTTTCGAATATGTCGTTAATCATGTAGAATTGTTTTTGTTGCAATAATTGAATTAATTAGATAGTTTTTGATGTATTGCTATGTTGTGTAGTGTCGTGTAGTACATCATTTTAGTTGTGTGTAGTTTAGTTTCGGATATGTCGTTAATCCTGTAGAATTTTTTTGGTGCAATAATTGAACTAATTAGATAGTTTTAGATGTATTGTATAGTTTTGGATATGTCGTTAATATTTTTTGTGGTGCCTCTAATTGCAAATTTAGTTTGCGGTATGCTTCTTATTACTTTCTATCTATGTTCCGTATTATTAATAATGTAAGTATTGAATTCTCAGGTATGATGTCCGTAGGAGATGCTACGCAGTGGCCCTACGAGTTACTTGACCCGACCGTTGACGCAAGTCACCATAGCCGCCTCAGTATCGTCCACCCCCAGCCTAGCGAGACACCCATTGAGCTTGGCGTATCGCGGCTACGCATGCCTACGAGGGTATGTTCATTTTGCAATTTGGAACGAAGACCGTGGCTCATTTTTGTAAATTTATTAAATGAGTATTTATTTATTTATATAATTCTATTAAAAATAATGTGTTATTATTTAAAAAATCTTACGTGGTGGTGGTGCGTGCTAGTCAAACAAGAGAATCTCAATCCACCGGCCCAACAACTCCTCCCTAACCGCACCACCCTCTCCCCCCAAATTACCAACCAAATTACCAAACCACCCGACCAGAGAGCCCAGCAAGGACAAGCACAAGCACAAGCACAAGCACAAGCAGAAATCTTGATCCCCCAACCCAATCCAACGCAAGGAGCTGCCTTTCCTGCTTTTCTCCCAGTCCCAGTCCCCCTTCTCTCTTGAGTCCACTCCATTCGATTGATTGATTCGGGAGACAAGCAAGAAAGAAATGTGCCCGCTGAGGGTGATACTCATCTTCCTCTCCGCCACAATCGCCGGATTCTTCCTCATCAGGGGCCTCAAGGCCGACCCCGACTTCCAAGACGACGACAAGGGCTCCGAATCCCCCAGGGCCCCAGGGCCCCTCCGTTCCAAGGTAAGGTTACTTTCCACTTTCTAATCTTTGCACATTAGGAGACGAGGCGTTCCCTCCCCCTATTCTTAGCTTACCTTTCTTTCACGTTTCTTGCGTCCGGTCCGGTCGGAAGGAACCTTGTAGATATACTAACGCTTAATCATACTGCTGCTGCTAACCGTAACCCTTGATATGGCGGCCAGGTACCAAAATCCCAGTCCATGTTCTTGCAACATACTACAGCATTAGGTCTTTATTACACTTCACCTCAATGAGCTACCCGGTCTATGTATCATTCTGTTCTGCTAATGTACTGCTCATATGATCCATAGCTAACTTTTCCCCTCATATGTGCGTACAAGGAACTCAACAGTTTTTCGCACATTCATCACCTTAGTAAAGATGCTTAATGATGATTTAGCTCTGAAACCTTCTTATCAGTTGCAACTTTGTCATGTTTCCAGACTAATTGCAATCACTTTGGTTGTTACTGCATACGGCATGCTATGGCTAAGCTACTCTGGCTTTTCTCTTTTGCATATATAGGAGAGTACCTCATTAATAACAGCGACGCATGCAAAACAGAAAACCAATGACGATATGTGACTTTGCAGATAGATACACAGCTACAGTTTCACTCATTTTTGTCAGGCTTACACTAGTTTGAGCAAATGCTTGAGTAGGGCTTGATCGCCTTTTACTTTTATTAATTCACTAGAGCTTGGAGGATTTTCAAAATTTTCATCAGGCTTTAGTATATGAAGGTTGCACAAGCGCTCACACCATCCTCATCTCTCTCACATTCTATAGCCTATGGATGCATCTTGTGGATGTACTTGTCCGAATTTATATACAAAGTTTAACTGTGTATACTTATCTGGAATGTTATGCAAACATGAGCTGATTTAAAGTGTAATGGACTAAGTATTTAAAAAGTTGCAGTATACATGATAAAAAAAAGTTAAGTTAGCTGCATTTAATGGTGCACAGTCAATAGCTAGTTTAAGATTAAACCATGAAATCGTGGTTTTCCATTGCGTACAAATCTGCAACAGAACCTCTTTGTATTGATTCTTTAATGAGAATTGGTCTTCGGGCTGAAGAAGAATTTTGCATGCAAATGTAGGTTGGATCGGCTATGAAAATAGGATTATGGACAATGGTGGACATGGCAAGTGGGTGGTACCTTTGGCAAACCCTTGTTTCACCACCGGCAAAATGTGAATCTGATAAGGCACAGTGATTAACTTTTGTTATTTATATCATATTTTGTTGATCAGGGGACATTGGTAAAAATTGCAACAATCTCTGAGGGCCGTGGTGGTTACATGTTGATGTCGATGTGTAATACGGTGGCAATTGTAACACCGGGATTATATGTCACAGTAAATGTGCAAAATTGTTCGTGTTTGAGCCTTGTGTTGTATAAAACTATAATTTTAGGGCAATGCTGGGAGTATGGACTTTGGACATGAGATTTGGACTAAAGTTTGCATGTGTTGTCGTTCCATTAAATTCATGCTTAAATGTATGACCTGAAGCATGTGACAAATGTGTGTAATTGGAATCTGGAAGTTTGTGAAAAATAACTGATTGGGATGTAACTCTCTTTTACCGTAATGATGTTCCATTGTATGTTTGTTCCTTTTCCAACAGTGTTCGAAGTAGCTGGTTTGGTGGTTCTTTTGACTTCTCTTGTTGGGTGTTTGGTATTTGTGATGCTACTTGTAAGAGGCAATCCTGTCATGGTGGATTCTTAGTGTATGTTTGTTATTTTGGTGAAGTGTATCTTGCCATAATGATGATGTGCATAACTGATGCATAGATGTTTCCTTTGCCTAATGCTGTAGCATACTGAATTTGCTGCAAGAAGGGAGGTTGCAAACGAACAAGCACAGCCTTCGTCCTCAACACCGCCACACGTACGCACGCTACAGTCAATGCAAGCAAAGCAAACTAGTTACACACCTGGAAAACCGTTCCGAATGAGCAAGGTCTGAGGAAACAATCATCGGTGTTGTTTCTGGTGCCTCACACAAACACAATGGCACAATGCCCTTGGCCTCATCTCCAACATTCTGACAAGGCCATTGACATCCTCCAAGTGTAGGTGTCGTAGGGGGGGCCTCACCGGCCCTAACGACCCGGCGAAGACCGCGAGACCTTCACCAAAGGGCTTGTGGCCAGAAAGCATGACCTGGCCCCTGAAGGGCGTCACGAACACCCTTCGGGAGGGCCCCGTAACCCGTCCAAGGGTACTAGGCATACCTTCAGGGAGGCTTCGAAGGTAGCATGGAGGCTTCCGAATGATCACCGAGGCATCATGACCCCAGGAGTCAGGAGTCCCTCAGGGCCACCTCGGGGGCGCCGAAGGGTGTCCGGGGCTCCCCTGGCCTGGAGGCACCCCGCACATGACAAAGGGCGGAGAGCACCGGTGGACCAAGGCTAGGAAGGTCCACCATAAGCCAAAGGCTACGCGTAGGAGGAGGAAAAGCCACTTCAACTTCTATGGACATAGGATCTTTTTAGGGGTAAAACTGTAATATTATGTACCATGTCGGAAGGCTATAAATAGCCTTCCCCCATGTAATAACCAGACCCTTTTTGGGGATAATTAATACACATTTACTTCTCCTGACATTCGGTCTCCTCTCCGAGAATCCCTTGGCCCCTCTCGCAGATACCGAGGGTCCCCTTTTCTACTATCTAGCCCTTCTTACTATGACAGTTGGTGCTGTCCATAGGGATCGGCAGAAAAGTCACGAATCACAGCTCCGAGCCATCAGCATGGCCCCTCGGAAGAAGGCCACACCCAAGGTCTCGGTGGCCGTAGCTCCAAGCGCCCCGAGGGCCAAACAAAGCAGGACCTCCATGGCAGCGGCAGTCACCGCCGAAGCCGTGGAGGAGGAAGCCAACAACTCCACACATAGAGACAACATCAGAAGCAACACCCAGCCCACCAAGGCATATCTCCCCGAGAACCACACGGCGGGCCCACCTCTGCTCGGGGCAGCGAGGGTAACCCGAGAAGCCTACGAAGCCCTCCAACGGGAGCTGGCGGACCTCCGTCAGGAGATGCTAAGTCTCCAGCAGTTGGCAAAGGTGGTCCTCACGGCCCCGCCCTGGCTCACGGTCCGCGCGCAAGGGCAAACCACTAGAGGGGAGGGGGCCACCCCTTCGGCACCTACAGCCACACCCCTGGCTCCGCTGCTCCGAGGGGACCCTTACTCCCCGTTGAGCGCGAGACTGGAGACGGCCCGCTGGCTTTTGGGCTTCAAAATGCTGGACGTCAGGCCCTTTGAAGGGTGCACAGACCCCTCAGACTTCCTCCGGGTGTACGAAACCACCATCGAGGCGGCCGGAGGAGATGACACCACCAAGGCAAAAAGCATCACCCTCATCCTCGGGGGCGTGGCGCTGACTTGGTTCTTCACCATCCCTCCCTGGTCCATATACGTGTGGGAGCAGTTGCGGGATCTCGTACGCAACAACTTCTGAGGAAATTACGTTGATCCAAATGATGCGGGGCACTTGTTCGCAATAAAGCAAGCCTTGGGCGAGTCCCTCCGCAGCTTCTTTAAGAAATTTGCGAAGGTGAAGTGCCAAGTGATGGGGGTCAATAAAACCACCGTCATAATCGCAACCACGTGCGTACTTCAGATGGCCCCCCTGTCGAAAAGATTGGCCAGCAAGCCCATCCGCACCGTGGTGGAGCTTTTTGACAAAATGGAGGAATACGCTCAAGCGGAGGAGGACAGCACCCGAAGGGCAGAGGTCCGGGCGCCAGCTGCCCCAGCACCGCCACCAAGTGGGCCGCCCGAAAAGGAGGTACCTGCGGCTACCGTCGCAGGGACAGCTACCAAGCCACGGACAAACGACTACCGCCAAAAGGGGCGGAACATGTACCATGTAGATGGTGCTATGTTTCGCCTCCCGCCTCGTAAAAAAAAGTTAGGACTCCCCCGGAGCCCTATCTAAAAAAGTATGGGGACGGCACTAGGCTTCGTCTTCCCCTCGCAAAAAAAGTTAGGGCTCCCCTGGAGCCCTATCTAAAAAAGTATGGGGGACGGTGCTAGGCTTCGCGTCCCCCTCGCAACGGCGCTAGGCTTCGCCTCTCTCCTCACAAAAAAAAGTTAGGGCTCCCCCGGAGCCTTATCTAAAAAAGTGTGGGGGACGACTCTAGGCTTCGCCCCCCCCCCCTCACAAAAAAAGTTAGGGCTCCCTTGGAGCCCTATCTAAAAAAGTATGGGGGACGACTATAGGCCGCCCCCGCAAAAAAAGTATAGGAGACAGCGCTAGGCTTCGCCTCCCTCCTCGCAAAAAAAAATTATGGCTCCCCTAGAGCCCTATCTAAAAAAGTATGGGGGGCGACTCTAGGCTTCGCCTCCCCCTTCCAAACGACTAAGGCTGCTCCAAGCAAGCAGAGGGTCACACATTGTCTCCATGGGTGGCCCTCCTTTCGCTGGCCTGTTGGTCATCCGGTGGAGCCTTGCCCTTTTTCTTCTGGACTTGCACCGCACGGAGGGAGTCCATCGCCACATCACGACCGCGCGGCACCCAGAAGTCCTGGACGAAGGCGTTGCTCGCCTTTCGCGTCCGACGATGCCCAGCGACGGCCTCCTCTATGGTCGTCATTGTCACCAAGCGTGTAGCGAGGGTGTCCATGTGACCGCACCCAGCTGAAGAATCTAGACCCGCCATTATATGTTAATGGAGTGTTTTGGTGATTAATGACAAATCCATTTGTGAGACTAACATGTTTATTGATATACTTATTGTTTTAGTCTCAATTGAATATAAAGATGATAATCATGAAGGCATATATGTGATTAATGACAAATCAAATTCATTGGATAAACAAAAGGAAAATCCAAATAGGTATGCATTTATAATGACAAATCTATTTGTGAGACTAACTCTTTTATTGTTATATCGCATGATTAGTCTCGTTTGGATATAAAGAACAAAAGAGGTATGCATTCTACTTCGTATTCTTATACCCTGTTGCATTCCTCGGATCCAAAATATAGGTTGAACTTCACCAAAAAGTCTAACTCGAATATGTGCATATGTTCCTATTATACATTTGTGTATGCACACATTTAGGGGGAGTTCCCTCTATGCTTTGTGGTTTCATTAGTATTGATCCATATTCCAGTTTTCACATATATTTGGGATCTTTACTTTGAAACATATCATGTGAATATATTTAACTTGCATAGTTAATATATTCATATGAGTATATAAGACTTGTGTAGTCTAAGTATACTTATATGTGAGTATAACATAACTTGTGTAGTTCATGTGTACTCACATATCCTTGAATATATTTAACTTGTGTAGTTAATATATTCATGTGTGTATATGAGACTTGTGTGTTAATATATTTATGTGTGTATATGAGACTTGTGTGCTCATATATCCTTTGAGTATATATAACTTGTGTAGTGCCTTTATACTTATACCAATCTACATTCAATTATTTGTTATTGAAGTGATTATTATCAATTACCAAAGAGGGAAAGATTGTGGTATCTTGTCCCACCATTATGAGTTAATGGTATGGCGTGATAATTAATAATAATCATATTATAGAACTAACACTTTCCATGAGTTGGATGAATAGGTTGAGTTCTATAGTTGGAGACTTTAGAAGATCATCATGTGTTGATGATATTGAAGTCAAGAGCTTGAAATAAAGGATGCATCATTTGTTGATGTGTATCAAGTTCAAGAAGAGAAGATGATCATAAGTTGATCATCAAGTCAAAAGAAGACCCATCATGTGTTGATGGAAGCCAAGTGAAGGATGCATCATGAGTTGATGCATATTAAATCATGACCCGGACTTGAAGCAAAGATGTGCGTCGTCAAGCTTCAAGTGGTTGCGCAAGGCAAATGTATGACTAGCTAAGGCTAAGGATTTGTTCCTAGTCTTTTGCCGGTCTTGGTGTTTGGTTGGAAGACCGGATTGCTAGTATAGGTTGCCGTACTATTAAGAGGGGTCTTTTACTAGTACCTTGAGTTAGTCATGTGTTGATAGCTCATTGTGTTTGCTCTAGCTCATCTTAACATGTTGCCAATATTTACGAATGTGTTTTGCAAATAGTTGTGGCTCATGGATAACCCTTGTAGCATGTGACTTAAGTTTGCGAATGTATTTTGCAAATGGTGTAAGTCCATGTACCTTATTCCTTGTAGTGTGATTCTATAAGTTGGCAAATGTGTTTTGCAACTTGTTGAGAATCTCACTTGAATCTTTGTTTGCACCGCGCGTCAATTTGGCAAATGTGTTTTGCAAATTGAGTTGAAGCGGAATGCAATTTGAGGCATTGATTCTAAAAGTTGGCAAATATGTTTTGCAACTTGTTGAGAGTCTTGTCTTTAACCTTGTGTGTGCATCTTGCATCAAATGAGCAAAATGTGTTTTTGCAAATCAAGTTGATGCAAAGATCGAAAACCTCTTTTCGCTTCTTTGGTGGTGATCGGCCCGATAGCAATCGATCTAACCGCCGCAAGGTCAGGATTATACCAAGCACTAATTTTAGGTTCAACCGTGGTGCGGTTGTTCTGATTTTTCTGAGGCGGTTTGATTTTTCCAGAAGAGATGTTTCTGGTCCTTAGCCAATTCTGTGGAACTTTTTCGAGCGGTCGACCGGGCGTCTATTTGGCGGATCGGTGGTGACGATCCGACCGCCATTAGTTGGCGGTCAGACCGGCTGTGAGCTCAACGGCTAGTTTTATAGCCGTTGGAGGTCAGACCGGCCATTATATGGCGGTCAGACCGATTTCGTCCAGATTCTCTGGAATCTTCTTCCAACGGCTAGATTTTGTGTGTGGGCTATAAATACCCACCTTGGCCGTGTGTGGGAGGTTGCTGGTGCCCCTAGACATTCTATTGAGCAAAGAGCAAGCCTCTCATTCTCTATTGTGCATGTGTTGCACTTAGTGAGGTTAGAGAGCAAACCCTAAGTGCATGTATTGCTTTAGGTGGTGGATTTAGTATCCACTTGAGCTTAGGCACTTGATTGGTTCAAGTGAGCGTTGGAGACTTATTACTCTTGGTGTTTGCCGACACCTAGACGGCGTAGACGCGTCGTTGCACCAGTGAGCTTCTCAAAGAAGATTGTGAGAAGACCCGGGCGGTTTGTGAGTGGTGTGGTGCTCACCATCTCCGGAGTGGAGGAAAGAGCAACCCTAGTGGAGCGAGGTGTTGGTTCGGTTTGGAACCTGTCTAAGTGGTTGGACTTACCTTGGAGGCAGGTACTCAATTCGTGGAGCCGATCCAATTAGTTTGGGCTTGCCTTGATGTGGATTAGGGGAGACTGGCAAGTCTCCGATCACCACGGGAAAACATCGCCGTGTCATTTGTGGTTTGATTACTTGTGCAATTTACATTACTTGTATTTAAATTGCTTAATTGTATGTGTATGATTGCTATCATTTATATAGTCTCATATTGTTGGTGTACTTAGTTGAACCTAGTTGATTTAGGTTTTAATTGTGCAAAACCATATTTGTATTAGCTTCCGCATTAGAAATCGGTTTTAGCCAAAAAAAGTTTTTAAAACGCCTATTCACCCCCCCTCTAGTTGACCTCCTTGATCTTACACCAGCCTTGTCTAGGGAGGCGAAGGCTGTCGTCCAGGCCACCTTGGCGCAGTGGTCCCCGTACGCCTGGACCACTGGTAGGCACACCTCCCCGGTGCGGCGGAGACACCCGAGGGTGATGTCCATCTCCCCCACAACGTGCCACCTCGGGGGGGGGGGGGCGTTGAGGTCCGCCACCGCGCCCTCCATGGCCTCCCAGGTCGCGAGCGCCACGGATTGCGGGAGCTCCCGCTCCGCATGGATCTCTGTCTCAAGGTTGACCCGGACGCTTTGATGGGTCCGCACTTCCTCCCGCAGGCCTGTGCACTCCTTCTCCAGCGCTACCACCCTGGACTCCATGGCCTTCGCCTTATCGGCCAGCGCTTCGTGCTCTGCGCTCAGAGCCTCGCTCTGAGTCGACCCGCCTCTGGATCACGTTGAAGCCGCGCGAGACATCGTTCTCCAGCACGCGCAACAGCATCAGGGTCTACGCGAAGCAAGGCATCACACACACACACAAACAATAGAGAAAACATACCTTCGCGGCATTTGCCTTGACGGACCGGAACATTCCCTTAAGGGACATGCTCTGAAAAAGATCCCCTACATAGGATGGGGCGACGAACCAAGCGACCTCCTCGCAGACCCTCGCTTCACCAATGCTGACCTTGAAGTTAGCGGGGCAAAGTGGGCCCAGGTTCGTAGTGGACGCGGCGGACGGAGTGGCAGCCTGTGAGGGCGCAGCCTCGGAGCTCCTCGAGGCGGAGCCACCCTTGCCGGCCCCAACCTCCCCATCACTCACGACTGCAAGACGGCCATACGGGTTAGAGCCACACACATACCCCAATAATAATAATAATAATAATAATAATAATAATAATAATAATAATAATAATAATAATAATAATAATAATAATAATAATAATGAAAAGATGGGGTGCCTACCGATTGCATCCCGCGAGGTAGGAGGAACGACTCGGGTGTCTGCGAAGCCCCCGTCGTAAACATGCGATGGGGTGCTGTCGCCCGAAGAATCTTCGAGGGGCAAGTCTGCTATCCCAAATGAGCTCGCCACCCCCTCAACCCCCTCCACCTCCGCCACAGCACGCCTAGCCGCCCTTGGCACCGCGTCTTGTGCAGGGGACACACCACAATTCCTTGATGTGGGCTACTCAACCTAGCACGCTCTACTCGCTCCGGGGTCCCCTGCGCCACCCTCTTGGTCGACCGCTCCGCCGCATCCACCCTCGCACAAGAGGGGCCGCCCGTGCCGCCAGACCCAACAGTGCGCAAGGGCGTCGCAACGATCGGCCCGGCATCATCGCAATCCTCGAGCACGCGAGCTCGCTTCCTCCTCCCTTTGTTTGGGTCCGGGCACTCCGCAAGACGTACCGCCGGGTCCGCATACGCGCGGTTCAGGCGAGGCTCCCGCAAGAACAACCCATGCTTCATGTGCTCTTCGCCCGTGTAGGGGCCCAAGAGCTGCTCTGCGGCACGCACGGCTTCGGCGATAGTCGCAACTGTAGTGGCACAAACAGGATTCGTCATAAAAAAAGAAAAAGAAAAAAAGATTTTGCAAAGGGCAACAAACAAAACCTTCGCGACCAGCCGCGGTGATGGTAGGGAGCATGGATTCCGAAGCCCTAAGCTTCACGCTCCACCCCTACGCCAAGGGCCAAACCCCGAAGGCGCATAACTCCCCCACGAGGTCCCGCATGTAGAGCCTCCTCCTCACACTCAGCAGCAGGTGAAGAAGGGCCTCCTCCCACGATGTGAGCATGATCTCCGGGGTGGCGATAAGTCGATTAGCCCCCCGCTGAATTGTAGGTCGCCGCCGCCGGAAAGGAATGGTAGAACCACCTCCGGGTCCAATTCGTGTCCCAATGGTTCCGAGCGGCCGGAGCGGGCACGTACATCTGACAGTGCGCCTTCGGCTGGAAGTTCACGCTGCTGAAGTTAAGCATCTCGCACGTGCTCTTCTTCTTTTTCGGCTGGCAGTGAGCGTCATGAAGGTAGGCGAACATGCACCCCTCGCCGCTCGTTCCCGTGGACCGCAGGATCCACTCGAAGACAGCCAACTTCACGAGGGAGTTGGGTGTTAGCTACGCCAACTCCACCCTATAAAGTTGAAGGACGTGGGACACCAACTCCACGCACGGAATCCGAAGCCCAACATTGAACAAGGTGACGAATACCACGGCCTCATCCGGCCGAAGTGCCAGCACCATCTCCAACCCAGGAGGGCGCACCTTCGTGAGACTCTCCAGTTTCCCCTCATCCACGAGGACCTGAAGAACTTGCTCCGTCACGGTAGACTTCTTGAGGTCGCTGGTGTAGGCCATGGGCCCCCCACCATCCTTGGTGCACCTCGTCATACTCGAAGCCTCAAAAACCCCACCGTCGCACTCTCAAGACACAACCTCACAAGCCCGAAAACAAAGTTGAGAAAGAGGAACTAGGGTTTGCAAGCACGTGGTAAGGGCTGGCGCGGTGGGGGTTACCCCTTATTTATACACGCATCAGGACCACAACCAAACAAAGCAGGGAAGCCACGAGCCACTCACCAGGTGACACGTGCTATGAGCACGACATCCCCAACCAACGACATTATGGCACACGGCAGACAACGGTGGCCCGCACTATTCGAAGAGGCGCCATCAACGCCAACCAACGACATTACAGCGCACGGCAACCAACAGCGGCCCGCACGATTCGATAGAGAGTTCCATCAATGCCAGCCAACGACATCATGGTGCACGACACCTAACGCGCCATCACATCTGAGGGGGCGGCCCGTGCTTCGTGGGAGGACCCGCACAAAGCACGCTTCGCCAGGGCGAAGGGGACGGTGTGCTTGGACCCTTCGGGAAAAGGGTGCGGTTTCAGTTATAACCTCGACCGTGAGGGGCTTGTTGTAGGGGTGACCCCACTGACCCCAACGACCCAACGTAGACCGCGTGGTCTTCCCTAAAGGCCCTGTGACCAGAAGCGCGGCCCGGGACCTCCGAAGGGTGCCATGAGCACCCTTCGGGAGGGCCCCGGAGCCCGCCCGAGGGTACCAGGCATAAATCCAGGGAGACTCCAAAGGTAGCGCGGAGGCTTTCCAAGGATCACCGAGGCACCACGACCACAGGAGGCCCAGATATACCCCGCACGTGATGAAAGGCGGAGAGCATCGGTAGACCAAGCGCACCAACCGGGTGGACCAAGGCTAGAAAGGTCCACCATAAGCCGAAGGCTACGCATAGGGGAGAAAAAGCCCGTGAACCCCTATGAGCATAGGATCTTTCTAGGGGTAAAACTGTAATCTCATGTACCATATCGGAAGGCTATAAATAACCTTCTCCTCCATGTAATAACTAGACCTTTTTTGGGGATAATTAATACATATTTACTTCTCCTGATATCCGGTCATCTCTCCGAGGATCTCGTGGTCTCTCTTGCAGATATCAGGGGTCTTCTTTTCTACTGTCTAGCCATTTTTGCTAGGACAGTAGGCTTTAGGGACAGGGTTTGCATGGATTGCGTATAAATCAGGCAAAATCTGAAGCATCGGTCCTTAGAGGCAGCTGGCAGGGAAAATTTTGGGCCTTCAGAGTTCAGACAGCAAGAACCCAACACCGCTACATTGCTCCCTGCAAACCACAAGTAGGGCTGGCTCATTCTTTTCCACGGGCAAGCATACTAATGGAGGCGCTTTTGCAAAATTCAGAGTACTATCATCTGCTATATATTTTTTTCTGGCGTGTTATCAGAGATATAATGGATTGGAACGAGGTGCCATTAGGAACTGTTCATTTCTATGAGAGTTTTCTGAAACCTGCAGGGCACAAGTCTAATCGTTTTCTTATTATACTTCTTGGAGTTGTTTGCTGGGCTTTATGGCTAACACGAAATTATTATGTTTTAGAGACATCTTGATTCAGAACCCTGAGGTGATTTCTTATCGTATTATCCGATATCCTTTCCAACGAAGGCGAGTGTTGGCACGGACTGAAGAACAAAGTACGATGGAGGATGTTCGCGATCAAATTTAGGAGAGGCTTCGTCAGGTTCTCGGCGTGGGGGACGCTTCTGATCCTGCTGGAATTGGCTGAATGCCATTCTAATAGAATAGAATACCACTAGAACATATCGTTGTTAAGTTGGTGAAAACTGTGTTTTGAACTTGTGTTTTTGTCGTGCTTGTATCGCAAATTGGTAACACCAATCATGTAATCTGGAACGTACGTTTGCTTTAAGAAAAGCAGGGCCTTTCATAGCGCCTTTGGTCCAAAATCAGCTGTTATATATGTTACTTGTTGTAACTTGAGTAAAATACGCAGGACAAGATTTCGTCTTAGTTATACATCTTCGGGGTGAAGAGCATATCTTGCGTTACAGGCTTGACATGAAGAAAAAAAACTCACTTGCAATTGCAATTCCATGAGGACATTTAAGGATTGTGTTCAAGTTATCTGGTCATAAGAAATGTTACAGATAACTTGAACACAATCCTTAAATGTTTGCTCAATGATCATCACATATTATCAACCAACTTGTTATTTTTCTCTTCTTTTTAACATAATATCCTATAAAGATCTGTACAGATTAACCAATCCATTTAGAATTAGCATGTTGCGAGATGAAGATTTATATAAAGTAAATTAGAATGTTACAAGAGGACAAGATTTATCTAAAGCGTAACTTTTCTCTCAAACCTGCGGTGATACATCGCATCGGGCATCTACCATGCAGTAGCAGAGCCAGAACTTAAACCCTGTGGGGTTAATGCCTCTGAAATTCTTAAAGTTTCATGTGTTACATAGTAATATCAATAGTATTAAGGCTATTTGGCAAAAACCCGTGGGGTAACAAGATTTATCTAAAGCGCAACTTTTCTCTTAAACTTGCGGTGATACAGCGCATCAGGCATCTACCATACAATGGCAGAGCCAGAACTTAAACCCTGTGGGGTCAATGTCTCTGAAATTCTTAAAGTTTCATGTGTTACACAGTAATATCAATAGTATTAAGGCTATTTGGCAAAAACCCATGGGATCGCTTGACCCCACGGGTCATAACGTGGCTACCATGATATCTCATCAAGGACAAAAGCATCACAAATAGTTTATCCTTTAATGGTACAACTTGGCATAGCTGTGATTGGGTTGTTGAAATTAACCGGATTGGATCGGCAATTGACTGATCAAATTAGTATATTACCTCTTGGAAAGTTGTTTGGATGTTTGCTTAGGAATGTGAAAAATGAGCCCTTGGATGTTGGATCTATCCCCAGTGATAGGGACAATTTCTTTTCTCCACAATTGGGGATTAAATATTTTCTGGATCAGACTTATCAACATGTGAAGTATGTGTCATCTTTTTCATCTTTTATTTTGTTTATCAATGACTTCGCTTTCTGTGGTTTCTAAAAGGATATTCTGCTTTGCAAATCTATTTATTTCTGTTCCAACGAAGCTGCAGATTTATGTATTTTGTTGCCTACCTATTATTATTTCTAGGTCTTATGCTTGTTTTTTCTTGTAACTCTGAACATTGAGCAAACATTACTTGCTGATTTTCTTCTTCCTGAGGAGTACAGGCTATTCATTGGGTTCATGAGTATGATATGACAGCTAAGCACCCACTGTTGACATGAAAATTTCTTCTAAAATCTGGTAAAACAAACCTCTATAAGAAGTATTGAGCTCATGATAAGTACAAAAGGATTGCATACTTAGACTCACCAACATCTGAAGTATGTGTCATCTTTTTCATCTTTTATTTTGTTTATCAATGACTTCCTTTCTGTGGTTTCTAAAAGGATACTCTGTTTTGCAAATCTATTTATTCCCGTTCCAACGAAGCTGCAGATTTCTGTATTTTGTTGCCTACCTATTATTATCTCTAGGTCCTTATGCTTGTTTTATCTTGTAACTGTGAACATTGAACAAACATTACTTGGTGATTTTCTTCTTCCTGAGGAATACAGGCTATTCATTGGGTTCATGAGTATGACAGCTAAGCACCCACTGTTGATATGAAAATTTCTTCTAAATCTGTTAAACAAACCTCTATAAGAAATATTGAGCTCATGATAAGTACAAAAGGACTGCATACTTAGATTTTAGGCAACTAATTCAAATTGCAACTCACACATCAGAAAAGAAAATAAACAGATATCGCTTTCTTTCAGAGGTTGGCACATCATTTCACCCAAAGTGGGAATTAGGACAGGACAGTGAGAGCAACTGAACAGAAACAACTGTTATTATGCAACTTAACTTTTCAACAATTTTTATCTCAACAGAATACATCCGAATGTTGTACAAACTTTGTCTCAATAACTATTGCCTCACCAGGTACTCCTTGTTATGAATATTGTGTATGTATTGCAATAACCCAATAGGCAATATATAGAGTACAAGGGGCACAAGACTAAACTCTAAAACAATAGGAAAATACTACAAATACCCGTAACACCGCCCCCCCTCAAATGCAAGGCGTATGCAATAACATTGCATTTGGAAATGGTTGATACTACAATGGGAAAAATTCAAAGTCCGAGTCTTGATAATGTCGTCGTAGCGTGCAACTCTTGGAAAATATATCGAGTATCAAAAGATTTCCTTCCATCCGGGGTCGTGCGATAGCCCATAAAGCACAAAGTATAGGGGCTGAGAAAGTAGAGGCAAGTAGGAGCAAAGTCGACCACGGTAACACGACGAAGAAGATGATGAAACCGACAAGAATAGAGAAAGCTGTCAAATCAAGCCTAAGAGGAATAGATAGAAGCATGACGACGCAGATCAAGGCCCAAGACGACGGCAGCGCAGTGCACAAGAAGCGCAATGGAGGTGCAGTGCGGAAGAAGCGTGACGGCCTTAGAAGCTCGGGGCGGCGGCTCAGAGAGAAGTGACGGTATCATAATGACTTCTACGATCTGCAGCGGCTCGAAGAAAAGAGCGGCAGCTGCTACCATAGAAAAGGAAAAGAAGAGTGTCACTCTCGATCTAAGAGGATAGACTGTGGCTAGCAAAGCAATCAGCTGACTGACAATGAATTTGTGGACTCGTATGACTTAGACGAACTCAAAGATAGAGTAGTACGAACTTGGATGGATGCAACGGAAGCAAGGACTCAAAGGACCAGCAGATACTAGCAACAACACTCTTTGACAGTGGGAGAAGCTGCAAGAAGCCAGAGTGAGAGAAGCCGAAGCCACCTGTACCTAGAAGCTAGAGGAGAAGTTGGAGCTGGTTGAGAATCCGAAGCTGGTGAAGCCAGAGCAGCTCTGGCCAGACCTAGCTATAAACGTTGGAATCAACTCTGTTCTCCTATTCTCCCTCTCCCTCTCTTGCTTCCCCTCCAGCGATGGCCGGCGGAGGGTGGAGCCACAAGGTCGAGCGACGTCCCCTCGCAGGCCTCGTCTGCAATGGCTGCTGCAAGGACATCCGCCTCACCTTCTTCATCATGGTCTTCAGCTCCGTCCACTTCGTCCTCTCCCAGATGCCCAACTTCAACTCCATCTCTGCCGTCCCCGCGCAAGTCGGCCCTGAGGCCTGAGAAGCCGAGTGGCAGTGGCAAGCGGAGGCTGCAGGCGACCGGGTGCGGATCTGGAGAGTCCGATTCGAGACGAAGAATTCGCAAAAACTACGACTAATGTGGCTGCCTGCGGGAGTGGAGATTGCTCCTCCTGGGGGCAACAGGTAGCGGAAGACGATGAAGGCTAGGTATTGAACCTTAGCTCTGATACCATGTTATGAATATTGTATATGTATTGTAATAGCCCAATGGGCAATATATAAATTACAAGGGATACAAGACTAAACCCTAGAACAATAGGAAAATACCACAAATAGCCCTTAGCACTCCTCAAATATAAGAAAACATAGTTGTTAAAAAGAACACATGCATGTAGAACAGAATCATTAGAGCTGAAAAGCCAATGAATTTGAGGAACAAAAACTAAATACTTGAGACATCCAAATCTACTGATGCTGCTGCTGCTGCTTCTGATCATCTCCATGCCAGGCCCAGACTATGTCCTTTAGCGCTGGCCGGACGTCCTCCAATAACTTCCGGTACTCCAGTGAATCACCGCTGGTTTGTTTCATCTCAATGAGATGGTGAAAAGGTGTGATCTCAAAGATCTCTGCGTCGAACTGAAGAACACCATTCCTTCCTTCCTTTCTCGCTTGCATCTTGACAACACCATTATCCTTCTTCCTTACCCTGAGATTCAGGGCCTTCGCAACACCTTCCAGCTTCGAGATGATGGCTGAGGCAGCCTTATCTGAAGTGAATCTTGTCTCCTTCCTGCACTCCCTTTCGATGAATAGTCCAGAGAGGTCAAACCCCGTGGAGAGAGAGATTATTTCAAAGGCGTTTAAATTTTTCACGGACAGGGGCTTCACATCTTCATGAGCATTTTTCTTGCGCCTGACATTTACTGTTGGAGCAACCTTTGTGGTGGCATTCTCACTGAGAGTTCCCTCCTTTACTGTAAGGGTCTCCCCAGGACCTTTTCGGAACCAGGTAGACCCTCTTATCTTGTGGATAGATACCCTAGTGCTTGGATTGGGGTCCAGGATCTTGTACAACAGCTTCTGGAGTTTGTGTGAAAGCCAACTGGGGCACCTGAAATCGCCTTGCTCTATCTTCCGATACATCTCCATCAAGTTGGGACCTTGGAAAGGGAGATAACCAGCAACAAGAACAAATAGGATGACACCACAAGACCAGATATCTGATTTTGCACCATCGTAGCCTCTCTTGCTGATCACCTCTGGAGCCACATATGCGGGAGTTCCACAGGTGGTATGGAGCAAGCCATCTTGCCTCTTCGACTCTGAAAGTGCGCTCAGTCCAAAATCCGAGACCTTCAGGCTCTCATTTTCATCCAACAGCAGGTTCTCAGGCTTCAGGTCCCGGTGATATACGCCTCGGCTGTGGCAATAATCCACTGCGCTAATGAGCTGCTGGAAGTACTTATGTGCAGCGCCCTCTGTGAGCTTGCCACCCTTTGCAACCTTGTCAAAGAGCTCGCCACCTTTCGCGTACTCCATGACAATGTAGATCTTGCACCGTGTTGCCATGACCTCATGAAGCTGAACAATGTTCTTATGCGCCACCAACCGCATTGTTGTGATCTCACGCCTAATCTGCTCCGAAAGCCCAACCTTCAGCACCTTCTCCTTGTCCATCATCTTTATGGCCACACTCCGGTCTGACTCGAGGTTCCTTGCATAGTGCACCTTGCCAAATGTTCCTTTCCCTAGCAATCTCCCCAACTCATAGCGCTCCATTACAATCTTTCCTCTACTCTCCGCGTCTTCAACAATATAAATCTCTGGGCTATCTTTTGGCAGACAATCAGATGGACTGCAATGCTTCAGCCATCCTCCCCAAGCTCATGATCCAGGATGGTGAACAACATTCTTATGCCTTCGTCTTGTCGGAGTCTGAAAAGTCTGAACGGTGTAGAATTGATGCAGGTAAGGTGATCGCTCACATCAAGAGTTGAGCAGGTCAGCAGCCCTTGCGGAGCAGCAATCTCCTTTATCTCGCAGGAGAAACTTCTTCTATGCAAGCACATCTTTCAGCATCCCCCTAGGTTTAAACTTCTTGGTTTGGATGGAGTTCTCTGCTCAAAAGAAAAGAAACCTTACATTCAGCAATTGAAGATTTAAAAACATGCAATAAAAGGCATGCACTTGTATGAATTATTGAAGAAAATAACAGAAAATTGGTTGATTTAACAACTAGGGCATACAGATGAATCATGAATAAATCAGTCTTCTGCCTAGTCTTTTTTTTTTGGCACAACCTGCCTATAATCTTTAGAGGAAAGGATCTGAGCAAAAATATGCATAAGGGGAATAGTGGCTCATATGAAATAATATCATGGTTATCTTCAAACCACAGTAAACTACAAGCAAGAAAAGATAGATGGAACAAAATTGAATCAAGGCTGCGCATACTTCTGCAACTCGGCATCAAATTCCGAGGGGCCCCAAAACGAAAAGGGAAAAGCTAAAAAACACTATAGCGTTTCGATGCAAAATAACGGGATGGCCATCCACCGTTGGATCTGGTTGCTACACACGCGCATCCATCGTTGCTCCCCTTATCTGCTATCATACCTCTCTCAGCCACCCATTCCATCTTCAATTCCCCACCCACCTCTCTCTCTCTATCTCTCACCAATGAGCTTCCAGTTGCACATGGTGACCTTGAAGGTGGCGCCGGCCTCACATGCGCCCTTCCACCTCGCCGGCACGGACTTCGTAATGCCGGCGTTGCTGAAGCTCTCGCTCTCAAGCTAGACACCCGTGTCAACGATCCCAATGATCACATCATCCCCGTAGTTGGACACTGACTAGACGCCCCCGCCGCTGTTGAGCCCGAGGAACTCCGGCGTGCGTGTGGTGTGGTGCCGAGCGTACGTCTTCAGGAACACGCCGACGTGTCGCTCCATCCCCTGAAGCTCCCGTAGCTGTCGCGCGGTGAGCACCACGCTGAACCCATGCATGACATGGGCGTACATGTACAGGTGCTCCGGCGCTGCCTCCTTGGCTGTCGCGGCAGTAAGGGAAGATAAGTTTTATGAAGTTTCATCTCAAGTTTCGTCGTGTTTCATCAAGTTTCATATAGTTTCATTAAGTTTCATACCAAGTCTCATGAAGTTTCATCCCAAGTTTTATCGTGTTTCATGAAGTTTTATAAAGTTTCATCCCAAGTCTCATGAAGTTTCATCCTAAGTTTCATCGTGTTTCATCAAATTTCATATAGTTTCATTAATTTTAATGAAGTTTTATCCCAAGTTTCATCGTGTTTCATCAAGTTTCATATAGTTTCATTAAGTTTCATAAAGTTTCATCCCAAATTTCATATAGTTTTATGAAGTTTTAATCCCAAATAACTGGATGAACCTAATTCTTATGTATTTCATAAAGTTTCATCCCAAATCTCATAGAGTTTTATCTCTTTTTTTTGTATAAGACAAGTTTTCATTTAAAATTCATTGAAACACGCTGAAACACTCTCATAATGTACTGAAACTTTCTAGAAACTGTTTGAAACTCTCTGAAACAAAGCGAAACTTCATGAAATAAGGATGAAACTTTTGCTTGAATTTTTTTAACTTCATCGAAAGAATTTAGAACTTCTTCAAATTTTTGCAGAACTTGATGAAATCAACTTGAAACTTTTGTTGAAACCTTCTTTAAACTTCGACCATTTAAAACTAAAACTTCAATGAAACTTTTTGCATCGTTGAAACTCACATAAAACTTACTGCACTGTATTAAAACTCTGCGCAACTTTACTATACCGTTGAAAGTGCTTTCAACAGTATAACGTTGTGTAAGGGCTCCCAAAAGAAAATGACTAGGCGTCACATTCAGAGTTGAAACAAAAAGGAGGGAGCTACTGTATTACTGCAGATAACCATTGCTAGATCTTTAGCCCTTGGAAAAATCTTGTTTATTTATAACAAATTAGACAACACATCACGAGAGAAGGATATCCACATAAACCAGAGAAAGGTACCACTTTTCTGCACCCAATGATTCCACATCTAACAGCATTTCTTCCGAGGAACCTCAAGCTTGGATTCAAGTGAGGATGAAATACGTCGACAAAAGGCGAGATGCGGTGCAGGGGATAGATAATCCGAAGAAAAATTGCGCCGTTTGCAAATCCAAGCACTACCACTGAAGTGTGGCAAATCTCAAAATCTAACCACATGGTACATACAGGACTGGAAGAATATACGCTGGATTTGCGCATCTATGCAAATTAACAGAGACAAAAATTTCTCCTTTCCCTTCTCCAATTAATGCGCCCATACCGGCAAGCCAAAGAAAAGAAAATGCACAGACAACATATACTCCTACTAATCAAGAACGGATTCCTCCATAATCGGATTGACATCCATTGACGGTTGGCGTTACGAGTGAAAGTCGAATGGATAGAGAAACTGCATACCTTCCGGCGCCGCGAAGAGGGAAACTATGAATTTGTTTCGGTGTGTACACGAGCTTTCTTTTCTTGTTCCCATGTTCCTTCTGGAATGTCTGATGTGAGGTTTAGGAGGAGATGAGATGAGACTTGAGTCAGAGGGCTCATCTTATATAAAGCAGCGGCTGCAGAGCAGAGCAGAGCCGAGCCGAGCAGCAGGGAAGAAGAAGCACAACTCAACATCGATTCGATTTGACCATACTGACCCTGGGAAGGGATGCCTGCGTTAACGTTTCCTGGGCACCGCATCTCAGGGTGGGCATATTCTTGCTTGATACAGCACATCATCGTTTTTATTTAGGAAAACTTAATTCACAAATGGTGGTACAGCACATAATCCCAGCGTGTATAATTCCTTTTCTAAATCCTAATTATACCAGATGAAGTGTCCTACTTAACCGAACAGCGGCTCTGGTGATGTCTGACAGCAAGAAATAGTGACCAGTTATTGGGATGCAGCATATGCTCTTTGCCATTCATTCTTGCGATCCGGCAATGACAATTGGGGCAGTTGTTTAAGTACTTTCTATGTGATTGTGTGGTTTATGGTTAAGATTAACTTAAAATGGCTGATCTTATTTATCCTCTGCCTTGCTGAGTCGAAGGCATTAAATATACATGTCCTGGATCGTATGTGATCGAGATTGAATAACCATCTGATGAGGCGCCATGGGTTCCTCAGTGTCATCATGCTGTCTGCGCGGCCGGAGATGCATGCAAATCGCCTATCTAGCTACTACACAGGGATAGGGACAAAGGAGATTCGATAATCAAACTATTTCCTAAAGAAATTTTTTGGATCTTGTATGGGTTGAAAGTCTGAGCTTAATAAATTGTAAATGGGCTTAGTTTTCCACCTTACCTTCTGCTATTGGTGTTGCACTTTTCGCTATCCAAATTCTTCCATTTTTTTTCCTAAGCATCCAATCACTTGAACAATTCCTGCATTCTTATTCCTATGGATTCATCAACTAGGTAGAAGTGCCGCCTTAATTCCTATTTTCCCCCTTTTCTTGCGTTTTTACATTCCCGTGATCCAAACGACCCTTAAACTTGATTTCAGCAGCACGTCGAATCTGGTGTAGTATTCTGGCTCGGTTCATTCGCTGGTTGCATGTGGTATATTGACGGAGCACAATGCATAACATCTAACCTGTGACCCAGATTTCTGGCTTTATTCGTCACTAGGTAGCTCTTTTAAACCTACCTGAGGTCTAATCATGGAGCAATTCGCGGTCCCGTTCATCATCAAACAAGAAATCGTTATTTCAATAATTAACTTCGTCAAATGAATTCCCGTCATTGTTTTTGCAAAAGAAATTAGAGGGGAAGCAAAAAGTATTGTTTTGCATTAAAGACGAAATAATTCAACATCTTTTTATTGAATGTCTCTTTGCACGACTTGCATGATGGACTATTCAATGTATGTTTAATTTATCTCCTACGAGTATAGTAAATATGTTTGGGAATTAGTTAGTTGGTATTCGAAACATTTCAAAGTCACAACTCCTAGTGGGAGCAAGTGCCTTATGCTGGTCTATTTGGCTATAAGATTATCACTAATCTCTTGCAGGTTCTCTTCTCGAGTGGGCACTGGCTGGGTACCTAGGCAAATCTGCAAAAATCAGCCCAGAAGAAGGTTATGTTGGCTGGGAGCGTCAGGTTGGAGTTTGTGACGAAGCAAATTCTAAACTTCCATGGGTGGCAGTTTAGCCACAGAATTAGTAACGACTGAATGTAATTTCTAGTCGTCCTTTAGTTGTAAGGCTTCAGACCACTGTTAACAATCTTTGGTCTTTGTTGGCACTTTAAATCGCTAAATAAAATAGGATATGTGCATTTTAGATGCAGAAACTGAAAGAGCTTTTTTTTTTTTTACTCTTCCATCATCTAAAAAAAAGAATTCCCGTCATAACTAAATCCTAGTGCCCAGATTTTTCTTCTGCCTAGTAGCCTGAAGCAATGAAGCATCTGGACGTGGACGTGTGGATGGTCGCAACAATACGAATACCAACAATTAATTTAATATGTTTTTGTTGAGGCCATTCTCGATGGGTCCACATATTCTGGCACACTAGGGTTTTCTTTTAGATCACCATGCCATGCTTAGCAACTTGGATTAGAGGGTTGTTTGGATTGGATCTCAAGTTTTATCAAAACTAATTTTAACCGAGCACGATTAAGGGCATAACAACTGAGGGACAGATTCATGCATAAACGTTCACTACTACAAAAAGTCTAATACTAGACGTCTCATCACAAACGGTTTACCGGAAATGTCAGTATTAAATACAATCACAGACGGTTTTGGTTTAGCGACCGTCTGTGTTACTGGCAGCACTAAAAACCGTCTGTGATGAGGTAATATCACAGACGGTTCATGTTGAAGACCGTCTGTGAAGTATCACAGACGGTTCATGTTGAAGAACCATCTGTGATATTACTATATTCTTAGACGGTTATTTATTGGAACCATCTGTAATAAGAAACAACTGGTTAGTTGATTCCGACGGCCAATTCCTCGGGATTGATCTTTTAAAGTGATCGAAGTTAATCTCCAACAAAAGAAAGCAGAAGATATGTAATCCGATAGGCGCCTTGTTCCGTATGTGTAACTTCACTGTCTATGATGTGTAACTTCCGATCAACAGAAGAAAGCAGAGGTACTTCACTTGATCGATCGGAAGTTACACAACATAGACAATGAAGTGCTCACTTGATCGGAAGTCAATTTGTTCCGTGAATTTTGTCTTACTAGAAGGGTATGGAGATGAGAACTTCAAAAAGAAATAGAAGTAAGAAAAGATGGAAAGTTTATGAGTGATTTTTTCTTAGTTCTGCCCTTCTAATGGTTATTTATATAGGCCAACAACTTGTGGCAAGATTAAACAAATAAAGACGGAGGTTCGGCGGATAGGATTTATAAGAATCTGCTCCTAATAAATCGTTGGTAACCAAAGCATCACCGTCTATTCGAGAATTGTTTTTTATAAATACGGTTGACGCTCATTTTTCCTATCTTTACAACTGAAGCTGGAACAAAATTATAATGCATGCAGGGATACATCAAAGGAAGGCTTATATGGTTATTTTGCATAAAGCGATATTTTCCAGTTAAATATTCATACTAAGTTCTAAAGCAGCTTACTCTATAACTAAAATTCACTTTCTAAATCTCAAGTTTTATAGTCAGATAACATTCACACAAGAGTAGTGAAGGATACCCTCCTATCACATAGCTACCTGCCCAATTCCCATGTGAATAAACCATCCAAAACCATTTGATAGAGCATTTTTGAAATCAAAAACCAAAATCTAATTTTGAGTGGCTTTGCTATCATGTCCATGACCATGGACACGACTATTCGAATAGTTTTACACTCTGTAGAGGTTGTACAGTTTTACCCATATGACACGACTTCTCTAATTTGTTTGGCATCCATCGATACCACTGCTCACTACTATAGGTAAGCAGTCTAGAGCGCGTGTCAAGACCTTTACAAAGCATCATCCCACCGTAGTCCCGTCTCGCTAAGGATTCGCTTACTTTGGATAGAAAACCGCCGAATTTAAGCTCCTTCTTGCGCCATGTGAGAATACATAAAAAGTAGGTCGTAAAAGACACCCATGCAACCGGGTGACACGACCACGGTAAAATATTGCAAATTAGTTAGCCAGGTCATGCCCATTCAGAACATGTGGTAGTACGGTGGGGCTTAACAAGATGCGGCTCGAAGACCGGTCCTTAATTGACTTAGGCAACTTCCAATAAAACCATGGGCCTCGATCATATAAATGAATCGATCTCGTGCATGAACATGCACCCAACCAACATTCATTTCGCCCAAGTCCAAACTAAATTTTATTTTATTTAACAAGTCAAATCATTTTATAAATTTCTATGGTAAAGACAATACCATAGAACCATTTTCAAATCATAGTTGAACTTTTGGCTAAAGTTCCCCAGATCAAGATTTTTGGTCTAAGCTTTGACTAAGCATAGCTTTCTAACATGTTCTAGCCGTACCAGTGTATCAACCAGATTTTTCCACTAAGGTGACAAGGAAATGACAACTTCAATTTCAACATTGGTTGTACAACGGTAACGGAATTAACTAGTAATTTAAAACAGGAATTTAAATCACTTGAATATAAATAAGCATGCAATAATAGTTTAAAACAGAATTTAGATCGTTTTAAATACTGGGCTCAAATATGATTAAAGGATGTAACACTCCTTGCTCCATTAGTTGTTCAGAAACGATGTTGAAATCTAGTTCTCTAAAGTCGTTGAAATCTACATGTGAAAATAAGTCAAATTCAAATAAAATCCAAATAAAATTCAAATGGACACCAACTTGAGTACTTCCAGTATAGATATCTAAATCTTGCTTTAAGATGAATTTAGAAATTTGAGTCACTCGAATTGGAGCTCGAACGAAGGAGAATAGGCTCTCGGAAGTTTTGAAATCACATGGTCAAAAGGAGGTTCGACTACAGGTGGTCGGAAGAAGATTTGACTATACGACGTGGTCGGAAGGAGGTTCGGCTACATGACGTGGTTGGAAGGAGATTTGACTACACGACATGGTCAGAAGGAGATTTGACTACACAATGTGGTTGGAAGGAGGTTCGACTGCACGACGTGGTCGAAAGAAGCTCGACTACAGGACGTGGTCGAAAGAAGCTTGACTACAAGACGTGCTCGAAAGGAGAGGGCTCCGGAGTCAAGGGAAGCAGGTGCGGGGAAAGACGGGCAATTAATGCGCACATCACCGAGGGAAAAAGGGGCGGGATTCACGCCAGGGAGACGACTTTCGTCGCGGCGGTGAAGCACGCGAGTGCTAGCGGCATGGCCGAGCAACGAGAGGGAGGTGAACATGAGCAGGGGATGCTGACAGGCGGGTCTGGTCGGAGGGTCTGGTCGAAACCGAGTGGCATTGGTCGAAACCGAGACGATGGTCGACACCGATAGGGTGGTAGAAACTAAGAGGGTGGTCGATACTGAGAGGTGCTCGATACCGAGAAGTGCTCGACACCGAGAGGTGATCGCGTGGGGAACAAGCGCCGGAAGGAAACAGGATTTTCGATTTACAGATAATACACTAATCCAAAAAGGCTTTTAGAAAATAGTAAATCAAGTCCAAAAAAATATCAAGAAAATACTTAAAATACTCTTTTTGACTTTAAATACAATAAAGCCCAAGAAAATTCGAGTAAACCAAATTTTGAATTAATTAAAGTTTGATTAACTCATATTAAATTGTTTTTGTTTTTCTAAAATTCCAAGTTAAGCTTTAGCAACTTCAACAAAATCAAATGGTTATTTTTATTTTGAGATTTTCAAAAAGCCCTGGAAATTGGGATGTTACAAGCGACCTCAGGGCGGTGGCAGCGAGGCTCAAGAAGGTTGGTGGTGGCCAGACGATAGAGCTAGGCGGCCAGCCATGGGGGAGAAAAGGTGTGGCGGAGCCAGGGTGGAAGAGGGGAGGCATGAGTGTCGGCCGGGTGTGGAGAACCCTCCAGGGTGATTAATGACGATTGGGAGAAGTCGAGGAGGGCTGGCGGCACAAGCCATGAGCGGCGCGGGCGGCTTGCCGTGGCGACAGCGCTGCGGAGGAAGGGAGTCGGAGTGGGTGGTAGGGGGAGCTAAAGGGGAGTGTGGGGATGCTCTAGGGAGAAGTAATTGACCGAAGGCTTACCGAGCAAGGAGAAGAGACCATGGCAGTGGGTTTGGCCGGGAATGGGGAAGAAGGGCGGCGCGCGACGCTCCGGTGAAGGAATGCCCAAATTGCTTGAGGGGAAGACCTCCTTGGTGCCTAGAACACGCCGTGACGCGCATAGTTGGGGGAGAGAGGCTTCGGGCTGGTCAGAACGGCGAGGGCGGCGTTGGCGGCCGAGGTTGGAGCTCGCGCGGTGCTTCACTTTGACTCTCGGTGGAGAATAGGAATGGGAAGGAGAGGCCAGAAGGTGGTTAGGCGGCTCAATGCGGCCTTTTTATGGCAACGTGGCAGAGTGTGCGAGGTGATGCCTTCGGCGTGGCGGGATGGACATGGCAGGTCAGGGTGATGTGGGCGCAGGCGTGGTGCAGGATGGGCAATGGTGAAGCGGTAGCGGCGATGTGCGAGCGCGACGGGCGCATGCGTGTGTCGATGGCGGCCGAGTCCTGGCCAGCATGGGCGCAGGCAGTGGTGGCATGGTGCTGTCGGGTGGGGGAGTGAATAAAGGCAGTGGGCTGAGTCGGTTTGCCCGAAGGAGAAGGTGCAGTGGCACCCAGGTCTGGCCAGAGGAACAGTGGATAGGGAAGAAAACTAAAAGGACAAGGTAAAATTGGGGAAAATGAATGAGATAGAATTTTAGGGTTGGCTAAAATTCTGGTATTTTCTTTTGGAAATTCTCATGCGATGACAGATTGATATTTTCAAAAGAATTTTTAATTGGGTTCTTATATATTCGGAGTATTAGGTTTTAAATTTCTATGCGGTCGATCTTAGGGTTTACATTTCATGTAATATTTCAAAGGTAATACTTTGTTATGATGATTTACTTGTATCTGATTCTTTCGCTTTTACAAGTTAGGTTTCTAGGGATTTTGTATTTTGGGTTTCTGTTTTACATCACTTGTACCGGTAGAAGAGAAAATACACTCAAATAACTCTAAAAAAATGCACGCAAGCTGAATGACAATAGATAACATACAAAAAGTTTTAAAAATCTCATATTTTCGTATTTAGTCATTTTTGGGATGTTACAATCGGGCTCTGATCGACAGCGGGAATATTAACCTAGGCTTAGTGGCAAGGGAGGAACATTTACCTACAGCTCATGCAACTAATAGGATTAACTACCTCTAATGAGAAATTAATCATCAAAATAAAGCATACATACATACAGTTGCAAAACAAGATAATTGTATTGAACATAGCAGGATCAACATTATCAAATGAGGGGGTTGCTTGCCTTGTTGGGGATAGTCTAGATTTTGCTGAGGATCACTTTTGTAGACACTCGTATCTCCGCAATCTATCGAACAAACGAGAAAAACGAATAAGAATAAATAATGCCGATATTAACCAAAAATTCAACTTCATCCCAAATGCATGAAATTTACACAGAAGGTAGAGTATGATTTTATATGAATTTAGCAAGAAGAATCAATTAAAAAGGATTTCGTATGTGAGAGTTATGCCCTTTCGAAAATCTGCCGGGAGAGAAAATGCAAGAAAAATGACTTCGATTACTGTAGCTTCAAATTAATTCTTTTCACGAAAATTTCTAAAATAGCAGTGGAGACAAAAAAAACTACATGGTCAGACAGAGAATAACATTTTATGAACAACAAAATTGGATTCATCTCATTAGGAGTTCATATGAATTTTCGAAGTTAATTGAATTTTCAGTGTAAAAATAATTTGTTTCAGAAATTAATTCGAACTTCAAACTTTTCTATGATAGTAACATGTTTCAAACCTATTCCATGTGAAATTACAATAAAAATGGAAACCAACAAAATTGGTTTCACTCAATTTGGAGTTGATTTGAATTAGTTATGAATTTTTGAAGTCATTTGAATTTACAGTGCAAAATTAATTCGTTTCGGAAATTTCTAATCATATTAAATACTTTTTATACGCAGCTTGAGATAGCCACGGTCAATGACCAGTGGGTCCTACGTGCACGGTGTTTTCTTTTCCTTTTTAATATCCGGATAAAAATCTACTGACATGCGGGGGTCCACACGTCATAGACTCAACTCATGGCAATAGTGCATGGACCGAAGTCCACATGCACAGTGCATCGGCGCATGAGGAGGTCTATTGTGCATTGATGACCTCGAGCCCGCGTTTCAGCGTCTTAGTGCGAAACTTAGGCATTAATCCACCTGGATTTCTATTCACGAGGCCCACGCGTTAGCGAAACCTTAAAGCATTCAAACCTAGATTTGCTCAATGATTAGCGTTAAGACACTGATTTGGTTCCTTAATTGCGCGCTACAGTGTTGTTCGTTTTCGGACACGCAGATGAGCCCTCGGCGCTAGCATTGCCACGCTCGTCGTCAGTGGTGCGGTCCACTGCAGCACGAGCTAAAGGCCAAAATGGAATCCCTTTGCCAAGGCAAACCTATAGGTACCGGCGGTGAGGATTGCGGTGGTTCGTCGCGGCGGTGCGGTGAGGAGTGGCAGTGAGGTGTAACGGGCAACATGCCATAACGCGAAGCGATGGTGCTCGTCGCAATTTAGCGCGCGCACCAGCATGAGGAAGATTCAAGGAGTATACCGGAGTGGAAAGGGAGGACAGGGAAGGTCGGAGTTGAGCTGGCGATGAAGACCCGTGGTGGCGGCGATGCTCAACCGAGGAGAGAACGACCTGAGCAAGGAGAGGGAAAACAGAAGGTAAGGGAAGCTCGAGTGAGTTCAGAAGATGGTGCCAGAGCAAGTAATTTGCGGATTGACACTGTGCCGGAGTTGGGGACAAAAGAGTAGGTTTCGGCTGAGGTTGGAGAAAAACCAAATTCTGGCAACTCCTGCTAACGAAAAGTAAAATTAGGTTGGAGGAATTGATGGTGGTGGTCTGGAACATGATGTGACGCTGATAGAGAGGGAAGAGCGCCACTGGAGCATTGGGGCGATGTGGTGGTGCGCCGGCCAAAAACAGGAGCTCTCTTTTCTTGCGCTCGGCTCGGTGGAAGAAGAGAGAAAAGTGGAAGAGAAAGAGACTGGGTGGCGAAAAGAGATACAGGAACTCCTGGGGCTTCTTTTATAGCCAAAGACGAAGAACTAGCGAGGAGGAGCTCTGGCAGGCGTGAGGCGACGCCACGGCATCTGAGCGAGGATGGACGGGCAACAGGAGATGCAAATGAGGCAGGAAATTGTGGGCTAGCACAAAATCGGGTGGCGGGCGGTTACAAGCATGGGCGATGAAGCTGGCCAAGGGTGTGCACTGGCCGCGTGGAGAAGAATACCTATGAGTGGGGTCCACAGGTAAGTGAGAGGTGAGGTGAGAGTTTAGGTTTTCTGATTTTTGTGATTAGACTGATACTTTAGGGAATTTTTAGACATAGTTGTTTAGCTCCAAAAAACATGAAAATTTTAGGAAATGTTCCTAACACTATGAATATCATTTTCTACTTTTTCTAGGGTTTTTCTTGTTCTACATTTTCCTCTAGAATTATTTTAAGTTTCTATTTTTGGTGTTTGACTTTTGATTCTCTACTTTGATTAGTTGCTTAAAATAGCAAATTAAATCTAAAAATTGTGAAATTTTGAAGGTGAGTTTCTCAGGTGCTCCAGAACCTAGGAAAAATATTTCCAGGCGATGTTCACAAGATCTTTGCCGGATTTAAATTCCAACATTAATTTGAGCACATGAAGTCTTTTGATTATGAAATCTAGTCAAACAATCTGGAGAAATTCTCATGTACTGTTTAGGTGATCTATAGCTTATTCAAATTATCTCTAGGCCCTTTTTAAAAATAGTTTTGCACCAGATTACCAATTGGTCCGGAACATCTACCACTTGAACAAAATTTCAGAAAAGATAAATGACAAAATAATGCAGCAAAAGTTTTAAAAAGATCACATTTTTATACATTTGAAATAGAAACTCATGTTTGGGGATGTTACACGTGCTGTACCCGGCTGGTATGTCAATAGAGTCGGTGGATCACGTCCATAAATGACCCGAAAAGGAGACCGCAAGACTGAATGATAGGAAGTATTGTAGCAAAACTCTGCCCATGGAAGCCATTGAAGCCATTGCTTAGGACTATTTCCCGCTAAACACCATAAATACATAGTGATAGTGCGGTTGACTACTTCAGACTGACCATCAGATTGTGGGTGAAATGCTGAACTCATATGAAGCTTAGTGTCCGTAAGACGAAAAAGCTCGGTCCAAAAATTGCTGGTGAAAACAGGATCACGATCACTCATAATAGAATAGGGAATCCCATGGAGACGAACAATATCATCGAAGAAGGTGCGAGCAACGGAGTTTACCGTATAAGGATGGCCAAGTGGAATAAAATGGTTGTATTTTGAAAAACGATCAACAACCATTAAAATAACCGGCTTGCCGCCTACCTTGGGAAAACCTTCAATAAAATCCATGGAAATATCCTCCAATACTGTCGACGGCACACATAAAGGCTGAAGAAGTCCGGCTGGATGTAAATGATCAGTTTTATTTCTCTAGCAGACCACACAACCTTTGATATATTTGCGGACCTTTTTATGAGCGCCAGAATTGAAAAATGTCGCACGAAACCGATGGAGAGTCTTTTGAACGCCCTCATGACCAAGACCATGTGCATCATCAAGTAAGTCAGGCCAAAGGATAGATGAATCAGCCACAAGAACGTGTCCTTGGTATAAAATCAATCCATCAATGAATGTCCACCCCGAATCTGCAGTACCAGCCAAGATTTGATCCCGTAGGTTGGAGAGCTCGGAAATAGAGGATGCCTTCTTCTAAAGTGCGGAAAACAAAGCAAAATTTGGACCAGATAATGCCCGCAAAGCCATGTCCTCATCACATCGAGAGGGATCATCTACTGTCGCATTCTGTTTTACTGGACGAAACTCCACCGCAAAATCATAACCAAAAAGTTTGCTCACCCAAGTATGTTGAGGAATAGTAGAGAGCCGCTAATCGAGCAAAAAAACTTCAAGATATAATGATCTATTTGAACAAGAAAAACATTGATGAGGACATCAACCCTCCGGATACGACCACTACTCCACGTACCAAACAAGAGTTCAAGCTAGACACATTCTAGAATCCAATTCGGCATCCAGAGACAGCACCGACTTCAAATATGCATAACTTTCACATACGGAGTCCGTTTGAGATCCACGAGTACTTGATGGAAAGCTTATCTCGTCATCTTTTCAACGGATCTGGCCTCACCTCCCATTTTCTTCTGTTCGCACCGCAATCACCAAAAGAAGGTGTTACGTCACCTGTTTAAGCCAAATTGGGCCTTGTAATGCTTGACCCCAAGGGAAGGTGCCAAGCTAGGCGGCCCGTACTATTCACAAGGCACTATTCATGCATGAATAGTGCCTTGAATAGTACCAACTCTTATTGCTTAGCTTTGTGTAGCTCCACCTCCCCTATTTAAGGAGGCCGCACCCCTCTAGTTTTCTTGGATTTTATTTAGTTAAAATTTAGCTTTGTTGCAACTTCGTGTATTGGCTTGTGTCGACTAGACCAACCATAATACCGCTTCAAAATCCCAACTTAAATCAAATATTTTAATCATATTTGCAATTTCATATTGCTATTTATCTCGTTCTTGCGTGCTTCTTCTGTGTATGCAGGAATTGATCTTCGTGTTCAGGTCATCCGGGTATTCGTACACGGTTGATAACGACTTGTCGAGCAGTTCATCGATTGCGTAGTTTCGGGCCTTGCGAGTTCGTAGCTAGGATCGTGAGAGTTGAGCGACTACTACTGAATTTACCTTCTCATCGATAGATCGGGCCAAATCAGGACCTCCGTGGTTCATCAGGTGGTATCAGAGCTAAAGTTGACCGGTAGGAATTCTTGTATCTCTAGTTTTGTTTAGGTTTTTAATACCTATAGTCCAAAAAATTTTGCCCTACAAAAAGAATTAATCTCCGCTGTCCAAACCCCGTTGTGCCTTTCAATCTATTAGTTTTGGTTTGCTAAATTAAATTTGTGTCCGTTTTAGCTTTGTCTAGTTGCTGATCATATCTTCGGTCCTATAAAATAAAAAAAATAAAAATTGAAGCCCTAGCCCATCCATCACGTCCTAAACCCAAAAATAAGCTCCAAAAGAAATTCCTCACATCCAAATCCATCTAAAACACTCTAAACCCAAATTTCCAATTTCGACCAGAAGACCCCCTTTTCTGCTACTGCCACGACAATCGTCATAACTTTTGATTCCTTCATCCTTTTTTTAGTGAAACCACTGCCATTAGATCAAGAATTTGAGTATCCATATGCCTGTAAAATAACACCTCAATCCAGAAAGGCAGTAAAATTTTATACGCGGTGAAAGTTGACTCAATTTTCTGTTTGAATCTGAAACTGTCTACGCTTGTGATTTTTGTACAAATTTTTTCGTCGGTATTAAGAAAGTGGCCCTAAAAGAAAAATTGTAGAAAAAGCCGTCAGAAAATAGATAAAAAAGAATCATTGAAAAAGAGGCAACTAACAAAAAGTTACAGCCAAAATACCGACGATCGTCGAAAGGACGTAAAACTCTGATTTTCAGTGTTGGGTCAAGACTTGTGCTATTCACTCCCAATTGCATTCTATTGAATTATCTTGTGTCTACCACTCCTATACATTGTTATACACTTGTTTTAGCCTTCATCCATCCTTGGTTAATCAGCAACGTAGGCTAAGTGCTAGATACGAACTATAATTCAATTATGTGCAATTTCTGAAATTAACTGATTGTTCTCCTTGCTACCTAATATTAAGCCTGTCCAAGCTCCACTTTCTACTAACTGAGCAGATCACGTCGAACCAGCCCTTGCAATTGCTCTACTCATCACTTGAGTCAAGTTTATCACAAACCAGCCACCGGTTGCACCACCTGTTTGCATTGGTAAGAATTTGCAAGAGCTTGGTAAGAGCTTGAGCGTGTGTGACTTGATAAACTCCACCTCCTAGTAGTTGATAGGAATATATACTTGTGATTTTTTTTCTTGTTTTCTACTAACAATGACAGGTTGGTTGAAGTTGGTAGATTACGATGATATCGTGGGTAGATTTGAACTCAAAGGAAAACAACTACTGACATACATCTTACCACTCACTGCTAAGAGTACGTCGTTGGACTACTTCCTATGGGTTACTATGTTGGATAGCTACTTTGAAAGACATGACCTTAATACTTATGGGAAGATGAGCATGGCAAGGACGGCGCTGATCAGTGATGTTCAACGTTGGTGATCGAATCTCAAGTACCACTACATGTACACATGGGAGGAGATGAAGAAGAAATTACGATGTCGTTTTGTACCTCCACCACCCACGGCCACAAGCGAGGAGCAACCTAAGGTAACTGAAAATGTTGATATTGTTTTGGCTCCTACTCCATCCACAGATACTACCAATACGCTTGAAAAGATGAAGGATGATATGGTGCATCTTATGTCATTAGAGGAGAAGTTTGAGGTACCTAAAGTATCTGATGAGGACGATAATGACAAAGGTACTGATTTGGTGCTACTGCAAGACATAGAGCAACCTTGTGAGTATATACATGCTGTAGTGCAATCTTTTGATATTCCTTGTGTTGACTTGAACGAACCATGTGCTGATCTGAATTCTCATAATTTTGCACATGTCGAATTAATTACACATAAGGAAGTATTTGATATAATATCCCCTGCTGAAGCTTTGTGCTATATCATGCTTAATGAGCTCGCTAGTTTGGAATGTGCTATGGAGAAAGTTTCTGAAATTTCATCTCTAAATTCTCTTTGAAGCACCTACACCTACTGTTTTAAATTAATTGGAGATTATGGTGTAGACAATCAATTTCTGGTATATCGAATATGCATAACTTGTGATCACATAAATGAATTAAAGCTTGTTGTTTTGAACAACAATTCTTGTGTGATGAATAACTCTACTATATACTTCACTTATACTTGCAAATTGAGTTGCACACTGAATACTATGAGAAAATGTATCTTTGTTGATTTGATGCATGCACACTCACCTTTAATTTGCAAAGTGTTCTCTATTTCTTTGCCATCTGTTGTTGCTAACATTTTGCAGAAAGATGAACATGCGTTGCTACAAGTTTTAAAGCTTTTCTTCAAGCTGAACGAGAAGCTTGAGTCAAGGACGACTCAAATGCAAGCAGGGGAGGATGATGAGGACATCAACCCTCCGGATATGACCACTACTCCACGTACCAAACAAGAGTTCAAGCTGAACACATTCTGGAATCCAATTCGGCCTCCAGAGACAGTACCGACTTCAAATATGCATAACTTTCACATACAGAGTCAGTGGTGGATCCAGGATTTTCAAAATGGGTATTCGAAGTTATAAACATGTTGTACAATGTAAAACATAAATATTCATAACATAAAAAAAAACAAAGTTCAAATTGTTCTTACTAGAGACAATGGGGGAGGTTTCATGCTTGGTTGCGTTGGTTCTGGACTTAGGACTTTATCTTGGATATCACTATCAATTTGTGCTTGCAACTGAATGGAAGGAGAAGTACTTTGAACTTTGCTTTCAATAGATATCGGCCTCTTTCCAGCTCTATCCCACAAAGATTTCAAATCTACATGCTTCCTCTTCATTTTTGAATGCTCTGCGGTCTACATGAAAACAAAAACATCACATAAATAATTGGACATTTAAGACAAAATAATCTTCTCTTTTATCTAACAACTGAAGCTACACAAGCTATTGAACTATATAGAATAATCTTCTCTTTTATCTAACAACTAAAGCTACACAAGTTACAAAATAATTGGACATTTGGACAGAATAATCTTCTCTTTTATCTAACAACTAAAGCTACACAAGCTACAAAATAATTGGACATTTGGACAGAATAATTTTCTCTTTTATCCACTAACATATACATACAACTATTCAACTATACAAGCTATGACGCTAACAAATATCGATCAGACATCAGTGATTCAATCCCAATATAAATATCTGATTCACTGACATCCACTTATTGCTCCAGCCGAACTCCCCATCTTGGGACCTCACTCATCTTCTTCTTGTTGTTTTTTCCCCAATGCGATTTCTTCTGTATGTCTCTCTCTCTCTCTCTCTCTCTCTCTCTCTCTCTCTCTCTCTCTCTCTCCATTTCCATTTCTTTCTCTCCTGAATCCTGATTTAGCTTTAGCACCGCCAATTCTCTGGCTTGGGCTCCCCATGGCGCCACCAGTATTCTTGCCCGCTGCCGCCGGTGCTGGCGCCGCCACCGTCGCTTGCTCCCCGTGCGGCCATGCCTGTGCCTGCAATTGGCCCAAGCTCCTCGCCAAGAGGCCCAAGACGCCAAGTCGCCAGTCGCCTCCTCCCCGGCTCGCGCTCGCCCGGGCAGGCCGGGCTCACCTCCAGCTCGGTCGTGCCCGGCTCGGTTTTAGTGGTTTCGATGGCGAGCCGGCGAGGCGGGTAGGTGGCGAAGGAGGAGCTACCGTAGGAGGCGAGCGCCGGCGATGGTGAGACGAGACGACTGACGAGGCAAAAGAAACCAACCAAGGTCCGAGGGGGCGAGGAGCTCACCTTGACTCGGCATTGCGTCCGCCGCTGCGCTTCTTGCGCCTGCGTTGGTCGGTCTCGCCGCCATCGCCAAGACGAGGCACCCTCCATCCCCGGCTTCGGCATCGGCGGCTCGGCGCTCACGGCTCACCCCTGCCTCGCCGCTCGCTGCTTCGTCGTGTGTGTGTTTGCGCTGTTGCGCGGTTGCGCCGCCACCATAGAGCAAGAACCAAGAAGAGAGGTGCTTGTGCTTGTGGATTTCACGAAGGGGATGGCCGGATGGGGTTAGCCTCTCACGCTTGGGTTGGGGGCCTTGGGACAATGAGGCTGCTGACTGCCGTGAGGGTGTGACTGCATGAGGCATTTGCCGTTTGGGTTGGGCTGTCAGCTGGGCTGGGCTTTGCTGGTGGGGCGACTTGGCGTTGGCGAGTGGGCTGCGTGCGCTGCGCAAATTGCGATCGGGATGGATTCGCTGACTCGCTGTGCAGTTCAAATATGAATTTTAAGTATTTACTAGTATATATACCTAATAAATACTAGTTTTTTCCAAAAATAATGGGTGTACATCTGTACACCCATGTCCCTATACTAGATCCGTCCTTGTACGGAGTCCTTTTGAGGTCCACGAATACTTGATGAAAAGCTTATCTCATCATCTTTCCAACGGATCTAGACTCACCTCCAAATTTCTTCTGTGCGCACCGCAATCACCAAAAGAAGGTGCTATGTCACCTGTTTAGGCCAAATTGGGCCTTATAATGCTTGGGCCCAAGGGAAGGCACCAAGCTAGGCGGCCTGTACTGTTCATGAGGCACTATTCACATGTGAACAGTGTCATGAATAGTACCAACCCTTATTTCTTAGCTTTGTGCAGCTCCCCCTCCCCTATTTAAGGAGGCTGCACCCCTCTAGTTTTCTTGAATTTTGTTTAGTTAAAAGTTAGCTTCGTTGCGACTTCATGTATTGGCTTGTGTCGACTAGACCAACCATAATACCACTTCAAAATCCCAACTTAAATCAAATATTTCAATCCTATTTGCAATTTCATATTGCTATTTATCTTGTTCTTGCGTGCATTTTTGGTGTATGCAGGAATTGATCTTCGTGATCACGTCATCTGGGTATTCGTGCACGGTTGATAATGACTTGTCAAGTAGTTCAGTGATTGCATGGTTTCGGGTCTTGCGAGTTCGTAGCCAGGATCGTGAAAGTTGAGCGACTACTACCGAATTTATCTTCTCATCGAAAGATCGGGCCAAATCAGGACCTCCGTGGTTCATCAAACATGACCCCAAAGATACGGCCACCAATGTCGTACAACTTTAACCAAGCCAATTAATTCTCATTCATAAGCGGCCAATTTAGCATTGTGAGGAGCGACCGCCCGATTGAAGAAAGCAATTGGGCCACCACCTTGATGTAGTACGGCCTCAAACCTGGCACCAGACGCATCGCAATCCACCATGAAACACATAGTGAAGTCAGGAAGATGAAGAACCGGCACGGCCATTAGGGCTGTCTTCAAAACCGCAATGGCCAAATCAGCATGTTTGACCATCAAAAAGCTTCCGTCTTGAGTAATTTTGTGAGAGGAGCTGCCACTGAGCCATATTCCTTGATGAACTTGCAGTAATAACCGATGAGATCAAGGAACCCATGAAGCGCCCTGATGGTACGTGATGTCGGCCAGGCCTAAACTGGATCGATCTTGTCTGAATCCATGGCCACACCGTGCCTGAAAATGATATGGCTCAGGTAAGCTACTGACTCGACGCCAAATAAACACTTAGATTTCTTGAGAAAAAACTGATGATGCCACATAAGTTGAAGGACAACCCGAACTTGTTGAAGATGTTCAGCCCACGACGAGCTGTAAACCAAAATATCATCAAAGAAAACTAGGACAAAACGACGAATAAATGGCTTAAGGATATCATTCATGAGCATTTGAAACGTCGCAGGGGCGTTTGTCAGGCCAAAGGGCATGACCAAGAACTCATAGTGGCCATGACAAGTGCGAAACGTTGTTTTCTCAATATCAGGGTTGTGCATCAGAACTTGATTATAGCCACTGCGTAAGTCAAGCTTGGTGAAGAAGCGGGCACCATTGAGTTCATCTAACAGCTCATCAACGACCGGAATCGGAAACTTGTATTTGACTGTTTTGTCATTGAGGGCACGATAATCCACACAAAAACGCCACGATGCATCCTGCTTTTTAACCAACAATACCAGTGAGGAAAATGTTGAAGTACTGTTGTGAATAATACCTTAGGCCAACATCGTATCGCATTGCTTCTCAATCTCATCTTTCAAAAGTTGGGGATAACGATACGGTCGAACAACAACTGGAATCGTGCCAGGCAGGAGGTGAATGTGGTGATCATGTCGGCGGGCCGGTGGCAACCCGTGTGGTTCGTCAAACAGACTAGAAAATTCTTCCAAAAGATCGCCCATCAAGTCGTTTCCAGTAACAGCACAAAGATGACCTCCGGTGAAGTTAGCATCAAGTCCCGCTCAAGTCACCCGATGATTGTCTCACCAGAACGACAGTCAGCTTCGTGAAATCCCACAGAATAGGACCCAAAGTGTGGAGCCACTACACTCCAAGAACCACATCAAAACTGTCGAGAGGAATCACGTAGCAATCTACAAAAAATTCTTCGCGCTCAATAGCGAAGTGCATGTTCGTGCACACACCGGAGCTCTTCACACAGTCACCGTTGGCCACGGTAACACCCATGCCCGTCCGCGGTCGTGGAGACAAACCCAGTCGATGCGCCACTGATTCGGCTAAGAACATGTGAGTGGAACCGGAGTCCACTAGACCCAACAAGTCTTGTCCGTTGATTGCCATCTTCAATCTCATCGTACGCCCTATGCGAATACCGGTAAGGGCATGGAGAGAGATCTCGACATGGTCAGCGTCATCAGGTGGCTCATCGTCATCGTCAAGCTCAAGGAGGAAAACTCCCTTCATTGAACCACGATGGTTCCAAGAGAATTTTTTAGGGCAATTGTAGCACAATCCCTTAGCGCGGTGATTGGACATCTCCTCCATGGATAGTCGCCGAAAACGGGAGGGTGGGTGGGCAGCGGTACCGACGGCTGCCGCTGGTGCAGATGGTGTTGGGGTGGTTGCTGCTGGAACGGCTAAAGGTGGTAGGCTGGACCTGGTCATCAACGCGCTAAACGTGAAGCGCGGACCAGTAGGGGTCCATTGTGGAAGCTTCTGGTCCACTAATGTCTCCTCGAGGCGTTGCTCGTACGCCCTTGCCAAGCTCATGGCCGTTTGGAGATGTGTTAGATGCTGAAGCTTAACGTCAGTCCGCAATGGCTTGCCCAATCTGGCAGTGAAAAGTTGGACTTGTTGTAGCGGTGATAGTGGCTCCACGTGGCATAGGAGTGCCAAAAATTTCTTTTGGTATGCATCGACTGTCGTCGTGCGTCGTAGTTGAGCCAACTCACCAAGAGGGTTGTTGCAGATGGGGGGACCAACCGCATTTTGACGAACTCAGAGAAGCAACCCCATGAAATAATTCCTTCATGTTCGAGTTGGTAGTACCATTGTTGGGCTGCGCCAGCCAAGTGGTAAGATGCCAAATTGATATGGCGCGGGGAGTCTTGAGTTTCGATGAAGAAGATAAAGGGCGGTTCTAGCCGCCTCTTGTGGTCGATCGGAGACGTTGCTGCCGACGAACACAAGGCTCTGACGTTGGCTACTAGATGAGGTGGAACTAATATATTTTTTAATACCTTCTCAATTACATCTGCTGTTCCTTTATAGACCAGGCTAGCCAAAGGCTTTCGGTTTTTCGAAAACTAGAAAGGCATAACGTATCTGAAAAGGAAACAATGCTACTCGGATTCTATCTCTAATCCAATAACTGTCTTTGAAGGAGATACTAACCTATACTTTCCTAACTTAGCTTAGCAGCTCCCTTGCTGCTGATGCGTTTGCGTCATTAATAAGTCCTTCCGACAAATGCGTCCACAAGACAAATATATTGTAGATGTAAACATTCGTACGTCCCACCCACCAAAGAAACATTTAAGAAAGTGGCACAATTTCAAGCTATCAGCACAGTATTTTGTAGAAATCATTGTCAGTTTGCTACTAGTATATGCCAGCATCTCATGTGGAAATATAATAAGCAGCATTATTGACTGGCGGTAATTCTTTTTTGACTAATTATGGAGTTGAACATACCCAAGGATCCTGTCTAACTTGCCGGTCTACTTGCAATCATGTGTATGACCTAGAACCACAAGCTCGTAATTTCCAAAGGAGGGACGGTGATCGCAAATTAGGCATCTCTAACGCAAATGACGCCTGTAGAAGCCCAAAATAAGGCACACGCAATTAAGTAGATTCATTAACAAGGAGGCATTTTCCTTAAAAGACGAAAAAAATGATGACACATCTCCTTGTTTTTCTATGAAAATTCAGATGCAATCATGTGTATGATACTACAAAAATCGTGCCCCTTTTAACCTGAAACAGAGCTAACAATAATAAAGCAAAACTCAGTTACAAATCCAATTTGTTAAACGCGGATATGGAAAGACACAACAGCCAAAAAGGAAAAAAAATGAACCATCTTTCCTCTGAGAAAAGACTAAATACTTCTTCTATAAAGACTGTAAATCTAACAGCTCATACAGTTCTCCCTACCTACAGATTTCTTCAAGCAGCTAATGTTACTTCAAAATATGGGGCCTTTCAGCACAAGGCCTCGCCAAACCCAAACAGAATACACTATGAGAGCTCCGAGCAACTGCACATGAGGTCAAAACAACAGAGCTAAACTAGATCTCTACTACCTGTTCCCCCTTCCAAGGGAACAGCCATAATCTTTAAAGAAAACAAAAGGACCTTATTTCCCTCCAAAAGTATCTACATGGCAGAAAGTTTAAGCTTTCTTTCTTCTTTCTTTCTTTCCTTTTTTTTTCACTGAGGGGAAAGGGGGCATGAAATTTCAGTTATGGCAGCACAAGCCACATTGCAGCTGCATGGTGAATCTGACGACTGGAGAACGACAAGGTGAAGTTAGAATGTACACGATGATGCTTATTTTGCAGAGGAAACCTTGGCTATTGCTGCACTGAGTGTGCACCATGTATCAGTTCTCTTGGCCCACGTTATCTCTGATTCGCAATGAGCTATATATCGCATCAACTGGATAGTGGTGGGAAATCACCATTGTCCTTGAGATGATATGGCTGAATATTCCTGTAAATTGTATAGTGAGGGATTAAATACTGTAAACGGTGAAAACATGCATGAGAAATGGGTAGAGAAGTTACAAGACGAATGTGGTAAAAAAAGGGAAAAGAAGAAACACATTTTTCAAGATGAACAAACATGCCTTCACTGTAAGATTTAAAATAGGATGATTTCCACATTGTATTTTAATGTCCAAGCGTGAGCTTCACATGGCCATCTCAATATTTTTTTGCAGAAGCTCCAACCTAACACAGACCTTAAATTATGTTTAAGAACTTATTAATTATGGTGCCTCAATAGTCAATATCTCATTGCTGTTTTTTAAGGTAAATATCTCATTGCTGTAACATGGTAAAGAAGTGGCTATTAGCTACACGCCCCTTTCATGAAACAGTTGATGTTTTTTGCTTTTGATGACTAAAAGAATGCATCATACTTACCTCATTCGATTAGAACCCATTCCAGGATTTTGTGCTGGAGACATAGGGCTCACAGGTGCAGAAGGTTGACTGTTAGAAGCAGAATTTGATTTGTTAGCTTGGTCTTGGGAGGTACTCCTAACTTCCAAAGGCTTAGCTTGGTCTTGGGAGGTATTCCTAACGTCCAAAGGCAATGCCCCCAAGGTCCCAAACTCAAGTTTACTGTCTTGTGGGTTAATAAAACCATTACCATGAATAATACCCCTTGGAGCCTGGGACGACGGAGATGGTACTGGTATCTTCAATGGGGAGGGAATTCCATGATCATTTGCAACAGGAATATAAATCTGCAATGGTGGCTCTCGCCTCAATTTCTCCGAAGGTGTCATATCTGCAGGCATATCCATTCTGCCATAGCGGTGAGACCTATGATTGTTATTCGGAGGGAAATGATTTCTTCCTCTTTCCCCTCGTCCAGTGGGTGGCCTGTCCTTGCACAAATTCTACAATATACAAGGCAGAAAACTAAGGAAAAAAAAACTCGAAACACTGCCCAAACGACACAAATACAATGCCTAACCTTGCAAAAGTAATACAATTCTGCAATAGAAACATAAAACTAACGGGGATATGTTCCAGACTAGTATGTATAGAAGATATAGTAAGTCCAATAACGCGATATTTTAAGTATGAGAACATTAGTAAATCATTGCTCTAAGCATTCATATGCATGGCATGTGGAATAAAAAAAGAATATACAGGGTAACGCTAGATGCAGTTTATTCAAAATGTGGATTTAAGTTATATATGCATAAAAACGTGCAAAAGGGAACATACTGGGTCGGGAAAGTAGGTGCCTGTTCCACGAGCTCGCATAGGATCATCTGTTTGATAAAATGGCCTTAAAACAAAATAGCCAGATTGATAAGGACTGGGGACTATTCCATTTGTACCAGCATATCCATATGCATTGTTTCTGCTATGACCATTTGGTGAGCGCTTGTTCTGATATTGTGCAGTTGGAGGCGAAAGCATTTGATAGTAAACTTGATTAACTGGATAATCTTGGTTGCACCCTTGTGCATAGAGAAGATTATTAAAATTTATTCCGTAGTCTCCGGTAAGATCTGATATATTGGCACTGGTGGTACCTCCATCACTACCCAACTCAATAACTTGAACTACATTGCTATCTGCCTCTTTTCTTGGTGTTAAGCAGTAGTCCACAGGATGTGTTGAACATTCATTGCCATACTTAACGCTTTCAATGGAGTGGTGAGATCTGCCTGTGTACCCCTTTGTTGACATGCCATGGTGTGATTGGTTTGCATCATAGTTTCCGTCAACCTTACCATTTTCTGACTCGTAAAAGAGATGTGGGGCGTAGTAACCTTTCCCAGATGGCAAGGAACATGATCCACTAGTTGATGGTGCAGCCTCACAGAAGTCACTGCCATTCCTCGTACTAATTGAATGAGTAGTCACAAGATTTGAAACAGACTTCATTTCCTTGTGCTCAGCCATATAATTCTGTTCCTTTTGCTTTATAGACCCATGATTATTGGAATCTGAAATGCTGATGGTATTGAACTGATCAGATAGGTCGCCAAAGGGAATATTGTATGAAGGTGAACAACCCTTGTTGCCTCTTTCAACATTGAAGTCCAGTGTGATGTCCTGCACGTCTGGCCTTACCCTAGTGCAATGTCTCTTCAATGTGTTCCTGAAGAATTGATTCACTTCATCCAAAGTAGAATTGGCAGGCACTTGAAGGATCTTCCCAAGCTTTCGGGCACCAAGATCAAATGCACTGCGTATTCGGTAAAAGTTACCTGCGCATTGCACAGTGGAATTAGACCAGGAAAATTAAATGAAACAAAAAAAGAACTATATGTTTGAAGCATCTTGGATAATGTTAAGGACAAAATAAACAGCAATCCAACAGCTTAATGCACATAAGAAACTGTGCAGTCTACCACAAGAAAGCTATGCCTGTGGATCGAATTAAAACAATAAGTACCCACACAACAGACAACAATTCAGTGCCATCAGTATCCATGTTCTAGCATGTTAGACAGCAGCAGCGTCTGGTAGTAAGGTGGTCCATGGGCACATGACATCACATTGGTATGCAATGCAAGTGAGCATAGGTGTCACGTGCAGAAATTACTATTCGTGTGCGCTGTTCATGAGCGTGAAGAGCACAGCGGGTACTGTATCAAAGGCCCGTGTCTAAGATTAGGATGGTTCTTTTTCCCAACCAAGTTATCTATTTCCCTAATTAGTTATATTAGCTTCCTAGATAGGATTAGTTGTTTGGTATCTTATCTATTAAGTTAGGTAGGTCATCATTGGGATTGATTCTACCTATAATTGCTGTTAGGAGAGTCCTCTATATATGGAGGCCGTTGTTGTCATTATCAGCTAAGCAAGATATAAACCAAAGTTCCCTAGTCTATCTCTTCTCCTGCCCCTGTGGTGTGGCTGCCGTCAAGGTGCCGTTACTCCACTTGGGTCCAGGGGCACCCCTGGTCAGGGCCTAAGGGCCCTTACCCAAGCTCCTGACTAGATTGGTTTAAGTGGCTGAGAGTTTCCATCTGCACATAATTGAAATGAAATCTCTTGGCCCATGGATTAACGGCAACTGCGCTCAGGTGCGCAGCAGTGAGGCAGTAGCAAAAGCAAGACAGTCCAAATAACACTAGTTGCAGTCAATAGTAAATTTTAAAAAGAATTAGATTTGGAAAAGGTAGATACAGGAACTGCAAATTTGGACAAGCATGTATCAACAGTAGAACTCTGGATGTGGGAAGTCCAATGCAAGTATGCAACCACTCATTATGAGAACTGATGGTGTGATGATTAATGAACTAGCAGAATACTGAAGGATTGGATAAGAAAGATATTGCCAAATCACAAATAATAGGGTAGAAAAAATTGTCACTTTCGCGTGCACAATAAATGCCCAAAAGCTGAGCTGAGCTATCGACCAGCATTCTTCCCCTGAGTGGCAGTGTTAATCATGAGATGAAGATAAATTCACGGACAATTTAAGATTACAACTATCAAGTTAAAGCATCAACTTATCCTAAATTAACTAAAGATGTGCGACACAATTTCAAGCATAACCGTCCATTCCATCAAAATTCAAGATCTAGAGGCAGAAAACAAACCTTTGCTGACACTACGCCCAAGATTGTTACTCTGCTTCAATGGATCCACTATGTTGAGAAATTTCCGCGAGAATACTCGAGTATTTTTCTCAGAGTTCCTAGGGGGAACAGTAAACATTTGTGCACATTCTTTGAGAAACTCCTCCCGTTTAAGAAAACCATCATCATGAGTGTCTGGTGGGTCGGCTGTGCAAGAAAAGCTATGTGATGACCAATAATAACAGAAAACTTTCAATCACAAAAAACCAGATCAGACTGCATTCACTTACTAACTAGCTCAGGTAGGGAAGACAAGGAAACAGGGCCATATAAGCTTATACCCTTATTGTCCCAGTCAAATTTGCTATAATAGTCCAGAAACCTATAGAGGACCTGCAGAACAGCAGATAGTCATGTCACCCCTAGGAATATGTCTATCCTGATTCCTAAAGCGGCTTAGATAAGAAGGTGACAAAAACAACTTACAAATGCAGCAAAAAATATTAAGTCTGAACTTACAGCTAATGGACCATCCAAAGACTCATGGAAGAGATGGAGAATATATAGCACCAATGTCTCCAAGGCATAGGTAGAAATTAAACCATGGTGAGCACCAAGAATGCGGCTTTCATAATAACACCAGGCTTTTATCAGCATTATACTTCTCTTGAAAAGGTGGGTCTTTTCAAATCTTTGATCAACCTGCAAAACATGATGGTTATAAATATGGTTGCCAATGAGCATATAGATGTTAGATCTGTGCTTTAAGGAAAAGAACCAAGCAACTACATGTTTGTGGTGACTTTTGAAATATTACCTGCTCGAGAAAACAAAGTGTACAGAGTCCACCAAACTGATTAAATGATATGTCTACAACAATATTTTGGACAAGGCATTTGACCAACTTGACCTGCCATGAGAAAGACTTATCACTTTAAATATCCTGATGATAAAGTACTAATAGTATGCGACAACATGTTCACCAGTGCCCAAAATGTGTCCCTAGCAGTTCAACACAGAAATGACTTTTCTCAAGAATCTATGCTGTATTGCTGTATCCATGTGCATAGCAAAAACCTATCAAAAAATGAAAATAGAGCACAGTGATGGACATTACACTCGATCGCTATCAACTATCAACAATTTATTTTTATCGTTGGCAGTGAAATATTAAGATATTCACATGTTCCATTGACATCATATGCAAAGAAGGATTATTCTATTGCCCATCGCCCAATCTTATAAAATGTACGCAAAAAAGGAGCACTCATAAGTAGATAGCAGCAACTTAAAAGTATGTGAATGAAACAATTAGTGAATATATAAAAAAAACTAAAACTAAAGAGTAATCCAGGTGGCAAACCTCAGCATGGATATACTGGACATCCTTGACTTCGAATTCAGCATCTTTTCTCTGCACTTCTGATTGTAGAACAGCTTGTACCTCATTTGCTAGGTTTTCATCAGAACTTGTAGAACCAAATGCAGTCAAGTCAATATCTCCATCGGGCAGATATGTTTTCAATGGAACAGATCCAAATGGAAAGACCTATGTTTTACACACACAAAAAAAGTGAAAAAGTTAATTTGTTTTTCTAAAACATGCTGTCGAATGATTCAAAATAATAATAATAATAAGAGATCAATCTCAGTAGAGGAATAAAAAAGCTCAAGCGATAATTCTTTTCTCATTTTCGTATACAAGTACACAACAAAATCTGTGATTTTCATGTTATCTCTTCTAATTGCATGCTGGTACCTAGGATCATCAATGGACTCTTCATAGAACAACTGGCAGTGAACCTCTTACAGAATTTTTAATCAGTGAGTTAAAAATTTACAAATCCATTTGAAAGTATACTTTTCAAAGACAGGTTAAATAGCTAGAACATTTTTTTCCTAGGACAAGTCATACTGTGGCCTAATTTCAGTCAGCCTGAAAGTACCCTTCACATGCTTCACATTGATGAGAAATATAGAAATTTATTTCTGACTAACTGTGGCATAACTTTTTTTAGGGAGAGAACTTAACTGTGAAATACTGATATACATATGTTGCGGTAAAAAATGTCAATTCCACCACGTATGATTTATCAATGCAGCACATACATAGGTAGAACAGAGGTAGATCACTCAAATAACAAACATGCAAATATTCCTTGCTCAAATAAAACTGACTATACGGAGAAACCAGGATTTATAATTTCTTGTGTGCACCAATATAGTAGCGCAAGGGGCAAGGGCATTTACCCAAAAGGACCGTACAATATGAGCAAGATATGGACGGCCACGTCACGAAAACGGTCACTAAGGTATATACCATATGCCCAACCACCCAACCCAAGATCGAAAAATTCGCTGTTGTTCAATGCAGTATCCAAACATGTGTAAGCCATCCATTTATGTTCACATAAATACATCATCAAACCGTATGACGTGGAAAATCGAGTGCACGTCCGACAAGGGGCATCAATGCATTCATGGCCAATAAGCACTTGACACCTCTAGCCCTCATCCACATAAGGTCAGGTCCAAATATACCAACTTGAATATCAGTTTGGCGGCATCACTGGGGTGAGCAAAATCACACTTGAGCCATTACAATATAGCTAAATGAAACCGCAAGCATGGTAACTATGAAATAAGCAGCAGAAATGCAGCAAGCAGGTTATCCTGACTTCATTTCCATGGCCTAAAGGACGAATCAGCACAACTGAGACACTAAGGAATCCTCCTAAAACACCCCCAAGCAGACACATAGACATGATCGGAAGAATGCCATGTACAATAGATAGGCAACTACACACCTACAAGCCGTGCCCATATCCTTGATGCCCAAAGGAAAGGTGGAGTTTTTTTTTTAAGGTATGGAACACCGACTAAGACAAGCATGACATGAGGTCCCAGTAAAGAATTGGAGCATGCAGAACGGAGTGAGTGGTACCTCGCAGCCGACGGTGCACCTGATGAGGCGCTGGACGTAGTCTATAACGGCGGCGCGGCGGGTCTCAGATGGGAAGGTGGGCTGGATCCGGCCCACGACAGCGCGCGCGGCAGTCTCGAAGGGGTCCCAGGCGTCGGCGGAGATGGAGGAGGGGTCCGGGTACGGCGGCGCGTGGTCGGGCTCCGGGACGGGCACGAACGCCAGCGTGCACTCGTGGATGTCGACCATGGGCACCGGAGCCCCAAGCCCCCGACCGCGGAAACGATCGGGAGGCGTGAAGCAACCGTCAAAGGAGGCGGGCGTGCGACTTGAGGCGATGCAGAAACCGCCGGAAACGGCGAGAGAAGACAACCCACCAGTGGGCGCGGGGGCGATCGGGTCGGAGGGGGGAGTCGCGATCTGGGCGCCGCCGGCGAGGGGAAGGGCGGGGATAGGACAGCAGGAAGGATTAGATTAAAGAAGAAGAAAAAAGGGCATCTAATATGTGAAGAAGAAAAAAGGGTCAGTTTTTATACCTCTCTTCCTCCTCCCCCTTTGCTGTGTGAAGATCGCTTGGAGAGGGATGAGGGTGAGAACGATGATGGTTTTTTCCTTTTCTTTCTCTCTCCATGTGTTTCTTTATGGGTTCTTGACTTCTTGTCGCGCAAATTGAGACCTTTTGGTTTACTTGGGCCTTCTTGACGGACGAAATAGCAAATCTAGCCATTTTATAATGAAATGGTCAAAATGACACCTCAGATGGATAATCGGAGGGATAATCAGGCGACATGTGTTCCCTGGAGTTGCTCCCGGAACATTTCAGGTTATACGGCGACAAGACAACGTGTGCAGCAGTACGGGTCGTCTTCTACGGTGGTTTTGTATAGTAGATGTGTCATTTTTGCCATTTCGTTCGTACGTGCTAGTTTTGTTATTTCGTTTAAAAAAAAGTGATCAAATGAGCAAAAAAAAAACTCGTGAGTTTAAGAGCAGGCTGGATCATTTCCGTGGCCTGCCGTTTTCGTTTTTCTTTCTTACTTATACGCCTCTTGCTATCGTATGGGCTATGCCTTCCGACGAGGTTGTCCTGCCTGCCTTCTATGTTTTTTCCTTCACATTTGTTTCTTTGCTAGCGAGGTTGTCATGGAGTTTAGCTCTGGTTTGCATGCGTCGAGACACTCTGATGTGCTTGCGCGCGCGTGGACGGTTGAGATGTTGCCTCGACATATGTGGTCTGTAGCAGTAGCACCGTCCATAGAGGAAGGCTTTAAAGTCCTGCCAAAATGTATGGCATCTAACTAGCTAACGATCGCACTGCGTATTGTCTACAATGGATGATAACTAATATCTATGACTACCAAAATCGAAAGCGGTACACAGCATCATCAACATCAGTACCATTGTTGCCGATTAGTCGTCATAATCTCTTAGGCTCACCAGACACGACCCGAGATTATCTGGGTGGCTATCGAGCTAGTGGTGGACGGGCAGGGTGGCAAGGGCAATGCAGGCTGTTAGCTAATCTTGGTAGGGTGATAGGTAGGCAGGTCAGATACATAGAGGTGGTAGAAGGTGGCAGGAGGTGGAACCATGGTAGCACCGTCCAAAGGTTGTGAGGGAGGCTGGTTGCATAGTGATGGCAAGTGTTATTTGGGTCATGAGAAGATGGAGTGGTGAGATGGTGGCACTGAAAATGCATGGGAAACTGGCTATTCATCATGCAAGGGATAGTAACGGTTGTCCGCTGACTCCAACGCGTAAGCCTTTTAGTTGCCATGTTGATTGGAGTCACGTATTAATGCTGCCATGCAAACTCTGTAATGTCGGAAGAAATGCAAAGTGAGCAAAAGTAGAAATTGAGAATAAATTTTATCATTTTACCTTTCCACAGTAGAAAACCCAAGACGAGGGGGGGAGAGAGCAAAGGGAAGGGGATAAGACTAAGCCAGCACCAGAGAGCATCTCCCCTCATAAGCATTCCTTATTCTCAAGCCAACCGGAAAAAAAATCAAGCACAGGGAGACCAGCACAGGCCAGCCTCCCTAGTTCATCCCCTCAACCAGCACCCCACTGCCCACCCCAAGTTCATTTCCCCCCAGTCAGCACCACGCAGCCTGCAGTAGAAGAAGAGCAGAGGGAGTAAGGAGGGCAGGAGGAAGCAAGGCGGCAGCCGGGGCAGGCTTCGACCCGACATCGACGGCAACGTCCGACCAAAACCGACAGCAAAGAAGCGACTTCCCACCACTTAACCGGCAAACCTAGTAGGTACTCCATTCCCCCATCTTTTTGTCGAAACCCCACCCCATGAGCTAAGCATCACAGAGAGGGCACAATCGGCACTAGCATGCGTAAAGAACAAGGGGAGGGAGGGGGTAAGAGAAGACGTCCCTGGGTGGAGCTCAGAGGAGGTGGTGGTACTGGCACTGAGAGGACCATTTGGCGCCGAGAGGCCAACGGCCGCCATGGCGCCGACAATGAAAGCCGGAGGAAGCAGTGGCGCCCTAGGGGCAAGACTGAGCACCCCTGCCACTGCAGCGTAAGGGAGAAAAAAGGGGGCCGGGGCAGGTCGGTACCGAAGGCGTGGGGAAACAAGCCAAGCGCAAGGAGGCGCGGGCGCAAGGGGAGCCGAGGGTGCGGCGGGGGCAGGGAGGTGCGGGCCGGGCCTTCAGCGATGCCGGAGAGGACCACCGAGAGGAGAGAGAGGGAGGTGGAGTGGAACTAGAGAGAGAGAGTAAGAAAGGAGAAGGGGGTGAGGAGTTAAGGCCAGCCGAAGGGGGGTGGCCTCGGTCAGGAGTTAGAAAAGAAAGGGGAGGAAAGAAAGAAAAGAAAAGGGGAAAGAAATTAGGGGCGCGCACCTAAATTTTTATTCACAAGATTTGACGACACGATCTCTAACCTATTGTTATTATTTATTGTTGGCACCGGGTTAGTGGAATAATGCCCGGTAAGAGAGGTTTGTTCGTGTTGTTTTACACGTAGGATCAATGACATCCTTATGTGTACATGTATTGCTACCATATGTTAAGTCTGGTTGAATGCATGATCAGGTGGAGGTTCTAGAACGGCACCATCCGTACGTTACTCCGCTCTGCTTGGTTAACAGGCAAGTGCATGGTAAAGCGATAGTCTGTAAGTGCCATGAACAAAAAATGTGTTGCGTGCTCATACAAGACAACAAAGTAATTGCGTATGCCTCACGAAAGTTGAAGAAACATGAGTAGAATTACCCTACTCACGATTTAAAGCTAGCCGCAGTGGTTTTTGCTCTAAAGATTTGGAGGCACTATTTGTATGGAGAGTCTTGTGATTTTTTTCTGATCACAAGAGCCTCAAGTACATCTTTACTTAGAAGGAGTTGAATTTAAGGCAAAGAAGGTGGCTGGAACTGATTAAGGACTATGATCTTACAATCCAGTACCATCCGGGCAAGGCAAATGTAGTTGTTGATGCCCTTAGTCGCAAAAAGACACACTCCACTCTAAGTTGTCTTATTGCTGACTTCGATCGAATGGAAATATCTTATTGTTATGCTGGTATAACACCAGCTAAGACGCAGTTGCTGCTGGAATTGACGATTCCGGTGCGAGTAAGAGAAGCGCAACAATATGATCGATTGCTTCAACAAGTGAGGAAGCGCCTTGATAAAGGGAAAAAGGAGGACTTTAGCCTTGATGAGTCGGGTGCATTGCGGTTTAAGGGCCGCTTGTGTGTGCCACAAAAGGCTCAGGTCAAGGATGATATATCGAGAGAGGCTCATCGTACCCCGTACACGGTACATCCTGGCGAGACCAAGATGTATCGGGATTTAAAAAAGAGCTTCTGGTGGAAGAGAATGAAGGTGGATGTCACTCGTTATGTGGCGTCTTGAGGGGTTTGCTAGCAGGTGAAGGCTGAGCATAAGCATCTCGCTGGGTTATTACAGCCTTTGGATGTTCCTCAGTGGCCATGGGATGATATTACCATGGATTTCGTAGTCGGCTTACCTCGTACCCAGTGAGGTAAGGACACAATTTAGGTAGTGGTGGATCGATTTAGTAAATCCGCGCACTCCATTCCTATTCGCACGACGAATTCGGCAAGTGATTTGACACCCATCTATGTGTGTGAGATAGTAAGATTGTATGTTGTGCTCAAGACGATAGTTTCTGATAGAGATGCTAAGTTTTGTCTCCATGTTTTGGAAGAGCTTGCAGGGTGCCCTGGGCACGAAGCTTCAGTTCAGTACCCGCTTTCCACCCATAGACGGATAGGCAGTCCGAACGCACCATTCAAACATTAGAGGACATGCTGAGGTCATGTGTTCTGTCCTAGAAAGGTAGGATGATCATTTGGCACTCGTGGAGTTTGCGTACAATAACAGCTACCATTCTAGTGTTTGGGCAGCGCCATTCAAGGTTCTGTATGGACGGAAGTGTAGATCGCCACTTTGTTGGGATGCTGTAACGACCCAACTCTAGGACACCCGAGAGGTCCTCCAAGAATCTTCTGGAAAGTCCGTCAGGACCTCCCAGGAGGTCCACAAAGGACCTCTCGGACAGTCCACCAGGACCTCCCAAGAGGTCCAACAGGACCTCCTGGAAGTCCAGGAGAACATGACCCGAGAGGGTCTTGGAACCAGGGAGCACCCGAAGACCTTCCACGGCCAGACCAGGGGAGATCGTGGGGGTCCGTGGGCAACTCAAGTCCACCCGCGACCACCAGAGGAGGTCGTGGAGGACTGAGGCAACCACAGAACCACACGCGACCCAGCCCTTGAGTGGACGTGGAGGGCTGGACATGCCCTAAGGTTCCCTGTGAAACCGAGCTAGTCCCAAGGATCATGGCTAGCTCCTCACAGCACAATTACACAGTGGTGGTAACATCCAGAACGTATCTTTATTAAAACAAAATACCTACAGAGTTTGTTTACAAGGTGGCCTTGGGCCAAGCACATATATACAAAAGAGCAAAAGAACAAAAGGTCCATCAGCACGCCACAGGCAACTGACTGGAAGGCACAACCTATTCGCTCGGGTCTTCTTCACTGCCAAGGTCCTCTCCTGGCAAAAATTGTAATGAGCAAGAATGAGCACACAACCGTGCTCGCAAGTTACACCCGTGGGTTAGCAAAATGACATGCATATATGGATAATCAAATGATGGCATAATATGGTTAATTTGCACAAAGCCAATTTTCTTTCAAATACCATTACTAAGTGCCAAAGCAGGTTTTTAATAACTAAAATTCATTTTAGCAAAGCAATTTTTCAGTTGGATAACATTCATCAACAAGTTGGTGAAGGATACCCTCCTGACACCAGGCTCCCTGCCCAAACCCATAGGATAGCAATCCCAAAACAGATTTGATAACATTTCTGGAAACCCAAAATCAACATCTAACTCTGAGTAGCCTTTGCCAGCACGTCCATGACCGTGGACACGGCTATTCGAATAGATTTAACTCTGCAGAGGTTGTACACTTTACCCACATGACATGATTTCTCTAGTTTATCCGGCATCCGTCAATGCCACCTCTCACTACCAAAGGTAAGAGGTCTAGAGCTCATGACAAGGCCTTTACAATGCATTGCCCCACTTGACCTTTCCTTGCTAAGGTTTCACTTTCCTATGGATCGCAATCCGTGAAAGCCCCTCTTGCACTAGTGGGAGCGATGGGTCATAAAAGACCATTAGCCCTACAAGACCTCCCACATCTCCAATGGAGCAGCATATGGTGGAGTTTTGCAAATTACTCAGCCAGGTCCCACGCCCCATTCTGGAGACATGTGGTTGCACGATTGTGGCATAGCCCATTATAGGCATGGCATTGGTCGCACAAAGACCGGTCCTCACATGACTAGGGCGACTTTCACAAACCCTTGGACCTCCACCTTAACCAGGATAGAGTCCGTGCACAAACATTGCACCAACCAAGCAAACCATTTCGCCCCAGTCCAATTCCAATTTCATTTTCTTTGCTTCCCCAGCAATACTTTCGTAATCCCATGACAACCCAATGTCATGGTTAAAACATTTTAAGCAATATTTGGTCATGTTGGTAAAGATTTCCCCAAATCAATACTTTTGGTCTAAGCTTGACTAAGCACAAGTTGTTCAAATGGTCTTGGCTCACACTACTGCATGACCCAAGTTTGATCTAAAGGTGACAACGAGTTCAGTCCAAAGTCAACAGTGGCCATACAAAGGAAGTAGGCATAACTATGAATTTAAAACAGGTATTGAAATAACTTGGTAGAAATAGGCATGCATTATACTTTGAAACCGAACATAAATAAATTGAATTATTGGGTGCAATATGATCAAGAGTGTAACTTGCCTTGCTCACTATCCTGAGAATCTTCCTCTTCAGAATCCTCAGACTCCCTAGAGTCTTCGCAATCTACACTTGAAAAAGAGCAAATTCAAAGAAGACTCAAATAAAGATCCAACTGAGATCAACAAGAAAACCAAATGAACCCCAGAGGGAGTCCAAAACTTAACCAATAGGAGAGGTCCATATTTTGGAATAGGTTCTTATGGAAGAGGTCTAAGCTTACCAGGAAGAGGTGGTCTTTTAGCAAAAGACCCCAAAGGCGTGATTTAAGCAATAGAACAGAGAAGCCCTGATAAACGATTCTTGCGTAAAGTCCAGAGAGGAGGTCCTCACACAAAGACCATAGAAATCCGAAAAGGAGTCCACCAGGGGAGGTCCTGAGATGGACATGACCATTTCAAGGTCAAGAAAACAAGAGTGGAGCAGATCACCAAGGGACTTACCAGGGACAAGAAGAAACAATGGATGGAGGGGAGGTCGTGAGCAGCAAGGTCTTCCCTGGGAGCCACTGAACGAGAGCCAAGATAACAGAGTGTGGAGAAAGGTGATGTGGTAGAATTTCTTGGTCTAATTGTAGTCAAGGTGGTGAAGAAAACTAGAAATATACGTGTCAAGGATAAGTATAGAAATGGGTCAAAGGTAGGTGAGTGGCAGGACAAGTGTCACTACCACCCTGGGTAAAAGGTACGAGGAAGGACAATGTATGTTGCTATGGGAAGGAACAAAGAAGGATGTCAGAGTACAGCTAAGTGACCCAATTCAGAGTAAACACCACGTATGTGGATGTATTTAATGTGACAAGACATGCATTAAATGCCCAAGATACTTACGTGGCGGAGGAAATGAGAATGACCAAGTCTGGCAAGTGGGGCCAGTCAACTTAGAAACAGTCGGGTCAAGAGGGGAGGTCTTGCCCCGCAGAGGAGGTCTTTGAGGAGGTCCGAGAGGCTTAGGAGGTCCTAGGCCCAAAGGACCGGGAGGTCTAAAGGTTGAGGAGGTCCAGACAGTCAGGATCAGCAAAAGGAGGTCCTAGCGGTTAGGATTTCTTCAAGGGATGTCTGGCAAGGAGGTTCCAGAGCCAGGTTTAAAAGGCCACGGAGAGGTCTTGGACAGGAGGTCCAGAGAACTACAAGAAGGTTCCGTGGTTGAGATTAAAGGCAAGTTGAGGTCCGGGCGGTTGGATCTCCGAGAGGGAGGTCCAACAGCCAAGATCAAACGTGCAAGGGAGGTCTGGGCCTTTGGATCCAAAATGAGGAGAGGTCCAAACCGTTAGATTCGGAACAAGGAGAGGTCCAGGCGGAGGGGTTCCCAGAAAAAGAGGGACTCCACGGGGAGATTCACAAAAGGTGGTCCAACAGAAGTTCGTAAGTCAAGGCAACTCAAAGGTGACTCCCAACCGCTCAGGTGAGATCAAGGCCTTGGCGGTTAGGATGAACCCTACAGAGGTCCTTTCGGCCAAGAGGAAATGTCAAGGAGGTTCAAATGAACTCAGGAGGTTCGAAGGCATATAAGAAGTCCGCTGGAATACAAGGAGGTCCCGACCAAAAAAGAGGCAGGCATAAAAGAGTGCCCAGCGAGAAGGGTTCTAGACTTAAGAGAAGTGCGAGCAAAAGAGGTCTCGATCCAAAGAGATTCGAACCAACAAAGAGGTCCAAGTGACCAAACTCAAAGAAAAAGGCACGGACATAAGGGTTTGTCCAGGTGAGAAAAGGTCCAAGCCTCAAGGGAGGTCTAACCTCATGAACCACTAGGGAGGTCTAGGCCACAGAGAAAGTCTAAACCTACATAACCCAAAAGAGATAGGTTAAAGGAGGATTGCCGAGCTTACCAGCAAGGGAGTATAAACAACTCAAACCCTTCCAACAGAACCAAGCTTTAAATTCTCATTAAAATAAAATAGTTTTAATTTATTTTACACATTTACAAAGGATTTAGAAAATCAGAATGTTACAGATGCTGTAGGTGAAAAGACTATTCTAAGTCCGGATTGGGTCCAGCAAACAGTGGAACGAGTGGCGGAGATTAGACATAATTTGTTAGCTGCCCAGAGTAGGCAGAAAGCTATACGGATGTGAGGAGACACGACTTAGAGTTCAAAGTGGGGGATCAGGTGCTCCTGAGAGTGTCTCCCACTAAAGGAGTTGTGCGATTTGGTACCAAAGAGAAGCTTAGCCTGCGGTACATTGGGCCATTTCCAATTCTGGCACGAATAGGAAAGTTGGCATATCGTCTGGACCTTCCTGAGTCCATGAGTGCACAATGTGTTTCATATTTCTATGTTGAGAAAGTACTTAAGGGATCTGGAGCATGAGATTGTGTTAGAACCGTTGTCCACTACTACAGAAAAGGCCTCCACAGACGGTTCAAAAACGTCATCACAAACGGTTTCGTGAGCCGTCTGAGTTTATGGGTCAGTAATGACATAGGTCATCACAGACGGTTTTCAAACCGTCTGTAATACATAATATCACAGACGATCATTAACTCAAAAGCATCAGTGATAGTCGACAATCCACGAGCGGTTTGTAGATGAAACCGTGCGTGATAATCGAAAAATCCTGCAGCAATTGTAGATGAAACGAAATCGTGATAGTCGAAAATCACAGAGGCATATCTCGCTTAGAGCTTGCACTTTATAGCCGCCTACATAACGATACAAAATTAGCTACTCCAACAGGCCTATCAATGGATCAAGCATTCTAGAGATAATAATTATTACCTGGATGTCATCGATGAAAATCTACAAGTCGCCTATTGGGGTAGGGTTAGGCCTTGACTACTCGGAAGTTTGGGGGGCTGGCTAGCACAGTAGGGGCAGGGGCTTGCAACTGATTTGAGATTTGCAATTCCCTAATCCTTTCCTCAAACCGTTGTGACACAGCTCTGACACAATCATCGAGCTCATCTCTGATGGATTCAGTGATCTCATCTTTGAGGGATGCATGAATCTCCTCTCGTAGCTTTGCATCGCGGTCGGCTTTGGCTCTCTTCCTACTCCGGTACGATCCGGAGTCCGCTTGGAACCATTCTGCCCATGTAACATAAACACCAGCGCCTCTCGTGCGGCCCGGATGCTCATTATTTCCTAGGGCCGTGGAGAGTATATATCTCTCTCTGTCTTCCTGGAATGAGCCTTGGGAAGATTGTGCACTCAGTGTTACCTGCAATAGCCTGACATGTCATTTCACTTCCTATGAAGTTATGCAGTAATTACAAACTAGGTAGTTTGATATCTTACCAATGCTTGGGACACTTCTGGTCTCATGGGTTTGGAAAGGAGACTTCCGAGGCGGTACGTAACCTCCCTAATAACTCTTGTCGGTAGCGCACATTAGTGATCTCGAAATGGCGAGAGACATTGAGCGGCTTACTGCTTGGTCTGATCCTCCATATCGAGATTTTACCCGCATACCCAGCGGCCGAAGTGCCGTGGGGTGCTTGTTTTTTGCCTGGAGGGCCGTGTGTGCCGCACTTTCACTCCTAAATTCGTATGTTGTCTTCTTCGCCACAAACTCGGTCCAGGACTCTTCCAAGAACGGATACTTGTGGAAGGGCATCAGATCCTTCTCCACGTAGTTCTTGACAAGCGTGCTCTTTAAGTTCTTCCATGCTTTGCACGCCTGTAGCAACGCGTGTCGTCGCACAGAGTCCAGGTGTTGTTCCGGGATCTGAAACGATTTGAGAATATCCGTCAGCAGCGCAGCTTTCAGTTCTTTCGGCAACTCCTTCCACGAATTGTAGGTGACGTTGACCCATTGCCGTGCAACTATTCCGACCGTTCTCCGGAATACGGATGCTGCTCGGCAAGGATTGATAGGGGTCCCAGACTGATCGACCTCCGTGATGGTATATCAGCCCGCGGGCCTTTTCGATATTCCTCTTTTTCTACCACGGTTGGATATTCCGGAGGATGGTGCATCATCAGACACATGAGGCGGCGATGACGAAGAATGAGCGGAAGACATCTTCACAAGAAATAGAAGTTTTGGCACGCATAAACAAATTATCATAAGATTCGATCTCTATGTGTATGGGTATACACACCAATTAATAATAATTGGGATAATTGACATAGACATGTAAATCCTCCAAGTCATTTAAAAGGAATAATATGTTCAACACAAACATCATGTGAATAACTGAAATCAGCATAAAGCTAAGATTTAACATTTTCATATTACTATTAGATGTATAGTAAGCATTCCAATTAGAGCTCAAGTTCAAACCCAATTATCAAAACAATTTCAGTACAAGACTATTATGACATCACAGAGCATTCATCTCAAGCCCACCACACCACATTGCAATATATTCCAGTAGTAGTATCGATCAAAACAAATACCATACGAATAATCGACTAGAACAAATACAAATTCCTAAAACAAAGATGATGATTATTGATAGAAAGAGTGAGGAAAAGGCGTCGGAATTGACAACTCGGCATTGGTTACCTTTAGGCGTCGAGGAGAAGGACGAGCAGGAGCGATCTTGCAAAGAGGCGGCGTCGAAGGGGAGGTCTGGGAGCTCGGGAGGAGGAGGCGACAGGCTCGGGAGAGAGGCGCGGTGGGCTCGAGGAGGCCTTGGCCGAGCTAGAGGAGGAGGCGGCGTCGAGCACGGCGTCGACATGCTCGGGGGAGAAGTCGTGTCGGGCTCGAGGAGGAGGCGGCGTCGACGGGCTCGGGGGAGGAGTCACGCCGGGCTCGGGGGAGGAGGGAGCGAGGAGTTGAGAAACTTAATCATTTCAATGCGCGCGGGCAAACCCTAGAGTCCGAATATAAATAGGGATGGACATCACAGACGGTTCTAAAGTAGAACCGTCTGTGATATGTGATGTATCACAGATAGTTCTGACCAACAACCGTCTGTTATATGTGATGTATCACAGACGGTTCTGACCAACAACTGTCTGTGATATAAAATCACAGACGTTTTGATCTACAAACCGTCTGTGATATTATTTTGTATTGGTTAATCTAGTTCTGTTTATTAGCTAGCCTCTGAATCGAGCAGAAACACAATAAGTACATGTATATACATCCAATTCACATTCATTTCAGAAACAATCACATCCATTTCACAGTACGAATCAATTAACTAAAATTAACCATTCATCAGAATGTACATATACACACATTGTCCAATTAATCTTTAAAAATTAGCCCTTCATGATGATCGACGCGTATGTAGCTAGTTTCGTTACGTTCTTCTTTGTCGACCCTTATGTCGTTTTCGAAAGGAGGCAACTCGTCAAATTGATTGTATTCTTCCTCGTCCACTACATTCTCAACTCCGACAATCCTCCTTTTTTCATAAAGAACTACATGGCGCTTCTTATTTGCCAGGTCGGTTACATAGAAGACTTGAACAACTTGGTTAGCCAGTATGAATTGTTCGTCTTTGTATCCGACACGTTCGAGGTCCATTGTAGTGATGCCGTACTTGTCGACCTTCACATGTGGGAGATGGACCCAACGGCACCGAAATAGGGGGATCTTGAAAAGCACGTAGTCGAGCTCCCATATCTCCTCTATTTGTCCATAGTAGGAGCTCCTCAGCCCATCGGTACTGAATGCATCTATCACGGACACCGCTGCTCGTTAGTGCTTTTTATATCCCGAGCTGCATTATAGAATGTGTACCCATTTATGTCGTGTCCTCGCCATGTCACAACTGTAAATGTTGGCCCTTTTGACAACCATGCCAGCATATCACTTGACAAGCTCCTAGCAAGTCACTCCTTCAACCATTTGTTGAACCGTCTATTGTGTTGTCTCGTGATCCAAACATCTGGACACCCCGGATTCTGTTGCCGAAGCACGTCCTTGTGCTAGTCGATATACGGGGACACTTCAGTTATGTGTTGCAAGACCGTGAAATGGGCTTGAGCATACGTATCCATATTTGGAATGAATGCTTTCCTTCCGATGGTCCCGATACCCTCGAGCCTCCTCTCATGGCGAGATCGAGGCACACCTATCGGTTCGACCTGAGCTATGTAATCGACGCAGAACTCAATGACCTCTTCGGTTGCATAACCTTCGGCGATCTTGCCTCCCACGAGATCGATTCCGTACATAGGACTTGAGAATTCCATAAACCTCTCGAGCGGTACATGCTACGTAGGAATACGGGCCCGCGCATCTTTATCTCTCTCACAATGTGAACAATGAGATGGACCATGATATCGAAAAACAACGGAGGGAAATATATCTCAAGATCACATAGCGTCGTCACCACCTCGTCCTGCAGAGCATCTAGTCCTTCGGGACCGATGACCTTCTGAGCAATTGTGTTAAAGAAATAACACAGCCTCATGATTGTCTCTCGGATCTTGATCGATAAAATACTTCTAATTGCAACAGGGAGCATTTGTGTCATCAGCACATGACAATCATGAGACTTCATGCTAATTAACTTTAAATCTTCCATCGAAACAAGTTTCTTCATGTTGGCGGAGTAACCGGACGGAATTTTCACACCATGCAAGCACCGGCACCGTTCAGTTCTCTCGGCCTTGGACAGAGTGTAACAAGCAGGGGGAAGGTACGTTCGTCCTTTATCGGTCTTTGTTGGTGCTAACTCAGGTCTGATGTCCATATCAACCAAGTCAAGCCGTGCGTTGACACCATCCTTTGTTTTGTCACGAATGTTCAGTAAGAGACCAATCAAGCTGTTATAGACATTCTTCTCTATGTGCATGACGTCGATGCAGTGACGAACTTCTAGGTACTCCCAATAAGGTATGATGAGGGCATCCCTACAAAACCTTCTTCTCCTCCACCTAATGCTCATGATATACGCCTCGAGTTACTGACAGGACCAATAACAAGAGCACGTGCCAAGAAACTACAATCTCAGGTGAACTTGCTCCTTAATGAATATATCATTGATTTTAATGAGAATTTTATACTACCTAAAAACAATATTTTGCTTGTGCTTAGGTTTCAAGATTCAGCGATGGACGGAGATCAAGGATATGCGACCGTCATCCAAGGAAGACCATCAATTGAGGAGGTCAAGGCACTGGCCTATGGCCCATTCGGCCAAAGAGAGAGGCCAACGTCTATCTTGCCAAGCGAGGATCAAGGCCCAAACGGTCAAGCCCAAAGCCCATGTGGAGGAACGGGAAGGAAGCACAAGTCCACGGCATGAACAAGAATCGACCCATGAATAGTGCCACGTGTGAACGATGACGGGACGTAGCGTGAAGCGATTACCTCGTGTGAACAAAGGACGCAGCGGCGTGAATAGTATCACATGGAAAATTAGTACTGAATAGCTCTTGGCCCGAGACTATATATTGAGGGGTAGACCCCCCCCATTGTAACTCAGACCACGTTTATGCAAAAGAATATAACACAAGTTATTGCTTGTTCTTTCATAACAGAGTTCATGCGAGGACTTCTGAGAGAGAATTAGGTAATCAATTGTTCGTTCTGCATTTTAAGGTCAAGTTTGCTTTTCCATTTGGGAATTGAGGGCTTGGCGATCTCCGCTCGTGGTCTAGCGGGATCATCCGGTGCGTGTTGGCGAATATCCATAGAGTCAGAAGTCCGTAATTGGCGCGTGGTGTCAAATTGAGTGGTGTTAAATCATCAAGCGCTATTTATCTACGGTTCTACTCGAGAAGATCGGGCCACCCCGTATCATCGTGATATCAGATTCCAGGCCACTCGGTAGAATTTCTTTTTCCCCATATTTTAGTAGATTATTTTTCTGTCCTATACACCGAAAAAGCCACAAAAAACTATCGTCTTTCGCCGTAGTTTAATTCTTTATTTTATCTCTTCTTCCACATGTTCTTCTTACGGGTCCTCGATTTACATCCCTTTCCGAGCACAACATCTAAATCCTTAACCACATCATAGACCTCTTTTCCGTTTAAATGCCTTGGAGCTGAACTGTCCTCCTTCTCTCCATCGAATTGTTTCTTCATCCTGCGGTATGGGTGAGCCCTCCAAAGGAACCTACAATGGTGCATGTACACGGTTTTGCGTGAGTGATTCAGCCACACATTCTCGGTATCATCTAAGCAATGAGTACAGGCTTTGGCCCCTTTTGTACTCTAGCCCGACAGATTAGCAAGGACAGGATAATCATTTATGGTGCAGAACAACAAGGAACGTAAAGTGAAGTTCTCTCGTTTGTACGCATCCCATACCTGTACCCCTTCAATCCACAGTATTTTTAGATCTTCCATCAATGGTGCTAGGTACACATCAATATCATTCCCAGGTTGCTTTGGCCCTTGGATAAGTATCGACATCAAAATATACTTCCGCTTCATACATAACCAAGGAGGAAGGTTGTAGATACAGAGCGTCACGGGCTAAGTGCTATGTCATCACGCTCATGTTACCGAAAGGATTCATTCCATCATACTCAATCCAAACCTTATATTCCTCGGTTCAAGACCGACTCGCAAACCTCCTATCGATGTTTCTCCACTGGGCGGAATCAGCAGGGTGTCTTAGTTTTCCGTCATTCTTACACTCCTCTGAGTGCCAATGCAGCAGTTTTGCATTCTTTGGGTTCGCAAAAAACCGTTTCAAACGGGGAATTACAGGAAGATACCACGCCACTTTAGCAGGAGGTCCTTTCTTCACCTCGATTCCCTCGTCGTCATCTGTTTGATTCTTATGCTTGTATCGGGATGCATTGCACACCGGACATACATGCATGTTTGTATACTCGTTACGATAGAGGATATAGCCGTTCGGACATGCATGTATTCTTTCTACTTCCATTCCCAATGGACAAAGAACCTTCTTGGCTTTGTAGGTGGTTTTGGGCAACTTGTTTCCCTCCGAAAGCATGTCCGCTAAGAGACCTAACAGCCCGTGAAATTCTCGTCGGACCAACCGTTGCTTGCTTTCAATTTCAGCAGTTCAAGCATGGATAACAACCTTGTGTATTCTGGCTTGCAGCCTGGGAACAAAGATTTCTCCAAGTCCTCCATCAAGCCCCGGAATTGAACATACTCCCTCTCATCACAGTTCCTTTCTGCATCGCGAATCATCGATCTAGATTGTCATCGTGCAGCCTATCCGAATCGGAACCACAATCGACATCATCTGGCGGCATATTGATATCGTTGACTTCCTGTATAATATGCTCTTCACCGTGACTGGTCCAACGTGTATAACCCTATTTGAAACCCCTTCGAATCAAGTGTGCTTCGATCTACGCTCGGTTCTTAAACATCTTCATATTCTCGCAGTCAATGCATGGACAATACATATATTCCGCCGCCTTATTCAACATATCCTCCTCGGCAGCTCTTGTAAAAGCACACACGCCATTAATGTACTCTTCACTCATACGGTTCTCAGCGTACATCTAGCTTCGGTCCATCACACGGTTCGTATTGAAAACCCTGGAAATAAATAAAAGGGTGACTTCGAAAGCGTATTTTATGAGGCTTAATTACGCTTTGCAACAAAGGAAGCATATTTTTCTCTGAATTAAAGGTGGCTTTTTTTTTCATTTTTTCCGGATTTTTTTAACTTACATGTGGGCCCTACTTATCAGTGACTCATTTTTTATTTCATGATTTTATTTATAAAATCTATGGCGGTCCCACATGTCATAAGCTCGTTAGTTTATTAACTAAATGATTAAAAATAGTAGAATTTGAAGCTCAAATTGGGCTTAGGGTGACATCACATTGCTAATAATTGTGGCTCGGGACCCTAAGGTCGCCTGAGGTGAACCGACGGTGATGTCCCGTGGCAGCGCCATAGGCTTCACTAGCGATTTCGGCGTAAACGCCTGAAACTACTCAAATAAAAGGATGCTTATGCTCCAGTAGCTCACCTCGATCATGAGGAAGGTGTCAATGAAGTCGGGGAAGGTCCAAGGCGGCTGGTCGTCGATCAGTGAACAGAGGCAACGGCGGCTAGCTCCTCAACGACAATAGCTGAAATGGACCACACGAGCGGGCTCAGTGAGGTGAGGCGATACTCAAACCGGGCACGGGGTGACGATGAACTCACCGGGCTTGGAGATCTCCCGCGGTTACCGTAGCGCCAGAGAAGGAGATCAAGAAGACTTTGTTAGGGAGCTATATATGTACACTACACCGTCTGTGATGGGTTAATTATCACGGACGGTTTTCAACAAAAACCGCTCGTGATGGGTTAATTATCACAGACGGTTCATATTAAGAAACAAATGCGTGATATTGGGTAATATCACGAGCGGTTTTGTCGTAACAAATCTTTGATACTTCACGAGACGGTTTTAAATATGAACCGCTCGTGATATGACCTCTTAATGAGCGGTTTTTAGCGCGTAGAATAACACGCACGGTGGGTAAATAAAACCGCTCGAGATTGTGTTTATCTGAGCGGTTTCAATGAACCGTCTGTGATCAGGTGTCCAGTATTAGCATTTCTGTAGTAGTGGTCCCTTAAGCAAGACCTCTCCTTCGAGTCCTGTCGAATTCGGATTCTAGAGGGATCAGAGAGGGTGCTGAGGCACAGAACGATAAAGTATGTTAAGGTGCTTTGGACGCATCAATCTGAGCGAGAAGCAGCTTGGGAGTTAGAGTCTCGCATGCGCGAGAAGTACCCGGAGTTGTTCACTACGGGTACGAGTTAGAGTTATTTTATGTACAATTTATTCATTTTGTTCATTTGTGTGGATTGTTGACCGCCAGAATTCGGAGTCAAATTCTGCTAAGTGGGGTGGAATGTAATGCCGAAAGAAATGCAAAGTGAGTAAAAGTAGAAATTGAGAATAAATTTTACCAATTTACATTCCCGCAGTAGAAAACCCAACAGGAGGGAGAGAGAAAGCGAATGGAAGGGGATAAGACTAAGCCAACACCAGAAAGCATCTCCCCTCATAAGTATTCCTTATTCTCAAGCCAACCGGAGAACCACCAAGCTAGCCGAAAAAAATCAAGCATAGGGAGACCAGCACAGGCCAGCCTCCCTAGTTCATCCCCACAACCAACACCCCACTGCCCACCCCAAGTTCATTTCCCCCAGTTAGCACCACGCAGCTGGCGGTAGAAGAAGAGCAGAGGGAGTAAAAAGGACAGGAGGAAGCAAGGCGACAGCCACGGCAGGCTTCGACCCGACATCGACGGCGACGTTCGACCAAAACCGACAACAAAGAGGCGACTTCCCACCCCTTAATTGGCAAACCTAGTAGGTACTCCATTCCCCCATCTTTTTGTCCAAACCCCACCCCACGAGCAAAGCATCACAAAGAGGGCACAATCGGCACTAGCATGTGTAAAGAACAAGGGGAGGGAGGGGGTAAGAGAAGACGTCCCTGGGTGGAGCTCGTAGGAGGTGGCAGCGCCGGGCACAGAGGACCGGCTGGGCGCCGGGAGGTCGACGGCCGTGCCATGGCGCCAGTGGCCGAGCCGGAGGAAGCACGGTGATGCCCCTAGGGGCAGCACTTAGCACCCTGCCGCGCGCGCGTAAGGGAGAAAAGGGGAGCCAGGCGCAGGCCGACCGAGTGGCGTAGGGGAAACAAGCCAGCAGAGGAGGCGAGGGGCAGGGGAGCCAAGGGGCGGGCAGCGAGGAGGTCTTGGTCAGACCATCGGCGCCGAGAGGACCACTGAGAGGAGAGAGAGGGAGGTAGAGTGGAACTAGAGAGAGAAAGTAAGAAAGGAGAAGGGGGTGAGGAGTTAAGGCCAGCTGAAGTGGGGTGGCCTCGGCCAGGAGTTAGAAAAGAAAGGGGAGGAAAGAAAGAAAATAAAAGGGGGAAAGAAATTAGGGGCACACACCTAAATTTTTATTCGTAAGATTTGATGACGCGATCTCTAACCTATTGTTATTATTTATTGTTGGCACCAGGTTAGTGAAATAATGCCTGGTAAGAGGGGTTTGTTCGTGTCGTTTTGCGCGTAGGATCAATGACGTCCTTATGTGTACATGTATTGCTACCATGTGTTGAGTCTGATTGAATGCATGATCAGGTGGAGGTTCTGGAATGACATCATCCGCACGTTACTCCGCTTCGCCTGGTTAACATGATGATGCTTATATGATGATGTTTATATGTTGATGACAATAATGATAGAACAAGGTGAGCAATGAGGCTACCCTATTAATGATGACAACGATGAATTATGTTAATGGCAATGGACATGTGCATTTGCATCATGGTAAGAATCCATGAGCCAGGTTGGTGAGAAAGTCATGTAACTATTCCGGTGAGGTAGGTGAGAAAGATGCATGACTAATCCGGTGTGGTCTAGATGAAGTCTTACATCTGTAGGGACTAGATAAAGTCCTACAATGTAAGGACCCCATCCTAACGAAGATGGAGGAAGAGTGTGTCATCGACGGGTGAACACTCCGCGATACCGGTATCAGTTGATGAGATGCATATGAGCACGAGCTTGATGATGCATTCGCATATATGGGCAATGCAATGAGCAAATGAGCATGTAGAAAAATGATGCATTGCACTAGTAGAAAGTGAATGATGTACATTATGATACGGTTATGTTATGTTTGTGTGGCAATATTTATCGTTCTATTATGTGCTTGCTGTGTCTTTGGACTCACTCTTGTTTATTTTGGTGTTTAGGTGAACGACGAAGTTGACATGCATCGCGAAGGGAGAATAGTACATACACGTCACTTGTAGTTACTAATGCAACTCATCTTCCCTAGATATTCCACTTTTGCTGTATTATGTCTAGTAGTTAAATTAGCTGCGTAAAGTTTGTAATGAATAATATGTAGTGGTAGTATTCTGGGCCTAAATGGTGGATCGAGATGTTAGGATATCTCCAATAGTTAGAGATAACTTTGTCTTTAACATATGCTACATCATCTTTAGGACATGTACAATGGTATAGACAACTGCTGTCTATAGCAACTCTCTATGTCACATGTAGACAGTACTAAAGACAGCTCATACAATGATACAGACGGTTGTTGTCTTTTTAGTTGTCTTTATAGAACACATAATCTTTTAATGCTTTTTTGTTTCTTGTGTTATAGTCGGCTACAGGATTGTAGACAGCATCTCTCTCTCTTCATTCTCTTTCATCCACGTCAGCAAAAATCCTACACGGCAATAACTATAGACGGCTGACATAAGCCCATTTACATGCTCTAGACAATATCTCCAATAGATAGTCTGTAGTACACTCTTCAACATTTATATTTTATAATTTTCCTTTGAAACGTGCCTACATGTCGACTAGAGTAGATTAATGTATCATATCTTGTTTCACGTGTACGACAGTCTCTTCAGGAAGAGACGACCTATGCTCTCTCTCCTCTACATAGAATTTTATTGACATAACATAACTAAGAGACGACAATAATTACAATATTGGAGATGCCCTTGCAAACTCGTCGTGCGTAAAATCCTTTTTGAACTCGGTGTTCTATATCATGAGACAACCATCGTCACAAAATCATGTTTCGAGAACAAATATTATATTCTTTTCTTGCCATGTGGCGTTATTACAAAAAGTTTGTTGGTATATGTTTGATATCCAAACCGAGTGTAATGTACGAAATGCTATCCACTAGTCTTCAGAAAATTGGCTAGTTTTCCTTAAATCCGATTTGGACCGAGATAAGTATCATCATATATTTCGATTTAACACCAATTTACACCTGTTTATTCCTGTTCTTGATCGATTTAGACCAAATTTGACCGGAACTTGATTTCGCCGCTAAATTCCGGGATTTGGCCGGTTTTCAGCAAACTAGTGGGGTTCGAAAGCTAGGCACTAGATCTATAAACTGATCTTCTAAATATCAACCAGCTATTATTAGCATGTAGTATAAGTACTAGATCTACAAAATGGAGGGCATTAGTAGTTCAAGACTAGAATCAAGGCACGGAGGCGACGGGAGGCGGTGGACCGGGAGGAGGGCAACCTTGGGAGGAGGCGGTGGATGGAAGGAGGACGCTGTGGCGGCCGAGAGGAGGCGGCGATCGAGGGCTTGATTGGCGGGAAGGAGGAGGATCTTGATGGAGAGGAAGGCGGCGAACGAGAGGCGTGATTGGCCGGGAAGGAGGAGGATGGCCGGAGGAGGACGCGTGGACCGGGAGGAGGGTGGCGGCGAGGGGAGGAGCCTGTGAGAGATCCACGGGAGGCGACTAGGAGGAAGAGGAAGAGATTTGCGGGATTTGGGAGCCCGGGAGGAGGTCTGGCAGCTGGATTGGAAATGGGGATTGTGGGAAGCGAGGGGCCGAGGGCTAGGGTTTTGGTTTTTTACTTAGTGAGGATCCCACCTGTCAGTGTAGATGGCGGGGGTAATCGGGTGAAGCGGGCACGGGTGGAGCTTACCCATGCCCGTGCTCGTTTACCCGATGGGTAAGAAATTGTGCCCGTTTGTATACCCGTGGGCAAAAAAAGACGCCCATACTCGCCTCTATTAGGGTATTCGCCCGCGGGTATGCGAGTAATCAGGCACAATTGTCATCCCTAGTCTGGAGACCCAATGTAACGGTGTTGCAGATTTTTTTAGAGCTCTTAAATTTGTAGTTATCTGAAATATAAACTCAAATGTGTAGCTCTTCAATAGTTTTGTTATTTAAGTTGTAGTTTTCTGGAATTTACTCTAAAGTTAATCATTTTACCCTCAAACAGACATCAAAAGCTACAGTTTAGTTTTTTTTTTAATATTCCCTTCACGCGAATACTAGTAACTTTTGACCACTTTATTCGTTCAAAAATACTTGTCACCCATTTTTTTTTTTTTTTGCGATTCAATTTCCCCTTTTTTTTCCTCATTAATTTTTCCGCTTCTGAATTGGATTAGTTATCACAAGTTGGATAAAAACGTATTATTGCCTAGTTAAGCGTGACAACTATCGGCGAAGAGAGGAAGAATGTTCATGTTATTATCACCACACCTGCGCCCAAATTTTCTTGACCATTCATTCTACGTTGCTGTGAGCATTGTTGAGAAACTGAAAATGACAAGTGAGCTTAGCTCACTTTGTTGGAGTTGGCTGGGGCCAACTAACCCACCCAGATTTGAGTGTGGGACTTGCCTGGGTGTCTCATGGGTGCGTGTGTGGGTGAGTATGTGTGTGTGGGAGGGGGGGGGTGGGTTGTGTGTGTGGGTGTAGAAGTTATTGAGGACTGGGCTGGGGCTCAGTTGGTAAAAATGAGGGGTATATGCACTCACCAATCATAATTGGATTGGTTACCGTGGTGCGCCATGAGACAGTGCTTCTTCTTTAATGTGGATCGGAGGGGAAAACCCGAGCATTCCAAAAACAAAAAAGATACTGAAAATGTAGTGGACGTGTCGCTGCTAAGCCCACGCAGTGCAGGGCAGGGCAGTGCTACACAACAACACCAAAGTCAGAGGGTGGCCCCCACCCCACACCTGCCAAGTGGTCCCTCTATCGTTTACCGAACGAAGAACACTTGCGGGAATCGAAGGAAGGGGAGCGACTGCGAGCTCCGGTCGTCTCCTGCGAGCTCGCTCGCTCGGTCCTTAGCCAATCCAATCCACCACAGTTTCTCGCACCTTTCGACTTAGTCGTCTGCAAGGAGAGGAGACTTTGATTAGCGGCAGGGTGCCAGGGTCTTTGCTTGAGTTGCAGCAGGTGTTTGGCAAAAAAAAAAAAAATCCTCTTTCCACGACTGTTCTTCGCTTCTTCTTGATTTAAGGTTTTTTTTCCAGCGATTGTGGGGGAATTCTCTTCGTTCTTGTGTTGCGTCGCTTGATTTGAGGTTTTTATGCTAGAATTCGCAAGGTGGTTAAGAAAAATCTCTCCTTCGGTCTTTCTTCGCAGGCCTTCTCTACCATTTAGGAGGTGGTTTCTCCGATTTTCTCTGGAGCGGTTTGGAGAGTGGATTTTCCCTATCCAGTCCTTGGCTAGTGGCGGGAGAGAACCAGAGGCTGAGAAATCTCACCTTTGGAGTGCTTTCTGTTGTTAACCTGCGGTGGAAGTGAGACTAGGCAGAGAAAATGTCGTCCTTGTTGCTCGCCTCGATCTCCATGTGCTTGGAAGCCTGAAATTTCTCATCTGGCCTGAGTTAACGGCGCTAGTTCGAGGGTGTCTACAAGAGAGTTTAAATGGTGAAGCTGCTTCTCGAGGCATTTGGGAAAGGATTTGGCTCTCCCCGGGATTCTTGAAAGCTCAAATCTGACACATCTTTCAAGCTGGGCTCCTCTTTTTTTGGTTACTTCCAATCTGTAATGGAAGAGAATGCCGCACTGCACACAATCCAAAATTCTATCGAGGCACTGGGAAGAGGGTTCGATGTGAATTATGACACGAGGCTGCTCTACTGCAAGGGGCTCGCAGGATCTCGTCTCGTCGAGGTAGATGAGCTCACCTCCAGGGATTTGGTCATGTCTGATGCGTTAATTATCCCTAGTGTATCAAATGATGTTCATTGCTCCAGTGAGAGTGAGATTGAAGGACGGGAAACCATAGGTCCATGCAGCTTCCACGAGGTGCCTATGACTGATACTACTTTCGTGTTTCTCTCTGATTTTTTTGTTTGTTTGTTTTTGTTAATCATAGCTACATAATCACTGTGATTTCATATAAATGGAAATCATGGCATAATAGTTCTAAACCGTGCTTATTATCTTGGATGCATTGTCAAGCACATGTTATGGACAAGCATAACAATGAGCTAGTGACCAAGTGATTTACTGTGAACTTTGAATGGCTAGTAATTCATTCACCATGGTCTCAATACTAGGACCATAGTGCTTTACATTGTTTGTCTAGTGAATTTGTAAGATTAGGGAATTCAAGATGTCTGTAGTATCACTAAAAGTACAGACAATCTAGAGTTCAAAGAGTTAAAGGTAGTGCTATTGTGTCACATGATACCAGAGTTTACTTCTGGCCCCATTCATGATAGCCACTTACTGTTGTTGTTTTCCATTATATGTTCTTAGGTTTTGATTGATCATGAAACTACCTAATGAGTTGGTATAGTTCAGTACACAACTTTCTGCTTGTGATTTTCAGTTTGTATGGTTTGCTGTATCGTCTAGTCTCATTGGCACCTATACATTTCAAATTTTCCATTAATCATGAAATAACAAACCATTTTTCGGTCGACATCAACTGGCTATTTGATACCCATCTTTCTTCCTGCAGTATTAATTTCTCATGTGTTTTTATTTCTTTTCCCGTTTGTGAGGGAATGTAGATGGCTGAGCATTTCAACAGAAAAGCTCAGGTTGCAGGGAATATACCTCTTGGAAGCTTTAATTCTGCATATAGCTTCACTGGATCCAAGAAATTTGATGCCATGGCTACCAAAAGTCTTGGGATGGACGCAAAGACTATTCCTTTATATAAGGTGCAACTTGTACGACAACCTTTATCGCTGATAGAGGAAGTTAAGCATGCAGTGCCGCGCTCATGGGAACCATCATCTCTAGCAAGGTAAGCACATACATTCTAGCTGAAACAGGTTGATCTAAAAACAGGAAGGCCCTTTACTATTTTAAGCTTTTAACAGGTTCATTGAAAGTTACGGAACACATATAATAACGTCTATTACCATTGGTGGGAAGGATGTAATTTACATCAAGCAGCACAGTTCATCATCACTTTCTGTAGTGGAAATTAAAAATTATATACATGATCTTGGAGATCAGAGGTTTTCTGAAAATGAAATTCATACAGGCTCAGGCCCTATAAACCCGAAGAATAAGGTTTGGTTTTCTTCAGAAGACTCGTTGAAATTATAATCAACAAATCTTATTGTAATTCAATGATGATTTTGGGTCAGGAAACGGAAACTTTTGGGTTCAACAGCCAAGGAGTATATCCGCAACCTCCAAATACACCTTATCTTGCTGCAAAAGAGGCAAGGACATGCTACTATAATTTTCTTTTGCCATGCATGCTGCATTTTCTTGATGTGTTGCTGACTGCTGAGGAACAATTGATATATTTTGTGAATTCTCTCTCAACAAAGTATGAAGGGCGTGTTTAATTGATGTCAGAGTTTGAACTATCACTTATCCTGACCTCCCTCAGGGTATGTAGTGGCCAGTGAGAGTTTCATTTCCGTTCCATCCAATTCCTCCAAACGAGTCATTGGAGTTATGAACATCCTTTCTGTAATTACCATGAATTATTTTTTGCCAGCAGTACACTATAAATTATGGTATTTGGGTTTATTGTACCGTGTCCCTTGCATTCCACTATATACCTAGTCATCATCAACATTCTGTTACAATTTTTTTCTAGCTACTTCACTGTAAAACATCACATGTAGATTTATTGTTGAGGCACAGGTTCCTCTTTTTACTGGATGAACTTCCGGAGTGCTGTATCATTCTATGAAGCTTATGCTGTTATGTTATCTGAGTTGTTGGTTTGCCTTGCCACGAAACTGTTTGCATTCGCCTATTAAAGCTGTTGCTTCTTCTTACATTGATGAACAAACAAATCAATGTTGGTGATAATTTTTTAATGTGTCATTGTTGTATTATTACTTAATGTACCCCAGTGTGACGTTTTGAAACTTTTGAGCCTTCCAATGGATTATCCTGCAGGATGTCACTGTGATTTTCAGAAGGAGAGGAGGAGATGATTTAGTTCAAAGTCACACTGAGTGGGCAAGAACTGTCAAATCAGCACCTGATGTTATACACGTGTCTTTTTCCCCCATAACAACTCTGTTGGAGGCAGACATCCCTGGAAAAGACCACCTCATCCGGGCGATCACCCTTTATCTAGAATGTAAACATTACCTTCATATATATTTATTTTTGGAATGACTATCTTCACAAATTATTGTTTAGATGTCCTGCTTACATGCATGAAATTTTCCTAAAAGTTGTATGGAGATAAGAGAACTCTTTTTTTAGAACAATTAAGAAATAACAAAAGGATTAATTCCTTATGCCACTGAATGTTTGCGAAATCCATCGTTGTCTCAGCCCATTGAAACAATGAGTGACATACAAGAGATGAGGCAAACTTTCAGTGGCATACAAGGAATTTCCCCTAACGAAAAAGCTGGCCCAACAATTGCATATTTTGTATATCTGGACAGGTCCTTCAGTCTGTTGCTCCCTCTAGAAATTATAATTGTATGAATTGATTATTAAACCATTTCTCTTTCTTTTCCGTAGATAAACCTCCAATTGAGGAGCTGAGGTACTTCCTTGAGTTCCAGTTTCCCAGAGTCTGGGCGCCAGTTCGTGATGAGCACCCTGGCCATCAAAGGAAAGAGCCTGTGTGTCCATCCTTGCAGTTCAGCCTGATGGGAAAAAAGTTGTATATCAGCCAAGAACAGGTATTTGAATGTAGGGGTGATGTTCTTTTGATTTCATCAGAAACTTATTGATGCATGCATGTCAAATTTTGATGTATTATCAGTCACTTAAACATGAAATTGAAAAATGCAGTATATTCAGAAACCAGAAGACTTAAAACCGCAACTGTGTAATGAAACTAACAAAATATCAATAGATTGTATAATTCGAACTGTAAGGAATATGGAATTTTAGTATTGCTATATTATGGATCACTACAAAAACCATATACACTTAGTAATGAACTATTCTATGCACACGGTGTGCTGGTAACCTTCCGTAAGCTGGTTTTATTATGTTCATGGTTGTCATAAGTTATCTCTGTAATCCGCAAGATAATTTAATGACCTCAAAGGTCTTGTCCATTTGTTTCAGCATTGCTTTGTTGTAGACCTGACTTTTCCTACAATAACTTTACTTTGTAGTCATATCTACTAAAGCAAGAGGAATTCAATGTCATCCGATCACAAATTAGCTCTCTCTTTCTTACTGTTAAGTTAGTTTTGCGGCCGATACATCCCTAATTTCTGGAATTTGTCCACTAGAAAAGTGCAGTGTCTAAAGCCTGGATTCCGGGGACTAATGGTAAGTTGGTAACTAGTCCCTAACTAACTATGCTGTAACCAGATCTCTCTGGTTAATGAACACATAAAAGTAAGTGATATTCATTTTTTTTCTCAAAAATTGTTATGGCGTGACAAGCCATAGCTAGGATGCGGTGCATGGCAGCAGCAATGCACACGGCAACAATATCGCAGATTAGGATTATAATAATTAGTTTCTTTAATATTTGGGTTTGTTTCCTTTTAGACTTTTTTTCCATGTATTAGGGATAAGTTTCCTATTATTAGGGATTAGTTTCCTTAATATAGGGATAGATTTTTTAGGGGTCAAGTCTAGCCATCCCTATAAAAAGGACAACATTGTACCCGTTATCATTAAGCAAGAAACAAACAAAGTTTAGTTCCCAACTGGTTGGCTGAAAGATCAGAGCCTCATTGTTCGTCGATGAGAATCCCGTCGAGTTTGGAGGGTGATCCCTTGCTTCCTTGGCTTATCAGGCCCAAGAACCTTTCTACCATGTCAGGGAAGAGCCCTGCTGGTGGTTAGATGAGGGCGAACGCCCTACCCTTGGTCCCCAGACCCGTACCCAACCAACGGCCGCAACAAAAATAGGTAGGAGAGCTGTGTATCATCATTTGATTAATAGGAGAAAAAAATACAAATGCTCCATATGAGGACAGAACAGGGTTCGAGATACAACCCCAGAGTACAATTTTAATTCATGCCTAATACATAGAAATAACCAAGGAACAACAGAGGAACCGAAATTACTATAACTCTGCCTTTAATCAACTTGTTCAGCTGCTCCTATCCTTCCAAGTTCCAACCTCCATTCAGTGCTCTCTCCCTGGATTTGTTGCAGGACCTGACGAACATTAGGTTTCATGTGGTTGATTACGATGACTTGAAAAATCCGATCAGATCGGACTCTGGGTAGATGGCGATGTAGATGGGTGTGGGCACATGCATGCACTCAAGTACACTGCATGCATGCATGCTGCATGTATACATGGCTCATGCATGTGTGTGGTGCTCGCGTTATCTTAAACTCCGAGAGGGGCTTGGCAATGTGTACATCGTCTTCGGCAGCACCTCCGGCGGCAGGTGACCATGACTTCGACAGCAGGCGACGTGGCGGCCTCATGACGTTGACGCAGCTTCCTTGAGGAGGCCACGGCAACAAACCGAGGAGCAAGCGGCGAGGTTGATCCGGCGGCGGCATGCTCCAAACTCTATGGAGCATAACCGAACAGAAAACGTCATGCACACGTTGTGGATTTGATCACCGAGTGAACATACAGCAGGATCAACTCAAAGTTGATTAATTTGGAGATGACTTGATCGATCTGATAAGCAAAATCTAGACATAGGGAGAGACAACGAAGTGGCTGTCAATCACGATGGCAGGCATAGTCGGCAGTGGAGAAGAGGCTAAAAAAAAGAAACAGATCCGATCTACTGATCTGAGAGGAAGAAGAGAAGCCATCTATCTACAATGCACAGCCCCAGGAGACTACATCACCTCTCCCGGGGGCAGCGTGCAGCGGAATTTGGTGGAGGCTAGAAATAGGCCCAGATGCGAACCCACTCTAATACCATGTAGGAAGATAGAATAACCGGAATAATTGAGATTGTATTGCTTGAGCCTTGGAGGTATATATACAGAGCACAGGGTGACTTGGAGATCAAGTCAATCTACTAGAGATATAGAAGGTTACTAGAGATATGGGAGGAACCATATCGGATACAAATCATCCTAATTGATTCTATTTTATCTCTTATAATCTTGCCATACATATACTACATTATGAATGGTTTAGAATGATGCTAAAGAAGTTTACACTTGTCACATCGTTTTACAATATTATTGATATGTGTAGAATAAATGAAGAAGTTTTAAACATCATATTTGTAGAGAAAACCCACTGACATGTCCCCAAGTTGTGGCAAGTAAACAGCTGAAAACTGCTATCTGCATCTGTATCTAATGGTGGATACTGTTATGAATAGCGCTTGTATTCAATATGAGGCCAATAGGCCGATATATATACACAAAGTACAGGTGGTGAATATGCAAAGAACCACTCATAACAATGGGGAATAACAAACTATACATATATCTCTAACACCCCTCCTCAAACTCATGGTGGATCAACAACACTGAGTTTGGAGAGGTAGAAGTTGTGCTGTGCTCGAGTCTGAGCCTTCGTGAAAAATCCGCTATCTCAAGCTCAAGACACATCTTCAAGAGCAATCACCGATCATGCACACAAGACCTCATGAAGGAAGCATCAACACCAATATGCTTGGTGAGCTCATGCTTCACAGGATCACTGCAACACTTGATAGCACTCAGATCTTGTCGACAAGAGAGGAGGTGTAGTGTGAAACACCAAAATCCTCAAATAACCACCGTAGCCAAGTAATCTCTGCTGTCAAGAGAGCCATAGTCGCAACTCACCCTCTGACTCGAAGGACACTGCGATCTGTTTCTTCGCCTTCCGTGCAATGAGAGAATCACCAAGAAAAACACGAAGAAGCAGAGATAGACCGTGATCGGAGGATCGCCGCCCAAGTAGCATCCGAATAAGCTCAAGTCAGAATTTGGAGCGTGGAAAGAAGAGACGGCGAGAGATAGTCCCACGAAGGTATCGCAGAACTTCGAAGAAGGTGGTCAGAGTGGACTGAGTGGGAGCGAAACGAATCGACTCGTAATGTGAACTGGATAAGTGATATCCGGATGAGTAATGAGAAGGTAGACAAGACTCCCAACAAGATGACGATAGCGAGCCGGATCGAAAGAGGCTCGCCATCGAGGGTTTGAGGTGAACATTGAGCTCCATGGGAGTCTCAACAAGATCTGCCGATCGATGAGAGAGGCGCGATCAAGAAGATCTGAATATACTTCTCTTGGGACATAAAGAAACCATCCGAGTGGAAGTAACCTCAATCCCAAGGAAGTAACGAAGAGACCAAGATCCGACATAAGGAACTCGCCACTAAGACGAGCCTTGACAAAGGCAATGTACTCGAGAATCATCTCCGTGAATGATCATATCATCAACATACGTAAGAAGAAGAGACCCACCACGAGACGAAGTGTGGACAAAGAGCGCAGGATCATGATCACTCATTTGAAAAGCCAAAGCAAAGAATGACCACAGAGGAGAAGCGCCAAACCAAGCACGAGGGCTTGCTTAAGGCCATAGAGAGAGCGACGGCGGCATGCACCATGCCCTCGTGAATAGAATACCAAAGCGGCGGATGCATGTAGACCTCTCACGCAACTCGCCATTAAGAAAGGCATTTTGACATCAAGTCGAGAAATGCAGACCCATGGCGAGCAGATGCCACCGAAAGAAGAGCGCGACGGTGGTCATGTGAGCCACGGAGCAAAAGTCTCGTCGTAGTCACGACCATGCTCTCGCTGAAGCCACGGCAACAAGACGCGCTTTATAGCGCCAAGAGAGCCATCGAGCGAGTCTTAATCTTATAGACCCACTTACACGTGATGGACGAGAGTGAGATGGAAAGGAACAAGATCCCAAGTACCAGACGCTCAAGGGCAGCAATCTCTCGGCCATGGCATGTCGCCACTCGAAAGTAGTAACAAGATCCCCGAAGAGACAAAGCTCACAGTAGTCTGCGCCAAGAAAGGCAAACGGCAGGGGTCAAGCGATCGGCGATCGCGAGAGCGAAGCGAGGAGAAGATGACCCATCGGAAGATGGATCATCGAAGAGGATGACTCATCTGGAAGATCCTCAATACGAGGTCGATGAGCGAGACGAGTGTAGCGGAGAACGAGGAGCCGCAGGAGACGGCAAAGCGGCGATAAGCGGAGAGGCCACAGGGGAATATGTGGAGACTCATGGGGACTCAAAGTGGACAAGGGCAAAACAGATATAGGTGTACCGAAAGGTCAAAAGGACAGAGACTCCACAAAGGAAGCCGAAGGAGAGACAGGACGTGGATAGAAAGGACGAGACTCGTTGAAAGTCACATCCCGAGAAATCCGTGATCCGTCGACCAACAGATCCCAAAGACCGATAGCCCTTGTGCTCAGATCAGATCCCGTAAAAACACACTCAACAGATCGGCGGTCGATTTGGTACGTTCTCGAGGCGAGAAGAACGAGCAAACGCAAACCAAATAGACGGCGGCGAGTAGTCGAAGGAGACCACAGAGACGCTCAAAGGGATGGCGCTCAAGAGCGAAGAAGGTGAATGTTGATGAGATAGGTGGCAGAGAAACAACCTCGGCCCAAAAGCGAGGTGGAATAGGCGGCAATCATCGAGCACGAGCCGACTCAAGGAGGTGACGATGCTTACGCCAAAGAACACCATTCTAAGCATGAGCACCGGGACAAGAGAATCGGCGAGAGTGCCCCGCCAAAGAAGGAAGTCAGGCGGTGACGAGAGATACTCGCCAAACAGAGTCAAGACGAAAGACACGAATAGGAGCGGAGCGTCGTGCGGACCATAGTAGCAAATTGTTTATAGATAGACAAGGCCTCACTACGAAGACATGAAATATATCCAAGTGTGGCGAGAGAAATCATCTATGAATATGATATAATATCGATGACCCCTTTCAAACAAAGGAGCCGGACCCTAAACATCCGAATGAACAAGATCAAAAGGACGCCAAAATCGACTCACTATGAGGATAAGAAAGTCAAGTTGCTTGCCTAACTTACGTACTCGACAACGAGGCAGAGAAACAAGACCCATTGGTAGAGCGGTCTACGGGCAAGACGGCGACAAAAGGCAACGGAATCTCAACAGCGGCGGCCGACGGACGGCAATGATTAGATCAACGTTTTTAACCTACTGGTTACTAATGGGCCGACTAACCCAAAGCCCAGCCTCAAGACGGAACGAGGGTTCCCACGGAGAAGGCGGCATGGAGTCCTCCAAGCGGCGGCGAGGGCGGCGAGGCGGCATGGCGATGCAGCAGGCGGTGGTCTCGAGGAGATGAGCGGCGGCGCCAGTGCTACATGGAGGGGCTCGAGACAATGGCGACCAAGACGGGAGGATCCGATGAGCCCGGATCCGGTGATGGGTCGACGGAGGGCGGCATGAGGGCTCATGGGCGGTGGGCGGGGGGCCGAGGAGATCACGGCCAAGGCAGCGGCTGCTACATGGAGGGCTCCGAGACAATGGCGACCAAGACGGCGGAGGATCCGCATGGAGCCCGGATCCGTGCCAAGGGTCGACGGGCGGCGGCGTGCCCTCACGCAGTGGAATCGGTGCGAGGATCCCGCTATGGCGGGAGGAGGCCGCGTCAAGGCAGTGAGAGGGAGAGCGGCGTCGCAGAGAGAGAGAGGAGGCGTCTTGGCAATGGGAGGAGAGGCAAGGCCGGGACGACAAGTTTAAGCGACGGAAAATCCAAAACCCTAGGTAGGCTCTGATACCATGTTATGAATAGCGCTTGTATTCAATATGAGGCCAATGGGCCGATATATATACACAAAGTACAGGTGGTGAATATGCAAAGAACCCCTCATAACAATAGGGAATAACAAACTATACATATATCTCTAACAGATACTAGTCTCCTAAGTCCTAACTATTGTATTACCTGCACATTTCTTGTTCTACAGTTTTCCTGTAGGCTTTCGTCATGCTTCATATCGTATCATTTCAGGTGGCAGTCGGTCGCAAGCCAGTCACTGGACTAAGATTCTGCTTGGAAGGCGCTAAGCAGAATAGGCTATGCATCCAAGTGCAGCATTTGGCATCTCTTCCAGAGATCCTCAAACCCTACTGGGATGCGCACATCACAATCGGTGCACCCAAGTGGCAGGGGCCAGAGGAGCAGGACAGCCGCTGGTTTGAACCTGTGAAGTGGAAGAACTTCTCCCATGTCAGCACAGCACCGGTCGAGTACCACAAGACGCTCATTGGGGACGCCTCTGGCGTGTATATTGTCACTGGGGCTCAACTAGGGGTGTGGGACTTTGGATCAAAGAACGTCCTGTACATGAAGCTTCTCTACTCAAAGGTGCCCGGTTGCACCATCCGGAGATCGCTGTGGGACCATAGTCCTGCATCTGCCAGCAACCAGCTGACAGGTGGGCCCAGCACTGAGGCCCCAGAACCAGGGGACTTGGGCGTGGGCTCCAGCGATGCAGGGAAGCTGGTGAAGATTGTGGACAGGTCAGAGCTGTGCAAAGGGCCTGATGACCTGCCAGGGCACTGGTTGGTGACCGGCGGGAAGCTTGGCATTGACAAGGGCAGGATTGTTCTCAGAGTGAAGTATTCTTTGCTGAATTACTGACAATAGTATTTTTTGTTCTTGGAAACTTTGTAGTGCAACTTGGTGTTGTAATTCTAATAGTCATATAGTGGCAAGCTGATTGATTGGGCTGGTAGTTGTTTGCAGCTGTTACGCTGTTCTTGTAGTATCACATAGATTTTCTCTGTATTTCGTGGAAGGAAGTGTCCGGATGGAGGTAGACGTCCCTTTCTTCCTTGTGTTTCCGAGTGGTCTTGTCGATACATAACCGAGTTGTCAAATGCTGGGGTACATCCCAGCAGCATGAGTTGCTTCAGTATTATTAATTCTGTCTCCCTGTGTTCCTTTTTGGAATCAGGCATATATCATGATATTGCTATATGCTTTTTAAAAAGAAAATATTAATAACTCAATGAGTATCTCTTCAAAAAATAACTCAATGAGTAAAGTACATAAGTTCCTAAATTTTACATTGAAAACTGTAGACGAATAACACATAATCGTCAAGTATTTGGGTTGATGAACATGTCAGACTTGTATTTGGGTTGATGAACATGTCAGACTTCTTTATCTTCTTCGCCATCGACTTCATATCTTGCAACATTCTCTGTCCGCTGGTGCTCCTCGTCCACGGATTCCTGAAGCTCTGGCTCTCGTGGCCTCACCAGATGGACGCCCTTGCCGCCCCGACCACCGCGGCTACGGTGACTCTTATTTCTTTCGTTGCTTGATCGCCTCTTGTCTGTACCTTTTCCTCTATCCGCCGGCTTTACCTTTTATATAGCGCATAAAGGGATGACAATTGTTCACGCCAAGAGGCATCTTGTCGTTTGATACAACGCGCACGTTTAAGGGTAGTTATTGTCAGAGACGCATCCTCCCACATCGCCTTGCGGTTATGTCAGAGACAGATGTTTAATATGTGTAGTTATTTCAGGAATAATGGCACATATTAACTACTACGTGTATTAAATACAACGCACAAATGTGTCTAGTCGATTGGGCCCACATGTCTGTAAGCTTTATCGTTCACAGGGTGGTTGTAGATGATGTGTGGTAGTAAGACTACCATGAGATAATCGTAGTAGGACTTCGGATTAATAGGTGGTCGTAGAAAAACTTACGACCATATAGGATGATTGTAGTAGGACTTACAATCAATAGACGGTCGTAGAAGAACTTACGACCATATAGGGCGATTGTAGTAGGACTTACAATCAATAAGTGGTCGTAGAAGGACTTACGACCATACAGGGGTGGTCGTAAGTTAGTCGTAAAATAACTTACGACCACTGGGTGTGTATGATCTCCCTCATTGTTAATAGTGAGGGATATCTTTGAAGGTTATATATAATACATTATTTATCTATAAACGTTATAGATAAATAACTTAATTAAGTGAGAATTATTAGATCCTCGTTAGTCACCGACCAATATTTTGGCGAAGATAGCAAAATACTCCTTCTAGATCTTTTTCCATGACCGAGTCCAATCATCGTGAAGCAATCACATACTTCGCCACGCGTAGGTTCAGCAATGGTTTTCCTCATACCAATAAGTTTCTCCCATCCGGCTTCCACCGGACCACCTTGGCACTTGCACTGGCCCCAAGCCACTTGACGCAACCCATTGCACCGAACTTCCTGTTCGGTCGTTCTTGTCCATCTTGTGTCCTGCTTGAGGCTAACCACTTCACCTGACATCCTTGATCGTTCTGGACCTCGGCTATCGTAGCCTAGTCTCAATCAACCTCGTCGTTGATCGTAGGTGACTCCAAGTGTCCATACACAATAATAGACCAATAAATCAATTTTGGGAATAAGTTCTTCGCAACTTGACCTGTATTAGGCAGAATATGCATCATGCAGCACCTATGCACTGAATCTCATGAATTTGACCAATTCCACAATGTTCAGCACACTCACTATGTATGAACTCACCCTGGCCGGTCAGACCGTAGCCCCTCAGCCGGTCTGACTGCTAGCCCTTCGGCCTGTCAAACCGCCAACCAATGGTCGATCTGACCACACCTGGCCGATCTGACTGTTAGCCCTGGTAACAGGGGACCGGTCAGGCCGCCCACCGGTCTAACCGCCAACCAGCGGCTCGTCAGATCGCTTCCTATTTCCAGAAAATACCGTCTTTGGACTTTTCACGTGTTTTGCATCCAGTCTCCATTTTCAATGACACCTGGTGCAAACTCACCCCCAAACCCTCCCATACAAGTATTTGGTGCCCATTCTCTCTCACGGCTCGACTCGCCACCTGGTCGATCGATCGCATTTAGCCTCTATCGGGTCGACCGCCTTTAGGGCCTCTCAGATCGCCACCACCTGACAGCAAATCCAACAGTTTGTTGAACCGGTGGTTTACTCCCCAAACTCTTCGACATTGATATCGATTGTTCAACACCAAGATTTGGACCATAACTCGATCTAACGATGTTCAATATGGTAAGGAGAATAATTAAAAAAAGAAGGTTATCGCTCATGCCCAAGATGGTGGACGCAATCACCTGCGTAAGGACTAGGAATTAGCAAAAGAGAAACATCAACATCATTTGGAGGATCCCGTGATCGTATGTAGGAGTACGCTGATCTTGAACACATGAACGATCTCGATATTGAGGAGTAGTTAGCATGTATACATGTTGTTAATGTACTATTTTCCTTACCAGTGCACTGGGGTGTAAGGTTTTTAACGATGCGATAACTTTGTATCTATACCCGATGATAAATAAAATTTAGTTCATTTTTCTTCAAATATTTGTGTGTTTACAGTCTACTGCATTATTTTCCATCATTAATGTAGAAGGTACACATCACTGCAGCCTTTTCCTTTGTTTATTTTTTCCCTTCCCATCCTTGTCTCTGTCTCTCGCTATCTGTCACTCTCACCTCATTCTGTCTCTCCCACTCATACGCTCTCGGGCTCTCCTCTTCTTCCCCGTTCCCCAATCCCCATTCTCCTATTCTTCTCGGCCGCCGCACTCGCTACGGCCTCCCACCGCGTCAACCTTGACCACGCACGCCACCTCCTCCTGCTCTCCTCTCTCTACTGTAACCTCACCGCCCAACTCCCAAATCGTCGAGCACAGCCTTGTACGACGCAATAGCCTTGCGGAGCGGGGCGCGCGGCCCGCGGCAGTAGAGCGGTGGAGACGATCGCGGAGGCACGCGAGGTGGCGGAGCTTGGCGACTAGATGACGGCGGTGTTGGCGGCGCGCATCTTGTCGGCGCCTGATCTAGAACTCCACGGCGACAACGACGACATCCACGGATCCACGCATTCAACAGGGCTGGACCTAGGCCGCGAGTCATGCCGGCTCTGCCTCTAAGGTTGTTGCATGTCTACGGAGCCGCACGCATCGATCGCTCCTTTACCTTTGCTACCGTTTGCTGCTGCACGCGTGTCAGTTCAATTTTAGTTGATTCGCGTCTACCTTGTTGTACTGTACGACCCGTTCATGCACATTGTTTATTTACTTTAATTTGGTCCGTACACCTGCTTTTGTAATACTGTTATTGCGGTTTTAATATAATAAAAATGAAGGCCTTAATTCCGACAGCATTATTTTCCAATGTATCTGGACGTCACCTTTTCCTTCCTCTGATGTAGTGGATCGTACGTACAGTCACACATATATACGCACGTATGTAAGCCCAGCAGCTTTGACCATTAAACTAAGTTAACTACAGACTTCTTCCTGAAAAACTAACTACAGATTTAAAGCTTAAAGAGTTAATATAAAAGTTGTGACGACGAATCAGACGAAGATCATGTAGTGGCAATATCAAAATAAAACTTTAAAACAAACACTGGTCGAAAGAGGGACATATTATTTTACCACAACCACCAAATTATAGTGAAAAGTTCGAGAAATAATGTCATGCAACTGCAATCGTTTGTGTGCATTATCAAATTTGGTACTTGTACGTCTTTGTAGTTTGGGCCTGAACAGGTTGGCTAGCTGTTACGATGGACCATGGCCTAAGCTGGTTTGGTCGGTTCAGATTCAAACTATGAGATGTTAATTTTAAGCGACCTGATCGCATGTTGCATGGTTCAGTTCTTCATATTTTAGTTTCGTCGGCCTTCATTTGTTTGGAGTCTAGTTTTGGGCTACATACCAACAAACAACATATGATATTATGATGGACCTGGAACGTGTCTGGCATACTTTTGTGTGGCCTGAATTAATTGATTGTCTAACAATATATTCTCATGCTGAAGGGTGAAGACTCTAACAAAAGCTAGCATCTCAGCTTCATCTCAACAAAAACAAGTCAGTATCTTTCTTAATCAGGGGGAAAGCAATTATTCTCTTAGGAGCGACCATTCTCATTCCGATTAGGATATCAAGGAATTTGATAAAATCGCCAAAATCGTTAGCTTTATTAATGGGGACGAAACCTAATCTTTGCCCTCTCCCTCTCCCTCTCCCTCCACCCTTCTAAAATCGTTCCTTCTCTAGTATTTCTGGATATCTTAATCAAATCATTGGCAACATCTTTCTATGCACGGTAGGAATATGTTACTACAATTAACTCACAGCACATGTCGGAGTTTCATTAATTTAATAAGAGCACATGTAGTTTTTGTTTTTCACTCGGGCATTCAGCATTAAATACCTTGGCTTATTGCTTACTGGTAGTGATGTCAGAAAGACAAATATATTATCGGTAGTGACAACATGCAAAGATAAAGTTATATATATTTTTATGCTTTAGAAACATATTACAACAACAAAAATTAGCGGTTAGATTAGGTTGTGTTCTGGGGCCAAATCTAGAGGCGGAGTCGGTGGGCCATTCTGCGTTCGCCGAGGCCCGGCCGGCTCAAGACGCCTAAGCATTATCCAAGCACGCCACGTGGCGGGCAGGCTGGCACGCAGCATTTAACGGTGGGCGGGCTAGGCTCGAAAGATGGCATGACGGCAAGACGGCAAGACTTGCAGTGCGGGCGTCCGTGGTCAGTCTACCAAAGACGCCTGTTGTGTCGGCGTCGGTGGCCGCCACCGCCCGCCTCCTAGGGAGCTCCGAATGCATCCATCAGAAAACCAAAACACAATACCATCAATAGCAACAACCTCCGAATGCATTCACCATACATCAACCATTTGACATCAAAAGATAAATCAAACAACATGTAGCGGCCAGAGGAGGCGAGGCGTGCCACGGAGGCCACGCTGCCGGTGGAGGAGCTAGGCGCCACCGGTGGCCGTATAGGGCCTACTCGGGGCGGCGGCGCAGGGGCCGGGACCGGAGGTGGTGGAGTCGAGCCGGAGTTGGCGGTGCCAAGAAGCCCCTTGCGCCGTGGTAGGACCAACCGACCAAACCATCCGAAGCAAAATCACCTTGGGGAAAAAATTGAAGAGAGGAGCAAGAACTAGGAAGAAGGGAAGCAAGGAAATGGAGCCTGCTGCTTTCGGCAGTGAGGTGATAAGGAGGAGAGAGAGTTAGAGTTAAGTAAAGAAAGGAAAATGAGAATGGGTGGCCAGTGTTGGCTTGGGCCAAAGGAATAGGTAGGAGAGAGAAAAGAGATTTGGTGAGAGGGGATTAGGGCAGGGATTAAGTAAAGAGGGATTAGGGTAGGGATTAAGTAAAGAAAGAAATTAGTTCCTGACTGTATTTATGAAGATGGCGGTCGCTGCTGTCATTGTCGTCTTCGCCGTCTATAGTTATTTATGGCTAGACTTAGGCTAGCACGGTACGACCCCGGCACGACGGGCTTTGGACCGTGCCTGGACCTGGTCGGAGGCAAGGTGGGCCAGCACGGTACGGTATGACAGAGTGACCTGATCGAGCCGGCATAGCACGACACGGCTCAAAGCATAATAGACCCGAGCCGAGCCCAATGCCCAGCTTTAGCCATATCAATGCCAAAAACATCACTGTTTTGCAAGTGAAGAGAGTACGCGAATCATCTGCGTATTAAATTAGAACGACCTCTGAACGAGAACGTACGGGTCGATGGAATAATTAGTGGGTGGACAAGCAGGTCACGGTCGGATTGGTTAGGGCTTGACGCGCGTCGTGGCTGGCTACGTACGATCGGTTTTATGGCTTCCCCTGCCACGTGGCATGACAAGCCTCACCGGCGTTAGTACGAGGGGGTTGGGAGGCAGATGATGGGCAGGCAGATAGACGCAGCATGCACGCGGCTGAAGGGGCAGGCAGGACGACCGACAACGGGAAGATTACGGGGTCACGGCCCTAATGAAAATTTGGCGTAGTTTCGATTGCAATTAAGCTAAATTTTGGCGTTATCAAGATGTTGATGAGTGGTTTTCTAACCTTCAGGTTGTCTAGGTTGTCTATATGTAACATTAGATTTCGTTGGCCGTTACCAATTTTTTATTGATGTTACTAAATATGATAGTAAACAAAACGATAACCAATTTTCATTGATGTTACCAAAATTTGATTTGGTTCACATTGGTAACAAACCAAACAGACCCTTAGGGGGTTGGTTCACGTTGGTAACAAACCAAGCAGACCTTTAGGGGCAAATATACTATAGCACACCAGGGTGCACATAACACTGGGTCCAAAAATCGTTTTTTTAGATATAATCATGTATATGTAATGTAGACACCCCTAACTCAACACGAGGGGACACCCCTAGCCCAACATGAGGGGACACTCCAAACTATAGTCCAGCCACGTGACCCATCTTGCCTCAGTGACCCTCAGTCATTTTCGTCCTGGATCCGCCACTACAGGCCCTATATGTCATCAAATGCTCTTAGCTAGCCAGCTAGAGATCCTCCACGTAAGTATGTATAAGCGCATGTAAAATGATACAGACAACAACTATCTATAATACCAGAGGCGGAGCTGGGCCTCGGGCCGCTGGGGCAATAGCCCGAGGCCCAGGATCAAAAGGTCATGTTAATTAATTTTTTTGAAAAATCAGTAAAAAAACGATTTATGCCCGAAATCAGCTGAGTCAGCTCGAGACTTAGCCCGTACCGAGCTACGCCCCTGTATAGTACCCCCTCTATGTCGTTTTGAAGCCACCAAGAATGATTTCATGCTTGCATTAAATTTAAAGGAATCAGATGGGATAAATATTCATGTTCAAGAATGCCTAGATCTTACTCAAGTAGATGAATACTATGATCAGAATCATCAATATAATGTTGGGAAGGTAACTGGATTGCTCCCTCTCCCAAGTATTGTCAACAGGATAATGAGAGCGACTTTCTTCCCCAGGAGTGGGAATAATGATGAGATTCATGGGAGAGCATGGAATGTGATTAGATGCATTATGGAAGGCTCTAAAATTGATGTCATGGACCTCATTATCAGGGAGATAGCTACCTCTAAGGGAGATAAGAACAAGTCTATCTATTTTGGTCCCTACATCATGAAGCTAATTAAGAGGATGACCACTTTTGATCTCCTCTCGATGTGGAGCATAAGGAGTATAGACCGAGAGATTCTCTACCTCAAACTCCTCCACCTCGTGTCCCTTCAGCTCCTCTTGATCTCGGGGACAGGCTCGTCGTCCCAGAGTCATCCAGCGTGGCTCACAGGATCAGATGCGATTTTGGCGGCTCTTACTCGCCTTGCATCAAAGATGGACACTTTGCATACAGAGTCCATTCAGAGACATGCAGAGAACATTCAGAGGCATGCAGAGACTAGGACTATGATTGAGGATCTGAACATGAGAGTGATTCGCATGGATGAGAGACTCACTCGAGTATCGAGCGGCGTCTCGCCAGCTTGCTTATCGAGGTTGGCCGTGGTCGGCGTCCTCCATCCTTCACTCGGCGAGGAGATCTTCCACTGCCTTCGCCGAAGCCCTCCTTCTTAGTTGATTAGCTTCCTTATTTAGGTCGATAGACCTTGCTTTGTATGGATGAGCTTATGTATCACTTCAGTGTTATCTCATGTAAGCTTATGAACCATGGATGTTTTATTGCTTTTGGATGATGAAATGTTTAATGTCAAAATGCTATGTGTTATGCAACCTTTTGTCTGTCATCCAAGAATTGTGCAGGTTAAATGAATGAATGCCTATGTTATGGATTGTGCTTTATTAATTATCCTTGTCCATAATGAGTTTGTGATTATATCCTGTTGATGTTGCATGATGTTCATGTATTGATTATCTTTGTCATGCTCCGTGGACCAATTGTCTAGAAGAAACTCCGCAAAAATTTCCTAAAAATACTTTTATATGCAATGGGTGTCGTCTCTTATCCTTGTGCATATATTTAGGGGGAGTTTTCTTCTCATTTGATTCCTATTTGAATGTGTTTCAAATCTAGTTTGTCTCTTCTAATTGGCCTGTGTTTGACTTGCTTTACTCTCTAAGGTCATCAAAGAAGAGTTTGTGCCATTAGCTCTTGATCAAACTTTCCTCAAGATTGTTTTTGGTCACCAGCGGTCTGACCGGCCGCAACACGACGGTCCGACTGCCCTTTGGCGGTCCGACCGCCAGACAATGATCGAGACCTCTGTGACCAAGAAATGGCACAAAGAAAATGGAAATTTTGTCAAAATTAAAATGAGTTCTTTAGCCAAGCTCTTTCTTCTGTTTTTTTTATTGGCTTGACTCTGTTTTGGATTTTTGGTGCTTAATGCCAAAAGGGGGAGAATGTTTATTTGATCAATATATTTGGATTCTCTCTTGTGCTATCACCTTTGCATGCATAATACCTAAAGAAGATAACTCAAATTGAATTGCTAAGTATCATGCATGATTATAGTTCAATAATTTAAAATTCCTACATTATGTTGACTATTATCCAAATATTGTTATTGATAAAGGATTTGTCATCAATCACCAAAAAGGGGGAGATTGAAGAATCTAGCCCGCCATTATATGTTAATGGAGTGTTTTGGTGATTAATGACAAATGCATTTGTGAGACTAACATGTTTATTGATATAGTTATTGTTTAGTCTAAATTGGATATAAAGGTGATAATCATGAAGGCATGTATGTGATTAATGACAAATCAAATTCATTGGATTAACAAAAGGAAAATCCAAACAGATATGCATTTATAATGACAAATCCATTTATGAGACTAACTCTCTTATTGTTATATCTTATGATTAGTCTCGCTTGGGTATAAAGAACAAAAGAGGTATGCATTCTACTTTGTATTCTTATACCCCGTTGCATTCCTTGGATCCAAAATATAGGTTGAACTTCACCAAAAGAATTAACGTAAATATGTGCATATGTTCTTACTACATATTCATGTATGCACATGTATAGGGGAGTTCATTCTATATTTTGAGGTTTCATTTGTATTGATCCATATTCTGCTTCCACACATACTTGGGATCTTTACTCAAACATATCCGTGAATATACTTAACTTGCATAGTTAACATATTCATATGAGTATATAAGACTTGTGTAGTCTAAGTATACTTATATGTGAGTATAACATAACTTGTGTAGTTCATGTGCACTCATATATTCTCGAATATATTTAACTTGTGTAGTTAATATATTCATGTGAATATATGAGACTTGTATGCTCATATATCCTTTGAGTATATACAACTTGCATAGTGCCTATATACTCATACCAATCTACATTCAATTACTTGCAATTGAAGTGATTATCATCAATTACCAAAGAGGGAAAGATTATGGTATCTTGTCCCACCATTATGAGTTAATGGTATGGCGTGGTAATTAATGATAGTCATATTATAGAACTAACACTTTCCATGAGTTGGATGAACAGGTTGAGTTCTATAGTTGGAGACTCTAGAAGATCATCATATGTTGATAATATTGAAGTCAAGAGCTTGGTGTAAAGGATGCATCATGTGTGGATGCACATCAAGTTCAAGATAAAGGAAATCATCGTGTGTCGATGATGTTCATAAAGAGGAGATGATCATGAGTTGATCATCAAGTCAAATGAAGACCCATCATGTGTTGATAGAAGTCAAGTAAAGGATGCATCATTAGTTGATGCATATCAAGTCAAGAACCCTGAGTTGAAGCAAGGATGTGCGTCATCAAGCTTCAAGTGGTTGCGCAAGGCAAAGGTATGACTAGCTAGGGCTAAGGATTTGTTCCTAGTCTTTTACCAGTCTCGGTGTTTGGTTGGAAGACCGGATTGCTAGTATAAGTTGCCGTACTATTAAGAGGGGTCCTTGACTTCTATTAAGAGGGGTCCTTGACTAGTAGCTTGAGTTAGTCATGTGTTGATAGCTCATTGTGTTTTGCTCTAGCTCATCTTAACATGTTGCCAATATTTGCGAATGTGTTTTGCAAATAGTTGTAGCTCATGGATAACCCTTGTAGCATGTGACTTAGGTTTGCGAATGTGTTTGGCAAATGGTGTAAGTCCATGTACCTTATTCCTTGTAGTGTGATTCTATAGGTTGGCAAATGTGTTTTGCAACCTGTTGAGAATCTCACTTGAATCCTTGATTGCATCGCGTCAATTTGGCAAATGTGTTTTGCAAATTGAGTTGAAGCGAATGCAATTTGAGGCATTGACTCTAAAAGTTGGCAAATGTGTTTTGCAACTTATTGAGAGTCTTGTCTTTAACCTTGTATGCATCTTACATCAAACTAGCAAAATGTGTTTTTGTTATTTGAGTTGATGTGAAATCTGCTTTTGCTCTGTTGGTCTGTGGCGGTCTCGACCGCTTGATTTCATGATCGACCGCCTTGGGGCGGTGATCGACCGGCCATGTTGACGCTGATCTCGACGGACCTCGGTCGAGACGTCGGTCAGTTTTTTCCGAGAGGTCCTCTCGGTCCTTAGCCATTTCTCGTGAAGTTTTGAGCGGTCGACCGGCGTGTTTTGGGCGGTTCGACAGGTCAATGGTCTCGACCGCCATTACATGGCGATCGACCGAAGTGGGCTCAACGGCTAGTTTTATAGCCGTTAGAGCCAAAGCGATCGACCGCCATTCAACAATGATCGAGACCGATTTTGTCCAGAGACTTTGGAACCTTCCCCTAACGGCTAGTTTTTGGGTGTGGGCTATATAAAGCCACCTTGGCTGGTTGGGAAAGGTGGCTGGGGGTGTGCTAGTGTTGTTGTGGTGGACTTTGCATGTGTTGCAAGTTCCTTAGTCATTCCTTTGAGCTAGAGCAAGCCCTCTCTTCCTTTGTGCATGTGTTGCACTTAGTGAGTGATTGAGAGCAAACCCTAAGTGCATGTGTTGCCTTAGGTAGTGGATTTCAGATCCATTTGAGCTTAGACACTTGATTGGTTCAAGTGAGCGTTGGAGACTTGTTACTCTTGGTGTTTGCCGACACCTAGAGGCGGCGTGGAGGCTGCGTTGCGCGGTGAGCTTCTCAAGAAGATTGTGAGAAGACCCGGCGGTTTGTGAGTGGTGTGGTGCTCGCCATCTCCGGAGTGGAGGAAGGAGCAACCCTAGTGGAGCGAGGTGTTGGTTCGTTTTGGAACCGGTTCAAGTGATTGAACTTACCTCGGAGGAAGGCTTAATTGTGGAGCCGCCCAATTAGTTTGGGTTTCCTCAACGTGGATTAGGGAGACAAGCAAGTCTTCGATCACCACGGAAAACATCGCCGTGTCATTGTGGTTTGATTACTTGTGCTCTACATTGTGCAATCTACATTACTTATATTTAAATTGCTTAATTGTATGTGTATGATTGCTATCTTTTATATAGTCTCATATTGTTGGTGCACTTAGTTGAACCTAGTTGATTTAGGTTGTAATTGTGCAAAACCATATTTGTTTAGCTTCCGCATTAGAAATCGGTTTTAGTTAAAAGAAGTTTTTAAAACGCCTATTCACCCCCCCTCTAGTCGGCCACCTCGATCTTACAACCTCCTGCCCCTTGGCCTCTTCTCTCTTCGACTCTTCCCCATCCTCCAGTAGCCGAATAGCCTAGCCTCAGCCGAGCGACCAAGTCGGCATACAAGCGCGGCAGTAAACCATGGCGACGCGACTACTACAACGGCGTGGACATGGGGTTTGACTCTCACCGCTTACCTATTCCCTCGCTCTCACCGTCCCTTTTCGCGTGTCTCGCCTGAACAAAGGATGCTAGGGTTGCGATATTCTCTTGGATAGTCCTAGAACAAGCCCTTCGTTTCGTAATATCTTGGGGTGTTGAAGAAACTCGATGCTCGGTTGCTTGGTTTTCTCCATGGCAATGGGTGAAAATTTTCATTACCTTTGGTGTAGTAAACCCTCGAAATTTCTTTGGTTGGTACATGGGCAATTGGGGGTGAGAAAGAAATGGGGCTGATGTTTTGTACAAACCGTTTTTGGGACGGCAAAGAGAGCACGAGAAATTTTGGGTTCTTCATGGGTAAGATGTGGACTTAGTAATTGATAGGGTGGCTCTTGTTTTCAGGGAAGGGGTCTAACAACCGATTGATGAAATAGGAGGATGCTTCTTGTTTCTCTCTCTCTCTCTCTAGTAGGAAAGTTGAGGGTGTCCATGGCCATGGATTGCTGAGAATATGAAGTTCTCTGAGACAGATGGATCCTTGAGTTTAGTTCATCCAACATTCTTTCTGAAATTAGTTCATGTTCTCATGGTCTGCTCCTGATTGGGGTTAAGGATATGTCCTCCATGGTTCTTTGATCAACTCCCAACTCTTGTATTGGTTAAGGGTGGGTAGTAGGCTGTTTAATTTAGTAGCACAAATAAATGGACCAGCTCTTGTTTGGTATATGGGCAATTGGGCCTATACAAACAATTGGGTGTAAGACAACAGAAGTGATGATGCTAGGTGATGGTTCCCATGAATTTTGGGGACCAAGAACTTTCCTAGGCAATGGATGGATTTTCGAGTTTAGTTGACCCAACATCCTTTCGAAAATTAGGGCATGTTATGACATGCGGCTCATAATTGGGGTCAAGTGTGTCCCTCCTGGTTCTTGGCTCAATCCTCGTATCTTGTATTGCTTAAATGTTGGCATTAACTTGTTCAATTAATGGCACAAATAAATGGAGCTCTCGAAGGTGTTGCATGTTATGGGTTGTGTGGTTACATGTCTTCAAGGATACGCTTAAATGGATGTAATTAGAGTTTTAGTTGTTCATATTTAGCTTGAGCCTTGTGGATATATGACACTGAACTTTGCTGATTGCTATATTTTCTTGTAATGCTCAAACATCAAGTTTTATAGATAGTTACAGATTTGTTTTGTATCATATGAATTCAGGAACTCAAGTGTCTTGTTTGTTATGCGGTATGAGGATGAGCCCCGTAACACGAGATTGAGGTATGCACATTTCGCATTCTCATTTATTGTTGTTATTCTTTAGAGGGACGAGCTATGTGACTGGCTTACTTTTTCTGAATAGGAAGGGGCTGAGGAAGAGCCTGAGGATAACAATGAAGATGCCCCTGATGATGTGGTAAGGGCAGAAGTTGAAGACAAGGAGCAGGAAAAGACTACGCACCCACACAAAACATCAAAGTACATGACGAAGTATGAGCATGCACGCATCCTTGGTACACGTGCTTTGCAGATAAGGTATGTTTCTATTTCTGTGTATCCTAGAGTGAATAAATTCTTTCTGTGAAGTTATTGAGCTTGTCTATTGTTCTGCAACATGAACGCTCCAGTTATGGTCGAGCTTGAAGGAGAAACCGATCCTCTTGAGGTAAATCTCTAATTTCACTTTTCATGTACTGCATTTTGATTGAGAATGGTCCAAATAAACGATTGGCATTAACTTGTTCAATTAATGGCACAAATAAATGGAGCTCTCGAAGGTGTTGCATGTTATGGGTTGTGTGGTTACATGTACTAAAGGATACGTTCGTGGATGTAATTAGAGTTTTTAGTTGTTCATATTTAGCTTGAGCCTTGTGGATATATGACACTGAACTTTGCTGATTGCTATATTTTCTTGTTGTGCTCAAACATCAAGTTTTATAGATAGTTACACATTTGTTTCGTATCATATGAATTCAGGAACTCAAGTGTCTTGTTTGTTATGCAGTATGAGGATGAGCCCCGTAACACGAGATTGAGGTATAGACTGCTTTCATTCTCATTTATTGTTGTTATTCTTTAGAGGACGAGCTATGTGGTGGCTTACTTTTTACGAACAGAAGGGCCGAGGAAGAGCCCGAGGATAACAATGAAGATGCCCCTGATGATGTGGTAAGGGCAGAAGTTGAAGACAAGGAACAGGAAAAGATTACGCGCCCACACAAAACATCAAAGTACATGACGAAGTATGAGTGTGCACGCATCCTTGGTACACGTGCTTTGCAGATAAGGTATGTTTCTATTTCTGTGTATCCTACAGTGAATAAATTCTTTCGTGAAGTTATTGAGCTTGTCTATTGTTCGCAAAGATGAATGCTCCAGTTATGGTCGAGCTTGAAGGAGAAACTGATCCTCTTGAGGTAAATCTCTAATTTCACTTTTCATGTACTGCATTTTGATTGTGACTGGTCCAAATAAACGACTGGCCTTCTATATTTGTTTTGATTGTTCATTTCGATGTAATACATTATCTGAAGCTTAAATTCTCTGAGTCTCTTTTTCTGAATCAATGGCTTTTACTAGGTTAAGAAGCTCCAAGTGTAACAAACTACAGCAATTCAATTTGAATGATCATCTACATTTTTATGTGCTCCATTGTGCTAGAATTATTTTTTTCAGCATCATGCTCAACAAGGCTTCTTGTAGCAGAAAGCAGGAGCACCCATTCGTTGAAAAGAAGGGTGTAATTTCCGTGTTAGTGATAGTTAGTTCAAGAGCTTTCATGTCATGATGATGCCATAATGTAGCCATCATACTTTAGGTTAATTTTAAATTTATTTATTTTGTTTACTTCTTAATTTAGCTGGATCACATTTGCTTTCATTTTGGACCTGCCACCTGACGGTGAATTCTTTTGTTTATAGATGAACTTTCTTAGAAGAGATGAGCACATGTAGTAAGCAATGGTCATCTAGAAAATGCATATACTGTTCATTGCTTCTTTTTAGCATTGGATTAGTTTTTTTAGCCTGTGTTATCTTGTAATCAGAACCAATTAAAATACCTTGCATAATTAGAAATTTTTAGTAAGCTCTGAACCATGTTTTTACAGTACACATTTTACAACTATAGATGTTAATAGCTGGAACCTGGAAAGTTGCTAAGATAATGGTATTCTTCAAATATTGCAGACTATACTTATATCTGTTGCAAAAAATTACTCGAAAGCTATTGTGGGAGGTGCTGAGCCATCTAAAGCCATGAGCTGAGATAACATGCTTTGCAGACACGTAGTGTTAATAAAAAAAATGAAGTTATGTTGTTCTGTTACTGAAAACTCTCCAAGGTGCTTATGTCCTGTGTTGTTTGGAAAAATTGAATTGCATAGCATAAATGTGAGACAAAGTTGCCATTTGTTTATATGAAAACTCATAGTTTGACAATCTTTCACTAATTGCAGAAATTTGTAGAGTGTGCACTATTTTGGCACTTGGGATGAAGCTTACATGAGTGAATCATTGGTGCCGAAGGATTCACTGGATCATATCATGCACTTCGATGTTTCTTTAGGAGATTTCAGAAAAAGGTTGATGCTCCTTTGTCTACATTCGTTACAGATCTTATTTGGCTTGGTAGGACATATTTTCAATTTAAGTAAATGTTACCCTAATGGTGAAACAATACTATTTAGATCTTAGGAGCACAGCCCCTGAAGCACATAGCAACATGATAGTACAAAAGTAGGTTCTATTTAATTTTATCTACTCTATTCTGCTTGATTATACATGAGTTGGATCTGTGTAATTTAATCTACTATGTTCTTCTGCTTTCTACATGCTTATTTAAAAACATTAGAGACCTAAATGTGTCAGGGAGTAGCTCATTTCTACCATACAAAAGCATTAATGACTCTCGCAAAGAAAATGAAAGAAAAGAACGTACATACTAATTAATTTGGCGGGTGTAATGCACAGCTTTAGTTTTTCCATGCTTACTTTGCATGAAGAAGATAGATAATGCTGGTACATGGACTCGATGGAAGTTCCTTACTTGGCCATGTCATTATATACTGATGCGCTCAATGCCTCTTTTGGTGTCATGCCATAATCTAAATGAAGAAATGGGAATGGTAGTATTAGAAGCATTCAGGAGGTGTTGTTGGTGTCAGAGCACATCAAAAATCATTTCCACGAACAGATTTTTTCTTTGTTCAGTGAGGGTCTGAATGATCCCTTGAACACCCCCTTGATATTTGGGAAAATTTTGTGCCTCCATATAACAGAATGATGAAAGATAAAATGTTCACACTTCTGTTATTTTTTTCTTCAATTCATACTTGTGTATTTTTTTGGCAAGTTAGCTGCAAAGGGGTCTTACTCAAGACTCTTTAATAATTTGTGTTTGATTGTACTGTACAAGTTGTGAGTGCTGCACTGATAGATCGCATAATCATCAAAAAAATCTAACGGAAACAGAATGTGGCCTAAATCTTGCCTATATGTTTTGTGGACATGCAAATATTAAACATTCCCTAAATTTTTCAGAAGTTTGTACATCAGATTTTAGAACTTAAGGTCCCAAAGTGCACCTGAAACACTCCGAGCATTTGAATGGTACACTTGATTGCCAGTTGTTGGCTGCTGCCTGTGATGTAAATCTGTGGTGTACATTTAATCATCAGTATCATCGTTCTCATCATCAGTTACTCCTCCAATAATATCACCAAGTTGCTATAATTACTGATCCAAATGTATGCATACATTTTAACATTTGCGTAGTTGTAGCTATTCTCTAATACCGAGCTGCCTTACTGTGACATCCATTTCTAGGAGCTGCTATGTTGGACGTCGAGTACGTCCGGTGGCTGGACGACCACAGCCGGCGCATGGCCGAGATCCAGGGCGGCCTGCATGCGTACCTGTCGGACAGTGACCTTAGAGCCATCGTCGACAACACCTTGACCCACTACGAAGAGCTATTCCGCCTCCGGGGCGTGGCGGCGAAGTCTGACGTGTTGCATGTCGTCACCGGGATGTGGGCGACCCCCGCCGAGGCGCCGAGTGGTGCTTCCTCTGGATGAGGCGGGTTCCAGCCCTCCGATCTGCTCAAGGTATGGACTGGTGTCTGAATGAAACGTTTGATATCAAATTGCAGTATACATGATTATGGCATTCTCCATACTTGCTATTTGCTAAATTGAGGCAAAGGCAAATTTTGTCAGAAAATGCACCTGACATCAAAAGTATGAAGCTCAATTCACAGTTTAATATGCAAATAGATCACCAATCAATTCAGTAGAGGAAAATGAAATCAAGCTAAATCTTAGCTCATCCTCGAAGTACATATTTGGTTTTGTAATTTCATTACATATTTTTCATGTTGTTGCAGACATCGATGCCCCTGACTAGATCCCCGATTGAACAAACAAGTGGTTGGAATCTGCGACCTCAACGATCATCACAAAGAAGCAGAGGAAGCTCTCTCCGGGGTACTCGAGCATTTGATCATCACGCAGAGGTGGAAATGGAAAGAACAGAGAGAGATAATAAGAGGTAGGCATTCACTCAGGCATCAGAAGCGACGCATAAATCGGCCTTTCACGCCTTTGTGTTATGTGTGAGTACGTCGCCTATAAAGGCTATGGGGTGCGCTCGATGCAGAGGGGGAGAGTTGAATTATGAGTTGAAAATACGTATGTGTTTCGGATGTCCGCCGTTAGAGTTTATCTTTGTATCGTGACTATTATTGAGAAATTTATCGAGGGTTCTTCGGCGCGTGAGATTCGGTTCTGGTGTTAATTTTATCCACCGGATCAATTGGTCTTATATCTCTCGTTCATATGCTGTGGTGTACGTGGGTTGAGAAATTATATGATTCATGCTGACCGAAAGAATCAATACATCTCTATGTTCTTTTGTGACTTATTGCCTGTTTTCGCTATTTAGATATGTTTCACGTATTAAATTTATTTTGCATGGTTGTTTAGTTAAACTTGTAGTAAAAGGAAACCGTCGTAGCTCTGTTGCAAGACATGAAAGTTTTAATTTATGAATGGTAATAGAGAGATTGGTGAGTTGCAACCACATATTCTATGAAAAAAATTGATTTTCCGTTGCAACGCACGGGCACATGACTAGTACTTGATTAATTGATCGGCGATCTGCGTTACATGGTGCACATACGGTAGATGCCGTCCACCCCCTCCTCAAGATTCGTGTGTGGTCCCTCTCTCTCTCCACCTCTCGGCTCTCCCTCTCCGTATGAGCCACGGCGCTGTTGCCGCTTCCATATTACTCCGCCTCCGCCTATACCGAAAACCTCGCTGCCTGTAGGAAACCCCGCGGGGTTTCCAGCGGCGGCACAACTCACGTCGGAGGAGGCTGGCGGCCGGCGTGGGGCTATGCGGGTTGCATCTTAGGGACATCACTGGCGGATGCGGGGCACGGCTCGGCCGGATGGGAGAGAGAGAGAGAGTGGAGGGGAGAGAGAGGATGGATCTCGCATGGATCTCGGCAGGATCAACGGCTTTGCACCTAGGTGCAAAATTTTTGCTTTCCAATATACCTATGGTAACATGTGCCTACGGTAACATGTTCCTGTAACACATCGTCGAACCTCCTCCCAACCAGTTGAACCTCTTTCGACCAGGTCGTTGACCCTCCTTCCGACCAGTCGAACCACTTTCGACCAAGTCGTTGAACCTCCTCTCGACCTTTTGATTTCAAATCTTCCAAGAGCCTGTCCTCCTTCGCTCGAACTCCGATTTGAGTGATTCAAATTCCTAACTTCATCTAAATTCAGTACCTTCCCTTCGGTTCTAGTTTGGTAATTGTAACATACCAATTTTCTGGAGTTCTTAAAAAAGCTTTCAAAATAAAAAGAACCATTTGGTTTCGATGAGAGTTCAAAGCTTAACTTGAGACTTTCGAAAATTTGAGTGTTTAAAATGACTAAATCAAACTTCAACCAATCCTAAGTTCGGTTTATTTTGAGTTGATCTAGCTCTGGTCTTGCTTTCCTCTCTCTCGGTTCGTTCAAACCTCTCTGGACCTCCCCTTGTGCCTTTGCTTGGACATTTCCTTCGTCCAGACCTCTTCAGACCTCTATGTTGGTTTGAACCTCTTCAGACCTCTATGTTGGTTTGAATCTCTTCAGACCCCTTTGTTGGTTTGAATCTCTTCAGACCCTTTATTGGTTTGAATCTCTGTTCGAGGTTTAGACCTCTTTTTGATCTAAACCACTTTCTTTGTTTAGACCTCCTTTTCTGTTTGAACTTTCCTTTGGTTTAGATCTCCCCTTGGGTCACGACCACGTACCCCGTAGTACTCCCAGCTCGGGTTTGTGTTTCAAACATTCTTGATTTCCGAAATCCATTGTTCAGGATGATCTCCTGCTTTCGAGATCTCCTTGGGCCCCATCTTGACCGTTGAGACCTCTCCTGTGTTGGTCTTGACCGTCGAGACCTCCTTTGGTTTCATTTTGGTCGTCCAGACCCCCCTTGTTTGGATCTCCCCGTCCTTGCGGTCTTTTTGCAAAGACAACCCTCTTGGTCTTTTGCAAAGACTACCCTTTTGGGTCACGACCTCCCTTGAGGCCGTGACCTCCCCTCTTTTGGCGTTTTGTCGTGACCACCTTGACGGTCATGACCTCCCCTCTTGGTCTTTTGCAAAGACCACCCTCCTTGGCTTTTTGCAAAGACCACCTCTTCTGTGGGGCCGCTCTCTCAGGTCTCAGTACCGTGGGGGAGAAAAGTCTTCGTGCATTTAATATTGCCTTAAATGCTATCATTTCCACAATACCTTGTCTTTTATCTTTTTGTCATCTCCTTTACCTGCTCCCGTCGTGAGCATTAATTGCGCTGTCTCCCACTCTCTAAGCCTCCCCGTGCTTATATAAAGCACCAGAGAGGCCTCCTGTTTCCTTTAGTTTTCCAGAACCTTGAACCGCTCTTCTGGAGAGCTTTTCTTCTTCGGTAGGAGCTCCGGTTCTAAGGATCAAGTTCCTATCTTCGCCCTGAGCCCGTGTCTTTCTTTTGGCTTTAATTTAGTTCTTCGTTGGAGTTTTGTGGGTTTGTTTTATTGACTTGGCACTTTTCGAAAACGTGTAGGATCCGGTTGTTCAGAAGACTTCCTGGACCCGGCTTTCTTAGCAGAAGACCCTTAGCTCTTCAGCAAAGGCAAGTCATAGGCCTTTGATCATATTGAACCTATTTTGCAAAAAGTATATTGTTTTGCTATGAACATGCATGGCTAGTTTTATAGAAAAATGGTTTTGGGAGTAGCTAAGTACCACTTGCCAGTATGACTCCTTGAGATGTTTGAACGCAACATGTTGACATGTACCCTTGAAAATCCGTAGGATGGGTTATCTTAGTTGGATATGTCTTTGTACACCAACATGGGTGTGCTTCATTGCTTAGCACTGCTGTAGTAGACGTCGTTCTCACCATGAATCATCACTGTTAGTTTACCCCCAGCACACCGGTTGTGGCTTGTGTAGTAGCAGCCGGTGTAGCTGAGTAAAATGAAGCGTGGCCCTGTGTGAGGCTATGACATTTGTTGTCACCTTAACTAAAATTTGAGTGCCAGGACTGGGTGGTTCTCTGGCTGGGTTGAACCCAACAATGATAATCCTGACTAAGGAGCTATGGAATTGTGGCAATGCCACTTTTGTTAAGATTTGTGTGCTGTGACCCGAGTGGTCATTTGGCCGTGTTGAACCAGAAAAATGTTTTATGCTCGGGCGAGTGGGTCGTAGTGAGTAGTGGGTGCCTTGTGCACATTGGGTTGTGGAATGTCTCACTTGAGCAGCCAACTAAGGACTTAACCTTGTACGCCATCGATCTGGGTCAATCCCGTGCAACCACAAGTCCAGGGTGGGGTGGTCTTGGCTAACTAAGTAGCGAGGTCCTTATGCGGTTCTGTCGTGGTGGTCGAATTGGCGCAAGAGGGGGCCCTGAAAAGCGAATCCTCAGCGGGCAGAACCAAGTCTGGACTGACTTTTGTAAAGGCCTTGTCACGAGCTCTAGACTGCTTACCAAAGGAAGTGAGCAGGTGCATCGACGGGTGCCCAACCAACTAGAAGACTTCGTGTCTTGTGGGTAAAGTGCACTACCTCTGCAGAGTGTAAAATCTATTCGAATAGCTGCATCCTCGGTGTTGGACATGCCCGGTTCTTTCACGCAAGGGGTAGAGCTTTCTAAAAGTTGAGGTTGGTTTTCGTGCGGCTTTGCTCTCGACCTGGGTGGTCGTGTGTTGTTTTCAAAGGAACTTGTCTATTTATGTATTACCCCCTTTTCAACTTGTGCTTTGTAATCTACCTAATATATTCCCAATAAATGCTGCTTTATGCAAACTAACCATACAACTTTCTTTGTCAAGCCTTGCATAAATGTTATTGCATCCATTTTCTCTATGGCTTGCTGAGTACATTTAAAGTACTCATGGCTTGTGCCCTCTGGTTAATCAGCAGCCGAAGACCTCCCTGGGTGCTCTGAGCACTATGGGGAGGAGTTCTTTGAAGACCTCGTGGACTAGGGGACGTCCTCCACTCGATAGCCTGTGGCTTGCCGAGTGGCCCGCGTTGTATTTTGCTTTCCGTTGCAAGTGTTCTTTTTGTTATTCGCCCTGTATGGCACCCCTGTAAACAAGCTTGACCGAAAGGTCTTTTGTCTATAAATATTAATTTGTCTGCTTCATCTTTGAGTTTGTTGTATGGATGTGAAGTCACCATTGTAAATTCTGTGCGAGCTAGCGTGTTGATCTTGGGACTAGCTCTGAGAACAGAGGTCGGGACGTCCGGGTGGTCCTGGAGGACCTCCGGGTGGTCCTGGAGGACCTCCCAGACCTCCAGGTGGTTCTGCTGGACCCTCCTGGATGGTCCTGGGAGAACCCTCCGGGTGCTCTCGGGTCAGGTCCTTACAGTAATTTTTTTGAATTTTATTTGGAGTTGTTTCATTTATTTGGCTTTTCTCGCACGTGTGGATTCCCGTTTCACTGAAGAATTCTCGGACCTGACGACCTCAACCGAAGCATCACAACTCTTCAATGAAGCCAAGTCATAGACCTTTGATCATGTCGTACCCAGTTTTATAAAATTATATTGTTTTGTATCAACATGCATGGCTAGTTGTATAAAAATAGTTTTGGGAGTAGTTAAATACCCACTTGGCAGTATGATTCCATGAATAATTGTGAATGGCATGTTGGTATGTACCCTTGGACACCATAGGATGGGTAATCTTAGTTGGACATTGTTGTAATACCAATATGGGTGCGTATTATGCTTAGTCTTGCTTTAGTTATGCGATGGTCTCTCGATCTCATGATTCAATGATGATAAATTTGACTTAATGATATATGGAATTGTGGCGAAGCCACTGCTGATAAAATTTATTGTGCCATGGCATGGTCGCCATTTGGTCGGGTTGAACGAAAATGATTTATGCTCAAGAGAGTGGTTGGAGGTGAAGGTGGGTGTGAAAGCACATTGGGATATGGAAAGTTTCGTCTGAGCAACCACTAAGGACTTAACTTTGTGTGCCATTGATCTGGACCATACCGTGCGACCATAAGTCTATTTATGGGGTGGGCTTAGCCAACTAATTAGCAATGTTTTGGGATGGTTCTGTCGTGGTGGTGTGATCTCCGGGTTTACGGAGGAATTCACATGGCGCAAGAGAGGGTCCAGAATGACGAAACCTTAGCGGGCAGAATCTAGTCAAAACGGAGCTTTGTAAAGGCCTTGTCACATGGTCTAAACTGCTTACCTAAGGTAGTGAGCGGTGGTATCAACGGATGACAAACAAACTAGAGAAGTCGTGTCTTGTGGGTAAAGTTGTACAACCTCTGCAGAGTGTAAAACTATTCGAATAGCCGTCTCCCTGGTTATGGACAATGCCTGGTGATTTCACACGAGGGATAGATTTTCTCAAAAATGTGGTTGTGGTTGGTTGCGAGTTGTTGGAACGATCTGGTCGTGGGAAGCGATCTGGTCGTGGTCGTTGGTTAGGAAGTAAACAGGGTGTTCACGAGTTGTTTCAAAGAAACTTGATCACTTATGTATTAATATTTCAAATTGTGCTTTACAATTTACTTATTGTATCTAATGTCAAAGACTGCTTTCCACAAATCAAACATAAAGCTATCCTTGGCAAGCCTTGCATGAATACTACGCGCATATTGTTCCCTACAACTTGTTGATTACTTTATGTACTCGCGACTATACGTCCTTTGTTGATCTGTCGTCGAAGAAGACCTGGGGAGCATTGTATCCTATGAAGAGGAGTACTTCGAAGGCCATGCGGACTAGGCCGCGTCCTCCACTCGATTGCCTGTGGGCATGTTGGATGGCCTCCACAAGTTGTTTTGTTCTCCGCTGCAAGTTGTACTCTGTTTTATTTAGCCTTGCGTGACAAACTCTGTAAAAACTTTGACCGTAAGGTCCTTTTACTGTTAAGTAATATTAATTTGCCTACTTCATCGTTAATTTTGTTGTATAGATGTGATTCCATCTATGTTGCAACTGTGTGAGCTAGCTACTGATCATGGGACTAGTTCAGTATATACAGAGGGCCCTGGGGTTGCATACTCGGGGTCCCGACAGCCTCTTCTACGACTAGTCTCTAGTCGTAAGTTCTTTTACGACTGGCCTAAGGTTGTGAGCATTACCTACGAGCACTTTGTGGCCACGAGTACATCCACAACCTAGTTAGTTACGACTCCCTCTTTATCGATGGAGTCTACAGGCATGTGGGCCTAGTCGGTTAGGGAGTCATGCGCCATGTTTTGCACATGGGGTATTTAATATACGATGTTATTATCTGTGAGTAACTGCATGAATCACCTCTGTCTCTGACAATAACTACCTAACGACGTGGGGGTGCCACGTCCTTGACGACAACCACCATCAAGCGGTTCATCATTTGGAACGTTGAGATGCCTCTTCATTTGGAGAAACTGTCACCTCTTCATACGCTATATAAAGACAGAAGTTAGAAGGCAGAAGGACGGATGAATCTGGAGCACAAGTCCTAGTCTTTCTCTTAATTGTAATCAGCACACTCAATACAACCACACAGGAGTAGGTTATTATTCTCTCCAGAGAAGGACTGAACCCGTATAAAATCCCTGTGTCATTCTCTGCGTAGCTTTAGTCTTGGAGACCCTCCGAATCAAACAATTATACGTAAGATCGGTTCTAGATTACCGACAGGTTTCAAAGAATTATTTTAAGAATCCGAGAGTAGTTAGAACTCTTGGATTGTTGTTCTGACAGCTAGAGTCAGTTGAGCAGTTAGAGCCCTAATCTTAAATCTTCGCGGCCAGAGCCTCGATACTAGTGACTGGTAGCTAGAATCTTCACTAGTGAATCAATTAATTTATTTATTAAAACTAAGTTTATCAAATGTGCTTTATGTAAAATGTTTAAACATAAAATATTACTTTGTGCAAAAGAGCCATATAAGCCCCATTTGTTAAAGCTATGCATATACATTTTTTCAAGACTTGCGGAGTACTTTATGTACTCACGTGCTACGGTCAAATTAAATATCAGAAGCCTTCAATAACACGGAGGAGGATTATGACTACTTCGTATGTGGCTTTGATGAAGGACACCCAGAGTAATAGGCTATGAACCCTAGTTGAATGCCGGTAGGTAATTTGATGAACCATCACTCGGAGTTTAACATTTGTTGTTTCCGCTGCTATAAGACTTGAGGTCATATGACCTTTATTCTAATAAGTGGTCTTAAGGCCGGTATTTTGTTATTAGTTTTATGTTAATCGTGATTCGAACTTATTATCAACGTTGTATCTACTATATACACTAGCTACTGAAAAAAACTGATGCAAAAATATGTAAAGGGTTTGGATTCAAAAATCCGATACCGACACTAGGGCACTGTGTATCTCCTGCACAAATGCATGACGTAAATTTTTGCTGGACCATTACTGCTTCCAACATTTACGAGGGATCGACTAACCACCCGCATGTACGTCTAGGTCTAGCTAGCTATATGTGTGGTTGTGGCAAGAGCACGTACTGATGGATGCATGTTATTGTTTGAAGGACACTTGGGATCTAACTGCAAACAACATCATCAATGCAGCACCCAACAACTTTCTCCTCCTTACGGAGACACATGGTCCATCAACGTCGAGGCGGCGAAAGATGCGCGACGGTTCCAATCTAAATCGAGGCTGCTGCCGCTTCAAGTATGAAAACTTTTGACTAAATTGGCTGTCTCTGGGAGCGGAGATTGTTTTTTTCGGTGGACAGCGGGCAGTAGAAACAGTTGGAGACTGGAAGGTTAGGGTTTATGACCTTTATTCTGATACTATATTATGAATATTGTATGTATATTAAGGAGGCCCAATAGACAATATATATAAAGTGTATAAAGATACATGTCATATATACATAAGACAATACAAAAGACAGATAAGAAAATATAAAAAAGTTCCTATTCTAACACCTATTCTAACAGATACTTTATACACTCGCTCACAGGTACAGAAGGGAGTACTTGCTTTACAGTTTGTGCCATAAGAGTTACAGGTTGTCGACTTCTTCACGAAGCCACAGACTAGGATACAATATTTGTATTTTCTCTCCAAACTCAGTATATGTGATCTACCATGAGTTTAAGCGGGAGAGGTGTTAGAATAGGATCCCTTTTGTATTTCCTTATCTGTATATGGCAACCCACCTTGTATACCCTATATATATTGCCCTTTGGGTCTCTTGAATATATGCACATAATATTAATAACATTTGATACCGTGTACGTTCATGCCGTTTCTCATAAATTCTGATCTGTTCTAGGGATATACTGCACATAAGAAAAGATATCAGAGTATAACATCACACATAGCAGTAAATCAGGTTTTAATTGGCGCAAGTGCGGCAACAAATGAATTTCAAATGGCAACACATTGTCTTCTTGACTCCTCTTAGCTTAAAAAGTATTCCTGCATACATATGCATGCTGAGCAATTTGAGTCAACAGTGTTGAACTGTGCAATACTCTCCTTTACACTCCATTATCTCTGATTGCTTAGAATCTCGACTGACTTGTGTATACAGCTCATGGACTCCGAGATCTAAACCTGGATGCACTTCTCGGGAAGAGGCTCAGGCATGAGAGAGTACATCTAAAGGACTAAGGTCATCTACTATGTTCGATTTAAGTCGGTTCTGTCCTCAGTACAGGACTAAGGCCATCTACAATGTTCGATTTAAGTCGGTTCAAAGAACGAAAGAGAAGATATCAAATTGATTCAATACGCACGACCAGTCTACTCCTATGGAAAAAAATTCTAGAACCCAACTCTAAACAAGAGTCGATTCAAGCATTAACACACCTTGTGTGGGCCCACTTGTCAGTGTGCTTGCTGTCGCTCGTCGTTGTCGCTGCTCACCGGCTATTCTCCGTCGCTCGGCTAACCGGAAAGGAATCAGCCGTGTTTTTAACTAATATATACGTAGGGCCCTCGGTCCTCCTGCTGGGAAGAGCTGGTTCCAAACATCGGAGGAAAAGATGGTCAATTGTTTGGATGCTTATGTGTATACCTGTAAACATACTACATATTCAATACACTAAAGATGTTGTATTGTGTTGCTAATTAACCCTTAGGCCATGTATAATAGGCTGTCTATAAGCATTGTCATGTACAATTTTTTGTGACGTAGAGGAAAGAGAATAAAAAGAGAGAAAGTTGCTGTCTACAATCCTGTAGTCGACTGTAGTACCAGAACCAAAAAAATCATTAAAAGATTGTGTATTGTCTATAATTCTGTAGCCGATTATATCACAACAACCTATTATACGTGCCTTTATTCTGTAGCCGATTATATCACAACAACCTATTATACGTGCCCTTAGCTAGATGGAAGGATCTGCAGGCCCAACATCCAACCACCTCCACCTGTCCCAGTGCATTTACAACGGATGCATCTTACCCGCGGCTATTTAAGCCGCTACGTTCCCCCATATTCTCCATCACTTGCTCCATCTCGCAAAACATTTACAACTCAGCATTTCTACTAGTGTTTGATACATATATATCAAGATGGCCCGCGCTGCAGCTGCTCAGGTGTTGGTCGTCGCCCTCGCGGCGGCGCTGCTCCTCCACGCCACCGACGCCGCCATCACCTGCGGCCAGGTCAGCTCCGCCGTCGGCCCCTGTCTCTCCTACGCCCGCGGCACCGGCACCGCTCCCTCCGCCGCCTGCTGCAACGGCGTCAGGAGCCTCAACGCCGCCGCACAGACCACCCCCGACAGGCGCGCCGCATGCAGCTGCCTCAAGTCCGCCGCCAGCGGCTTGAAGGGGCTCAACGCCGGCAACGCCGCAGGCATCCCATCCAAGTGCGGCGTCAGCGTCCCATACACCATCAGCACCTCCATCGACTGCTCCAAGTACCTAGCATATCTATACATGCACGATTGATCCCTACTGGCATGTACAAATCAACTAACCGATATATATGCATGTCATGTGGATGCAGGGTGAGCTAATCAGCTGATCGATCCGCCCATCGCTCACTTGGCGCCGCCGCCGCCGCCTAGCCTAGCTCCGTCCATCCATGCTGAGTTGAGGCCTCTCTATACATAGATACATACGTACGTACGTACGTATACTGAATAAAAGCTCCATCGATCTCTCTCTCTCTCCGTGTGTACACTACCTGCATACATGCTTCGCACGTACGTACGTAGTGCGTGTGCATGTGAGAGAAGAGTTGAGTTGAGCCACCTCGAGTACTACTAGTTTCTGTGTCTCGATCTGTTCTCTGTGTCGGTATCTCCAGCTTGTTCCGAGCTTAATTTACCCGACAGAGTTTGTAGCATGTGCACCGCTCCTGTTGTTTACGGATCATATATATATATATACAGTTCCTTTTGGTATCTCTAAATTTCTCTCTCACTATTCCACACGTTTGAATGCTGTTGAAATTATTTTTGTCTTCATTTTTTATATTCTCCCTGACGTACGCTTGGAACTGCGGGATCTGTTCACTACTGCAATCTAACAATCCCTCGGCTCACAAAAACATGTACTAATTGGAGGCTCTCCTAGATGTCATCACATTAATCTAAAATAAAAAAATAGCTAGAAATTCTTTCATTAATCAGAAAAAAAGAAAAAAATATATAATCGGCCAATTGGTATATCCAATTACAATGATGGCTTAGATTCACTCACATCGCTTCTGGTGTTTTACAACAAATGAAGCTTCTTTATTTGTTAACTTGGACTCATCTCTCCTTCCTAACAAACATGGACTCCACAAGTTTTTTCTATACTCTAACATGTACAAAAGATGGAGTATCAGATTCTGACACATTCGTCTTTTAATCACCACTTTTACTAAATCAATTTCCCGATATCAATTCTCCGACAACCACTATAACCAATTTAATTCAATTAAGATTTGGTTGAAATCAAATTTCTCTTTCGATTCGAGACAATCAAACTAGTGCTTCGAGTTTTCGGCCGAGCGAGCTGTGTGGTTTCGGTGGTTAACGTGTTTAGAGTGAGGTCGGGCATAATTAGGAGTGAATCCGCAGTAGATTTGGCTGGGTCGTGGTCCCATTGATGTACCTATATGGGCCCACCAGGACAGGAATCCTCTGGGCTAGAACACATATGCAATGTATGGAACATCCCTTAGTATGATCACAGCATCAAAGTTCACGTTTGATGGTGTATGTGATTTTTTTTTTTGCACGAGCGTATAGGATTTTTCTTACGAGTGGTATATAGGAACATTAACTAATTATGATCTGAAAGGAAGTATATAAAGGAACGGTTTTTAAAAAATTTGGTCGTTTAATCCTTGGGCAAGACGTACATTGTAAAACATTGTTGATTTTTTTAAAAAAAGATATTTTATTTTGCGAGGAAACACATGCATGATTTGAATTGAATTAAGAGAAAGAGCAAACAAATACGGCAGAGACTCACGCCAAAAAAAATCAGGAGAGACAGCATGGACAGTTGGAATTAAAGTTGCATGTGAAGACAAAGTCTTGGTTGAGAAGAATCGGCGAGTCATATCTGAGGCCAGGCCAGTGACAGAATAAAATTCTATCGTCGAAATTTCGTCAGTAACAAACGGTTACCAATGTTATCGATGAGGTCCGATAAATTTTTATACTAGGAAAAAAACGGATTTATTTAATTTCCATCCAAATTCAAAATTTAGATAAATTTTGTCTTTACATCTGGAAAATTCAAATTTCAATTTAAAAAAACGGCCGAAATTTCCGGTAACCAGCAAAAATCGGTGTTATCGCTACCATCCGATAAAAATTTCTTACCGGTAATGTTTTTCCCCTTATCAGAGCTAGCTAGATCGAATAATTAGGGAATGTTTACAATCAAGCCAAGAAAACCATCTAAAAAAAGTCAAGAAAAAGAATTGGAGGACACATGCTGAGATAAGAAGATGATCGGTCGAGGAGCTGGGCATGTGTATTGTATATACAGAGACGTTGCAACGAACAATTTGAAGCCAGCACTAATAACGATTAATGAAGTGGACAACTACTCGACATGGTAGCTAGATTGGTACAAGAAACCATGGATCGAGAACTAGTTGCATTGTATGAATGCCTTGTTCGATGCATGCAAGTTGGCTACTAGATGCTTTGCATCATATCAACTAGATACCTGGCGCGCATTTGCACGCTCGTGATATTTAGGAGCAAAAGAAGCAATGCTGAAGAATGGATTCGTAAAACAGATAAAGAACGAGCAATTTTGTAGACAAGTTTTGTGCGACTAAAGGATGTGGCAGATGTGTGTTTGATGGGTGGGGTGCTGTATTGGGAAGAGCAGGGAAGAGCAAGGATGAGTGATTTATAAACACATACATAAAGTTTAGTATGAAGCGCGACTATATGAACATAATCTAGCTACGTAATCATGTAATAGCAAGGACATATAGTGACTGACTCTATCTGAAGAGCATTGAGTATGGTGCAACGCATAGCGCGAAATAGTTAATCATAAACGAAGTCAGAGCACTCATAGAGAGGGGAAAAAACAGATGAATGATTAGCTGATTAATAGCAAAAGTGTCGGGCATTAGTAAAAGAAGAGCGTCGATAGTTGAGGTGGTAAGTACAATGTACTGTCAAGTTGGTTTTAGGTAGTAGCCTGTGAATATATGCATAATACATAGTTGGATTGCACTAACATGAAGCAGATAATATTGATGCTATCAGTAGGCAGGCTATGATAGAAGCTGGCACAACAGGAGGAAGCAAAAAAAAAAAACGCGTCACAGTAGGAGGGCGCAGAAGATGTTGCCGGAAGAACACGAGCTACCTGGTTCAATTTGAGTAGAGAGAAGTCAAGGTTTAGGTATTTCAGTAACCGTAGAGTGGCAAAAATATGGCGACCTGATAAAGAGAGGAACGCATGCGCAACAAGCTATACTCTACTGAAGACGTACGCAAGACGACAATAGAGCATATAAATTCAACACCATTACCACCCTGGTTCAGCACAAAGAGAGTAGGCTGCGAGTACTGAATCGCCTATTGTAGAAGCATATGCAATCTAACTACATAGCGCTACAGTATGTACAGGAAAATATGGATCCATCAAAGTATGCTTTGTTCGACTATAGTAGTCCCAAATGCACACCTGCCAATAGTGGTCATAACGATGATGAAAAACTTTTACTTGCAGAAAACCCATAACTATATACATACAAATACAACAACTACCTGCCTCATCTGGTATTAAATCAAATGAAGCACTATTTGTCTCCATGTGTGTTTAATCTACTATTTGTTCTTGCATTGTTTGATACGATTCTACGTTTATCTATGAGATAATCGTTCAGACTAAACTCGCCAGTGACGGTTCTCAACGAAGTAGCACCAGTAGTAACAGCAGCCAACGACCAGACAGCGGCGGCCATCAGTATATTTAGTGCTACACTATATGTGTTGGGCCTGAAGTCGCGTGTAACAGGCCGTGGTCATGCACGCAGATCGGCCACGAGGCCCAAATGATTAATTGTACACTTGTTCCCGTGTTAGAAAACAAAACAGCAGAGAGAGAGAATAATTACTGTATATTTATACGACGAACCATAATGGATTTTGTATAATCTCAGTGTATGTAGATGAACTGAATATCACTGGAACCCTAGAAGGTATTAAAGAAGTAAGCTTTTACCTGGAATCGGAGTTCGAAATGAAAGATTTGGGTAAAATCAAATATTGCATAGGCTTGCAGCTTGAGCATGCCTCTGAAGGGATTTTAGTACATCAGTCAACCTACACTCAAAATGTGTTAAAAAAGTTTGATTTTGAAAAAGCATACCCTTCGAAAGTACCAATGGTCAGGAGATCTTTGCAACAAGACAATGCTTCACACAGACCTAGAGAAGAGGGGGAGGAAGTTCTAGGACCGGAATTCCCGTACTTGAGTGCAGTAGGAGCACTCATGTATTTAACAAACTGTACTAGACCAGATATTGCATTTGTTGTGAACCTATTAGTAAGGTATAGTGCAAAACCTGCCAAAAGGCATTGACAGGGGATAAAGGACATTTTCCGATACCTCCAAGGAAGCAAAGATCTTGGTTTGTTATACATAAAGAACCAAGACCTAACTATGACTGGCTATGCAGATGCTGGGTACCTGTCGGACCCGCATACAGCTAAATCGCAAACATGCTATGTATTCCTATGTGGTGGATCTGCAATTTTATGGAAATCGTCTAAACAGAATCTTGTATCAATTTCGACGAACCACTTAGAAATCATAGCATTGTATGTGGCCTTACGAGAATGTTCTTGGATTTGGTGGATGATTCACCACATCCAGCAGTTATATAGATTGAATACCGTGTAAACCCTCACTATTATCTATGAAGATAATGCAGCTTGTATTGCACAAGTGCGGATGGGTTATGTGAATAATCCTCTCACAAAGCATATCAACATCAAGTTCTTTTATGCTCTTGAATTGCAAAAGATGGACGAAATTAAAGTATTGCATACTAAGTCATGTGAAAATCTTGCAGATTTATTCACTAAGTCACATCCAATATCTAGTTTTGAAAGGTGCATACGTGGAATTAGAATGATGGGACTTAGAGAAGTGCATAATTCAGGGGGAGAATCTTCACAAACTCATTATTGAAACTTGATCATGAATATCGAGTACCCAAATAGTAAATCCTAGAGATTAAATGAAATTGAGTGGATTGTACTCTTTTTCTCTTGATGAGTTTTCCTGAAGTTTCTCGGCTAAGGTTTTTGAAGAGGCAATTTATGCAACGCAGCAGAACGTGTGTCATGTACTCTTTCTTCAAATTTTTTCATTGGATTTTTATGAAGATTTGATGAGACATGAACATGTGGGGATGGGTGTCCAAGGGAGAGTGTTGGGAAACTATGGGCTCGGCCTAGCAGCCGGTCCATAGGTAGGCGCCCCATCTAAAACCCTAACAGTGTCTCTAGACTATAAATAGGGGTGCTAGTTATTGTAAAAGGCCGATTGCTTGATGAAAGAATAAAGAAGAATACTCCTTACATCTTTGTCTCTCTGTGTGTGTTTAATCTACTATTTGTTCTTGTATTATTTGATAAGATTTTATATTTATCTACGAGGTAATCGTTCGTACTGAACTCTCGGTAGTTATGGCTCCTCAACTAAATCAACCGATAGATCGAAGAAGCTCCGGTAGTAACAGCAGCCGACGACCACGGCGGCCCTCAGTATATTTAGTGCTGCACTATATGTGTTGGGCCTGAAGTCGCGTGTAACAGGCCGTGGTCATGCACGCAGATGGGCCATGAGGCCCAAATAATTGTACACTTGTTTTCGTGTTAGAAAACAAAACAAGAGAGAGAGAGAGAGAAGACTAGCTGGGCCGGCTAACTGTATATGGACTCCGCGGCTAGCTGGCCCATCTTTTCTTCTCCAAGCTTAATCTACTGATGGGTGATCGATGCGACTGGCTATCAATCTTGCTTGTACTAACATCTTCAAGGGCATTAGGATTCTGTGCATCTGCATTTAAAGAAGTAAATGTAGAGGATCTGTACTAAACGGGCATTAGGAGTGAATCTCACACGATGGACCTATGGAGAGGATCCGGATCCCTTCCCAGGGCACTTGTAATTAATTTAGGGATATTTAGCAAAGGTTACCATGCATGCATATTGTGGCAAAGTAGCTCCAACTGCTTCCTTTCTTGGATGCAAGTCTTGGCAAAGAATTAAAGAAACTCTGATCTTTCTGTCTTAATTTCGCAGAGAGCTGTAGCGTTTGCTGTTTCCAAGTGTGTTGATCCATCGATCGACCGAGATACGGCCGGAACGGATGCGTGCATCCTCGATCGAATTATTAAAGACAACAATCAGTCATCGCACACGTAACACATAGATCACTCGCGAAGACAGATGCAGCTGCACACATACAGCGCTTTCGCTTTCGCTTTCACAGCTCAGCTCAGCTCAGCTCAGCCCTCAGCTAGCTCAGCCAAGATAAAGAGAAGGTACGTGTGGTCTCCAAGCTGGCCACACAGACGCCGGCCTAGCTAGCTTAATCTGTCTCAATTAATTACCTCGTACACAAATAATCATACGATCGATGATCGAGCAAATCCCATACAAAAGCTACCTTACCTCACCCCTCCGATCCTCAGGTACAGAGGAACAAGACTAGTTAGCGCCCAAAAAAAAAGGCACCCACCATGCGACGGCTCAGCGACAGAGCCGACGCCGATCAGGCACCGGCGCTGGTGACGCCAGCATCGGCCGCCTCGGCAGGTGCAGGTGGTGGTGGGGGCCAGCGAAGCAACGCCAGCTTAAACGCCAGCATGGTCATCATCCTCGCCGCGCTGCTCTGCGTCCTCGTCTGCGCCCTTGGCCTCAACTCCGTCATCCGCTGCGTCCTCAGGCTCGCACCACCAGCAGGAGGCGCCGCCACCACAAGGACAGGGTCCGCGCCAACAGTCACCGCAGGGCTGAAGAAGAAGACGCTGAGGAGGATACCGGTGGAGGTGTACGGGCCCAAGTCCGGCATCCCGGCCACCGAGTGTGCCATCTGCCTCGGCGAGTTCGCCGACGGCGAGAAGGTGCGCGTGCTCCCCAGGTGCCACCACGGCTTCCACGTCCGCTGCATCGACATGTGGCTCGCCACGCGCTCCTCCTGCCCCACATGCCGGGACTCGCTTCTCGAGGAGGGCGCGCGGCCGGCCAACGCTACTGGTTTATAATTTCTTCTCCAAGTGCAAAGCTATAGGTTGGGTTTTGAACTGTCCGTGTGATTTTGGTTTTGGTTTCCATCTGGGTGATACCTGTAAACGAGGATTTGACATTTTGTGATCATACGAGGGGCTGGGTGCAATGTTTTCTCTTCAGTCTCTCTGTCACTTCACTTCGATTATTATCTGCGTTAGCTAGCTGCTTGGATGAGTAAGTTCCTTCCTCCTTGTGTTGGAGCATATATATGGGATCTTTTGCAGATCATTCTTAATTTCATGTCTCTTTCTTTCTAAGATGACTAGTATTGGGTTCGTCTTCTGGTTGATTTGATTTGACGAGTAGCATGTATGTATTTTGTTGCCTGGTCGAGTGTAAAATCATGCTCTAGGATGTATGCCTGGAGCGCACCTCATAAAAAGGAGAAGAAAAAGTTCTAAAAGGGGTGTACAAGATGCTACCCAAACTGTTACACCATTCAAGTATTCTCTCTCTCTCTCTCTCCATATTATGTTGCTATCAAAGAAATTCCGGTGTCCTTTTCCCTCTTCACTTGCAAGCTCCAAGGACAGCTTGGAACCAACCGCTAGCCTTTGAGCAATGAGGAACAGATGCCTACCTCCACCCTTATCTTGTTGAGTTCTACATCCCCAGAGCACCAGACCCACCCACAGAATTAAAGTTCAAATGATCTTGTCTTTGTTCATGACTTCTGTATTAATGCATGTCGGTGTTTTATTTTTGAACTGTGTTTCCACAAAGCATCTCTGCTTGCTGCCTGAAGATTCGAGAGAGAGAGAGAGAGAGAGAGAGAGAGAGAGAGTACTACCGTTTATGTGTAGTACAAAACATTTCATCTGGGAGACCACTCCTTTCTCTGCTTTAACCAAGTAAACACAGGATCATCCATGCATTTCAGGTAGTTCAAAAACAAATCTTATTTTCTATTTGCAACACACGAAAGGGGACCAAGCATGAGTTGAGGGTGAGTCAGAGGGGGAGGGGGAGGCGGAGGCCGAAGGCCGAGGCGAGGAGGGATACGAACAGCCGAGGAGAGAAGAGAGGAGAGGCACAGGGAGGGGGACGGCGTGTGGAGAGACGAGAGAGGGAAGAGAGAGATGAGTGAGAATGAGAGGAGGAAGAAAGGAAATGAGATGATGACATGTGGGCTTGTAAATAATTTTTTGGTTTTACTTGCTAAGTGGTCGTCATGTTATTAAAAACAAGCTTACACGTCAAAACTATTGACATGTAAGCGCCGCCGCCACGTCAGATAAAACAATCATAGTTTTGATAGTTGAGGGCATAAAATATCCGATTTTATAGTTTAAGATTGTTTTTCGGACTCGAGGTTAAACCCAGCCAGCCAGCCAGCGTTGGCTCGGACCAGATAAGCCGATTAGGCCCGACCATTCGAGCCCAAAATAATGGGCGTTTTGGCAACCCATTGGGCTGGCTGATCCAATTTAGCCAGCAAACTCAGAATTGATCGGTCATCGGCTCGAGCAAGAAGCTTGGCTGGCAGTAGCGAGAAACAGTTGTTGGTTTTTCTTTTTCTGACAACTTGTTGCGCCAGGTCTTGCATCATGCATGACTCATGCACGCTGCTCCCTCTCCCTCGCTTCTCCTGACGGTGACCCATCCCATCCACGTACATGCCAGATGGAGTTGGATGTGAACACAGCAACTTCAGTATAGGTCTTGGTCAAAGTAAACCCTGCTAATTACTATTGATTTTGCCAGTTTTTTTTTTTCATTTTTGTTTTTGGGATATGATATGCAAGTTTTCTTTCACATAAACTTGGGGGGCGGGGGATTCCAGCCCAAAATAATGGGGCTAGTAGACTCTGATTCTAGGAAAAGAAAATAGATGGATATTAATTTAGACCGGGCCGGGCTTGACATATCCCCGAAAATTTATTTTTCAATTTAAATATATTATATTTAATCCTTTTTTAATTAAAAAAATAATATTTAATTCATTTTTAGAATTTTTTAAATAATATTTTTTTATTACATTTACGGGCTTTCAAGCTAGGAATCGAGTCCCAGCCCGACCCAAAACAGACTGGGCTCGAGCCGAACCGTCCGTGAATAGGTCTAGATATGATAACCAAACCTCTTTTCTTCAACTGGACTCGTTTGCGTACTTTTTTTTTATAGAGTACACGACAGACGCACTCACGCATACACACCACACGCACGCCACACACACATGGACACACGCTTTGACTACTGAACGTATCCACATGTATATATACTATTTATAAAAAAAAATAAAATCTGATGAGACACGCGCACGGAGCAAGAGGCTCGAACGCAGGCCAGCCGGACGTAACACCACGCACCAAGCGTGCGCTCGGTTCTCACTCGTTTGCATACCTAGCACGCATAGTTTGTACTCACGAGATTCCAGCCTTTGGCCCACTTTACACAGCAAACTCAGAGTTTGCTCTGCCATTGGCCCATAATCCCCCATAAAAGCCCGGCTGCTCTGCTGTTTTAGTAACAGGGACGGCGAACAAGAAGCTTGGCATGGCGGCTAAGGTTTTTCTTCGTCTTCTTCATCTTAAAAAAAGAAGAAGAATCTTGTTGCGTCAGGTCTTGCATCAACTGATGAATTGATGATGACTGATGCAGTGCATCCATGATATATGATGTTGAATGCATGTGAACAGAACTACTCTGGCTAAGGTCTTGGCCAAAGTAAACCCACCCCCTTGATCACTACTGCTTTCTTTTCCAGCACGCATGCCCCCTCTCCCTCGCTTCTCCTGACGGTGACTCATCCCATCAACATGCATGCATGCTACATGATATCCCGTATTCCCATCCACATGCATGCTACACGATGTTGGATGTGAACACAACAACTTTAGTATAGGTCCTGGTCATAGTAAATCCTGCTGATTACTACTGCTTTTGTCAGTTTGTGTCACCGACAGGTCTGGCACGGGAAGGCTTAGGTCGTGGGCCGTAGAACGAACCGAGTTAGGACTTAGTAGTACAAGAAAGCAAGCAACATCAAACCAGGGGATCGAAGATTATTCAGGCAAGCTACTTACTCTTTCTTCGTCCTCCGACTGCTCCTTCCCCAAACTCTCGCTACTCGCCCAATCTCAGTTCTCATCCCCCGATCTTGATTTCTGATTCCCAGTCCCAGCTTCTTCCTCTTAGTCTTGTTTGTGTTCCTACGTCTTCATTCTATTTCCCCCAATTGTATCCCCAAATACTAGTGTATTGTGTTGGTTGAATCATCTGTTCTTTTCCTCTGTGTTCATCGGTGTTCATCTGGTTGGGGAACGTAACAATTGGTATCAGAGCCATCGATTCGTGGAGTGTTAGCACGGAGATGGTGTGGAAAGGGATTGATGGCGATAGCTTGGACCGGCGGCTTGATTTGAGCAGTGGCGGTGTTGGTGGAGTCGTCACTCGCCACCTGTTCGGCAAAATGCCGAGCCACCAGGAGGCAACCACGGGCAGCGTGCTACGCATCACTGTGAGTCATGTGCTCTATCCGGTGACGAAGGAGGTGCTACACCAGATCCTCGAGGTGTATGGTGTGGAGAAGATGTCTATGTTTGAGAGAGCCAACCGAGTGGAGGCCATGGTACAACTCCGATCATGGCAAGAAGCGAAGCGAGCTCGAGATGCCTTCCATAGTCGGTGCATCTACGAGGGCTGTTGCTTCCTTCATATCCTGCTGGTACCACCGACACCAGACTCTGCGTCCACTACAACGACTGTCGACACGGAGGCCTCCGCGATTGCCCCCAAGGTCGTCGTCGCGGATGCACGTTCCTCACCATCGGACATGCACCACGCTAGCGCCGACGAGCCCATGTCCGAACCAGTCTCGTCGCCTTCACCGGGCTGGGACTGGGAAGCCATGTCCCAGCCCGAGCAGTCTACGCCTGTTGGAAATATGCCCTAGAGGCAATCATAGAAATGATTATATTTCATTATGTTCATTATATTGTGTTATCTTGTTCCAAGAATAATATTGTTAATATTTATTACTAAGTATGTGACTTGGTTGTGAAACTCTATATTTCTGCGATAATTATTCTTATACGATCCCTGGTTGGAAACATATGAGGACACATATGAATAGACTAGCATATGTATTGGTTGATGACTATGTTTCACGAATCATAGATATGGAAATATCAAACCAATAATATGGACACATGTTAGAGAACATGATGTTGGATTAGACCCACCTTGAGACACTATTGAGATTGTTATGATTCTATGTGTCGTTAGTTGGTCTCAAGCAATGATGATGTATAATCCTTAGAGCTGAGATCAGCATAGTTTTCTACATGTGTAATAGCACTCTTAGGGGTTGCCAAATGCTACTCCGTAACTGGGTAGTTATAAAGGTAGCTTTCGGGTATGCTATGAAACATGGAGAGGAATGTGACTGGTCGGATATGGGATTTGCCCCTCCTAACATAACAGGAGAGATGTCTCTGGGCCCCTCGTTGTGATCGAATAAAGAAAGTGCATGGCCATGCCACTAGTAGTCGAAGTGTTCGACCACGTGAAGTTATCCGACACTCGATCGAGAAAGAATTGAACAGTCCATGGATGACACAACATCTCACCGGAGTTCAACCGGACATCGTGAGGCAAAGGGAGTATACACGAGTAGGTCACTCGGTTTGATCGATTCTGCATAGTCGTATGGAGATACTGGTGGTCGTAGATCGGTCGAACGTAATCACAGAGTGGTCGTAACACAGTCGTAAGGAGTTACGAATCGGTCGTGACCACAAACGAACTGGTCAGTATAGAGTATAGACACGGTCGTAAGTGATGAGGACTCGTCGAGATCATATTGCATTAAGGTTAAATCGATATAATTTGTGTGTATTCGGAATCGCTATGTTTCGCTAGGAGCCGCATTCGACTAGTGATCGGAAAGGGTTTCCGAGTCACAACCGACACGCATGAACCTCTGGTCACACACTTAACGGGTTGGAACAAACCAAGATCGAATACGATTTATAAACGTGTTCGGATAGGATCCGTCACGAGCACTATATAAGGAGATGCATGAGGCTGTTGGGAGGTGCGCGAGAGAACACCATCGAAACCCTAGCCGCCATCTTCCTGAGAGCTCTGCCGTGCGACTTGGTGCTAGCACACCAGCGTATGGTTGTTCCTGCCCTGGACGTGTGGATACCGTAAAGGCGCTACTACGATTGTTGCGCTTGAGGACGACCCGCGATTTTCACGAGGAACTGCCGAGGTTGCTGGAGGAGACGATCGACTACGACCATCGTGCATCGACTTCTGTCGGACGTTGGACGATCGACTACGACCACTACATCGACGCTCTTCGTTGGACCAGGCTGCTCCAACCCTTCTTCCGCTGCTCTGCGCGTCTGGTGGTAACGATCTGTGATCATCTACTTGCTTGGCTTCCTAGTTTGCGTGGTAGAAATTTTTGTTTGTAGCTATCGTAGCCTACCCCGCGACCCAACAACGCCTTCCCCGACACTATGCGATGCCCAGGTGACGTCCACTTTCGCCATCTGGGACCATGTTGTGGCCACTGTAGTTCCGAGTGCAGACGTCGCTCTCAGCATAGGAACACCAAATGGTGGAACGACGACATGCTCCGATCGCGACACCGACCACAACACTGTCACCACCAGCCTCTACACCGCCCGACCCATGGACGTCGTCTTGTTGCATCTGGGAACCCACGTCCCTAACGCACATGAGTTGTTTGAGGAAGTGCCTCCAAGACCTGACTCCTTCCCATCCAAAGATTCAGCTGTGGAGGGCATGTTGGGTAAGGAGGAGGCAGAGTATTTACTGAAGGTGCCACTGACGTGTGTGCCCCTGACTGCCGCTGCTGTTCCACTTGCGGCTATCTCCAAAGGAGCCATTCTGATAGCTGGTCTTGATGGTTTGGAACGCAGAGTCTCTGCCGAAGGCCGCTGCACCCGCTGCCTCGACTCCTATGTCCTTCTCTCTCTCTCTCTCGAGTGCGCCGTTGAAGCTACCTGCCTGTGGGCGAGTGTCGGCAGCCAACACCACATCATCGTCGCGCCGCCCTTCAATATGGTGTTCAACGTTAGTAGCTTCCTCACCAACACTAATGGTAACATCGCTGACATTTCCTATACACCAGAAACATCAGTGCATGCCTTCCATCTTACTATGGACAGCACGAACATTGGAGCACAAAAGGCGCTCAATGGAATATCGAACAAGAGTGCTGTGGTGCTGTGGTCACCTCCTATGAAGTGGGTCGAGAGGCAACCATGGCCACCGCCAGTGACAGGGATTGTAACAACCATAATGCCTGCTTTTGGAGCGATCATTAGCCGCATGTTGTGGCTCCCACCATCCCTGTCAATTGGTCTAATTCTGCTGGCATGCTGTCTTGGAGGAACTGCATCCAATGTGGTGACTTTAGTTGCTAAAGTGAATGCTGTGAAGCTTTCGCTCAGTACTTTGCAGGTGGTTGTTGCTCCAATTCTATTAGGTTCTTCTATTGAAAGTGCACTCCCATCAGTAGTTAAATTTGTCACTCCTTTTGCCCCGCTTGTGGCAGTCTTAGCTTCATCACTTTTGGCGTGCAGTGTGTTCTTTGAGAACTTTGTACGCCTAAGGTCTACAATTGCTGATATATCTTATGGGAATGGAAGCTTATTTTTTTGGGGGGATATCGGGGTTGTGATGTTGTCTGTCTTCTTGCTGCATTTTGCTGGTTCTGTTGCCAGGATTGTCGGGTACGCTGCAGCAGCTATAGGTGGTGATGGCAATGGGGAAATGGTTGACTGGATAGTGTCTTTCTCTATGAAGAAATTGGTAGTGCAGCTGAAGCGTGGTGGGGCTAATCTCAATTGTGGCTACTTCCGAGTTCAACCAATCTGGGCACTAGAAAGACGACTTAATGTGCTCCATGAGGAATTTCCTGGTATATACATTTGGCTTGATAGCAAGATGACTTCAAAAGACGCGATGGTTGGGCTGTTGGACTAGGACGGTGTGGTGTTCCTTTCAGCACTAAGGATTGGATACAGTATAATTACTGATGCAGAGGAAAAGAGACTCATCATTCCAAGCAAGAGTGAGCTGATTGAACCTACTAGTGGTAACGCAGGTATTGGACTGGCCTTCATGGCTACGACAAAGGGGTATAGACTCGTCCTCACAATGTCTTCCCCCATGAGTATGGTGAGGAGAATCACATTGAAGTCTTTTGGGGCTGAACTGATCCTGGCTGGCCTACTCCTGGGAATAAAAGGAGCAGTCCAAAAGGTGGAAGAGATAGCAACAAAGACACCCAACTCATACATCCATCAACAATTAAAAAATCCTGCTAACCCAAATATTCATTATGAGACAACTGGGCCTGAAATCTGGAAGAGCACATCTGGGAAAATTGATGGCCTTGTTTCAGTCCCTGATAGAAATGGTTTCCAGCATGCCAACATTCTCTACTTGACAGAAGAAATGTGGTGAATCCGATGAATATGCAGTGGAGGATGAAAGCACAGAGTACATAGAAGACCAAGTGGCTTCAGATGATGCAGATGATGCAATTGTAAGTAAAGGGAATTCTGATCCTGAGAAGCTGAAAGAAAATAAGGAGGACGTGCAGAAGCTATCGGCAGATGAGATGCTTAAGTGGCGGCTGGAGATTAAGGAGTTGATGGAGAAGTTAAAGATGCCATTAGATGCTGACTTAATGAAGATTGCAATTGCAGACTTAAATAATTCTTCCATTTCAGTGGAGGATCACCAGCGTACATCGCAGGAGCTTTTAGTTCTTGTTGAGCCTATTGACAATGCTAATGACCTTGACAAACTTGGGGGGCCTTGTTCCTGTGATTCAAGAGCTTACTAATACAATTGAAGAAATATGGACCACCTCTGCATGGGTCCTGGGTAAAGCCGATCAGAATAATGCCCTTGTCCAAAACCAGATCAGTAAAGGCATGAACAACTACACCCCTGAACTAGTATTAGTAATCACCAATGGTGGGACATTTTAAAGTGGCGTTGAGTTCTTCGGCAAGGCATTCATTACAGCGGCTTGGGGTCAAGCCGCATTTCAAGGAGGGAGGAATGTCACGGACTGGCCTGGCACGGGGAGGCTTCGGTCGTGGGCCGTGGGCCGAGGAGGCAAGTGAGAACGAACCGAGTTAGGACTTAGTAGTACAAGAAAGCAAGTAACAGCAAACCAGGGGATCGAAGATTATTCAAGCAAGCTACTTACTGCTTCTTCCTCCTCCGACTGCTCCTTCCCCAAACTCTCGCTACTCTCCCAGTCTCAGTTCTCATCCCCCGATCTTGATTTCTGATTCCCAGTCCCAGCTTCTTCCTCTTAGTCTTGTTTGTGTTCCTACGTCTTCATTCTATTTCCCCCAATTGTATCCCCAAATACTGGTGTATTGTGTTGGTTGAATCATCTGTTCTTGTCCTCTGTGTTCAACGGTGTTCATCTAGTCGGGGAATGTAACAGTTTGCAAAAAAGTTTATTTTTCTTATTCACGATGATGTTGGGTTATATATAAAAACGAAATTGCTATACATCAGTCGACTAAATTTTTTTAGGAAATCAGTCAAATTTCTGACCTTTAGATCCGTGACATGATTCATGCTTTGGCCATCGGTATGGTTATCTTCTCTGGCGGCGGCAGTGAGTTAGGGAAGGGCTTCGCCGGATTAGGTTTTGGCTTCACCAGGGCTCAGCTATAGAGGGAGGGAGGGTGGCGGAGGCACGGCGGTGGGCGGCGTTGGCTCAGCCGGTCATGGTCGGCTGAGGCGGTGGGTGGTGGAGGTCGATGGGCGACGGAAATCGGGTTAGGTTTTGGGTTCACGGGGCCGGCTATAGAGGAGGGAGGCGGCGGAGGCAGCGGTGGCGGCGTTAGCTCGGCCGGTCATGGTCGGCTGAGGCGGTGGGTGGTGGAGGTCAGTGGGGCGATGGGAAATCGGGTTAGGTTTTGGGTTCACCGGGGCCAGGCTATAGAGGGAGGGAGGGGCGGCGGAGGCACGGCGGTGGCGAAGGGGCAGCGGTGGCGTAGCTAGCCGCGGGTTGGAGGAGGGCGATTGGTGGTGGAGGTTGGCGGGGCGACAGGAATCGGCTAAAAATTAGGAAGCTGGGGTGGCGATGGCGGATCCGATGGCGATAGCCACTGGAGACGGGGAAGAGGATTTTGGATTATGAAATCAGGGTTCGACATTTGGTACATCTATACTTAGTGCATCGGCATTGATGCAACCTATTTACGTTGCATGTGTCTCTGTTACGACTTAACTTGCTTTCTCCAGCTCTAGCTACTAAAGCCAATGATATAAGTAAAATATCTATTAGTTTTGAAGCACTACACTCATTGTGATGGTCGTAACGGTGCAAACAAATAGAGAATTGGACACTTTATTTTTAGTTAGAAATTAAAGAAGTTCCTAAAAGCTAAATAAAATAAAATACTTTTGTATCATTCACATAGAGCCACATAGGTAATTAGAAAAAGAAAAATGGCATGGAATACAATTTGCATCTAATTCTCTTAAGTATTATAAAATTGCAATCAAATTCAATTTCAATTGAAACTATTGCAAATAAAAAATATATATAATAGTTTTCAAAAAAATTGAAGGTGTCCGTATATACCGGGCATCCAGCTGGCTCCGCCCATTCAGAACGGCGAATAAAAGAGAACCAGCTGTTGCTGCTGTGAGCTCTGAAAAATAATCGTGGTGGACTGGAATACCTACAATTAACGCCTTCCCTCTGATATTAAATATGATGCAGGAAAGGCAGGCAAAGCATATACCGGATATAGCATCATTCGTTTGGCCGAAAGGTAAGCAGGCAGCTGGAACGGGCTTGGGTTGGGTTGGGTTGGGTCGGCGCCTTAGATGCTAGTAGTAACCTGGCAATTATGGAAATCAGCACCTGAATTGGAAATGCATTTTCAGATGAACTCGAATCAGCATTTGCGATCGATAACATACTAATAGCTTGTCGGTCGGAACGAGGAAAAAAGAACCTGAAGATTTAGTTGTTATCCAGAGAGAGAGAGAGAGAGAGATGCAGGGTAGGTTTTTAGTTGTTATCCGGAGAGAGAGAGAGAGAGAGAGAGAGAGAGAGAGGAGACGAGCTAGGAATGAGGAATCAGAGCATGTAGTGACTAGGGAAGCAGAGCCTGTGGCGCTTGAGAACAGAGTACCCCATGTATGCTTGCTAGCTGTGCGTGAAAACGACGATCCAACCCATCGATATGATCATCCATCGAGACGAAATGTATAGACGAACCAATGAATACTCTTCGCCTCTTTATTCCGCTCAAAAAAAAAAAACAAAAAAGGGGGAGAACACACAGAGTATTCACGACGGCCTGCTTTTGACTGATCGATCATTAGCAGCTAGCCTTTTTCGCTTCAGAAATTAAGGCTTACACAATTAACGGACGAACCGATATATCGTATCGATCACCTGATCTTTGACCTTATACTAAATACAATATAGTATAGTCTGATCGATGCATCGTGCTTGATAAAAATTAAGCACGAGAACGATTTGTACGTGATTAATACCTATGATTTAACTGCGGGGTATGATCACACGAAATTAAAACAAGTGATCGATCAATCGATCCATGTATTATTGCTCGGAATAAGCTCCCAAATCATAGCACTAGTACTGGTACTAGTAAAACCGCCGAGTGATGATGCTGCGGCGGCCAACTCGTCATCGAAGCCACCTCCAGCAGCAGCAGTGTAGTAGGTGTTGCTGTAGCGACGACCATCGAATGTCACGTCGTCGCCATATGCATGCCCGCCGAGCTCCAACGCCATCGCCTGCCGGTCGCTCGCCGTCGCATACGAAAATGATCCGTCGAGATGCACCGGTGCGCCGTCGTCGCCGTGTGTCGACTCGTGATCAGCCGGCGCCCGATGATCACGACCGGATTCGAATTCGGTGGAGGGGGACAGCACGTCCTCGCGCTTGATGACACCATTATCCGTGACGGCCTGTCGGTTTTGGGTGCAGGTGTGGTCGCCGATGTAGGTGATCTCGAACATGGACGGGTCTGCCTCCGACCGCTGCACCTGCCTCGTCGCCGGGCACAGCTGCTCGTACTTGTGCTTGCACCGGAAGTAGCTCCTGCGTGCGTTCATTTGTATGTCCACGGCAAATTAAGCCAACAGCTAATTACTATATACATATGTTAATAAACGTGAGTACTGATCAAACAGTTGATATATCACATCATCATTCATGCATGCATGTAGTTAGGTTAGCTAGCCTCATCTAATCCCTAGCTAGCCAGCAGCTATCAAAAAAAGTGATGATAATGGATGGAGAGCTATATATATATATGTGACGATTCAGTGTGTGTGTGTGTGTATGTTATCAAGAAAAGAAAATCAGTACTATTACTATAGCTAGGAAGTTTCACGAATATGGCAAGGACAAGAACATCTCCCTATCTCAGGCCTCAACGTGGAAAGGCATGCATAGATATGCATAGCTAAGTCAAAGAACTAACTAAGCAATTAACTTCCCAAAACAAAAAATAAAACAAGAGTTGGGAATCAAAGTGTACCTAGGGTATTTGGCAGCAAAGATTTCCTTTTGGCCATACTTCCTCCATGAGTAGCCATCGTCCATGCTGCTCCTCAATTCCTTCCTGCATCCTTGGGACGCCTGAGTCCTGCCAGGCCAGGCCATGGTATTTAATAGATGAGTTTACTTCAACCAATTCGCTAAGCAGCAGCAGCAGCTGTGACTACTGACTAGTTAGGAGTGATGAGCTATACAAGTGCATATGATCTGTAGCACATATGATCAGAGATGGGTGGAGTTGGTACCTTCTTTTGTAGCCACCACTCCCACGGCGTGCGGGCGAGACCATTAACGGTGACCGACGGCCGGTGGATTGGGATTGCAGCAGGAGCATGATGACTCGAGACAGGGACTCGGAGATCCCCTCCACCAGAGCCAGAGGATCCATGGACGACGACGACGACGACGACTTCTCTAGCTGCAGACAGGCCTTGAGCTCGTTCGCCGACCTCTGCGCTTCCATCAGGCTCTCCACTAGCAGCCTTGCTTCTGGCCTATCTGAAGAAGCATCGTCATCTTGATCTTGTCGTGTCCTGTTGTTGCTCCCCATCGATCGATCTCTAATTTGCTACCGATCGAGTTAAACTAATACTTGGTCGATCGATCGATCGATCTCTAATTTGCTACCGATCGAGTTAAACTAAAACTTGGTCGATCGATCGACCGATGATCTAGGTACGTACTCTCAGCTAACAGCTAGCTCGCTGGTATAGTGGTATATATATCCCAAGGACGTACGCGCGAAGCATCGCGGAAATTAATTAATGGCGACCAAAATGCCACTCCATCGATCTAAAAGCAGTGTGTAACTGTCTAGCGGACTATTATGACGGTAGCGACCGAAAGATGCTGACAAGAGCATACCTGACGTACCACTACTCTACGTGGCAGCAAGCATCCAGTTTTCCAGATGCCGATCGACTTGCTCGCTAAGCTACTTAATTAATTACCCTGTACATATATGATCACTGCTGTAATTAATCTTCCGATTGGATCGGAGCAGTAAACCTTAATCTCTACTGGCTCGTTATAGCTGGCTGATTAATTGGGCATTTGTTGTTAGCGGATGATGTCTGTAGATGCAACCAGTGTTCAGAATTTCGACCGAAAATCAAATATATTTCGGTTTTACCTGTGGGGGCTGATAGGAATACAAACTGGTCCTAAAAAAAATCGGTTTGGATGAATTTTGTAAAACAAAATGATTTTCCTTGAATTTGATTTTTTAATTTAAAATTCAATTTTTGATTTGAAATTTTCGGCCGAAATTAGCTAATTTCCCCCCTATTTTTGGGCTTATTGCCCCCGTTAAAAAAATTGATTCGGGTATCCAAAACCCGGGATGCAACAATGCATGCATATACGTGCAAATGATTCATCATCTAGCTTGATCCTCTAATCGATCAATTCTTCATCTGTGGTACTGTTTTTTTTAGATAATGGAAGAGAAAGACTCTCTCGGCCTCTGCATCAAAGATGCACACAACCTATTTTATTTAAAACTTTAAAAGTACCAATATTACCACAGATAGTTAACATCTGCCTGAAGGCTTACAACCAAACGACGAATGAAAAATAAACTCAGTCATTGCTAATCCTGTGACTAAACCGTCACTCATGAAGGCTTAAGATTTGCTGCACCACAAACTCCAACCTGACGCTTCCGGCCACCATAGCCTCCTTTTGGGCCAATTTCTCCAGATTTGCCCAAGCTCTCAGCTAGTGCCTACTCGAGTAGATAACCTGCAAGGGATTAGTGATACCTGATTTGTCAAAAACAACCTCATTCCGACACAACCAAATAGCCCAACATAAGGCACTAGCTCTCACAATGAGTTGCGCCTTTAAAATTTTTTGGAAATCCGACTAACCAATTCCCAAACATGTTTGCTATACTCGCATGAGGAGATAAATTAAAAGTACATTGAACTACACACCATACAAGGCGTGCAAAGGGGCAGTCAATAAAAAGATACTGAATTGTTTCACTACTACAAAAAGGCTAATACTGGACGCCTCATCACAAACGGTTGACCAAAACCATCTGTATTACATTCAATCACAACGGTTTTGTATTAGAGACCGTTTGTGTTACTGGCTGAGCTAAAAACCGTATGTGAAGAGGTAATATCACAGACGGTTCATGTTGAAAACCGTATATGATACTTCACAGACGGTTCTTGTTAATAACCGTCTGTGATAATACTACATATCACGAGCGGTTTTCAAGAAGAACCGTCAGAAACATCCTGACGGTTCTTAACAATAACCGTCGTGATATTACCACATATCACGCACGGTTTTTGTTATAACCGTCGTGATAATATCGCTCTGACTCCACGGTGAGTTTCTTAAATCGCCGGCGTCTGCTCGTCACCATCCGCCGGCTCCTCGATCGTCTCTTCGTCGCATCGATCTGCTTTGGCTCCCCGATGTGTCTCTTCGTCTCATGCTCCGAATTTATTCCTTGTTTTATAAAAATGATCATCCGCCATCCAAGATGATCATCCCCATACATATTTATATTAAAAAAAAATAGAAATGGCTACCTCTTCCTTGTCGCCGGCATTGATGGCCTTCCTGGCCGCACTGTACAAGCACCTCTTTCGGTGTACGTTGAACCGTGCTGCGGAAGAACACTGTTTGATCAACAGTGTCTTCACTCCTCTGTCGGCGGAGAATTTGCCGGAGCAGGTGATGGCCACCTTCCGCCGTCTTGACATCCTTCTCTGCCGTGTCTTCCGGGTGATCTCCCACTTTCGGCGAGTTTCCGCGTCATTGACGTAGTCCTCCAAAACGACGTTGCACGTCTCCAAGAGGCTTGCCGTCACTTGGACTGCGTAATCGAGGCGGCAGGCGACCGAGTCGACCACGCCGAGACTCCTCAAGCAAGGGAAGAGAGCCTATGGGCTCAATTCTTCTTGATTCAACAGTCCGAGGGTCTTCGAGAGACACTTGAACGAGCGTCGTGAGTGGGCGATTTCAGCTTATTCACGATGATCGAGAATCGTCCGATGCCGACGTCGTCGCCTATGAATTATTGAAGACGGAGATAGCAGCCTACCTCCGCCACTAGAAAAACTTTGTTTATTTATAGGTTTCTACTTTTTTTAATCTTTTGTGTTTAGCGCCACGCTTATTTGGCCATATATATATATATGAAAATTCCAAAATGAAAAAAAAGTTTGGAGGTGAAGTTACTATATTAATTATATGTTGAATTATTATATATATATATATATATATATATATATATATATATATATATATATATATATATATATATATATATATATATATATATATATAGTTAAAGCAAATTTTCAAGAATATTTAAAATGACAAAATTGACATATAAACATGTAATTTCTTCATGTCATGTAAGTGTATATACAAGATAAATATACTTGAGAAAAACCATATCACAAGCAGGTTCCATAATGGAACAAATCAGGATAATTATCATGACGGTTCGATAATAGAACCGCTCGTGATAAGTCTCTTTATTAGTACAAGCCCGACCGCTAGGGTTTGCGCCGCCTAACTCGTCACTCCTCCCGGCTCGCTAGGGTTTGCGCCCCTCTAACTCGTCCTTCGCCCAGTAGCATTTACTCCGCTCCTCCCCACCCCGACGCCACCGCCGACCGTCGCCGCCGCCGCCGAACCCCGCCGCCGTGCATGCCGGTTGCCAGACACCACTCTGACCGCAAACGCCGCACGATAGTAGTGTCTTCGCAGTGTCGTGGTCGTGCCACAACTACGGTGACGCCGCCACTAAGCCACCGGGCTTGGCCGCGTGTCGCTCATGCCGCCATGGCTTGGTTCTCTGCTTTCGACCTCCTGCGCTCGGGCCTGGCCGGTCTTTGCTTTCCCATCCTCCTCTATTCTCCTTTAGATCTGTTAGCTTAATGTATGAGCTGTTGATATGTTATATTGTTATGACTTATGACTTATTCAGAAGTGTCAAGTGTTGTCTGCTATTGATAGTGGAAACTTGCTTAGTGAACCATGGGCTATTGATATGTATGATTGATGATTTGCAAAAATAGATGTATAAAATGTGTGATATGTATGTTATGACTTATTTGTCGATTTGTCATTTTGTCAAGATGTCATCTGTTGCTTCTCGCCATTCATTTCACATTTGTGCGTAAGCTGTGTTCATGCAGTCAAGTTCTCCTATCTTGCGTTCTAGGTACGTCGTCCTACCATTCCATTTCTAATATCTTCTCTATAAAGTCTCCAGCGATGGTTGCTTGTGCCTTTAAAACCGCATTATATATATATATATGTATATATATATATATATATATATATATATATATATATTATATATATATATATATATATATATATATATATATATATATATATATATATATATATATATATATATATATATATATTACGAGTCCTCGGCCACTTTTTAAGAAAGTGACGTGGACGCATGTGCATCTCGATCGAAGTGGCATCTTGTATTAGCAACCAAGTAATTGATGTCCCGATGCTTTCCAAATTTTAAATTTGCAGGGCTCAATGAGGGGACATCAATTATTTGGTTGCTAATACAAGATGCTCATGTCATCGGAGTACTTGGCGTTAAGAAAGTGGCTGGGACTAGGAACAATAGAAATATAATATATATATGATGCCGGTTTTAAAGGCACAATATATATGATACCGCTGGAGACTTTATAGAGAAGAGTCATCACATACGGTTTCAAATGCACAAACCTGCTCATGATATATAGTCATCACAGAGCGGTTTGTGGCTAAAACCGCTCGTGGTAGATACATCATGACGGTTTGAAAACCGTCTGTGATGACCTCATGCATCATTGACCCATAAACTCAGACGGCTCAAGAAACCGTCTGTGATGACGTTTTTGAACCGTCTGTGAAGGCCTTTTCTGTAGTAGTGTTTCCACTTTAACACAAAAACAACACTTTTTGCTTCCTCTCCATTTTTTTTAACAGAGTATCTTTAGTTAATAAAACCCCTCTCTTAAGACACCATAGAAATATTTTCACTTTTAATGAAATTTTAATGCACCAGAAGAGATCCTTAATTGGAGTTCGAATATTTCCAATTAAAGCCATATAAAAAGACTGTACCGAGAAAAGTCCAGACTTATTCAAATTCCATCTGAAAGTATCCCTTTGAGAATTTAACTGTAAATTAGCAATTCTCAAAACTAACTCATTCCAAGCACGCAACTTAGGCCCAATAATAGGTCTTCTAAAAGAAATTTGTAACAAAGCCAGTTCCCAAATCATTACAACTGTATAATTTTTTCTCTTCACTACATTATAAAGATTAGGATATTGACTTTTCAGCGGAGCATCTCGTAACCAAATAACTTCCCAAAACCTGGTTTGCATTCCATTTTTAACCTGGAATGAACCAAAGCGAAAAAATTGATCTTTAATTTTCATTAGATCCGACCAAAATTGGAAAGTCCCAGGTTTATTAACCACCTGCAAAAGACTCTTCGCTCTCAAATATTTTCTTGTTAGCAAGGATTGCCATATCCCTTCTTCATTAAGCAGTTTAAACAACTATTTTCCTAATAAACTTTTGTTTTTAACGTCTAGGTTTTGAATGCCTAAACCACCCTGTTCTTTAGGTGTACACACCAAATTTCATTTAGCAAGCCTATATTTTTGTTTGTGATTGTCACTCTGCTAGTAAAATCTAGACCGGTAAAAATCTAGTCTTTTGAGAACCTCTCTAGGGACCTAAAAAAAAGAGAACATAAACATTGGCAGACTGTTGAGCACCGAGTTAATAAGAACTAAGTGTCCACCAACAGACATATTTTTTTCCTTTCCAACTACTAAGCTTCTTTTCGACTCTATCATCCACTTCTTTCCAATCATAGTTTCTTAATTTTCTATAGTGAATTGGAATACCTAAGTATCTGAAAGGAAAGGCACCCACTTCACAACCAAATAATTGAGTATACTGCTGTTCAACTTGTTTGGCATTACCAAAACAAAAGATCTCGCTCTTGTGGAAATTAATCTTTAAACCTGATAATTGTTCAAAGACACACAGAATAAGCTTGAGATTTTTTGCTTCTTCTAAATCATTATTCAAGAAGAGGATGGTGTCATCAGCATACTGTAATATTGACAACCCATCATCAATCAAGTGAGGAATTACTCCTGATAAAAGGCCTTCTTTAACTCTTGAAATAAAGATGGCAAGCATGTCCACAACTAGATTAAAAAGAATTGGGGACATAGGATCACCTTGTCTAAGACCCTTTTGAGTTTGAAAAAATGATCCAAGATCCTCATTGACTTTTATTTCAACACTCCCTCCCTCCACACAACTTTCTACCCACGCACACCACTTAGGTGAAAATCCTTTCATCCTCAAGGTTTGAAGAAGAAACGGCCATTTAACTTTATCATACGCTTTCTCAAAATCAACTTTGAAAATTATTCCATCCATTTTTTGTTTGTGTAGCTCAAGGATGGTTTCATGAAGGATGACTACACCATCAAGAATAAATCACCCCTTCATAAACGCTGATTGGGATGATCTAACAACCTTATTAGCTATACCAAAAATTCTATTAGTAGCCACTTTAGTAAATACTTTAAAACTAACATTTAGAAGACAAATAGGTCTGTACTGCCGTATTTGCTTAGCATCCTTTTTTTGGGAAGTAGTATAATGATCCCAAAATTCAAACTATAAAGAGGCAATGAGCAACTATGAAAATCATAAAACATGACCATCATGTCGTCTTTAATAACTTCCCAAAACACTTGATAGAACTCCGTTGGGAATCCATCCGGTCCAGGTGCTTTATTAAGTTCCATTAGAAAGATCGCTTCTTTCACCTCCTTCTCAGTAAACGATTCTGTAAGGAAATTATTTTCAGTATTCGTAACTTGAGTCATATCATTTATGAAGGTATCAATCATGGATACATGATTGACTTCGGATGAACCAAACAACCCTTTATAATAATTAGTTATATACTTTTTTAATTGTACATCCCGTCGAATTATCCCCTCTTGTTCGAGCTGAAAGATTCTTTGTCTTTTATGTTTACCATTCGCAATCAAGTGATAAAATCTTGTGTTTCTGTCGCCCTCCAAAAGAAATTTCGTTTAGGACCTTTGGTACCATTTTATTTCTTCTTCTCTTACAAGATGAACCAATCTCTCATTAGCATATTTTTTAACATTACGCTCTTCATCAGACAAACTGACAAACTCTGCCTTTTTATCTAACTTATCAATTAACAAATTAAGTTCTTTCTTTTCCTTTTTATAAGTCACACTACAATTTTTTGCCCAACCATGAAGGTATTATCTAAGAGTTCTAATTTTACATTGCCAAATTTGTAAGGCAGAATGACCTCTATTTTCTTTTGTCCACACATCAGCCACCATTTTCCTAAATCCTTCTCTATACAGCCAGTCTAATTCAAATTTAAATAAAGGTTGACTCCCTCTATAGAAAGCCACTGTCGTATTTAAAAGTAAAGGTGTAAGATCGGACAAAGGTCTTTTAAGAGTACTGATTGTGACCAGCGGAAAATCTGTGGTACTACTGACTGCTTCTAGAACAATGTAGTACTATCAATTATCAATTCTTTGTGGGGTACGCCACTACTACGAGCTAGTGTGGAAATCAAATGAGGGCCCGTGCCCGTGGGAACGCATGCGCTACCTCTACTTTATTTTTTTCAAGACTTATATAATCTCTAGTACTGTTTTGTTAGTTATCAAGCGCCCGGACGATTTTCCTTTTACAAGTAAGCATTAAAACAATGTTTAATCAATAAAGATAAGTAGAAAGACAACATATCAGATGAAGCCTATCTTTAATCTTTGTTAATAGGTGACGTGAAGAAATGCTTTATAGATAAGAACTATCATCTTATTAGACATACCCTAACTAGATTAAGCAAGGAAACTACAGTAAGAATAGGATCATCAGCCCGTCTGCATGCATGATTCCACCAAACCTCATCTGTTTAGTACAGATCGTACAGTGGAGTACAACAAGGAAAATCGTGGAATCGATCTTACAGCTGGTCACCAATATTTCAAAGGCTAATACCTAAAGGACAGGTATCTGCAAAGAAAATCAACTTGCTAAAACAACATCTACATTGGACTCGATGAGGTAATCGATCAGCAACATTAATTGTGGACCAGCTTTCTTTCTTCTGTGAGAGAGATGTTTATCAAGTGTCAACACTCCTTATCCCCTGGAGAACCCAAGGCAAGATTGAGCTAGATCGATTAGCGTACGACAAGCAAGCAGGATCGATCTCAGGGCAAAGACACAATGCAGACAGATACACCCAAGATCGCGACGGTCAGATGGTGAAAAAAAATAGTGCTCCTATTGTATTTACCTCCTCTAGTCGTTTTTCGGTCCAACGTATATTAGAATTTAGAATCACCGATCTGTCCATATGACTCCACCCAATGTTACCTGTTTAGTACAATGGAGTGGTTAATTTCCACTGACAGGAAAAGTACGTGTGGAGTCGATCTTACCGTTGGCCACAGCCAGTCTCTAAAGGAAACACCCAAATTAAAATGCAAGCATATATTCGAGAGCCGAGCAGTGGCTCAGTGGTGTGCTTTGCCGTCGTGCGGATCACCCGCCTTATGTGTCTCATCTCGTACGTGCGTATGTGTTCAGTGAAAAATCGTATGCTTGCGCTCTGTGAGCTACTTGATTTACCCAGCGATATCCGTAAGAGACCTAGCGTGCGTGTGTTTCAATGTGATGCGGTGTGAGCGGGGTGAGTGAGTTTGCGTCCTCCGTTGTAACTAAAAAAAGCCAATTATTTCTTTATATATATATATATATATAGAGAGAGAGAGAGAGAGAGAGAGAGCGATAAGTCAAGTGTCAACGCCCCTTATCTCCTGGAGATCCGAAGGCAAGATTTTGCAGGATCTTATTATTACAGTCAAGCTGGCAGGATCTGATCTCAGGGCTAGGCAGATACACCCAAGATCACGATGGATTCTTTACACGCCTGCAGCTTCTTCCTCGTCCGACTACAGACAGCCTCAGAAACGACTAGCGCAGCGCATAGCATGCATGCAAGAAAAAATAGATTTGGTCGAGATACGATGCTGGATCTGCAAATCCACCGTGTTAGCTTTGTAACTAGCTAATGGTAATGGTTAGTTTCAACAACTGCCAAGCAATGATCGATACATAAGCATGCACATATAGCGAGTGATTCATGGTTGGAGCCAGCTGCATCCATCCATCAGGCAGCTGACTGGATGGATGGGGAGTATTTCCTGCCGATTTTCTTTTTTATTGAAGGATCAAAGATCTGCAGGTAGTGAGACAACCGAGCCATCTTCGACCTCTACTTTCACGCGAAAATAGATAGTGGCATTTTCTTAAGTGCCACTGAATAATTTTGTATGTTTTTTATGTGTTATTGATTTCTCATTGATATGTGGAATCGGTATCTATATGTCAGCCTCACAATGAATAACATGTAAGAAATCATGTAGTTATTCAGTTGATTTTCTCATATGGATAGCCCGATCCACAAGTAGCAACTATAATAAATGAAAGCTTGTGGCCTGCATGGCTCACAAGTGGAGTAACTAAGGTCATTTTTGTTGCTAGCCATAGTATGTCAAACTTTGTGTGCCAAAGTGTGGCATGCCACGGTTTTTGTGGCTCATAAATTGTTGTCCACAACTGTAACACAATATGTCAAGTAATTATGTCTATGACAAGTAGGGCATCAGGCTAAGATTCTGTGGCATGCAAAAAATATGGCATCAAACCAAACAACCACCGAAAAAAGTCAAACGTGCCTGACTAGGTTGTGGCAACGAACCAAACATGACATGCATACACACTTGAGTGCAGTACATGCATGCGTAGAGTGATCCTTCCTAGTCCGCGAATACTCGTCGCTTTTTGTTAGACCATAAATTTGAAATTTAGAATCTTCTGTGTTCACATCACTAGTCCCTAGATCATTAGCTAGTGCCCACAGTTATATCATTGAATATCAATAACATATTACAAATATATAAAGCTATTGCATAATAATAACAAACAAAGCATAATATATCTTACAGCTTTTGACTTGCAGTATGACCGGACATGCCAAATACCTTTCAAAGAATAGTAGCAGAAGCAGAAAAAAAATATACCACGTGGAACCCTCACGATATACCCACAGACAATCGACTGGGACCCGCGACCTAATTCTTGGCTATCTTGATCTATAGTCTTGACGAATGCTCATAAGTGCCCACATAACATTCTTCTTTTATGCTTACTAAATAATAATATATTGAGTGAGCACGAGTACACAACCGTACTCGAGAGCCAACACATAGAATGCATTTATATAATATGCAAGGCTAATCAAATGAATGGCTTGTGGTTCTTTTGGTTGCATAAAGCCACTTATTGAAATAGATCACATAGTAGCAAATCCTGAGACATAGCATTTTTAACTAACACAAGTTTTAACAAGTTGAATTTTTTTTGTAAAATACTAGTGGAGGCTCCAACCTTCTTGGGTGGCTAGTGGTGGTGGTTGTACCCCCAATTCACCAGGGTTCAAACCCCAGGTTTGGTCCTGCGTGTCTCATTTAGAAGGATTTTCTTTCAGTGGGAGGCGACGTGCCCGTCGCAACCGAGGCACCAGTGGTGACTTCGTCAAGCTCCGCTCGTCCAGTCTTCCGTAGGCGTCATGTGTGCGAGTGCGTGTGTGTGGGTGTCTATGTGTTGTACTAGGTGTTTCAAAAAAAAACTAAGTGGCTCCATCCACCCAATTCTCATGTTCTTTCTCGGGTTACATCCCGTACTTATCACTGGTTCTCAATCAGGCCATCTCAAATCTCTGGGCTCCCACCCATCTCAAATCTCTGGGCTCCAACCCATCTTTTCTTTCCATCCCATAAATTGTTTTATAAAAATGAAAGCTACTTCAAGCAAGTTATCGACCCCGCCCATGACCGTGGGCACAACTATCCAGATAGTTTCCTCACTCTATAGAGTTCGTACATTTTACCCACAAGAGACAATCAACTTATAATGTTCGTCTCGACACACTTTCATATGTGTGCGACTAAGTTGATCATCACAAGGCCTTTACAATGCCTCACCTCAACACAACTCCACCCACTAGGTATCACCTCCTTGGGCCACGCCCCCGGGAGGTCTCCCACTTGCGCCGTGTAGTTCGGTGATTTCCTTACCCTTAATCCACACCACACACCCACTAATGGTGAAGTTGCGAGGAGGCGAACAAATTAGTTAGCCAAGTCGTACCCATTATAGACTTGTGGTTGCACTGTTTTTACATGAGGGGTCATCACAAGATCTGGGTCCTTAATTGACTTAGGCGGTACTTCCCCATACCCACTCTGTCGTGCTCTTCCCAGCACCCACCACTCTTTTCAGTCGCCTAAGTCGAAATATGTTTTTGGTTTTCTTTTATTTTAAAATACTTTTATAGCTCAACATACTAGCTAGGCTTCAACCTCGACTGCCAAATTTCAGTTTCAAGTTTTAAATGATGTCGGGGAAAATCATTGCCCGCATACCAATGTACCTAAGCAAGGCTAAGTATGACACTTAGGTACAGACTTAGTAGCTAGTATGTATACCATTAGTCTAGGGTGACAAAGGATAGTGTCCAGGTTCAATGATTGGAAGTTTATACGCAATTATCATTTAAGGTATTAGCTATGAGCTAAATGAATATATTTGTATTAATCATAGCAATGCAATTTCATAATTTTAAAATAATATAATTGCATTTCAAAAGTATGTACAAAATGATCAAAGTGTTGACTCGCCTTGCTCAATATTATGATAATCTTGATCTCGACCTCGTTCTTGTTGGGACTATTATTCCATCATAGCTCCAGATTCTAACTACGCAGGATACGATTGAACCCAAGAACATATGAAAACACTCAAATGAAATCCAATAAATCCAAAGACATTTAAACAAAAGGAACACTTCAAACGAAAGTAAACAAATCTAGGCGTGTTTGAAGAAGAAAACACTTCCAACTAAACTAAACTAAACATATCTAACGACATCTTGAAAGAAGGGAGTACTTCAAATGAAACCAAACATACTCATCTAGAGTTGATGAAGGAAATACTTCAAACGAAGTACATCCAGAGGAAGTTGATGTAGGAAATACTTCAGACAAGTACATCCAGAGGAAGTTGATGTAGGAAATATTTCAGACGGAATGAAGTACATCCAAGGATATTTGGAATGAATGAAATAGTTCAGACCAAAATAGATATATCCAAACTCTATTCATTTGGTTTAGTGGTGGGGTTTTGGGTTGATAGTCAGACTTAGGGTTATGTAACCATTGGATCCGGAGTGAGGGCGAGAGGGATCAGGTTCTCGAAAAGTTCGATGGTGTAAGGAGTTAAGACTCCAACGAAAATGAGAGAATATTCACAGGAAAATTCATCATTGGTTACCTAGATAGGAGAGATCACCTTGCTAGGTAGGATTCTCTAACCCACCTTCAGGTCACGATTTGCACTTTTACCAGGAGCGGTTAGCGATGGGTGATAGTTAGAGCCTATACAATGTTGATTGATGATGGAACTACTATCCGATTAGCGATGGGTAATAGTTAGAGCCTATACAATGTTGATTGATGGTGGAACTACTATCATCCAGTTGGGAACCTATCATCGCTATCCATACACGGCGCCTAGCTGATCTAATGATTCCTTTAGTTATTACTTCCTTTATCGAGGAACTTACATGAAAGTCAGGTGAGACTTATGTATAGATTCAAAGTTCATACTAGGTAAACATAAGTCTCACCGACATGTGGGGTATAGTTTACTTAATGATTTGATATTTATCAAGGAAGTTCCGTGAGCCTTAGCTGGAACTTCCTAGCATTAGCTAGACATTAACCTTATATCTTGATGGGGAGTGTCTACGATTTCAGAGTTTCTTTAAGGTGATCCATACTTAGTCTTACTACCTACGTGGCTTGGCATATACTAAAGTAAACCTATCACACTAGGATGACCCTTAGCTCCCGCACCTGCTAGAGACTACTCCCATGGTTAAGTAGACAATTATGATACAATGTCTATGGGCTCTTACCTACTAGTCATTGCTTACCAATCAACCCTATCATCTTGATCACTATTATTAGTATGAAGCTAGGTCATGGCTACCGCTAATCCTTCATTAAGTTTTATCACTACTACATTTTATTTGGCATTTTACTCTAAGTGTCGAGGACACACTTAGTTGATTAATCAACTACTAGTATGATCCATATGTCAATTGACATACATGCATATATACACATATACTTTTATTCCCTTGATTATTCTATGTAGGCATATGGTAGCTTATATGTCTCACTACATGGTCACTATACTAAGATTAGCCATAGACATGATGTTGCTGGATCATGGTATACAACCATATGTTCATTTGGGTACTCCTAGACATAAGGCTATACGTTAATGGTACTTGATTATTATCCAATTGCTACACTGCCTTTAAATAGCACCTTAAAACGAATACCTCTTTGCCAAGGATCTTAGGACCCTCTTGTTAACTAGGCATTTTTAAACATAAGATTATAGTTGGTATAAACCCTAACTGACACGGTCTATTGATCATTAACCATGGAGTATTATCTATTATCTATTATTCATTATCCATTATTACTATTGTTGTTGTTGTTATGACCATAGCCTAGGGCCTACTGGTCATTCGGTTACATGTGTATGTATACGCCTAAACATGTCTGTATCATCTTAGGCTCTAACTACCTGAGTTGATCGCTATCGTTAGTTTACTTACTACGCGATCTCTCGTTTAGGGTTTGACCTATCGCTTGTTAAACAACAACAAGGTTAATGATCTTAAACTAAGTCGCAAATGGAAGATTTGGCCAAATGTGTGGTGTTAACTAAACACTAACGGTCAGAGTCCATTGATCTTTCGAGATGGTGTTCTGGTTGTTAACATCTTCCCATGCTGACTTGTTAATTAACTTACTATTGGATTTTTATTAACCCTATATTTGTTGATTGCAATACCACTAACTGATTCACCTTCTTAATTATCTACCAACTTGGTGACCCACCGCTAGTTAACTACTAATGGTCACCTAATTTGATTTTGTATTTTATCTAAATGCTAATAGCACATATTGAAATGCCACTTTTAATCGCCATACTTAGTAACTAATTGACTAACAATTCCTAACTAATCATTCCCACATTGTCTAACCCACACCTAACCGCTATTATGTCGCAACGACACCTTAATGGCGACAGTAATTACTAGCTACAATGCTTGTCCATTTCCGACAGCGGCATGGGAGCTCAGGGGCGCTCTCGATCGTGGTTATTGCCGGTGAGCCGGGTCACAGGGGCGGCCAGCAAGGCCAAAAATGGGACCCCCACGTCATGGCAGTCCTACTGGTGCCGGCGGCGAGGGTTGAGACGACCTACAGCGATGGCACAGTGGGATTTGGCAACGATGGTGTTTGGGGCTACGATGACTTCTACATCCCAGTGGCGCTCTCGGCTAGCACACGTGCACACGAGCATCTACAGGGGACGAGGAACCTACCGGAACGGAGAAAGACGATGGGGATGGACGGAGGGTGGCTGACAGCGATGACCCGAGGTGGTGCGAGAAGCTCCTAGCGGCGGCGGTGACCTGTGAGGAGAGGGGAGCCGTGAGCTACTAGAGAAGCTTGAGGGAGGTGAGGGGATGGTCGGAGGAGGAGCAATCGGTGGAAAGCTCACTAGAGGATATGCGGCAGCGGAATGAGCGATTTTGGTCGAGGTCAAGGAAGAAGAGGGCGTCCGTGTGACCCTGTGGACAAATGACGAAATTAAGTGGGGGAAATGATTCTCGTGTTTTGGAACACATGGTGACGCGGGTGGCAAGGCGGGGAAGCTCACCGGAGCGGCGGTGGCGCGATGGCGGTGCGGTGGCCAAAGTAGAGTCGACGCTCCCTTCGTGGTTTCTCTTGGTGAAAGAGAGGGAGAGGAGAGGGAATGGCAGGGAGGGGCAATGGAGGCCTGGGACGGCAATTACAGGCAAGGGGGGGAGGGGGTTGGGGAGCTGGTGGCGGAGGTGGGCCAACGCGACGACGGCGGTTGGCAAGGCGTCGGGGCGGCATGGGGACAGTGGCGCGGAGGGAAGGAAGTGGGCGGTGGAGCGACAGTGCTGGGATAGGGTGACATGAGGAGCAGCACGGGGCGTCATCCTTGTACGACGGTAGGACGACAGGTGCGCTTGATTGAGTGAGAGAGAGAGAGAGAGAGAGAGAGAGGGGGGGATGGGCGCTCAGGGAAGAGGGAGGCGGAGAGGGAGGAGAGCGTAGCTGGGCCGGGGTGGGGTTGCGCTCGGGTGGGGAAGGAGGCACTAGGCCAGGCTGAAGCCAAGAGGAGGAAAACCATGGGGTGATGGGCCTGAGGCCGGCTCGGCCGGGAAGAAAAGTAGGGAAGGAAAACAAGAAAAAGAGAAGAGAAAGGAGAGGGGGGGGGGATAGAGAAATGTGATCGCTAATTTCTAATGTTTGTTTGGAAATTCTCATATGACTTTTAAGCACTTCGCGGGTTGGATTTTGAACTTAGGTTTTTAGCTCTCGGGTTTTAATTTCACATAGTGTTTAAAAAGGCAACACCTTTATTTTCTTGTAACCAGTTGTTTGCTTTCACAACATGTTCTAGAGAAGGAATCCAGTTAAAATAAACTCCAAAATGTATGCAAATAAGGCAACAGATGATAACACGTAAAAAGTTTTAAAAATCCTATATTTTTAACTTTGGGATTTTCGGTGAAAACTTTTTTTGGTTGTTACACTTTTGGCCCACTTTATTTATTTGTAAATACTATCATTCTACGTTTCTAAGTTTAAAATTACCCCTAGGCGATGGACTCCATTCTTTAATCTAGTTTGCTCGTGCGCTCACACTTAAAAAGAAGACAAGGGTTAGCTATTAATGGCATTTTAGATTGCTCGTGCGCAGTGGCGGTGCCAGAAATTTGGTATTGGGGGGTGCACGCACAAAGTAATGGTGGGTATGATTAGTTTAAACTACGCATCGCCCAACGAAGCCAGGAATTTGCCCGTTAGAAGTAAAAAAACGTAAAAAAAAAACAGAGGAAATTGTCTACTAGTATCTTTTCGGATGTCATTACTATAGTAATCAATTTGGAAAATGACTTGCATAATAATATGAATGTGAGAAAAATAGAAGTTGCTCCATACATTGATTTAGTATTGCAAGTGTATTTCACTATTAAATCTTAAATCAATAGAAGAGAGGGATAAATGAATGAATGTCACTTGCGAATGGATCCCTTCCCGTGAACTCACCACCATGCGCACCTGCAAAACCATTGGTCTTAGTGAGTGACGTGTCGTCAACTATTGCTTGCTGCTCCCACACTGGTGCCACGCCACCTGTAACATTCTGATTTTCTAAATCCTTTTTAAAATGTGTAAAATAAATTAAAACTATTTACTTTAATGAGAATTCAAGTTTGGTTCTGTTGGAGAGGTTTGAGTTGTTGGTATCTCTTCCTGGTATGCTTGGCAGATCCTCCCTTCAGTTTATCTTTTTCGGGCTATGTAGGTTTAGACCCTCTCTGTGGCCTAGACCTTCCCAGGGGTTCTTAAGGTTAGACCTCCCTTGAGGCTTGGACCTTTTCTCACCTGGACGTATTCTTACGTCCGGGCCTTTCCTTTTGAGTTTGGTCACTTTAGACCTCTTTGTTGGTTTGAATCTCTTTGGGTTTAGACCTCTTTTCTGTTCAGACTTCTCTTAAGTCAGGACCCTGGTTGCCTGGGCACTTCCCAATGCCCAGACCTCTTTTCATTCGGACCTCCATGCATTCCAGTGGACCTCTTATGTGTGCCTTCGACTCTCCAGAGTTCATTTGAACCCTTGGCGTTTCTTCTTGGCCGAATGGACCTCCTTAGGGTCCATTCTAACCACCACGGTTTTGATCTCACCCAAGAGGTTGGAATCTCCTTGAGTTGCCTTGACTCACGAACTCCTGTTGGACCACCTGTTGTGGATATCTTCCCTTGGACCTCTCTTTCATTTGATCTGGTGGTCCAGACCTCTTCCTATCTCCAATCCAAAGGTCCAGACCTCCCCGTGCGTTATGTCCCTCTGTGGACCTCCCCTTTGTTTTGAATCTAACGGTTTGGACCTCTCCTCACTTCCGATCCAAAGGCCCAGACCTCCCCTGCACGTTTGGTCTTGGCTGTTGGACCTTCCTCTCGGAGATCTAACTGCCCGGACCTCAACCTGCCTTTAATCCCAACCACGAGATCTCTTTGTAGTTTTCTGGACCTCATGTCCAAGACCTCTCCGTGGCCTTTTAACTTGGCCCTGGACTTTCTCGCCAGACCTCCCTTGATGAGATCCTAACCGTCAGGATCTCCTTTGTTGATCTTGACCGTCAGGACCTCCCCATGTCCAGACCTCCCCTGTATGTCTGGACCTCCTCAACCTTCAGACCTCCTTGAGCCGTAGGACCTCTTTTGATGAAGTCCTGGTTGTCCGAACCTTAGTCACGTGGACCTCCTCCATGTGTATTTGGACCACTCCACGTTCGGACCTCCTTTGTGTATATCAGGACCTCTTAGCCCCGGACCTCCTCGAGGACCTCTCCTGCGGGGGCAAGACCTCCCCTTTTGACCCGACTGTTTCTAAATTGACTGGCCCCACCTACCAGTCTTAATCATTCTCATTTCCTCCGCCACGTTATTATATTGAGCATTTAATGTGTGTCTTGTCACATTAAATGCATCCATATACGTGGTGTTTTACTTTGATTTTGGTCACTTAGCCGTACCCTAACGTTTTTCTTTGTTCCTTCCCATAGCAACATACATTGTCCTTCCTCGTACCTTTTGCCCAGAATGGTAGTGACACCTGCCCTGTCACTACCTACCTTTGACCCATTTCTATACTTATCCTTGACACGTATATTTCTAGTTTTCTTCACCATTTTGATTACAATTAGACCAAGAAATTCTACCACATCACCTTCCTCCCTTTCTCCACCCTCTGTTACCTTGGCTCTCGTCGGTGGCTCCCGTGAAAAACTTTGTTGCTCCCGACCTCCCTCCATCCATTGTTTCTTCTATCCTGGTAAGTCCTTGGCGATCTCCTCTGCTCTCGTTTTTACTACTGCACTGAGCTGGTCATGTCCATCTCAGGACCTCCTTTAGTGGACTTCTTTTGGGTTTCTAGGGCTTTTGTGTGAGGACCTCATCTCTGGGCTTTACGCAAGAATCATTTCTCAGGACTTCTCTCGTTCTCTTGCTTGAATCACTCCTTTGGGGTCTTTTGCTAAAGACCACCTCCTCCCGTAAGCTTGGACCTCCTCCAAAAGAACCGTTCTAAAGATATAGACCTCTTCGTTGATTATGTTTTGGACTCCTCCGGGATTCTTTTGGTTTTCTTGTTGTTCTCAATTGGTTCTTTATTTGAGTTTCCTTGAATTTGCTCCTTTACCCGTGTAGATTGCGAAGACTCGAGGAGTCGAGTGCCTGTAAGAGGAAGATTCTCATGACAAATGAGCAAGGCAAGTTGCACTCTTGATCATATTGCACCCAATAATTCAATCTATTTATGTTCAATTTCAAAGTTTAATGCATGCCTATCTTTACCCAGTTATTTCAATACATTTTAAATTCATAGTTATACCTACTTCCTTGGTATGACCACTTTGTTGACTTTGGGTGAACTCATTGTCACCTTTAGATCAAACTTGGGTCATGCAATAGTGTGAGCCCAACCATTTGAAAGACTTGTGCTTAGTCAGGCTTAGACCAAAAATATTGATTTGGGGAAATCTTTACCAACATGACCAAATATTGCTTAAAATGTTTTACCATGACATTGGGGTGTCATGGGAATGTGAAAGTGTTCTTTGGGAAGCAAAGATAATGAAATTGGAATTAGGATGGGCGAAATGGTTTGCTTGGTGGTGCAATGTTTGTGCACGGACTCTATCTGGTAAAGGTGGAGGTCCAGAGTTTGTGAAAGTCGCCTAGTCATGTGAGGACCCGATCTTTGGCGACCAATGCCAAGCCTATAATGGGCTATGCCACAATCGTGCAACCACATGTCTCGAGAATGGGGCGTGGGACTGGTGAGTAATTTGCAAAACTCCATCATATCTTTGCTCCATTGGAGGTGTGGGAGGTCTTGTAAGACCGATGGTCCTTTATGACCCATTGTTCCCATTGGTGCAAGAGGGGCTTCATTTGGATTCTTTGTCCATAGGGGGTGAAACCTTAGCAAGGAAAGGCGTGGTGGAGCAATGCATTGTAAAGGCCTTGTCATGAGCTCTAGACCTCTTACCTTTGGTAGTGAGAGGTGGCATTGACGGATCTTGGGACAAACTAGAGAAATCATGTCATGTGGGTAAAGTGTACAACCTCTGCAGAGTTAAATCTATTCGAATAGCCGTGTCCACGGTCATGGACGTGCTGGCAAAGGCTACTCAGAGTTAGATGTTGATTTTGGGGATTTCCATAAATGTTTTCAAATCTGTTTTGGGATTGCTATCCCATGGGTTTGGGCAGGGAGCCTGTTGTTAGGAGGGTATCCTTCACCAACTTGTTGATGAATGTTATCCAACTGAAAAATTGCTTTGATGAAATGAATTTTATCTAATTAAAGACCTGCTTTGGAATTTAGTAATGGTAGTTGAAAGAAAATTGGCTTTGTGCAAATTAACCATAATATGCCATCTTTTGATTATCCATATATGCATGTCATTCTGCTAATCCACGGGTGTAACTTGCGAGCATGGTTGTTGTGCTCACTCTTGCTCATTACAATCTTTGCCAGGAGAAGACCTTGGCAGTGAAGAAGATCAAAGCGAATAGGTTGTGCCTTCCGGTCACTGCCTGTGGTGTGCTGATGGACCCTGTGACCTTTTGTTCTTTTGCTCTTTTGTATATGTGTTGGGCCCAAGGCCACTGTGTAACAACTCTGTAAATATTTTGCTTAAATAAAAATACGTTCGGATGTCACCACCATTGTATTATTTCGTGAAGAGCTAGCCATGATCCTTGGGACTAGCTCGGGATTCACAGGGAACCCTGGAGCAAGCACGGACCTTCATGTCCTCACAATGGGATGAACGTGTGAGGCTCTGAGGAGGTCTCGGACCTCCACGACCTCCTTTGGAGGGTCGTGGGTGGTCTTGGGGTGTCCTCAGACCTCCTCGTTTTTCCCTGACTGTGGTCGTGACAGGCCGTGGGTGCTCCCTGGCTCCAAGACTCTCTCTCGGGTCATGTTCTCCTGGACCTCCAAGAGGTCCTGCTGGATCTCCTGGGAGGCTCTGTGTGGACTGGCCGAGAGGTCCTTTGTGGACCTCCTGGGAGGTCCTGATGGACTTTCCAGTAGGTCTTGGAGGACCTCTCGGGTGCCCTAGAGTTGGGTCGTTACACCACCCACCGCTCCTCCTCTCCGCGTCGCACCAGCCACCGGGCTGCAGGAATCAAATTGGAGAGGAGTTGGAGTATTAGAGATAGAGATGGATGTGGGCTGGTGAGTGATGAGATGACTGTGGGCTAGTAGAGGCACAAGTGGGCCGTGGGTTGTGAGCTGAGCTTCCAAGAGAGTGCACACCAAGGAGTACTATGAATATGACCCAAATGCAGAACTGGTCCCTGGAAATGTTTACGATTTTTTTATGTGTCCGGGCACCCCTACTGGCTCCGCCCATGATTGTACCCAGAGATAAATTACTGGTACTCTGTATGTGTGCATCAGGGAGTGATTGTTTCAGTTGGCAATTGTAGCTAGCCGAGATGACACCATAACAGGAACAAAAGGTTGCGTCAAGAACCAAAACGTTTCGTCAGAACAGATGCCAAAAGCCTTCGCTAGCTTGTACAGCTAGTCTTTTGTGATAGTACTCTTTGTGATCGATTGTACAATAACTTAGGAAGGTGCGGGTGCGGGTGCCTCACTGCCTCAGTGTCTGATGACTTGCTCTGGTTGGTAGCTTGGTGGACTAAATTGTTGAAATGGCCCGTCCAAATGCCTAACTGCTGAATGTTTATGCCTAGCTAAATTTTTTTTTTGGAGGTGCCGTGCACCAAGGGCACCTCACCGCCGCCCCTCCTCGTGCGCTCACACTTTATAATTGCTTACAGAACCGTGCCTTGTTTAAAAGTGAAGCATTCGGAACGCAGCACATGCTGCTGAGGATCTTGCGCCGTCGGATCGGATTTCATCGGCTCATCGCTTTCCTTGCGAGTTGAGTTGTGACCGGAGTGGCTCCTTCCATCTGTCGCCTGGGCCTGGGCCTGGGCCTGGGCAGTCAGGTGGGCTCTAAAGAAGGCAATGTGTGAGGTTTTGATGGGCCGATAATGGGCCAACCATTGGTAGATAGACAGGGCTTAATTACTAGGCGTAATTTTAGACATACAACAAGTTGAGCCGGCCATTTCTCTTCCTTTTTTTTTTCTTTCAGAGAGAGGAAGTCCAAGTACAAACAAATCTATTCCTAGTTAATTCTGTCATCCAGGAGTGATCACTAAAACTACAAAGCTCACGATAGATTATATTCGTTACATGCCAAATGTATACATCTTATGAAAGAAAAACTTGAAGCTATCATATATGTTTGTCTGGATTCTTGCTAAAAATTGCGTTAAGTGGCCCTTGTAGCTAGTAGTACTTGAAGCTGTCATATAGGAGGAGAAGATGGGGATCATCATAGAAGAAGGGGTCATCTCCCAGTTCCAGTGCTGGTTCATGATCCATCACCGTGATCTGGTCCGATTCATCGACGCAGGACAGGGCAGAGACATTGGAACAGCTACCGGTACTAGCAGTCGATGCAATACCATTATAAGGGCTTGGACCGCAGTGCGTATTACTGACAGGAAACGCCTCTTGCCATGGCGTTTGACCCAAATCAGAAGCAACTTGGGCGGCTACTGGAGGCAGAGCTGCTTGTGGTTCTTGCTCGATCATCCTGCTGCCGGCATGTTGATCGGCAGGACGAGCATTTGGATAATTGATTCCGGCGGCGGTGTTACAGTCGTAGCCTAGTAACGAGGCAAGATTGCTGTTATTGGCGGCTGCTCCGGTAGCGGTAGTGCAGACGGTGCAGGTGTGCTCGTTGTTGTACGTCACTTGGAACATGGGTGGGTCGCTGCTGTCCTTCTGCTGGATTTGCTTTGTGGCCTGGCAACCCTTGTCGTCCTTGTAGGTACACCTGAAGTAGCTCCTGCAAAATGCAATTCTAAGTTTTCAACTTGAGCAGTACAGAAAGTATGTATGTATGCATGCAGCCTGTGATAATATAATATCCGAAACAGTGTTTGAACGAGACTCTACTGTTTCTTTCCCCGTTCTATCTTTATATATATATATACATGCTACCAGGAACGGAACAAGAGACTCTACTGCTGAATTTTGTTTTCTAGAATCTCAATCACACCAGATGTTCTTTGTGCTGGTTGTTGCATGTTACTAAGATTAATGATTAGAAACCAGAGCCAGCTATCTGTCCCACAATGTTGGTCACACCTGTCTCCTCAATAAAACTACTAATTGATGATTAACATGTGGCCAGCCATACTCATGGAATGTTTATCACCATATTCTATGTACTGATCCATATACCAATTGCAATCGTAACACGTGCCAAGTAATATATCTAGGTACGGTATAGGTCCATGCATACATACCGGCCTTGTAGTTTATGTTAGCTAATCAATCGGCTTAATTCATAGATGCAATCTACCCTTCAACTGTAAATAGTATGTATATAATGAACAAACTTTGCGAAATGAGCGCCATGGATCTTCTTCTCGCCATATTTTCTCCACTGGTAGCCATCCTCATGAGGCACGGCCGTCATGTTAACCCACGAGTACTTGTCCTCCTCAGCTCTATATAAGTATCGACAATTAAGCAGATCAAATTAATTAATTAGGTTCCAAGACATATCATATATGCAGGGAAGATCAACAAGAAATCTAATAATTAACCCGATCGATGCTACTGCATGCATGTATATATATATACCTTCTTCTTCTTTTGCCAGCTCTCCTCACTTGTTTGCGATCTCCTGGTGCAGGGCTACCACTGCTGTTCGCTGCTGGAGAGCTCGACGAGAGAACGTGAGGCTCAGCCTTGACGCTTGCTGGAGCAGCAGCAGAAGCACTAGGTTGCTGCCGCTTCAAGACGGAGAGGGCGACGTTCAGGGCTCGCAGCGCCTCGTTGAGGAGGTTCTGCGCCAGCAGCGTCGTCGTGGACAACGACGGCGCAGCCCGCTCGTCGGCGTGGACGAGGAGGAGGAGGGGCTGGTGGGTCTTGATGAGCTCGTACACCTGCGCCACCTCCCTCACCGCGCCATCACGATCCGGCAGGCAATCAGCCATTAACGTACGGTAGCTTGCTTTATGCTTGTCACGGAGCTAGCTAGTGTACGTACGTACGTACGTTTGCGTGTTTCTTCAGCTGCTGCCGATCGAGGCCTGCAGCCTGCTACAAGGATCGATACATGTATCTTTGTACGTTTTACTACTAACTGATCATCCAAGCCGCGTCCGTCTCCGTCTCCGTCTACGTCTATATGTATGGCTGGGCCTCTAGCTTTGATTGTATTGTGTGAAGTTTGACCAGTACGTGTGGAAATCAAGCGATGTAAGGACTAAGGACAAGCTAAGCTAGGTAATGGATGCAATTATGCAAAGAGATGAAAAAAAATTTACTCCTAGAAGCTAATGGAATGCAATAGAGGGAGTAGGTGAGCTAGTTAATTAATAGGAAAATTTAGATAAATGCCACTGCTAAGTGTCCGCATCAGAGAATTGCTATCGTTCATTTCGATATTTGAAATATGCCACTGCAAAACTTAGAAGATCCTACAAATGACACTAGTATACGTATTTTGTTAGTATTGGACTAAATTACCCCTATTTTCTCCCGCGGCTTCTCCCTTCTCAGATCTCCCCCATGGCCTGCTCCCTTCATCCGCCATTGCCGAGCACAAGCTTCCTCTGCGGGCTTTCCTTCTCAGATCTCCCCCATGGCACCCGACGCCGCTGCTGCCGCTTAGCTCGCCGCCGCCTCCTCCGGCTCCTACCCGGCCCGACCTTCGCCGCCGCCTATGGCTCTGCGCGCCACCGCCTCTTGCTTCGGCCCTTTCTCTCCTCACGGCGAGTCCTCCCCCCGGCGGGTCGGCGCCATGTCTTCTTCTGCTTCAGCTCGCCGCCGCCTCCTCCGGCTCCTACCCGGCCGACCTTCGCCGCCGCCTATGGCTCTGCGCACCCCTCATCGCTCGGCCCCACTCTCTCCCCACGGCGACTTCTCCCATCGGCACGGCTTGGCGCTGCCGCTGGCCTTGCAGCGGCTTCGCTCGCCGCCGCCTCCGGCTCCTACCCGGCCCGACCTCCTCTCTCCCTCCAGCCCGGCCCGACCTCTCTGCTCCGGCTCCGGCGCCCTGCGGGGTCCAAACCTCCGGCGCCGTGCTCTGCTCCGGCCCTTGGCATGGGAATCGAAGAAGACGAGGGCAATAGGGCCAATATTTGTGAAATATGTACATCGATGGCATTTCTATGAGAAAAAAGATGTTTGCAATGGCATATTTCGAATATTGAAATGAGCGATGGCAATTCTCTGATACGGACACTTAGCAGTAGCATTTATCTAAATTTTCCTAATTAAATATACTATGACGGTACGGAAGGTAAGGATCAATAAGACCGAATCTTCCGTAGGAAGCTCCGAAACTTTCTTCCACAGGTAGCGGGTGCTGCTACCTAGCTAGATTCAGTCATGATCAATGTTTAATTAGTCAAATATTTTCCTTTAAAGTTGACGCGACGTTACATATATGCGCAACCTGCTCCCTCCCCCGTTGACGGACCAGCCGAAGCTCACCTCGCTCGCTCCACTCATCTGACCAGTCCATGCATCCGATTATTTTGGAAACACTTGCGATGAGCATGAGACAGCAACAGTGGACCAACAAATTAACCAGCCAGTTTATTAATCCATCGGTTGCATTGTTAAAATTAGGCTCTTACGTGTAAAGACCTATTTATTCTTGTAATTCCAAAGCATATATGATTTAGTCTTTCTTTTTGCTAACCGTGCTTTTCAAAACTCGTGGTTGGTGGCGGGTGGTGAAATTAAAGACCACTGTGTAGTCGGCCGAGTGGTTGAAACCAAAGACCAGTGTGGTGGAAACTCAGTTGTTGAAACTGAGTGGTCGAAATCAAAGACTAGTGTAGTCGAAACCACAGACCAGTATGGTCATAACACAGCGGTCAAAATAGTGGTCGGATCTACAGACCAGTGTGATCAAAATACACTAGTCAAAACTGTAGACCAGTGTGTAATAAGGATCTGTTAAACACTGCTTAATTACCATTAATTGGTTTTGAATTACCAGTTACCAGTGGTTTAATATATGCTTTATTGTTCAGTTACTAGAGAGTAATGAACTCGACCTCAAATAGAATCTGGAGACGTCCAGACCTGCTGTGATTTTGAACACTTTCTTTTTTTCATCGAACCCAACTGTAAGTTGGTCGTATGACCACCCTTTTCTATTACAATCTGACTATTGAGTATATTTAGAAGTACAATGAGTTGTTTGCTGTTAGTATCATTTTATGCATATCTAGTTTTATGTGATCTTTGTCTCATAATAAAATCTGGAATTAAACTATTGTCCACTCTTCCAACAATCCAGAAACCTTATTGTGGATATTTTTGTAATCTAGCAATGACTGGTGCTTCTGATGCTATGAAACCTAAGAGGTTTTCTGGTCAGAACTTTCGTAGATGGCAGACAAAGGTCAGGTTTTGGCTCATATCTTTAGGGCTGTGGTGGGTGATCCATCGACAATATCCAATTACGATTGAATAGACCATGCGGTTTGACACAGATAACAATACAACAGTTGAATGCATTCTGACCATACTGTCCGACCAATTCTATGATGTGTACATGGACTTCAAGTCCGCCACAGAGTTGTAGGATTCACTAGAGCACAAATATGCAGAAGCTGAGGCTGGTCGTTGGCTCTATATGTGCGAGCAGATCTTCGACTACAGCATGGATGATGCAAAGTTGATAGTTGTACAGGCCCATGAGCTTCAGCTACTGGTCAGAGAAATTGCACATTTGGGTTGCACTTTGCCTCCTAAATTTGTGGCTGCGGGCATTATTGCCAAACTTCCTGCTTCATGGCGGGTTTTGCCACTGGCTTAAAGCACAAGAGGGAAGATGTATCTATTGAGGATCTCATTCTGCCCTTGATGTGGAAGAAAAGGCAAGAGCAAAAGATGCACCAAGCACTTCCAGTCAGAACAATCAGTTCAATGCAAATGTCATAGAGAAGAGATATAACAAGAATAACAAAAGCTTAAAACCAAAAAAGACAACTATATTTAAGAAGAAAATTGAGAAGAAGGATATGAGAAACATCACCTGCTTTGTGTGCGGGAAAAACGGCCATATAGCGAAAGACTGTCATTTCCGCAAGAGTAAGAATGGTGTACAACAAAAAAAAGGTTGTCAACGTGATCATAGGTGAGGCTAGGGCTGGAAAAAAAGCTCGAGGCTCGCGAGCCTGCTCGGGCTCGTCTCGGCTCGGCTCGACTCGGCTCGAGCTCGTAAAAATTCAAACCAAGCCGAGCTCAGTCTTTGGCTCGCAAGAATTTCGAGCAGAGCTCGAGCTGCCATGAGCGGCTCATGAGCCAAACGAGCGAGAGATCGGCGAATAAATTCCTCAACTCCCACCCACCGCCACGGCCACCATTCCCCTTTCCTTTCCCCACCCCTCCCCCTCCATCCCGATCGGGATTCCCGATCCCCTTCCCCTCCACCGCCTCCCACTTGGCCACCTCCTCCCACCACCGTGGATGCCCGCCGCCGTCTCCGCCCTAACGTCGCCTGCATGGCGGCTGCTGACGCCGACCCCTCCGCCTCGCGCCCTCGCCGCCGCCGCCTCTTCTCCTCTTCCTTCCCGGCGAGAGGCGAGCTCGGTGATGGGCGCCCCAGTCGCGGCGATGGGCGGCGGCCGGCAGCCGGCGGAGGCGAGGATGGAGGCCTCTTGGAGGGACGCGAGGAGGTGCTCGAGCTCGCGGTCGGTGAGTGTGCGGAGGAAGTTGAGCTTGAGCACCCTCTCCAACTCGCCGGCTCCATAAGCCCAGCTCCTCCCCAGTCCCCACCCCCGAGCGGCCGAGGCGCCGAGCCCTCGCTGGTCGCTGCCTCTGAGGCTCTGACGCCATGCGGCCATGCCCATGCCTCAAGGATGGATCTCGTATTCTCGTTGGTGAATCCGTGAATGCCCTTTGATTGCAATTTGCGAGGATTGGATTGGCTTGTGTTGTGAATGCATCCTGATTTTTTTGAAGATGCCATGTGATGGATGGATAGGAGATTGTAAAATGTTCATACATGATGTATGTCAATGTTCAGAGATTGTTGTGCTTGCTCGGTTGTTCTGAGCTGCAGCTGTTCTGGCTCGCGAGCCCAAACGAGCCAGCTCGAGCCGACATTCGAGCCGAGCCGAGCCGCTCTTCTGGCTCGTGCTCGAAACGAGCCGAGCCGAGCCTGCTGCTGAAACGAGCTCGAGCGAGCCTAGCTCGAGCCGGCTCGGCTCGGCTCGTTTCCAGCCCTAGGTGAGGCCTCAACAGGAGGGCAGTTGGGGCTTCCTCCGTCCTAATGGGGAATGGGTCGCATGCTTCTATTCTTGATGTTGGCACGTTAGATCTGAGGCTTACTTCAGGGAAGATTGCCCACTTGAAGAACATGCATCATACGCCAACAATAAACAAGAACCTTGTCGGTGTTTCTCTCCTATGCAGGAATGGTTATAAGGTAGTATTTGAGTCAAATAAAATTGTATTGTCTAAGTTTAGAAACTTTGTTGGTAAAGGCTATGAGAGTGGAGGTTGTTCCGCATAAGTACTTTAGAGTACTGTTATAATCTAAATGTTGCAACTGGTTTGAATAAATGTCAGACTAATATATGGCATTCTCGCTTTTGTCATATTGGTTTTGATAGTATTGCTAGAATGTATAGATTAGATTTAATTCTAAACTGTGAAATTGTCAAAGGATCAAAGTGCCAAACTTGTGTGCAAGCAAAACAATCTCGAAGACCCTTTAAGGGGTTACAGGAGGAAAAGAACTTGGCACCATTAGATCTTGTCTATTCCGATCTGTGTGAGATGAATGGATTGTTGACAAAAGGAGGCAAAAGATATTTTCTAATTCTTATTGATGATGCATCACGATATTGTTATGTGTATCTACTGAAAATAAAAGATGAAGCTTTAAATTACTTTAAAATTTATAAGGCCGAGGTTGAGAATCAACTAGAAAAGAAAATTAAAAGACTAAGGTCTGATCGTGGAGGAGAGTATATCTCTCATGAATTCTCCCAATTCTGTTATGAATATGGAATAGTTTATGAAGTTACACCACCATACTCACCCCAATCAAACGAGGTGGCTGAGAGGAAAAACCGAACACTATAGACTTGGTGAATGCCATGTTGGAGAGTGCCGATATACCTAAGATATGGTGGGGGGAAGCTACTTTAACAGCAAGTTTCGTCCTAAACAGAGTAATCACTAAAAGATGTGAGATTACTTCGTATGAGGGATGGAAGGGGAGAAAACCCAATGTGAATTTTATGTGAACTTGGAGGTGTTTCGCATAAGTCAATATACCATTGTAGAAAAAGAGAAAGTTTGGACCTAAAACAGTCGATTGTGTCTTACTAGGATATGCTCATAACAGCACGGCCTATAGATTTTTAGTAGTAAAATCAGAAACTCTTGAGATTATTGTTAACACAATAGTGGAGTCGAGAGATGCTTTATTTTTTAGGATATTTATCCTATGAGAATTGCAGGTAGTACTTCTCGAATTGAGGATAATCAAACTATGAATAGTAGTAATTTTATTCCTACCACCATCTCTGAACCAATGATTGAAATACCACCAGATTGTGATATTCATGAGGAAGATAGCAATTTAGTCAAAGAGGCTCCTTGCAGGAGCAAGTGACAAAGGGTTGAGAAAATCTTTTGCGAAGACTTTATTATATACCTCATGGATGATGTGCCAAATACTTTGTCAAAGGCTTATGCATTACTTGATGATGAGTATTGGAAAAATGCAGTCCATAGCGAGATGGATTCCATCATAGCTAACGGGACTTGGGAGATCATTGATCATCCTATCGGGTGTAAACCTGTTAGATGCAAGTGGATCTTTAAAAAGAAAATGAGGCCTGCCAGTACTATTGATAAGTATAAGGCAAAATTTGTGGCCAAGGGTTATACCCAGAAAGAAGGTGAAGACTATTTTGATACTTACTCTCCTGTTGCCAGATTAACCACTATTTGAGTGCCCATTGCATTAGCTGCTTGCCATGGTCTACACATCCATCAAATGGATGTAAAGACAACTTTCCTTAATGGAGATTTGGAGGAAGAAATCTATACGGAGTAACCAGATGGTTCTGTGATTTCTAATTAGAAAAATAAGGTATGCAAATTAATCAAATCCTTGTATGGCCTAAAGCAAGCACCTAAACAATGGGACGAAAAGTTTGATAAAACTTTAACATCTGCTGGTTTTGCTGTGAATAAGGTAGATAAATGTGTGTATTATTGTTATGGTTGGAGTCAAGGAGTGATTGTGTGTTGGTATGTCGATGACATACTTATATTTGGGACAAACACCGTTGTTATTGACGAGGTCAAATTTTTCTTATCTAGATGCTTTGATATGAAAGACCTAGTAGTGGCAGATGTTATTCTGAATATTAAATTGATAAAAAATGAGGATGGGATCACTTTGAACCAATCCCATTATGATGAGAAAATATTGAGTCGGTTCGGTTTTAAAAACTACAAGATTTTCCCAACTCCTTATGATGCTAGTGTTAAGCTTCAAAAAAAAAAGGGATTAGGCAAAGATCAATTGAGATATTCACAAATTATTGGGTCCCATATGTATCTATTTGGTGCCACAAGACCAAACATATCATTTGATGTGAGCAAATTAAGTCAGTTTACTTCTAACCCAGGAGATGATCACTGGGAGGCACTTGAGAGAGTGTTGCGCTACTTGAGAGGTATAACCTCATATGGAATTCACTATAATGGGTATCCATCTGTATTAGAAGGATATAGTGATTCAAATTGGATCTCTGATGCAGATGAGATCAAAGCTACAAGTGGTTATGTCTTTACCCTAACAGGTGCTGCAGTTTCATGGAGGTCGTGTAAACAGACCATATTGACAAGGTCAACCATGGAAACAGAACTTGTAGTACTAGACACAGCCACTGTTGAGGCTGAATGGCTTAGAGAGCTTATGTTGGACTTTCCACTGGTTGAGAAATCAATACCGGTAATCCTAATGTATTGTGATAATCAAACAATGTTGATTAAGGTTATAAGTACTAAGGACAACATGAAGTCCTCCACATTGTGAAGTGTAGGCTAAAATCTATCAGAAAACTAAGGAACTCCAGAGTGATTAATGCGAATTATATACGCACTGAGAAAATATGGCAGACCCTTTCACAAAGGGACTAGCATGGAAGGCGATTTTCGTTGCGTCTATGGACATAGGAATGAGGCCCATTGGAGTTACAACCCAACAGTAACCCATACATTCTTGATCAGAGATCCCATAACTTAGGTAATGGGAAAACAAGTTGATGTTTGAACAAGAGAGTACATTTTAATAAAAATTTGTACCCGTGTCCTAATAAACAATGTACTCTCAACTGTATGGAAGGATGGCTTAAAACCTTAATGTATTCTAGTATCCAATGAGAGAAAAAGGTATTAGCCTACAGGATACCTAGAATGAGTACACCTACTTGAGCTCAACTGTGAGGTCGTAGTTCACGAGAATAGGGGCATTCTTTAGAAAGCTCAGGAGCAGATAAGGGAGCATAACCAAATAATGCTCCGTTTAGGTTTGGTTCTTTGATAGCCTAGTATCAGTTGAGATCTCAAGCAAAATCTAACCACAAAAAGCTGTGAATTCAAGGCTTGGTCCATTCATCAGCTGTGAGAAGGTAAATCTTGTTATTCTAGGTGCAAGTTCAACCCGTATGGGACTTACACTGAAATACTGCTATATTAATAACACTTCAGCACAATAGTCTTTATCATATTTTTTGCTACTTGCTTTGGAATTAGTGGGGGATTGTTAGAATTAGGCCCTTATGTGTAAAGACTCATTCATTCCTGAAATTCCAAAGCATGCATGGTTTAGTCTTTCTTTTTGCTGACCGTTCTTTTCGAAACTGAGTGGTCAAAACCAAAGACCAGTGTAGGCGAAACTGAGTGGTTGAAACCAAAGACCAATATGGTCGAAACTCAGTGGTCAAAACTGAGTGGTCGAAACCAAAGACCAGTGTGGTCGAAACACAATGGTCGAAACTGGGTGGTCGAAACCAAAGACCAGTGTGGTCGAAACTCAGTGGTCGAAACCATAGACCAGTGTGGTCATGATAAAGTGGTCAAAATAGTGGTCGGATCTATAGACCAGTGTGGTCGAAATACACTAGTCGAAGCTGTAGACCAATGGTCAAAGCTGTAGACCATTGGTCGAAACTGTAGACCAGTGTGTAACCAGGATATGTTAAACACTACTTAATTACCATTAATTGGTTTTGAATTAGCAGTTACCAGTAGTTTAATATGTGCTTTATTGTTCAGTTACTAGAGAGTAGTAGACTCGACCTCAAATAGGATCTGGAGACGTCCAGACCTACTGTGATTTTGAACACTTCCTTTTCTTCATCGAACCTAACTGTAAGTTGGTCGTATGACCACCCTTTTCTATTACAATATGACTATTGAGTATGTTTGAAGTACAATGAGTTGCCTGCTGTTAGTATCGTTTTATGCATCTCTAGTTTTATGTGATCTTTGCCTCATAATAAAATCTGGAATTAAACTATTGTCCACTCTTCCAACAATCCAGAAACCTTATTGTGGATATTTTTGTGATCTAGCAATGGCTAGTGCTTCTGATGCTATGAAACCTAAGAGATTTTTTTATATCACCTTGCTTATGTGTTGTGCTATTGGATATATTCAATCTGTGTGATTTGCATGTGCCTAGCACTGGGAGATATTGCAAAGTGATTTTTTGTGGGCTCGGTGAATAGCTCTATGATGAATTGATATCACAAATACAATTGGATGTGATATTGTGTATACATTGTGCCTTGAGTTGTTAGATTAGCTGCTGTTATCTATTGTTTCAAGCATGTAATTTATACATTATGATATACTTTCTATCCTGTAGAAGTTTCAGTCTTCTAGTATGTTTTTCTGTGATTATTTACAATCATTGATCTACATCACAGTTGATAGTATCTTGATAGATTTTGTTCCTGTGTACAACAAAGTTAATTTTGGATGATTTGCTTGAACTAGTCTGAATAGATTAGCTTTATGCTGATTTTTATTGTGCACATATTTTGTGTGTTGAGCATATTATTCCTTTTAAATGATTTGAAGGATTCACATGCTTATATGTCAATTATGTCATTTAATTGGTGCTGGAAATGTACTTTATTCATAATTAATTTTGCAATACAAACGAATATCACATAAGGCAAACTTTACTATTCCATTCCAAAACAAGACCAAATGAGTCAAAAACTACTACAACACCTCTTCACCTAACCGTGTCCATGTCGGTCAAGTTCTCCTGCCTTGCGTCCCAAGTACGTCCTACCATTCCATTCCTGATGCCTTTAGGTCAAGAGAAGATGAAGACGGCGCTTTGAAATACATGCGTAAGTGAAACCCGTTTGTGTGTGGGCTTAACAGGTGCCCATTAGGGATATCCTTCTAGAAGCTAACCTCCACTATTAATAGGGGAGGGTGCTAGTTGTGCACCTCCCAACCCTTGTATTGAAAAACCCTAGTTTGTGTTTAGAGAGAGGAAATGTAACACCCTAGCTTTTTTGAGCCTTTTTGAAAATTTTCAAAATAAAAAGAACAATTCGGTTTTGTTGAAATCCCAAAGCTTAACCTAAGATTTCCAGAATTTGAAGTGTTTACACTAACTAAACTAAACTTCAACTAATCCAAAGTTTGGTTCTTTTGGTGTTACTCAAGTTCTCTGGAGCTATCTCTCCTTTTCTTTGTAGGATCTACTCTTCCCTTGCCCAGCTCTTGTGCCCAGAACTCTCTTCCTCAATCTTGTTTGGGCATGCTCTCATGCCCAAGCCACCCTATTGTCTGGCTATCTCCTTGAGGCCAGATCTCCTTGTGCCTGGAACTCTTCCGTGAGGGTAGACCTCTTTTGTGTCTAGACTACCCTTTTTGCTGGTTTGAAGTTCCTCGTGGTTCAGACCACTTCTTTGTTGACTTGAATCTCTTGGACTACCTCTCTGGATCTCTTTTGCTCAGACCTCCTTAGGTCTGAGCCTCTTCTCTGGTTTCTCCTTGGGTTAGACCCCCTCCTTGGACCAGACCCCTTCCAGGGTGTTGACTTTTCCTTTGGGTCACAGCCATCTTAAGGTATTCCAACTTCAGATTTGCGTTTCAGGTATCCGTGATATATGAGATTCAAGCTTGGGTTAAATTCCCCCTTCTGGATCTTCCGCTTGTTCAAACCCTCTTTTCCTTTTTGTTCATTTGAACCTCTTTGGGTTCCTTTCCAAGTTGCTCTGTACAATTGGACCTCCTTTGATCTCATCTAAGGGTCCAAACCTCCTCAGGTCTAGACATTCCAAGCGTCTGGACCTCCTTTGGCCCAGACCTCTCTCTGTCATGATTCTCTGGCTTAGACCTCTCTAGGTCTAAACCTCCCCCATGTTCATTTGAATTCACTCTGTTCTATTGGAACCTCTCTATGTCCATTTGGATTTCCCCTTGGTTTTGATCCTTGCAACGACATCTCCCTGGAAAATTCATGCCGCACCAATTCGGTATTACCGCCATGCGGTACTACCGCCCTTCAACTCGCGGTCGTACCACTCTATGAGAAAATCAAGCTCTCAATGCATGCGTTCTGGAAATTCCATACCGCTTTGTATCAATCGGAGCTACCAAAGTGCGGTAGTATGGCTTCCCAGCTCGCGGTACTACCGTTTCTCAGGACCTCTTGAAACTCATATTTGGACCTCTCCGTGTCCTTCAGGACCTCCCCATGTCCTCTAGAACCTCCTTTTTGTCTATTTGGACCTCCCCGTGTCCTTCAGGACCATCCTGTGTCCTTTAGGACCTCTCCCTCGTTCATTTGGACCTCCCTTGTGTCCGATCGGACCTCCCGCTCGATTTTGACCTTCATCGCTTTTGAACCGTTCGATTTGTGTTGGACGGTTTGATCTTGTCGGCATGTTCGGACGGTCCGAACGTTCAAATCCTTTTGAACCCTTTGATTTCTTTTAGACGGCCTTGATCTGATGTAGCATTCGCCTGGTCCGAACAGCCCACTCGTTTTGATCCGTTCGATTGTGATCCAACAGCTCCCGCTTCTTTGTGCCTTATCTCGCTATCACAGACCTCCCCTTTGCTTAGATCTTGACCGTTAAGACCTCCCCTTTGGAGATCTTAACCGTCCAGACCTCCCTTTTGTTAGATCTGACCGTTTAAGACCTCCCCTTTGGAGATCTTAACCGTCTAGACCTCCCCTTTTGTTAGATCTGACCGTTAGGACCTCCCCTTTGGAGATCCTAACCGTCCAGACCTCTCCTTTGTTAGATCTGACCCTTAGGACCTCCCCTTTGTTAGATCTGACCCTTAGGACCTCCCCTTTGGAGATCTTAACCGTCCAGAGCTCCCCTTGATTTGATCTGACCATTAAGACCTCCCCTTGTTGTGCCCTTTGGACCTCCTGTCCGTAGGACCTCCCCTTACGCTTTGACTGGCCCCATTTGGCAGTCACACTCCCCTTTCTTTATCCTTTGACCGTGTCCTTTGCGCATGGGAGTCTCTCCATCTTTAATGCCTGTTGTATCGCATTAAATGCTTCTACCTTTTTGCAGCACCCGTGGTATTGTTTTGTCCCATCTTTTGCCTGCTCCCATTGTCCGTTTCACCAACTCTTGAACATGTGTACCCATGGAAATCTGGGCAGCTCTGGCTATATAAGCTTGGGCAGCCCTTCCTCTTTACCCCTTTTTGCTCATTTCCACTCTCTGGCTCCTTCAGCAAGCTCTCTGGACCTCCTCCTGAAGCTTCGGACCTCCTCCAGCAAGCTCTCTGGACCTCCTCCAAACCGACCAAGCCTCTCTGTTGGTTTTATTTTGGAGTTTCATTAAAATTTCTTTGGATCTTATTTGAGCTTTGTGTTGAGTTGCTTTGGTTTCCTTGTGTAGATTGTGAAGACTCTGAGGAGTAAGAGCTCTCCAAAGAAGAAGACATCCGGGCCTTTGAGCAAGGCAAGTTACACCCTTGACCATGTTGCACCCATTATTTCAAATTACTATGTTCTGTTTTAAAGGTTTATGCATGCTTACTTTACTAAGTTATTTCAATACCTATCTTTAAACTCATAGCTATGCCTATCTCCCTTGTATGTCTAACATTGAAATTGAACCACACTTGTTGTCACCCTAGATAAAATCTAGTTGATACAATAGTGTGAACCAGGAGCATTTGTGAAATCGTATGCTTAGTCCTGCTTAGACCAAAAGTATTTGATTTGGAAAATTTTACCAATATGACCAACTGCTCTTTAAAGGTTTTAAGCCATGGCATTGCGTTGTCATGGAAGCTTCCAAAGGTTTATGAAAAGCAGACAAATGGAAAATAGTTTTAGACTGGGGCGACTTGGTTGCTTGGTTGGTGCATGTCCATGCACGAGCTCAACTTGGGTAGAGTTGAGGCTCAGGGGTTCTCTGGTTGTCGCCCTAGTCACTTGAGGACTGGCCTTTGAGCGTCCCTTTGCTATGCCTATAATGGACTATGTCTCACCGTACAACCACATGTCTCCAGAATGGGGCGTGGGACCTGGCCAATTAATTTGCAAAGTTCCACCGCGGCTGTTCCACTTTGATGTGTGGAAGGTCTTTTATGGCCAATGGTCTTTTATAATCTATGTTTCCCACAGGTGCAAGAGGGGGCTTTTCCGGTAGGTTTCTATCCAATGGAAGCGAAACCTTAGCGAGGAGGAGCTGTGGTGGAATGATGCATTGTAAAGGCCTTGTCATGAACTCTAGACCTCTTACCTTCGGTAGTGAGAGGTGGCATTAACGAATGCCGAACAAACTAGAGGAATCATGTCGTGTGGGTAAAGTGTACAACCTCTGTAGAGTCAAAACTATTTGAATAGCCATGTCCACGGTCATAGACGTGCTGGCAAAGACCACTCAAAGTTAGATATTGGTTTTGTTTTCAAAAGGTTTTGGATAAACTGTTTTTGGGATTTCTATCCCATGGTTTGGGCGGGGAGCCTTGTGACAGGATGGTATCCTTCACCATTTGATGATGAATGTTATTCAACTGAAAATTTGAATTTGGAAAAATAAATTTTAGTTATTGTAACACTGCCTTGAATCTTAGTATATGTATTTGAAAGAAACTTGGCGTTACGCAAAGCAACCAGATTATGCCTTCCTTTGAATATCCATGTATGCATGTCATTTTGTTACTCCACGGGTGTAACTTGCGAGTACGGTTGTTGTGCTCACTTTTACTTGAAACTAATTTTTGAGCAGGAGAGGACTCCTTTGAAGATGATGAGGACCAGAACAATAGGCTGCACCCTCCAGCCAATTACCTGTGGTGTATTGGATGGACTTGACTTTTATTCTGCTGTGTATTTTGCACTTGTCGGTTTATAAACAAACTTTGTAAATAACTCGGTTGCTGTTAATAAAGTCTCGTGTGGATGTATGCTGCCACTTATGTATGCTATGTGAACCAGCCATTGATCCTTGGGACTAGTTCGGATCACAGGAAGGGTTAGGACTTCTCCAAGTCCCATGACCTCCTTGGGTTGGTCTCTGGACCTCCCCAGGTTTGGTCGTGGCTCTTGGGGAGGTCCTGAACCTCAAGACCTACTCGGGTTAGTTCCCTGGACCTCTAGGAGGTTCAGCTGGACCTCCTGGGAGGCCTTGGAGGACTGCCCGTGAGGTCCTTGGGACCTCCTAGGAGGTCCTGGTGGACTCCCAGGGAGGTCTTGGAGGACCTCTCGGGTGATGCCCCTGGCCGAGTCGCCACAGGAAAGTGAAGAGGTTAGGGTTCTAGAGAGTTGGATTGATTGTGTGCTCAAGTATTGAGCCTTTGTCCTCTAGGATGGAGTGGCTGTAAACTAATATCAATCTCAAATCAATTCAAGCTAGATTCCTCAAGATGAGTCTCTTCTTGTTCTTACTATCTCTTTTGTGATTTTGGAGTTTTCTTTGATCCTTTAGTTTTCCTTTGTTTTCTGGCCTGGATTCTGCTTGCTGTGACATGTGGGAATACATCTAGTATCATCTTCACTATCTTTTACCCACGAGCAAGTTTTTATATCATATTTTTGTTTTGACTCGGTTTTGAAGCAACCTTCACTCAAACGGAAAAATGTTAGAACTTTGGCAATGATCTTCATGATCGTTGATCGAAATAGGTTCCTGACATCCTAAAGAAGGTATGTTTCGAGTTTCATGAAGTTTGGAGTTGTGGATCAAAAGTTAGATCAATTTGTGTTTTTGAGTTCGGGCTAATTTTACTGTGCATTGGGCTGAAGGTCAGACCGCCCATGGAGAGGTCTGACCGCCCAATTCATTTGGATTTGAGTTTTTTTTTTGTGATTTTGGTCTATTTGCTTCGGAGTTTTGATTGGATTCAATACAAGTCTTCCGCTATGCTTGTATATTAATCTTCACAGCTCTCATAGCTATTGGAGTGAAAATAGTGTTGAATCCGATCAAGGTGAAAAAGAGATCGTACTCCTATTCACCCCCTCTAGTCGCCTTTTCGGTCCAACAATACTGATATGTTGGCCGGCATCCATGTCATTCTGGAAGTGCCACATCTGCTGTCGCCCCTTCGTTGTTGTCTTCAAGTCCTTGTTTGGGCCCTATTGCACTATGTCTGACCAAAGATCCTTGTACTTCATTTCCAAGCCGTACGGGCGAAACTCCGCACTCCATGTACCGAAAAGGTGTTGCGTGTCGTAGTAGTCGGAGATGTACGGCATACACATCTGCCTCATTTGCGTACATGCCTTGTACACGTGTGAGCATGGCTTGTGCAGGAGCTTCGGCTTGTTGTAGGTGCATGTCGCCACATCACCTAGGGTGCATGCCTATTTCCATTCCACACTGGCATGACTGTTAACGTCTTTCTGCCGAAGCCTGATCTCGTACTTCTTCCTGAGGCCATCGATCACCCGGATGTCGTGCATCCGGGCCTTCTCCATCTTCTTGTCGATGTGCCTCTGCATGTTCTCGGACCACTGCTTGTCTTCCTCTATCTGTCGCTTAGCTGCGGTGGCTCTATTGACGAAATAACCAACAATACGAGTACATGTCTGCTCAACGATTGCGGTGATAGGGAGGCACCACACACCTTTGAGGACGCTGTTGTATACCTCGGACATGTTGGTCGTCATAATCCCGTATATCGCACCGTTTGTGTCATACAGAAGAGACCATTTTTCTAATTCAGGAGCGTGGCCATTAATCCACTCCGAGAAACTTATGGCACCATAGGGTTGCTCTCCCTCTAGTACCTCCAGAGTGGACTCCCTTGTATGCCTCGTAGTCCGGCGTTCGAGGTCTCCTCAGATGGAGTTAAACTTCCGCCTTTGATTCTGCAGACACAATGCCTTCAACGTCTTCATGACATCCTAACTGCGGAACCGCTTGAACAAGTTAGATGCAGGATGCCTCATGTACCACCTGGATTACACGTCGTTCCACTGGTAAGGGGGCCGTCCCGTGCTGCATGGTGTTGATGGCCACCAACAACCCAGCATTGCGGTCTATGATAAGGCATACGTTGGACCAGTCTCCTACCACCGCTGTCTTCACGTTCGACAGGAACTACAACCAACTGGATGTGTTCTCGCTCTCCACAATATGGCCACCGGAGGGGGGGCGTGTGGGATGGGGGAGAGCAGGGCTGGCGGGAGGGGGCTATGCGTGTGGGAGGGGGAAAGGGTAACACGTGGTGGGATAAAATGAATACACTTAAATGGAATTGCGAGGTAAAATCAGAACGAGAAAAATTTTGGAAAAATTACACATGAAAGTATATTGTATTACGAGCATTCACGTAAAATTTTATATTTTAGGAACTAATTTGCTATATTTTTAAAATGCTACGAAATTCGCGGATTATCGATCGAAACCCTAACCTAACACACACACACCTTAACACGTGGCGGGCGTGCGGGGCGACCGCACGACGACGATCTTGGCCGGGCGCGCGTCGCGATCGTCGGCGGCGGCGGTTACATGCCACCAAGACGGCGGCTATCTTGAGCGGCGCTTGGCGGGCTAGGGCAGCTACCGCACGACGGTCGTGCGGAAGCGACGTGTGGCGGGCTAGGGCGGCTATCGTACGGCGGCCGTACGATCGAGAGCTAATTTTGAAGAAGAAAAAAGGCTGCGACTATTTTTATGAATACGAAACAAAATCAAGTTAATAGAGACAAAAATTCAATCTAATCTGCAGCCATACTCTACAATAGTAGACACACAAGTATCTATCTTGCTGATGTTCTGATTGACGTGAGAAGATAGAAGCTGTGCTTACCGGTAAGTCAAGTGGAGAGCGATAAATTAATGAATTGACCGTGACTGCAACCAACTGCAGGCAACTTGCATCGAGGATCCTCCCTAGATTTGCTGCTTTCCACCTCCCGTTTCATAGTTGTTGAAAGTTGCTTTTGTCGATTCTTTATGCAAGTCGCTTATTCTTCCTGGCGGTGGCAATGTCGGCAAGGCGTGCGTTCACATCGATGCATTGCGTGTGATGTGATGTCAGGCTGGACTGGATTGCAGCAAGAACAAATTAAAGCTAGCCGAGAAGAAGGCGTGCGTTCACTTAAGGGAGGGCCCATCGGTCCAAACCCGTATGGTGTCAATGAAAAGACCTCGTTACTATCTCTAATCATATAGTTGTGGTTTATTCTTGTTGGAATTTTCTCGATTCTTCGCTCTAAAAAATAAATAGCTTCGCTCGGTCGCTTGTTCTATCTAGAGAAAAATCGCTCGCACTGACTCTTGACTTCCGAGTTCTGATGTGACGTGTCTCCGTGGGACCCACTGTCCCTACTCCCTTGACTAGACTTGCCTGAGCACCGAGAGACCGGCTAGTTCCTGTGACGTGGACCACAGCACAGCCCTCCTGGCCTCTACTTTCTTCACGTGAGGCCAAGCTAGTAGCATCGCCTCTGCTGGTCTTTGCTCTTCTAGTCTTTTTCACGTGAAGCTACGCCTTCTCTTGCCCAGTCATTGTTTTTTGGAGAGAAACTTTCTGCTGAAGGCAAAACACGATACAAAGTAAAACAACTGAAAACACAAGGATTTGTTTCGGGAGCGGTGCTTCTCTTTTTGGTCTTTTTTTTTTATTTCTTCTTTTCTAAACTCACGATTACATGACTGCTAGTCCTTAGCATGCAGACTTGACTCGTACCCAGAATACTATTTGGACTCCTATTCAAAACAGAAATTCTTACAAAGAAAAACTACCAAAACAAGATTAGCAACTTTCAGTTTCGGACGGTGAAAAGGAAACACGAGTACTATTCTCGCCTTTCAGTTTCGGAAATGGATCGTATATATCATTGTCCACGTTGAGATCGCCTTTCAGTTACGTCTGATGATCTCCGCCAGACCTAACCTGACCGGGGATTAATTCTTACTAAATCTTAATAAGATCGGCTCGTACGTACGTATCGACGTAGTTTGGCCTCTGCAAATCACACATGTATATTGTGAGCGTTTATATATATATATATATGGTCCGTATATCACAATGAGTAAAGCCAGCGTGTACACATACAAATACGATTGGTTGTCAGTATGGTTCTGAGTTGTTACTACAGTATTTTTGACCCGCACGTTGCACGCATTGCATATCTTTCATCTTTCCTGCAGATGATGAGATAGCCTAACCGAATTTGCTGAGCTGAGCTAAGCCCCAACACATAACACTCGCTCGCTTGAGTCTAGCAACTAGACACCCGCGAAGCCTTAGTTGGCGCGCAGAGTAGAATAAACTAGAAACCCTCACGCGCGTTTGCGCGCCGAATCGAAGGTGAATGAGCATGATTGGGATTATGACGCCGTCAGTGATAGAAGTTATCTAGACGGTGGCGATAGTTCTGTTTATGAAAGATAATCATGGTTGTGCTAACTATAACAAAAGTTATTTACATAGATAATTATGGCTATGTTAACTATAACAAAATTTGTTTCTGTCTATAATATGTCATTGGCTATCACTTGCTCTGTTAGGCTGTGAAAGCTGGTTTAGGTAAGACAACAATATGGGTAGAAATTGTTATGCATAGAATGTATAGTTGTAGTAAATTTGATCCAATCTAAGATAGATCATAGTAGTTGAACAAACAAAATATGCTGGCAAAAACAATGAATCAGAAATCTGATTAGCTTTTCATATACCTAAAAAAACACTTCAAGCTAAATTCATCTCCTCACCTCCTAGAACACTGTAGTCTACAATCTGCTCCAAAGAAGATAAACAAGTTAAATTGGCAATGCGCCTTTTCCAATAGAAGCAATTGAACTAATAAGATCATTTTTTTTCATCTAATCGATCCACTATCTTATGAAGCATTCACATAAATAACAGCAACAAATAGAAAGAAAAGCAGGTAGCTTTGATAATCGTCCAAGATCAAGCCGAGCCGGCAGCAGGGAGCGGACCCGAGGCCGAACAAATGCGAGAGAAAGGTCTTAAGACAGATTGGATTTGCTTTAAATGAGGTACAGCAAGAAAAGGATATACTTAAGTACCACAATGGTCTTATGGATATATGTTCATGAAATCTTTCTAAATACAATGATATCAATCAAAGCATAGCCACTTGTTTCCAGATCACCGGATCGTATGTATGACTGTCTAGTGCATGTAAAATGTAGATGCAAAATTATAGATTACATCATCCCAAATGAGAAAAGTTCCTAAAACAAACGACGAAAAGGTAGGCACGATTTTCCAGAATTAAAACCACTAACTCTGCTTACCATTTATCTGCATCGGCCTCGTGCTGGACAGCCTTAGCCCCAGGAATTCAAGGGTGCAAAAGATGGTTGGTATTAGAAGCACGAAAGGCGGAAACAAGACATTTTTTTAGCTACAGGACCTGCGAAAGAGAAGGCGTAATAAAAAATGGTTAGAATAGAAACGATGGACACAGCTTTGGTTAGTGAAGTGTTTTGTGCTCAAATACATGTTTGACTAATAACAGATCTCACAATGGTTTTATGTCGTAATGAGGCAATCAAAATAATGATTAAAGAAAGTGTTGAGCTAAATCTCCACCAGGCCATGCAGTCGGGATAGCCGTATAGGAATAGCTATAGCAACATAGATTATCACTGGTAACATGTTACACATGAGCATCAATCATTCAGTTCTGTTGCAGTAGTAGCCTATGAGCAATAAAACAACCCACATACCAGCAGCACAGCACATTTGTACCATTTATTCTGGAAACGTTTTGAACTAATTGTGCTACAAATTTAGTGTCACTATGAATGGAAGGGACAAGTACAAGTCAGAAAATTAAAACATGGCTTGCCATTAGAAACTATGATAACTCCAGTTCTCACATCTTGATCCATCTGAATGTTGGCATCGTCAAGGGTTTTCTCCAGTTTATCCATCAAAGTATGCTTTGTTCGACTATAGTAGTTCCAAATGCACACCTGCCAATAATGACCATAACGATGATGAAAAACTTTTACTTGCAGGAAACCCATAACTATATCCATACAAATACAACAACTACCTACCTCATCTAGTATTAAATCAAATACACAAGTTTTCTTATGAACTTCGCCAGCAGTATCTCGCATGAATTAATAAATTTTCATTTTTCCAATTCTTTGATACAGAAAACATCTAGTGAACTTTTTCACAGTTAGTGACATTAAAAGAGTTCTACAGCAGGTTTTTCCCTTTTGATGGAAATGCAAAACAAACGAATAGTTAATATGTTCAACAGTAGCCAAAGAAATAACAACATACCTTCTTGCCTATCCTTATAACAGCTTGCTATCCTTTTGGCATAAGAAGTAACTGAAGACGTAAAGGATAAACTTCTATAGATAAATCCGTTTGGGACAAGCCAGTGTTAATTGCTTTTCTTGGTAATGTGCATTTTTAGAATTAAAAAAGTACGGTGAATAGAAAGAAAATTGAAGATTACCACTCAACATTCTATTTGACATTATAGTGAGAGTTCCAGCACTCAAATCCAAAAGCACCTACATGGTTTGTTTTTGTGTATGAGAACTCCACATCAAGGTATCATAGTTTATCGTATCAAGAATACAAATAAATAAATCCAAATCTGCTTATTAGAGAAGATCTCAACTTCTTAACTCGATTTGGTAGTTTAATAACCCCAAACTCTTTCTTGTGTATTAAGTTTTGCATCTCTATTTACCAGTAATCCAAGACATCTAGACAGTAACTCGCGTGCTACAAAAGTTGTAACTAACAAAACCATCTTTCTACATATAGGAATAGTGCCCTCGGGTCTCTCAGGATTTGGGAGATATTGTGACAAAACAAAATTTCGTTTATGTGCCTTTTTCTTCAGATAGCAATGTTTCTGAGTCGTTTTTGTGGTACAATCATTTTACGAAGCAAGCTGTTGGATAATTCTCTATAAAAAAAGGATTGAGTTAGATAGCTAGTCACAATGCAATTTTCTAAGACAAATGACCAAAGTTTGATGTTTCACTTAGGGCATCCAGGAAAGTGATATTTGGTATACAAGCACCTAGAAGGACAATTAATCCATCAAAATACAATAAGGTAGCACAAAATCAAGGTAGATCCATGTGCATAGAATAGATACATTAGAGTTGCGTAGCAACCACGAAAATAGCCTCACGTGATTAGGCGCATTGGAGCATTCAAAAAGTGATATATCTAAAGAGGACATTAATCTTTTGGGAATCAGATTCTACATTCTGAACAAATGTGACGTACCAACCATGCAACTTTTCCCAGACTTGCTGAGGGTGCAATATATAATCACAGCCCTCAACCAAGGTATCATGTAGCTCAATATCCATATTGGAGACTTCAGATGTGGTGTCGTCTATCAAATCTGTATTGTCAATAGCTCCTGGCCTTCTTAGAGTATTTGAACCAAACTCATGATGATGAGAACCATTACTTGTTGCACTAGCCAAATCTTGAATGACGTAATCGATCCAACTTTGCCACCACCTATTTGAGTCAACCAAGAAACATGCATGTCTAAGATCCAAATGAGGAGTAAACAAGTGAAGTAATTGGCAGGTTAACGACCAGTAAAAAATGAGATGTGCATGTCAAAAACGACATATGCATTTCAGAACATAGCTTCTGAAATAGATATTTTAAAGATTTTTATTTCCATTATTTAGGCACGTAAAAAATATGCAAATCAAGGGTACATCTAAAGCATTTAATATGCAAATGAAAGATGTCAGAAGCTATCTTTCATTCAACAAGGAATTGTCTCTTGTGTTATCTAAGCATCCTACCAGCAGCCATGCCTTGACTATCCCAAATTATACCCTAAAATATCCTAATATGGCAGGAGAGATCAAAAGGATAGCTCAAGCAATTTATCGAAACTGGCTCAAATTAGCAAGGGCATAAAATGAGTTTACTCCAACTTTGGACAAATTACAAGGCCAAAAGATGCTTAAACTGACTTAGAAACCACAAGCAAGAGCTCTACACAGTACAGCAGGGTCTAAAACTTGGAAAGAAAGGTCAAATTTCAAATCATGCACACTGCAGCCACGGAACCACGCACAACCAGATTTAAAATCTTGCAAGTTCCACCAAACTCAGCCAAATTTCCACACAACCCAAGCGTTCTAACTACACCCATGCCTTAGAACTTCCCCAATGCAAAACAGAGCCACATCCTAGGATTTGCTCTGCACCGCATCACTTCTGTCCATATCTCTAAGCAAAGCACACGAGCAAGCAGCATCCGCGCCGCCAATCTGCGGCGAAAACACACCCCAGGCGGATTAATCTAGTACGAACTCAACGCTTTGGAGGAGAAACAACACAAAGCCCCCATCTTGCATCAGAAAGAATCAGTCAAAACTACCACCAAATCTGGCTCCCATTCCGACCCAAAATACCTCAAAGCCACTCAAATCACTCAGCGGCCAGGCCGGGCGGTCGTGTCATGATATCTCGCTAAGCGCCAACAAGCATGGTGCAGCGGAGGACATCAAGGCGGAGGAGCCCGTGGATGGCGAGGCTGGATCTGAGGGGGCGGAGGCAAAACCCAATAACGCCGAGGGGGAAGAAGGAAGGCGAGGAGAAAGAAGGGAGAGAGGATACCAGCAATCGATGCACGCGAAGGGGCAGAAGAGTGCGAGGTGGCAGATGACGTCGCTGGAGGCGCGCTCAAGGGGGTCGGACCCGATCTGGAGGCTCTCGAGGGCCGCATGCTCCGCGGCGAGGACGGCGAGCGTGGCATCCGTGAACCCGCGGCAGCCGTTGCCACCACCTCGCGGAGAGGGCGGAGGAGTGGGTGGGGCGGCGGTGGCGCCGCCAAAAGGGAGGGGGAAGGCGGGCGCCCAGCGTGGAAGGAGGGAGGCGGGCAGGCGGCGGGATGAGAGAGGCAGAGGCAGGCGGGACACGAAGGAATCGCGGCGCCGCGCGACGGCGAGGGCAAGGGCGATGCGGGAGGTAGGGCTACGACCTACTGCGGGAGGACGCATTCGGCCGATCCGCCCGATCCCTTTTCTCTCTGCGCACGAACCGAAGCGTCGAGGCGGAGCGATCCAACGGGTGCGGACGAGAGGAGCAAAGATCTGACAGCTAGGAATTTTTTGTCGACGTGGATACTCTGGTTGGGCTCAGAGTTCGCAAGGATTTATATAGAAAGATGTGACTGTGACCAGGAGAAACAAAATAACGGGGATAGAATGTAAGGAGACACGCAAGAGTTGACGATTACGTTGTATCTATGGATGTTAATGTTAATGAGGAAATGATTACATTATGAAGATATGAAGGTGCAATATATAGTATAAGTCTAATACATACAACTGAGGCTAATAAGTATTATGTCTGGAATGGACATGAGTGTTACATTGAAAAACCTCCGATCTATTCTAGTAAAACCCTATTATGTCTATTAATGTTGCACAATTCCTCTTTGCAAAATCTTGCATGCAAAACTATAATTGACAGCATCCTGAAATGATGTAGGTTTAGAACTAAAATAAGAAAATATACCAAATCAGGACAAGATTTAGTTGCTCCTACGACAGCATGTCTACCTGGCTGGGCATGAACATCCCAAATATGTACCTGCATGTGGACGAAAAGGCTTAAATTCCTAAAAACACCAATGGAATGCTAGCAACATCATAAAGGCTCCGACATGCATTTGTATTGCTAGGAGTGGCGATGATCTAAACAGTTTTGTGGAAGCTCACTGATTCGATTAATATGTGCACATGGTGAAACCTAAATACTACATTAACTACTGGGTTAATAAAGTATCATGAACACTACACTCCACACAGATAAGCAAGCTTAACCACAAGACTGAAAAGAAAACCTTTTAAAAAAGCAAGATCTGCATCGGACAAAATGAAATTCTCAAGATGAAGTAGGCAACATAAATTGAGCAAAGAAAAGAGGAATCAGCAAGGTCCAAAAAATAGCGTTAGCAACATATAAACACGATAACCTAAATCTAAAATAGCTACAACCGCGACAAAGACAAAAGGACATCTCTTATCTTGCCTGGATAAGTTATAGCTTTGTATCTCTTTACAAAAGGCGACTATGCTCCCTCATGAACTGCAAGGGGAAAAATATACATTTGATCAGCTCCATGTAAACCGATTAAATATCAATATAAGGAATTCCTAATTCAGTTCCTCTCGAGTAGGCAATGTCAATATACTCAGTGCATAATGATTCTGAGGAACCATCAGATCGACAAAGAAATAGTTGAATGTGATTGTAAATGCTGCAACATGGAGTAGCAGTTAGCACACAGCATGCAGGAAGTCATAACGTAAGCTAACTCTGAAAGACCACATGATTTAGCCATTTCTTTTGAGCCACCTAACCATGTCGCAAAAGAGACTCACTTCAGTTAAGTTTGCATAGAAATGACACGACACACAAGCCACTTTGCAAGAAAATTTTGAGCTCAATATGAAAACTGTGACATCATTCAGATTATGGATTTAATGTTTATCCGATCTTGGTAATACTCTAGCACAGCATACAGGCGAGAAATAAGATTGCCTAAGCTGATGCCTATTGCATGTTGAAAAAAAAGCCAAATAAGGACCCTCCTCGGCCTCCATTGCATCCATGTCGCGTTACCACCTGAGCTCCAACCTGGTGCTTGTAGAGTAAAAGATACAGATGACCTGCCAAAATGCAATAATACTATCTCCATAAGAAAATGTCAAAAAGAATGGGGCTTTATTTAATCATATTAGCAACAATGAATGTTATAGTAAGTTGGATCAATGATCTAGTAATACACTTGCCAATAAAGGGAGAAAATACTGCACAAATATAGAAGGTACATGAGCACATAAAAGCATTTGTGTTAAAAAGTTGATGTTAATTAATGCAAATTGAAAGACTAAAACAACATAGAAGAATTAATAGAACTAATTAGTTCCATTCCCAAAGAAGACAGTTGCCTTAGCATACCAACAGACACATACAAACCAGATGAGCCATGGGCTGTATAAGAATATTAAATCAATTCCCAGCTTTCTTGTAAATATGGTTTTCATTTCAACATTAATGAAAATAGCAACCTGCATTTGAAATTAATGCAATGTTTCAATGATAACAAAGACAAGGTAGACCCAATTTCCGATCCAAGTGGCTAGTGATGTAAGGCTAGAAAATCATGTGATTGCTTCATGAAGTTGGACTCGGTCTTCGGAGAAGGATCGAGAAGGGGTATTTTGGTAACTTCACCTAAATACCGCCTTAGTGACCTTTTGGCTAAACCGTGGCGCAAGACAGCGCAAGGTGAAGTGATTTAGGTTAAGAGAATATGAAGATGACGCTTTGAAATGCGTGCATGAGTGAACTCCCGGTTCGTGATACCAGTCATCTTCATATTTATGTAAAGAGTTCGTAAAATTACTACTGGTAATTTACATAAAATGGTTGCAAAATTCTCACAATGCTCTTCGAACTCCCGGTTCGTGATCCTATATTTTTCTATGCATTTTTCGTGATTTACTGCTATTTTTAGTGATTAAAAGTAATATAAACAATCACATATAATGAAAACAGCAAATACACTATATAAATTGCATAGAAATAATAATAACAGAGTTAAACATACTTCAAATGCTCAAAATGATTCAAAAGATGAATTTCCGAGACCCTTTTCTGCTGGAATATGAATTTTCACTGAATTCTACAATTTCCAGGGGCTAAACCGCTAAATTTCAATTTTGAGAAAATTTTCAGCTCAATTTTTAAAAAACCCAAGGGCCTTCTTGCAAAAAAAAATTTTCTTTTCTTCCGGAAAATGTTAGGGCCGGACCCATTAGGCCTTTCCGGCCCATTATGGCCCACCACCCACGGCTTCAATCAGCAGGACGAGGATAGGGTTTCCTGCGTTGTGCTCCCATGCTGTGGCGGCTCCAAGGCGCCGAGGAGGCCCGCTGGCAGCAATGGCGGCAGACGGGCGCGCCAGCGCGTCTGCGGCCGACGGCTAGCGGCGCATGTGAGCGTGTGCTCAGCGGTGGCTTCGGACGCCGAAACCTGGCCGTCTTGGTCGGTGGGGCGGCATTACACTTCATGCGGCGCGTGTGACCATTCAGTACGGCGTGGCGGCGTGGCTTTGCGAGGTCGAGGAGGCGTGGTGGTGATGGCGTGGCGGCGGCTTTTTGCGAGGCGGCGGTTTCTAGTGGCGGCGCGGAGCCGTCGCGAAGCGACGCGATCACGATTCTTTGGTCGGTCGGTAACGCGACCCGCCGTCGCGGTGGTGGCGGTGCATAGTGCAACCGGGTCTTTGACCGCTTGCGGCGGCATTAGGCTGCTCGGCATAGCGCCATGGCCACGTCTGGTGGTGGCGTTAAGCGCTGACCATACTGGGTCACATCGGTCGGATTTTTTTTATTGTTCATGCAATGAATAATGCAATCATCATCTGCTCTTTCATGTAATCTACCGATCAGCTTGACTGGCAACTTCAAGTCGGCTTGCAGTAGATTAGAGTGGATTTGCATTGTAGAAAAAACTCTAGAAAGCCAAATTTGCATAATTAAAAGCGATTTAGAAAATACGATTCGATCTACGAGCGTCATGCTACGACGATTACCTTTCAATCCGAGTAGAGTAGGCCAAGAGGTAGGCCAGAGTCGATCGTGCTGATATCGTGTTGAGGAACCGTCGCTGGCGAGTCCAGTCCAAACGATCACCTCGTACACAAGCGTAAAATCACATCAAACAATGCAAGAACAAATAGTAGATTACAAACACAGAGAGACAAAGGTGTAAGGGATATTCTTCTTCTTTATTCTTTCTTCAAGCGATCAGCCTTTTACAATGACTAGTACCTCCTATTTATATGCTAGAGACTTTGCTAGGGTTTTGGATGGGACGTCCACCCATGGGCCGGCTGCTGAGCCAAGACCATGGTTTTCCAACATATAGGACGCAACAAGCCATCTTTTTTTTGTAAGAATGGGCATACGGTATTTTTTTTTTCAAAATAAGAATCTAGGCATATAGTAATTAAGAGAGCTACACTTAACCATAAGCATTGCATAAAATCGAAAATATCACATACATTCCCTCGAAAAAAATATCACATCTTACCTATTATTAAGCCGGAAGGAAATGCCGCCTCCAGAGCGTCCCCTTACGTTAAGTCTTCCAACCACAGGCTACCACGTTTGCTTCGACGACACTGCTACTAGGCACCAGCTGCTTCAGAGCGATGCTTGTTTCCCGGTCGTGGCGTCTGTAGTCCTGTCCAGGTCTCGCGAAAACCCGTTTGCGCGTTGCGCTGTCTGCCGTCGCCTGCAGACGTGCCGTTCACGCCTCTTGCTCCGCGCCATCGCTTGCGTCGCGCGTTGTGCCTCAGTCGGCCTACGTGTTCCTTCTCGCGCTTTCCACCGTGCACGCTGCCTCGACCTTCGCGTGCGGCTTGACTTTGTATTGCACCGTCACGAGAGGCTTCCTGCCTCCTTCCCCTTCGACTGTCTCCTGCCCTTCGCTCGCACCCCCACCGCCCACTCATCCGCATCGCCCCGCCGTACACCTCCTTCCCTTCGCCCACATCACTCCCGCCACCCTCCTTCTCTTCCTACCACCTTCCCCTTCAATCGTATCCTTCCCTTCGCTCGCGCCCCCGCCGCCCATTCCTCCGCATCGCCCCGCCGTCCCCCCTCCCCTTCGCCCGCATCGCTCCCGCCGCCCTCCTCCCAATCGGCCGCGACGCCCCTTCTCCCCTTGCCCTACGCCGCTCCCCCTCGCCGCCCGCGTGCTCCCCTTGGCCTGCGCCGCCCTCTCCTCCGCCCACGCCTACCCTCGCCTAGCATCCCTCTCCTCCTCCCTGCCCTCGGTCGTGTCGCCCTCACATTGGCTTCCTCCCCTTGTCCTCCCCTGCAATCGCCACCGCCACCGCTCCCTTCTGCCACTGGCCGATAGTGTTAAGATGTACACCAAAAACACAGGTGATCGTCAAGAGCAGTTCTCTTCTGCCTTCTTTCGCATATAGAAAGGGACAATATCGTGCTCTGCTTGGCACTCAATTGATAGTTTGATAGGTTCAAGCGTTCTGAGTTAGCAGGGAAAGCTGTCCAGATAGCAGAGACTTTTTCTGTGTCTCAGGTTCGAAGAAATTTGAAGGTGAGATATTCAAATACCTTCATGTCGTTACGAAGTTGAAATATTACAAACTACTTGATGTCCTTTCTTAGGATTGATGAGGTTTTTTTTTAGATTATTCAAACTGGGGTAATGGCTGTAATTATGAATCTATTACACCGAATGATATTGCCAGGCTGTACAAAGAGAGGTGATCTTCAAAAGCGATCTACCAATGGCTGATGTTGTCACGATGTACAAAAAAAACAGGTGATCTTCAAGAGCAGTTCTCTTTTGCCTTCTTTCACAAATAGAAATAAAACTATCATGTGCTCTGCTTGCCACTCGATTGATGATTTTATTAGTTCAAGCATTTTGAGTTAGCAGGGAAAGCAATCCAGATAGCAAAGACATTTTTAGCAACTCAGGTTCGAAGAAATTGATTGAAGGTGTGATATTCATATACCTTCATATCATTACGAAACTGAAATACTGTAGACTACCTGATGTCCTTGCTTAAGATTGATGCGGTCTATTTTTTGCCATCTTATTCAAACAAAGGTATGGCTGTAATCGTGAATCTGGTCCACTAGATGATGTTGTCAGGACGTTCACAAAAAAAGGAGGTGATCTTCAAAACCAGTTCTCTTTTGCCTTCTTTCACATTTAGAAAGAGACAATCCTGTTCTTTGCTTGCCACTCAATTGATAGTTTTAGCAGTTCAAGCATTTTGAGTTAGCATGGAAAGCAGTTCGGCGGGGACTTTCTTCCAGCATGACGGCGATTGAGGAGCCTAACAAGGTTTCATTTCTTAGTTTCTTTTGCATATCAGGACACCGAGGTAGGGTTCTTCTGTTGATCCGTTAATGTTTCTAATGTTTTACTTCTTGCGGGATTTGGCCCGTTTCGCTGTTATGTATAGTATATGAGGGGAAGGATTCAGAATATGATGAAGAGGAAGAACCAGCTACATGTTGCTCTGCCTAAAAGAATCGATCGCATGAATTGGTTGTGGCACTAACTCTTATTCTCCCTCTCGGCCTCTCCCTCTGTAGTGTTGCATTGCTTTACTGAAATGGCATGTTTGTCCGCAAATTTACGAAAAGGGATCATATATGGCCTACAAAAAAAATGGGATCTGAAAAATTCCTGAGCATGTTCGGTGTCATCAAAAGACTGATCTGGAGAAGGCAAAAGCTACCCTGTTATTGCCAACCCTTCCCAAGTCATTGCCTTGCAGGGGTAGGTATGTTTATTCATTTTTTAATGCATGTTTCATTATCTTCTTATGAAAACTGTCGCTGAGTAGAAGTCTTATGTCAGAGAAATGGAGGAGATATCTACATTTGTGAAGGATGCAATTTGCAATGACCATTGTTTAGGACGCTGCCTTTGTATTCATGGTGTACCTGGTACTGGCGAGAGGTAACCAACCATCTTTTCCTGGCTGCTTTGGTTGTTTGATTTCCTCTGCTGTGTCTGAATGCTAAACAAGATTTTCTGCACCTGTGTTATCGACCTGCAGACTATGAGTGCACTTGCAGTTATGAGGAGGCTGAGATATTGTGAGGACCCCGACTTATTTGGCTTATAATGCTTAGTCATCCATTGACCCTAGCATCACAAACAAAATAACCCGTGTCTTCGAGATATGTATACTTCCCAGAAATGCAGTATACACACCCCTTTACAAAATCATGCATCAATTTCATACAAGACATAGAACCAAAGCACGAACTAGATTAAACCAAAGACATACATAATAGAGAGTTATTACAAAAGGGACCGACTGGCCAAATAACAACTAAGAAAGATAAATAACAGCGAAAGCAAAAGCCATAAGATGGCGATAAACAAAAGTCATACGGTTTGCCTAAAGCCCACAAGGCAACCCAAGGCCGCCAAGCTAGTCGTCCCATCCACAACACATCTCACAAAAGTGGGGCCCTTGGGGCTCCACCTCCTCTAAACAAATTAGTTAAGCAAAGCAAATGAGTACAAAAATGTACTCGCAAGACTTACGCGTAGTGTAACAGACCTATACATATGCTACATGCAAGCTTCTTTAAGTGGAGGCTGTAGGTTATTTTCAACATAAAGCAAGTTTTCATTTGCAATAATTAAATAGATTCAAAGCAGTTTTGCAATTCATTTTTAATTTGCAAGTAGCAACGAGACAACAACATAATAACAATAGATAGATGACAACAACAATCCTGGAAGTGACTAACCCATTAGTCACCACAACAATAGCATGAATTACCCATTCATACCACCCATGTCAAGTTTTAATTAAAGGTTATAGTCTAACTCTCGAAAGACCTCCCCAAGCGTGTCCATAACCTAGGACAAGGCTATTCGAATAGTTTGAACCCTGCAGGGGTGTACCAATGTACCCACACGTCAGACCGCCTTTTTGTCAAACTAGTTAGCACACTTCCTTTGGTATGCCGGCACGGCTAAGTCCTACGAGACATTTCCAATGGGTGATGCTAATTAAGAGTCGCGACAACCCAAAGGGTAGGATGCATCGGCCCAGCCTAAGCAACTACGGGTGCTCCCAATCCCTATAAAAACATTTTAACCACCATCGACTCAATAATTAACACCCCCAAAGTACTTAGTCAAGAGAGGTGCCATATCCCCCTCATGTGGTTAGCACGTAAAATTGCTTGGTTTAGTGTAACAAGATGTTCGGTCCTTGTTGACTTAGGCATCATTCCACATACCAACAAATCACACCATCATCCATTGTGCCCAAGTCCAAATAGTTTTCATTTTCAGTTTTGTTTTGACTTTACAAATTAACAAAGCACAAGTGCTGGACATAATGGAATAATAATTAGATTTGTGTGATCAAGATCATCGACTAAGTCGATGACCACTCAATTCTACCACAATCTAAGTATTTCTAAGCAATACCAACACGTGATCTACTAAGTGATGAGAGCTCATCCAACGAACTCTACATCACAGCAAGATATTCCTAGGCTTAGTAGTAGAGAATGAACATTTACCTACAGAGTATGCATCTATAGGATCAACTAATCGATAATCATTTAACAACAAAATAGGGCATGCATACATACAAGTTAAATAAAGTATTAGACTTTGAAAGTAATAGGATTAAACATGATCGAACTACTTGCCTTGCTGGAGCTGCTCACTATGCTGCAAAGGGTCACTCACGGGATCAACACACTCGTCGGCACCTAACGAAAAAGCGAAAAAGAACCGATAAGAACGAGAAAAACCGAAAAGACTCCACAGCAAACTTTCTCCAAAAGCTCTGAAATTTTTACAGAAGCTAGAGCATGATTTTTAAAGAATTTATCAATAAGAACCAATTGATTTGGATTCTCAATGCAAAAGTTATGGCCAAAACAAATCTGCTCGACTGGAAAATCTTTGGAAAAATTCAAATCGATTCTTGTTTATCCAAATTAAATTCTTTAGCACAATTTTCCAAAGAGGTGCTGCACCTGGGATTTTTATGGTAAGTCAAGAACCTCATGAGATGAATAACACAATTGAGTTCACCTCATTTAGAGCTATGATGCATGTTTTATAATTTTTCAAAGACATGCAAAAGAGCATAAGTAAAATGCACCCACAATTCTTTTGAAAATAGTGACATGCCTAAATTCTTTTGAAAGTAGGTTGGTAAAAGGGGGCCCAGGCGGGGGAATACGACGACGACAATGATGTTGAGGTAAGAGGTGGGTCCCTTTTTACGGGTGGTTATAATATAAGGACAAACAAAACTCTTACTCAGTCAGAGGCCGTAATTCAGTGCCAACCATTTTTCCGTTACGGCGGGCGGAAAGGTTACCTCTTTATGTAATTAAGATTCTCTACAATGGGACACATTGGAGTGTTTTGGGCACGAAAGTGCGCCGCCCCAAGGTGGAGTGTTGAGCACGGACGGTGGCCGCCTCAACCAACATTACTGGAACTCGGTGTATGACGAGGTCATCAACGTGATTAAATCAGCACCGACGGAAAGTAATGGGTGGAGACTTGATCACGTAACTTGGAAAACGTTCTGTATTCTGAACTCGAACCCGCATCTAAGGAAATGCTAGGGACCTGGCTCATTTAGGGTTCAAAATTACTATGGGTAAAGTGGTACAAACCTGCGCAGTGCTATAACAAATCATGAATTCATGCCAGTCTCCTGGATTGGAGTCTGAATTCATGCCAGTCTCCTGGATTGGAGTCTACGGGAACCGCCAAGGGTCTATCTTCTCTCTGGGTAACAAGTAGTCTCTTCAGAAATAAAATTGCAACCTAAGTTTTGAAAACTACTTTTAGAATAATAGAAGAGGTAGGAATTTTGGATAAGGATGAATGGTAGATCCATCAATTGCATTTCTAGCTATTAATGTTTGCTGAGTACACTATAGTACTCACTCTTGCTATCTCTCCCTTTGCTTAGATCTTTGTCCGGCCGGAATCTACCCCGAGTGGGATGAGGGGTTTGTAGGTACCAAGAAGGCCGCAGGTGACAAGGGTGTTGGTTACTAGGATCAGGGCGAGATGGACACTACCCTCGACTCATGGGACGAGCAGACTTTTGGAAGAATCTAGTGGTGAATAGCGGGAAGTGTTTTTCCCCTTTGTAATTAAATTATTGTATTTAGAACCTTAGACCTGTGTGGCAATTGTTGTAATAAAGAGCAGTTTCTATTTTATTGTTCTGCTGCGTTATCTCTGATAAATGGCTTACTATTCGTTGGAGCAGTGTTCTACTGGGCAAACGAATAGTAATCCGTATGTCTAAGTGTTATTACCCTTGGGATAATGACACGGGGCGTCGCATAACGGCACAGGAGACGACGCTCTACGGCCTCCAGATCCGCGTCAAGAATGATTGAATGACTGAGTGACTCTCACCCAGTCGCTTTCACTCCTCTCACCAAACACCATTAGATCGTCGATGACGCAAACTCTCTTGGCGGGACCAATGCCGACCTGCACGTGGCAGAGCTCACGCAAGAGCAAGTGAACGAAGCTTCGCGGGAGGTCGCGTGGTACGTGAGAGTCGTCTAGTAGGCTGGCGGGGTAGTGGGAGCCTTTGAGGGGCCGCGCTTGTGAACTTTTGGGAATACAGATTTGCTATTTTTAAGTCGTCTGAAATTTTCTTAAGTTTAAGTCAATTGTTGTGACCATTGGATTTGTGTAGAGATTTATGTGTCATATGATTAGATATTGATTCAATAGATAAAAAAACATGATTTATGCTTAAAAAAATTTCAGCCACCTTATAAATAGACAATCCCTTAGGAATAATACCTTGCGCTTTCCTCTTCCAGAATCAGGCCCCACCTGCCAGTGGGCCACCCCGAGTTCATCTACTTTTCTGCTAGAACCTTTCCCTTTTTTTTTCCCCTACTCGTTGAGAATTATGTCTATTTGGTCAGTATGTGTCAGCTGCTGATAATTCCAGATAGAGAGGTCATCTAGCAGAAATGTGTGATGACATGGGCGAAATCGTGCAACATGACCAAATCTATCGATATGCTGCTAATTCGAGATTTATTAATTTAGGCAACGGGTGAGAGTGATGGATGGCTTGGTGAGGTCAGCAGTAGCTAGCCTAGCTAGCCTAATCTTCTTTTGGCGTGAATGATCCAGATAGCTAGGGAGAGCAGCTCAAAGCGGCCCTGAAGTAACTGCACATCGACCAGTTAGGAAGACTTTGGAGAAACCAGTTCTTTGATACAAAAGTGTGCGCGACTGGCTATACATATCTATCGTTAATCAAAAGATCGAAACGAGCATGAGGAAGAGCGGAAACACATAATACAGATCGAAATGAAGATTTCGCAAGGATTTGTGCAGTTAATGAGTATAAAATGGACGGCTTGTGTTACAGATTGTGACTTCATAAGTTTGTCCAAATAGAATACGTAGATAAGTTGGGATAGATCGGAAGGTCACGACTGTCTATATATATTATAATAGCCCTATCAAAGGTGCGTTTTTTTCCGCTACTAAGCACCGACCACTACTAAGCACTGACCATAGCTACTTCTTGGTGACTTGGTATGATATGAAAGTGAGTTAGCAAAGATAATGTGATCTCTCATTGATTTTCTATCGAAGATATATGTTATCCTTTGTTATAGATTTTTGTTATGATACTCATCGAATTAGAACCTTTGTTATTTCCTTCATATGTTTGAGTTTATGGACTGAGAACTCTGTCTCAACTAGTTTATATTTATGCAATTAGATGTTAATCTTGGTGTTAACTCAGTTTCCAAAGGTATTTCCTATTCTCTCAAATACACCAATTATTTTTTGAACCTCACATACACATGCATGGTTCTCTCTCGCCTAAGCAGCATGAATCTTGTAGCACAACAGATGACCATGATAACACTTGTAGCTTAACATTTTCGGTTAACTCATTGACAATCACCCAGCTAGGGCTGTACAATACAGTTTCTTCAATTCGTGTCAACCCATTCAGATTCATGCATCAGTTAGAACAATAACTCATGTACACCTCATGCTGATGGACGGTAGTTTGATGCAACGGCTTTGCAAATCCGCCTAATCCAACGGTTAATCTTGATGTTAGTCAGCCCAAATGCCACGTAAACAGTAAAAAATCTGATAAATATACAAGTCACAAAACCAATGTTACTCTCGTCTTTTTACATAGATCATTCTCATTTATGGAGTAGGAGTTAGCTTCTTAACCAAACACCTCCTCAGACTACTCCAATTTCTCAGAGGAGTGGATCCAAAAGTGAAGCTGAAGATGGAGTTGCTAAAACTTGGAGCGGAGCCATACCAAACATGACCATACTAGTAGAACGCATTGCGCGCTACGCTGCGCACCGGGTGGCAGTGTTAGAGCAAGGGTATAGATATTTTTTGTTCTTTTGGTTTTTGGGGGGGCTGTGTGCATGTAGCAACAATTGTAAGGACGCGTTGGTTTGGTAGATGAATGTGTTGATTTCGTTCGACATGTGAGGGTAATATAGGTATATCTTCATGGGTAGCACACTGGTAAGCATTAGCTAACATGTTACGTAACGTTGCGTTTTTTTTTTTTTGAAAAGCTAACTAAGCACGAAGGTCTAAGATGTGTATGACTTAACACCGGCCGGCCGGCCGGCCGCATCTCTCTCTCCCTCTCTCGGTCAACTATAGAATTATCGTAGTACGTCGACATGCATGTCGTATATTACTCGTGTAAGTATCACCTAGCTAGCTCCATTCGTCTTCGTCCAGTTCCAAGCTGCGGTAATGGTGTAGTGTACGGTTAATATGAGTCACATTTTAGCGCTGTTTTTTTACGAGAATTGCTATTTGGTATTACTACTAGTACTGTACGAAGAAGAACATTTATTAATCCTGGTAGCGTAAAATTGTACCCTATCTTTTCTTTTTCTCTACTGGCAAAATTAATAATTCATTCCGTCACAGACATTTGTCATGATGAAGTTTGTGCTAGGTTACTTTAGTATGTATATTGCGGTCACAATACTCACAGCTTGATTGGCTGCTGCCCAGACATAATTTTGATTGCATATCGATCGATCACGAAATTAAGGATTTGCTTCATTTAATAAGTTGTCCGCGTCGTATAATCGATCGTCACTAGCCTCTGGAATTGTTCATGATCGAGTGTGGCCTTTAACCATCCGCTCCTGGCCATCTTCTCCAAGAGGAAACTAGCGTTAACTAGCTGGTTTTCAGGTACATATATAGTGTACGGTTTTGCCACAATTAGCAATTAATTTCGCAGTGCTCAGGTTTGCAACATTCTAGGATCTTGGGGTCTACGTACGTACGTATGCACAGGAATAAATACTATCAGGTTCCACACAACTAGGACCCTCGGCGAGACGGACGGTGGCGATGGCCGGCATATTCCACCATCAGCATCAGGCCATACTCAATGGCCTCATATTTTTTTTATTTCCTTTTTTGGTTGATAAAATGTCGATGGGCTAGGACAATTAGTGAAGCTCACATTTGTCCTAAGCCCACATAGTTTTGAGGGTCTACTCTAACTATGTTAGCCTTAGATGGTTTGGAATACAAACGTTAGGCCCATCTAGAATGTGCAAATGGGCCACGGCACCTGGCCCAAACTACTGGACAACCCAACAAGGCCCTATCTAATACAAAGAGTCTCGAAACGGGTTGTGTAAATGAGTAGGGATGGATCCGATATTATCTATGGAGACAGAATTAAGCAAGCAATCTTCATAGCAGCAACCATGCTTCCGTTTGGCTACCAAACTGAACAAGACATCAAACATGTGATTCAATTCAATCTCCCGTGTCCCTAAATTGCTACTCTCCAGTCACAAGGATCCTTCTCATGTCTGATAACCGTAGTAGCATTTGTTCTCTGAAAATTTCGGTTGCAAATCAACAGGGTGTTCTAGATTTATAGAAAAAAGTCATTACAGACGGTTTTAGCCACAAATCGTCTATAAAACTACGAACAATATATATATATATATGTATATGTATATGTATATGTATATGTATATGTATATATGATGCCGGATTTAATAGCACAAGCAGCCATTGCTTGGGCTTTATAGAGAAAAGTCATCACAAACGGTTTTAGTCACAAACCGTCTGTGATATATACTTATCACAGATGGTTCTTAGTTAACAACCGTCTGTGAAAGTATCATTCTAAACGGTTGCAAAACCGTGATGATGACCTCTACGTCATCATTTCGACCTATAAACTCGCAATTACCACGAAACCGTTTGTGATGATATTTTTGAACTGTCTGTGAATATCTTTTCTATAGTAGTGATTACTTGTATTGAATTTACGATGTTATGAATCTAATGTGTAAGCTTTAGATTTGTACGTTAAATATGCACATCCGCCGCTGTGCGCCCGTGTTTCGAATCGTGGTCGATCATCGATGACGCAAACTTTCTTGGCGGGAGCAATGCAATGCCGACCCGCACACATGGCAGGACGAAGCTTCGCGAGAGGTCGCGCGGTACGTGAACGTGAGAGTCGTCTAGTAGGCTGGCCGGGTAGTGGGAGGGGCCATCTATCACTCTCACTAAAGCCATTGGATCGTGACATCGTGTGAGACGCAGAGGATCCGCGGTCTCAGCCCGGCCTGATTTACCATATATCTTGGCCCATCGTATTCATCAAATATTTCGACGCATACTTTGACAGATTGGTTGCTAAACCTCTAACAAAGGTAATAGTGCCAGCGGTGTTTAAATTATTTTACTTCAAAACGTATACGAGTCGGAGGTTACGGTACATCATTATATGATCTACATGCCACGTATTTTCCTCAGTTGATTCATACACAAACTTATCTAAACTGTTGTACAATTCAGTATTAAATAATATCAACCACAGTAGACTGATAAATTAACAAAATGTCCTTATCTAAACATTGATATATCCCGTGTTATGTGATTATGTTCGTATATAGTTGTATTCTTTTTTTTTTTTGCTATCATGGACCTTTAGTTTTTCTATTGAATAATAGTTTATTAGCTCCGAACACCTGATAAATTCTTGATTCGACACTGTCTGGAATTGTTCAAGATCGAGTGTGGCCTGTAACCATCCGCTCCTGGCCATCTTCTCCAAGAGGAAACTAGTGTTAACTAGCTGGTTTTCAGGTACATATCTAGTGTACGGAGTACGGTTTTGCCACAATTAGCAATTAATTTCGCAGTGCTCAGGTTTGAAACATACTACGATCTTGGGGTGTACGTACGTATGCACAGGAATAAATACTATCTTGGGGTGTACGTACGTGTGCCACCAAGTTACATGGTGAAGCCGGCGCAGCAGGAGGCCATGATCCGCCGGTGGCCGCCCAGCGAGGTGATGGCCATGGACACCGACTACAGCCCCTTCTTCTCCGCGCCGGACCTCATCCTCAAGTCGCTGTGACTGTTGGTGCACCATGCATATTCCCGGCGGATAACCGACGACTCGCCTTGGACACACTGCAATTCTGAATTATGTGATGTTACAAGTCAATTCAAGTTACCAACAGGGTCTCGTTATTTATCCACCGTAGAAAAGGGGGAAAAATTACTGTGCAAGCACATACGAATCTACTGTAACTTGGTGGCACCAATAAAATTTAGCTTCGTCATAAAATGGAACAGTGCCTTCATCCATTAGCTTTGTGTGAATTATTACAAAGGATACGGAGCAAGACAGCAAGAGATCACAAAGTGATCAGCAAGAGAACATACTAGGATCTTGGGGTGTACGTACGTATGCACAGGAATAAATACTATCAGGCTCCACACAACTAGGACCCTCGGCGAGACGGACGGCGGCGACGGCCGGCACATTCCACCATCAGCATCAGGCGGCCATGTCAATGGGCTCATATTTTTTTATTTCCTTTTTCGGTTGATAAAATGTCAATGGGCTAGGATAATTAGTGAAGCTCAAATTTGTCCTAGGCCCAAATATTTTGGAGGGTCTAACTATGCTACCTGAGATGGTTTCGCAATACAAATGTCAGGCCCTATCTAGAATGTGCAGATGGGCCACGGCACCTGGCCCAAACAACTGGACAAGGCCCTATGTAATACAAAGAGTCCAAGCGGGCTGTGTAAATGAGTAGGGATGGATATGGTATTATCTAAGAAATAAGATATAGGACGATCAATATCTGTTCATATGCCAGGTGACATGAGAAAAACCTATTGTGACTTCACTTAGAAATAAAATAACATATAGGTGTGTTGCTGTATCTAAGTAGGCAAGGGATACCGAGTGTTTTTACTTCGACATATCAACGATGAGTCTCTCTGTGTTCACTCTGATTATACTCCTATTGTCTAATGTCCTGTGTAGGGGGTGCAAAAGAAACAGATAATTTCCGTCCGACCGAAGGCTTGCGGAGCGAATACGAAATAGAGAAATTGGTATCCAACACTATTTGTATCCGACTCTGACTCCGCCTTCGAGAAAACAAATACGAAATAGGATACAAGATGAGCGATATCCATCCGTATCCGCTCTGATTGCACCCCTGTAAATAAGCATGTACCAGTTGCACCCCTGTAAATGAGCATGTATCAATTCAGGTGGTTCGTGGGAAATTAAACTTTAGGCATCAGCCCGAGAGATACACTATGCACTAGTCGGCCATCACCATCCGATCTTGATGACACTGTCATTGGAAAAGTAAGGCAAAATGGAGGGAAAGCCTCATTCAGATGTTTGGGTAATCAACACATGACACGGTTTTCTGTTGATTCGTACGAACATGATACCTATACGAAATAGCAATAACAATTCTGAACGAATAAAATTATGGAAAATTTACACAAGTAAGTACACGATGTCGGGAGGCTGCATAAAAAATTTCATAATTTTTTGAACTCATTTGCTATATTTGTAAAATTCCTCCAAATTTCAGCTTAACACTAACCCTAATCCTAACTAACCTAACTAATTAACCCTAAACGGTACCTAACTAATTAACCCTAAACAGCTGGTGCATGGTGACCATCTTGCCGCATATGGCCGCGTTGGCTGCCGAGAGTGGCGGGCCGACGGCAGCTAGGTTGGCGAAATTTGGCGAAGCCTGTGTGTGATCGGCATTGGCGCACGGTGGTCGTACGCCAACGTCATGTGGCGTGATCTCTGTTGTTGGTGCACGGTGGCTGTGCATCAGCGGTATTAGATGTGTAAATACGTTCTCGTCGTGGTCAGATTCGCAAATACATGACGAAAAAGCATTGTATTTGTCAAAAAATTGTGACTTTTCATGGTAGACTGTTACACTCAGACTCCCCATTTAGTACGTACGACCACGGTTTAATTTTCCCTTTCACATCCATATTTTCTCACTGCGTACCCTAGCTACCAACATGATTGCTTTATATATACTATTGGAACGCATTGTGCGCTGCGCTGCGCACCGGCTGGCAGTGTTAGAGCAATGGTATAGATATTTTTTGTTCTTTTGGTTTTTTGGGGGGTTATGTGAGTATGTAGCAACAATTGTAAGGACGCGTAAGTTTGGTAGATGAATGTGTTGATTGTGTTCGACATGTGAGCGTAATATAGGTAGATCTTCGTGGGTAACACACTGGTAAGCATCAGCTAACATGTTACATAATGTTACGGTTTTTTTGAAAAGCTAACGCATTGGCTGTTATTGTTCTTTAGAATACATACGCACGAAGGTCTAAGATGTGTATGACTTAACACATCTCTCTCCCAGTCTCGGTCAACTATATATCGTAGTACGTCGACATGCATGTCGTATATTACTCGTGTAAGTATCACCTAGCTAGCTCCATTCGTCTTCCTCCAGCTCCAAGCTGCGGTAATGGTGTAGTGTACAGTTAATATGAGTCACATTTTAGTGCTGCTTTTTTTTACGATAATTGCTATTTGGTATTACTACTACTGTACGAAAAAGAACATTTATTAATCCTGGTAGCGTAAAATTGGAATTTTTTATTAATTAATTATTTTTTAAATTTTATTTTAAAGTGTACTTTATTTCCAATTCTGACCCCTTTGGTCACGCCACAACTCATGGTATGACAAAACAACGCTATCACGTCAGCCTGTATCTGGAGTAAGCTCTTGTCACGTCACTATCCGTGGCGTGACAGTGTTGTTTGGTCACGCTACGACCAGTGGCGTGACCAAAAGTGCTATTTAGCGGACTTATTCTATAGCATGACAGTGTTATTTTGTCACGCCATAGGTGGTGGTGTGACCAAAGGGATCAGAATTGGAAATAAAATGTGCCGGAGATTAACTTTAAAATAAAATTTATAAAGGGGTTGATTAATAAAAAAAAAAGTTCGTAAAATTGTACCCTATCTTTTCTCTACTGGCAAAATTAATAATTCATTCCGTCACAGACATTTGTCATGATGAAGTTTGTGCTAGGTTACTTTAGTATAGTATATTGCGGTCACAATACTCACAGCTTGATTGGCTGCTGCCCAGACATAATTTTGATTGCATATCGATCGATCACGAAATTAAGGATTTGCTTCATTTAATAAGTTGTCCGCGTCGTATAATCGATCGTCACTAGCCTCTGGAATTGTTCATGATCGAGTGTGGCCTTTAACCATCCGCTCCTGGCCATCTTCTCCAAGAGGAAACTAGTGTTAACTAGCTGGTTTACAGGTACACATATAGTGTACGTTTTGCCACAATATACCTGTTAAGGTAAAACCTAACTATCCTTTAAACTCTTTGCATATAATTATTTAGTTTTTCTATGTGGCTTGTTGAGTACGGTATTTGTACTCATTCTTGCATAATCTGCAAATAATCTACAGAAAGAACCAGGAAAATGCAGAGGTTCTGGTTGAACAAGATTTTAGTGGACCCATGGTTGGCAACGACTACTGTTATTAGATCTCAGCCGCACTCAAGTGTGCCTGTGGTTAGAAGTTCTTTTGTCTTGTATTATATTAACTTTGGGCTTGGATGCCCGTGTCAGTGTCAAAACTGGCTGTTAAGCCTTAATCTTATATAATAAAAGGTTGGATTTTGTTGTAATCGAAAGCTTGCTTGAGACACTGCTTACTTCGCAACTGCACATCCTGAGCGGTTGTGAAGAGTTTAACATTCCCGGAATTTGGAGGCGTGACAATGTCGATTTAAGAATTTGGTATCAGTGAAATGCGAAGGATGATTAGAAATCTGAGTTGTCCGTTTGTTCTTGTAGTGACACGTGAATGTAGAGCAATTCAAACCCTTCGAATATGAAGAGAAATAATTCTTCTACGGTTGAAAAAAAGCAAGTAAATCACAGTTGATGTATTTGCTTCTCAAATTGGTAGTGCTCCTACCAATGGTGACGATGTTGAAAGAATATTTTTTGGAAATGATTTTTACGAAAAACAAGTTGAAATAGTATAGGAGATCAAATGTTACTTGTATTAGATTTACGATATTATAAATCCATTATGTAAGTTTTAGAATTGTACGTAAAATATACACACTCATTAAAAAATTCAAACTCTGCCACTCTGCGCCCATGTTTCGAATCGTGGTCGATCATCGATGACGGAAACTCTCTTGGCGGGACCAATGCCGACCCGCACGTGGCAGAGCTCACGCAAGAGCAAGAGGTCGCGCGGTACGTGAGAGTCGTCCAGTAGGCTGGCCGGGTAGTGGCAGGGGGGCCATGCTGCAAGCCCACGACAACATAGTGATGCCATGGGCGAAATCGTGCAACCCGTGCGTGCTCATGGTCAAATCTATCGAGCTGCTGATAATTCCAGATTTATTAATTTAGGCAACGCGTGAGAGTGATAGATGGCCTGGTGCATGAGAGGTCAGCAGTAGCTAGCTTAATCGATTGTCCTTAGTTGGGCTCAGCTTAATTCAGACACTTTTGAGTATTACTACTTCGATCCGCGGTGTCAGCCCGGCCTAATTAACCATATATGTTGGCCCATCATATTCATCAAATATTTCGAGCAAACTTTGACAGATTGGTTGCTCAAGCTTTGCCATTGTTTGGCCGAAAATGAACGTATTAGATTATGTTTTAGTACTAGCAGGGAGGAGAGGTTTCTCTAACAAAGGTAACAGTGCCAGCGGTATTTTAATTATTTAATTATTTTACTTTTTATGTAAAATGCTCTGGTAATAGTAAGGTTGTTAAAATCAATATTCTAGCCGAAGCTCTGAATGACATAGAATCCAAACCACAATTTAGACATTTATCAATCAAATTAGATGTCAAATGATCAAATAAACACTCATATCACTCTTCGAATACACAACATATTGAGAGAAAAAATGTATTTCTTGTAGAATCATGTAGAATATTATATTATACGATTTCATCCTAAAATACTATCATACTAAAGTATCTTCGATCCGAATTATAATCGTGATCCTGACAACCATGTGTGGGAGCACGGGAGTACTAGAGTACATGCAGCACTATGCACTCAGTACCGACCATTGCGTCTACAACGATCTAGAAACCAAACAAATGGCAGTTGCTGGGAATATTAATAGGTTCATTAACGAGCAACTCAACGATCCAACCGTCCGCCGCGATGTGCAACTGTGACCGGATCGGCCCGGTGAAGTCCATCTCCTGGAGCAGAGCAGCAGCAGACGGTGTCGGGTGCCAGTCATCGGCGGCGAACAACCCGTCGACGTGCCGATATCCAGTAATCTCTCTTTGATCTATGCGCGAAAGAATCGGCTTGAATGGGCATCACTTCTCCATGTGATATCCAGTAATCTTCTCTCTTTGATCTATGTGCAAAAAATCGGCGAGCCCGGGAGCCATCCATGCTCGTTTTCCTTATGAAAAGCACCTCGTAGTTTGTGAAATTGTGTGTAGGTCTTATGGCTGGTGCGAAGCCGTCGGATCGAGGTTCTTGCATGGACGGACGAGATTTGTCTTTATCGGCCGCCATAGGGCCACTCTCTCGATCTTTCCAGCGGTCGCCGCCTAATCCCCTTCCCATATCTCTCTCACCCTCCCCCTGCCACCTCACCCTCACCAGGGTACCTGCCGACCCTCTAGATCCTTCCAGCGGTCGCCTCGCCAAGGTACCTGCCGAGGTAGTCGGCCTCCTCGGGTGATGGCGGAGGCAACGCCCTTCCGCCGCCGATGCAGGGCTCCTCTCCTTCCCCTGTGAGCCCTCCCTCGCGACGAGCCGCCGTAGCCGTTTTATCGGCCGCGCTCGGCCGATCAGATGCGATGAGCCGCCGCAGCCGTTCCCTCCAGCGGTCGCCTCCTCCTCACTCCCAGGCTTGGTTGTTGGAGTTGCAAGTGGGATCTCAGCGCTCTCTGCGATGGACGGCGGCGGCCACGGCGACGCAGAGGAGGAGCTAACGGCACAGGAGACAGCGCTCTACGGCCTCCAGATCCGCGTCTGGGGCATTGACGTCCAGAACAGGTGCGCCGCCCTCCAGAGAACCCGCCTTTTGCTCCTGCTTCTCCACTGGCCCTCACCTACATCCACTGGACGCTTGGTGCCTTCGCTTGTCTCGCTGGGCTAGGCTCGTTGCGTGTTTGTGCATTGGACATGTCCTGGAGTGGGCACCGCCACCGAAGCAAAGAGGAGCCTCCGCTGGGAAAAAAAACGTTGGCCGAAGTCAAAGAAGAATGGACATCATCAAGCGGCTCGGTATGCTGCCGGTCGTCGCATGCTTCGTCGGTCGCCACATTGAGACTAGTGCGGGCGTCAGGGGCGAAGGCCACGAGGCTTTCAGGCACTGTTCGCCCTAGCGTCCTGTATTCGCAGTCCCTCCATCTCGTGTTAGAACGCATTGCGCGCTACGCTGCGCACCGGCTGACAGTGTTAGAGCAATGGTATAGATATTTTTTTTTCTTTTGTTTTTTTGGAGGGCTGTGTGAGTATGTAGCAACAATTTTAAGGACGCGTAGGTTTGGTAGATGAATGTGTTGATTGCGTTCGACATGTGAGGGTAATATAGGTAGATCTTCGTGGGTAACACACTGGTAAGCATGAGCTAACATGTTACGTTACTGGTAAGCATCGGCTGTTATTGTTCTTTAGAATACATAAGCACGAAGGTCTAAGATGTGTATAACTTAACACCGGCCAGCCGGCCGGCAGCATCTCTCTCCCTCTCTCGGTCAACTATATATCGTAGTACGTCGACATGCATGTCGTATACTACTCGTGTAAGTATCACCTAGCTAGCTCCATTCGTCTTCGTCCAGCTCCAAGCTGCGGTAATGGTGTAGTGTACAGTTAATATGAGTCATATTCCACCATCAGCATCAGGCCATGTCAATGGGCTAGGACAATTAGTGAAGCTCACATTTGTCTAGGCCCAAATATTTTGGAGGGTCTACTCTAACTATGTTAGCCTTAGATGGTGTGGAATACAAATGTCAGGCCCATCTAGAATGTGCAGTTGGGCACGGCACTACTGGACAACCCAACAAGGCCCTATGTAATTAGGGATACAAGTGGGGCGGGCTGCGGACAGCCCGCACCCACCATACGGTGATTACTAAGAAGTGGCGGGTGCAGCTAAGCCCGCAAGGCAGCACTGCATAGCGGCAGCCCGCAAAAGCATACAGGCTGTTCTGCGTAGCACTCCAGTAGCAATCAGCAGCCTCAAGTATCAACAGATGCTATCTAGTAATCAGAAGCATCAATTGCATTTTGCTACGAGGAACATCGAATGATACTGTAGCAAGTACGATCAGCAGCAGCATTTAGAATCTGAGTACAATTCTTCATGTAAAACAATTACAATTCTTCGTGTAAAACAACATTCACACATTCTTTTTGTAAAATTCGCCGACATCCTCCGTTGAGCATGGTTCCCCACTGTCATCCTCCATTGTGCTGTGTAGGAGCTCTCCCATCGGGACAGGCAGCAAACCTCAAAACTGAGATAAAAGTATAAAAACTCAGACATTCTGAAACTTGACCAAAACATCAAGATTCAAAACTAAAACTTAAGTTTCAGAACTGAAACTCAATCGCCAAAACTGATACTCAATATTTATAACTAAAAAACATTCTAAAACTTTATTGAAGCATGATTGAAACATCAAGTTTCAAAACTGAAACTGAAGTTTCAGATGCGAAACATCAAGTTTCGTGGAGTTTTCAACACGTTTAACACCTAGACTAGATGATCAACAGAGAAGACAAATAAGACTGTATTTTTCTTCCATATGCTAGGAACTAGCTGGATTAGGGAGGAGCTAGCACCTCTATAGCATTGCATTTCCATCGAAATATATCATCAGTTGGACCATCACTAGCTAATTCAAGTAACTAGCTCAATTAGTGTACTAAAATTAATTAATAATGGTGTTTTCATCCTATATATAAACATGGCTTGTTTGGATAGGGAACACGGAACAGCAGAGTAGCTCTCCGATGCAAAAGAATCCACAAGGATAATCTGCAATTGCGCCCGCATTGTCCATGGTGGTTCCAAAAACCGCAATAATTTAGCGAGGGGAAAATGCTTAAGCTCAAATGCCACAGCCCCCAAGATCCCCCTCTCCACTCCCCAAACCAGCTCCAACCACACAGATCAAGCGCGCATAATGCTAATTCCAAACTCTACCGCTATAGGAGTAGCCAAGAAACGCACCTAGATGGTTGCGGCGACGATGGGGCGACGCTGGAGAAGATGGTTGCGCTGAAGATGGGGGCGACGGTGGAAGGGTGCTTGGCCAAGACGGGGCGGCGGCGGAGGCAAAGCGCCAAGATGGGGCGGCGGCGGTGAGGCGGCCGCCAAGATGTGGGCGGAAGGCGGAGGCGGCGGCGGCCAAGATCGCGAGCAAAGACAGAGGCGGTGGGCGCCCGACGATGGACCGATGGGCGGCGGGCGGCGGCATGCGGCGACGCCGGACCGTCGGCGAGGTTAGAAGGCGAGGGAGGTCGCAAGGATCTGCAGCGGCACGGTGACCAACGGCAAGCGGGCGTCGCGGAATATCTATGCGAATGGGTGGCGGGCTTGCGGGCTAAACTTAACGGGCTGATTTTGCGGGGCGGGCTAGCGGCTTAGCGGGCTAGCCCGCCCCACTTGCACTCCTATATGTAATACAAAGAGTCACGAAACGGGTTGTGTAAATGAGTAGGGATGGATCCGATATTATCTATGACTCCGACTCTGAGGAAAAAAAATAGAAATAGGATATAGGATGACTAATATCTGTCTATCTGACGTACGAGGAAAACTTGTTGTGATTTCATGAAGGAATAAGATAACATATAGGTGTGTTGTTGTATCTAAGTAGGCAAGAGATACTGGGTGTTTTTATTTCGACATCTCAACGATTAGTTTCTCTGTGTTCGCTCTGATTGCAAAAGAAGCACATAATTTCTGTCCAACCGAAGGCTTGCGGAGCGAATACGAGATGAGGAAATAGGTATCCAACACTATCCGTATCCGACTCTGACTCCAACTCTGAGAAAAAATACGAAATAGGATATAAGATAAGTGATATCCGTCTGTTTGCACTCTGATTGTAACCCTGTAAATGAGCATGTATCAGTTGCACCCCTATAAATGGGAAATTAAACTTTAGGCATCAGCCCGAGAGATACACTATGCTCTAGTTGGGCATCGCCATCCGGATCTTGATGACCCTGTCATTGTCATTTGTCATACGTACAAGGCTAGGTGACATTTGGAAGCTGAGTGTTCCATCGGAGGAAACTAAGCATCTTGCCGGCCGCCCAGCTGTTGCTAGCCTGCTCCTCTCTACAAACATTAATTGGACTTGGACTCCATTTCTTGTTTGGCAAAATTCAACGCACTTACCAACATCTTTATTTGAAATTAACGTAAGCAACATGACTTTGCTGCGCAGTTCAATATCATCAAGTCCTGCTCTCTCCTCGCCTCGCCTATATAGTCTGCACAGACAAGTAAAGTAAGCAACTTAGCTAATATTAAGCGCCGCCGCCGCCGCGAGTTAACAAGCTAGCTAATGGACGCAGGCGGCGATGTTTCCAATTCCAAGAGGAGGAGCAAGGAGCACTTTGTTCTTGTGCACGGTGCCGGCCACGGCGCCTGGTGCTGGTTCAAGCTCCACTGCCTCCTCCAGGGCTCCGGCCACCGCGTCTCCTGCGTCGACCTCGCCGGTGCTGCAGGCAGCCGCGTCGACCCCACCACCGTCCGGTCGTTCGACGAGTACGACGCGCCGCTCATCGACCTCATGGCCGCACTGCCGGACGGCGAGAAGGTGATCATCCTATCCGTTCCACCCGCTTTGCAGCTGCATGCACCACGTGCATTTTCCCTTGTAGAAAACCGCATCAGTGTACTTTACTGATTGACAGCATGACAAATTCAGGGCTAAGCGTTTTGATTTTGTTTTTCCTCAGGTGATTTTGGTAGGACACAGTGCAGGAGGGCTAAGCGTGACTCATGCGATGCATTTGTTCGGAGACAAAATTAAGCAAGCAATCTTCATAGCAGCAACCATGCTTCCGTTTGGCTACCAAACTGAACAAGACATCAAACATGTGATTCAATTCAATCTCCCGTGTGCCTAAATTGCTACTCTCCAGTCACAAGTATCCTTCTCATGTCTGATAACCGTATAGTAGCATTTGTTCTCTGAAAATTTCGGTTGCAAATCAACAGGGTGCTCCAGATTTATCCGAGTTCGGGGACGTGTATGACCTGACTTTTGGTCTGGGAGTCGATCATCCGCCTACAAGCGTGGCGCTGCGAAAGGAGTTCCAGCGCGCAATCCTATACCAGCAGAGCCCCCAAGAGGTTGATGAATTGCAGCAGCGAAACATTTGTGCATCTTCTTCCAGTTGTATGATATCTATCACTCTGATTGTAAAATGGACTGCATGGTGGTTGAAAATGCTTGTTCAGGACTCCACACTCGCCTCCGTTCTGCTCCGGCCATGGCCGGCCGCGCTGAGCGCAGCCAAGTTCGGCGATGTCGACGCGGGCGATGAGAGCGCGATCAACAGGGTGCGGCGAGTGTACATAAAGACGGCGAACGACCACATGGTGAAGCCGGCGCAGCAGGAGGCCATGATCCGCCGGTGGCCGCCCAGCGAGGTGATGGCCATGGACACCGACCACAGCCCCTTCTTCTCCGCGCCGGAGCATCTCTTGGACCTCATCCTCAAGTCGCTGTGACTGTTGCTGCACCGTGCATATTCCCAGCGGATAACCGACGACTCGCCTTGGTTATGTGATGTTACAAGTCAATTCAAGTTACCAACAGGGTCTCGTTATTTATCCACCGTAGAAAAGGAAAAAAAATTAATGTGCAAGCACATACGAATCTACTGTAACTTGGTGACACCAAGAAAATTTAGCTTCGTCATAAAATGGAACAGTGCCTTCATCCATTAGCCTTGTGTGAATTATTACAAAGGGGAAAATTAGAGATCACAAGGAGAAAAACTTTCTCACGGCTGACGCGTAGCGGTGCTCTGGCGCGATGGGACGACCTTGCGGCGAAGGGACAACCTCGTGGCGTAGCACTCAAGTGCCCTGCGTCGGCCACGTGCGAGAGTGAACGGAGAGAGGAGAGGGCCGTGCGGGAGAGAGAGGGAAGGAAGGGAAGGGGAAGAGAAAGAGGGAGGGAGGCTGGTAGGCCGAGGAAAGGGGGAAGGAGCTGGGCCGGCGGTTGGGTTGCAGCCCGAGAGTTCAACAATCTGGATGACAAGGTCGGTAGGGATGTCAGTTAATTAAGACAGTTTATAATTAGATACTGCATGGACTGACACAAGAGCAGAATTGGTAGCGACGCAACAAGGAGGAGTAATTCGATCAGCATAGGAATTGAAGGAGTAGAGGGGAAGGGAAGAGCATTCAGACATACCACTGGCTGGGCTGGTCTTCTCCATGGAAGCAGAGATGTGCGAGGTGCCACCGCTGGAGGCTTTTTTTCGGAGTACACATCGGACTCACACACTCCACACACACTACTTACGCACACCCACCTAAACATAAACACGCGTGAGTACGTTCTTAACACACGTCTAATTTAGAGAGTATAGGCTTAAACTCCACGTAGCGTGGACACATACTGTGATCACTGAATGTACCCACGTATGTGTACTATTCAAAAACCACCTGAATGGTTCTAAAACCACCGATATAGCTAGGTGAGGCAACCAAGGCTCAAGTCCAAACAGTTGCTTACACGCTTGGCGACGGTCCTAACTCCTAACTGCCGCTGGAGGCTTTGCATGAAGAGAGCCTACACACTAGCTCACGCACTAGCTACGAAGGAGCCTAGTGCTCAAGCTCATGCTCTGAGAGGAGGCAGTCATGGATCTAACCGAAGGATATATACAGATTCGCATCCCTTCCAAGTTGCCTCTCTCTCTCTCCTTGTTATTTTAATAAGTGGGATCGATATAGATCTTGATGGGACCCAACATGGCAACATTGCATGGCTGGTGTTTGGTCAGCACGTCATCCATCACTACTTGCTGCTGGTAGTCATGGAATGGCTCTTGGTCTCAGTTTAGTTTTGAATTTTAGACATTGTTGACTTCTAGACCACAACAATTCTAAATATAGATTTTTTACCACCGAAATTTCATTTCTGTCCCTTGAGCCCGCCTGCTGCGCCCTAGCTCACACCTTAGCCGTAGCAGCAGTAAGTCGGTGAACTGTAGCAGGTTTTGCTCAAAAATCCATCTAAGAATATTTTTTTGAAGGAATTTCTAAAAATAAAAAATGATCTCAAAAAATTATAAATTTTTTTTGTGGAGCCTCCCAACATAGTGTACTTCGTTGTGTAATTTTTTTTTCATAATTTTATCCATTCTGATTTTTTCTCAAAAATTCATTTAAGTATACTGTTTGTAGGAATTTTCTAATATAGAAAATGAGGTCCAACATTATGAAAAAAAATTCAGGCTCCTTATACAATGTACTTGATTGTGTAATTTTTACATAATTTTATATGTTCTGAAATTGTCTCAACAAATTAAGGGTTTAGGTCTCGAAAATTAGGACAAAATGTTTCGGAAATTAGGGTTTCATGTGACTTGGAATGTATTTGATATTTGCTGACGTTTCAAAGAAGGCATGCTTGTATGTAAACATCCTGGGTAACATTTCAGGTGTGCCACATTCGTGGCTACACGAGCACATGACCTGCTCCGTCCTCTAGAGTTACGGTCATCTCCCCCACCAGAAGTGGAAGGTGTGAGTCTCCGGTCTCCAACGGTCGACGTGTTGGAAATATGCCCTAGAGGCAATCATAGAGATGACTATATTTCGTTATGTTCATAATATTGGATGATATGTTATCTTGTTCCTAGAATAATATCGATAATATTTATTATCAAGTATGTGACTTGATTGTGAAACTTTGTATTTCTGCGATGATTATTCTTAAACATTCTCTAGTCGGAAACATATGAATAGACTAGCATATGTATTGGTTGATGAATATGTTTCATAGGTTATAGATACACCAAACGAAATAAGTGAAGTAGATGATAGTAAAGGTGAGGTTATTGCTGACATTAACGATTTACTCTCTACTTCTAGTGTTGTTTCTCACATTGTGCAGGTTGATATTAAAGAAGAGGAGTTGCATATTCAACAACCGACACTGTTGGAAGTAAAAGATGAGGAGATAACCACGGTTGGGGATAGAGTGCTCGCTGCCCCATGGTTACATCATGACGAAACACTATCTACAGCACTTACAAATACTGAGAAGGACGTTAAAGGTAACAATAATAGTGTTGAATTGAATGTTCATCAAGAAGAAGTAAGTAAGAGTGAGAACTCTAGTGTTCCTTTGAATATTTCATGTTCTGAAACGCGACTCACCAGCCAGCTTCGATGTTTTTGGCGAGCTCGAACCATGGCGTCGCCACTGGCGGAACTACCAGGGGCAAACCGGGGCGGCTACCCCGGGTCTCCCGGCCTGAAGAACCATCCCCCCCTAGGCAGCAAAATGATCAATGGATCCGTGCAGCAGTGAAGAAAGGGGGCATGATTGTTCTGCCTGCAGGGATGTATCACCGCTTCACATTGGACAGAGACAACTACATCAAGGTACTTTATAGTTTTTATCACACATGTGCTGTTATCCTTTTGTTATTTACTTCACAAATTTTGTCTCTTCTGAATGGACTTTTAACTTACTAAGATTTGTTCACATTTTGTTCATCCCATTGCACATGTCATTTAGTTGCCATTGATCAGAGACGGTTCTGCAATTCTTTAAAATGTACAGATTATATTTCATCTTTAATTATGTCTAATTATGATCAAACCAAGTATATTCCTAACCAGAAAATCATCACCAACTGAGATGAAATTTATTTCATGTTAATCAATTACGTATCTACTGTTCTAGTGAGATTTTAAGCCCTCCATTGTTTGTCTGCTAAAATCTTTAGTCTCATGCTTGCATGTGGTGTATCAGATAGTTAACTTTAGAATATCTTTGATCTTAATATTTATATGAGCTCTTAATATTGTATTCTATGCTTGCTTGGTTGTATCAGTTAGATCTATGTTTGTCTGGTTGTATCGGTTAGATCTTGACAATTTGAATGCATTTGACATCATTAGTTATATTAACTATTGAATCACATTGTGCCTTGGTATTTTTACACTACTGGTTCACCCCGGATCTTGCTAATTTCTGGTTCCGCCACTGGGCGTCGCCCACTGTCACCGAAGGCGATATGCGAGGAGGTGGCACTGGTCCCTGCTAGGGCCGACCACCACCATCATACTGCTTGCTCTGGCCCGACAATATCCCTGCCTCCCGTAGTTCCCCTGGCGAGTACCCACAGCAATGGCATCACAAAAAAGCAGATCATTTGAAATCTTCGAAGAAGACCTTTGGCCAATGCATCCCCTACCTTCAACCTGCAATGATCTACGAAAACTAGATGAGATAGAAGACTGAACTCCATTACTTTAAGAAGATTTCGAAACGTCGTCGGAAAAAATGGTCGACTGATTTTCAGTCTTCGTTTCAACTGCCACCTCCGCCAAGATGATATCTTCCTCATCGGAAGAACCACCCTCTTACAATTGCCAAAACCTTGAACCAATCGCAGCGTTAACTACACGATGAACCTGTGAAAACGGAACAAGGATCTCGCTGGCATTGGCAACACCTCCGACGCTGGCGTCAGACAACTCCAACGTCGGCCTCGAAACCAAAGCCGCGTCTCAAACTTGCCCGGATTGCCTACCGGGGAAACAACCACGCCTGCCGCAGCCACTAGCTCGCTCAGATCGCCTGCCGCGGCAGCACCCTCGCCTGATGCGGCAGCATCGGCGGCTACCGCAGTTTCCTTACCCCGACTCTCATCCATCTGTGCCAGGTACTTACCACTTGTCTGCTGCATTACACTGTGATGGATCGCCTGAGCTTGTCTTTGCATTGTAGTTCTGGAGATTTTTCTCCTGCTGTAATGGAACATAAGATTCACAGGATTGTCTTAACAATTACCACAAGAGTGCTAGCTGTAATGCCATGCACAAGATTTGTCTTATAATTCATGGGCCAATTTTTGGCAGGATCAGTAGAGGCCAGGAGTTCCTCTGCATCGTGGATCTCAAGGGCTGGGGATATGCAAACTGCGACGTCAGGGCTTTACATTGCGGCTATAGAGATCATGCAGGTTTGTTCAGTCCTCAGATAGCGAATCATAATTAGCCCTGATTCCAATTTTTTGCATGTGACAAACTGATCATTCCATCTTCTTAATTTTCCTCCTGACTTGTTTGCCCAATGCATTAACGGATGAGAAGCCAACATATGGTTCATGGATGCTGCATTGCTGCACGCATCGATCTGCTTGAATAGCTCATTCAAGAAGTAGTTGGTTGTTTACGATGTACCATAGCGGTACTACGTCTTTGCAAGACTGCCATTTTTTGCGTACCAAATGTGAGGTCGAAAAGGCACTAGAGTGCAAATGTAGAGTTACATATATCGGCACTAGAGTACAAATTGCTATGGAAGATGCTGAAATTTTTAGAGTCTGGACATTTGCATGTTCTGAGGATACCAACATTGATACGGGAGATGCTGAAATTTTTGAATTGTAGTGCTTTTGATCCAGCTGTAAGAATGAATGCCTCATGTTGTATAGATATTAATATCTGAAAAATCTTAGGTTAGTTCAGAGCCTCATGTTCGTCAATTCAGAAAGTTCAGTAATAAGAATCTGAGCATTTCACATAAGAACGAACACCTGAAATACGTTTGAGCCTAACAAGTGAAGAATTACATAATGGTGGTTGTTGAAGTGCATTCAACTTTCTTACTTCCAAACTCTGCATTCCTTAAAATTTCATCCTTTGAACTGAAACTTTGTACTTCTGAGGTCTGACACTTGTGTTTCTTGATGGACCGGAGGGCGGAGCCGGACCGAGTGAGGAAGGTGGCGCAGAGCATGTGGCTGCTTCTGCAAGCAACGAGTAGCAACTGGCCAGGATTAGGAGAAGATCAAAGGAAATGAACTTTTTAGCTAGAGGCTGCAGAAATATATTTAAGAATTCTTTGATTTATTTGAAAGCTTAGTGTGAGTATTGAGTACGTAGTAGACAGTAGTAATATTATCCATCAATGTTCGTTTTGGAGAACTTTGTATAGGCAACTGTTATTGTCATTTGCACTACAGACGCCCTATCAGAATATGAACAATGAAAGAGAGAGAGAGAGCACAATGCCATCCTAATTAATTGTCGACAATTGTATTAGTCGTCGTTAATTATAGTCAATTGTTGTTAGTTGCCGTTAAATGTTATAAATTGTGTTAAACAGCATCAAACACGCCATTACTTACCTCGTAAGCATTTCAGATATTTCTCATCTCAGAAGCTACAAACAACCTAACTAAAAACCATACAGTTAAACACCAAACCTCTTCAGCCCAATCATTCAGCCTTGCCGAAAACCGTTTTTCAGGCCAGCAGGATTCCCTTACCATGTGCTGTGCTTCAGCTTCAGGCTTCAGCTCACCCTCACCGCGCTGGGCAGTCTACGCTGCCTACGAGCTTCTTCTAACTATCTATGAACGCTGTCTTGTGCCTCCTCCGGCTCTTCCCATCCGAACACTGCGAACTCCTCGAGCTCTTCTTCCTCTTCTCCGCCGGCCCAAACATCGTTATCCGCCCTATCCCCCTCGATATCGACGCGAAGAACGCCCGCCCATGCTCCCCCGGACGCCCGTCCCGTATTCCCTGCTTCATCAGCCCTTGCTCCCGCTCTAGCTCCGTCAGCCGCACCCGCATCCGCGATATCTCCAGCTTCAGCTCCCGGTTCTCCCTCCTCAACGACGCGTAGTTGTCTCGGGGCGACACGCACGAGCTTGGCACCCCGCTGCTGCACAAGATCCGCTGGGAGAAGGAAGCGTCGCCGGAGTGGCCCGAGAAGGAGGACTTCAGCCGGAGCTGCTCAAAGTAGAGCACGCGCACCACCATCTGGATCGGGAGGCGGTCGTTCTGGGCGGCGTGGCTCGACGCGTCCTGGGACAGCTTCTGGCAGTCGATCAGCTTGCACAGCTTCTTGCACTCTGATTCGGTCAGCGACGGATGTGCCTGATGACGAAAAAAAGGGAGGCTATGATCAGATACAAAAGGTTGATCAGGTATGGTTTAATCAGATAAAGAGCGAATTCTAGTAGGCAGTTACGGTTCTATCTGACTGTATTCGTATCACATATTCATCAAGAGTGAACAATGTTCTCTCTGCTGCCAATAGCTAGATGCAAAATACTTTTAACCAGAATATGAAATTCATTGTCATTGACCATGAACAGATCAAGTATGTATAGTTAACTCCTGCATCTAATGCACCTTACCTTTAGGTATATGTCAATGGCTCGATAGAGTCCATCATCAACAATGCGCGCATAATCTGGCAAGAGTTCGATATGAGCCATGAACTTCTGCAGTTTCAGATATGGATCTGGTGCTATTTCTGCGAGATAACCATCCATTAGTCTTCCAACCTTCAGGACCGAGCTGTGGCTTGGAGATTTGAGCCCATCGGACTCATATCCGCAAGGTGCCGAGTCTCCTGAATCATCTTCCTCGATCCTTTGCAAAAAGTTCACCAATATGCGATGGATAGTGTCAACATCAAACATTGAGTCGCTTGTTTGCACTGAGGGTATGAGAAGATCATCAAGTGATGCCATCTCGAGCTGGAGACCGATCCTTTTCTCAACTTCGATCCTATAATCTAGGCCTGCATCAACTTCTATTGCCATTCTCAGCATGCCAAACAAGAATGATAAAGTAACTGCTGTGATTTTTTCAGTTGCCAACAGATCAATCAGTGTTTCGACAATCACTCTTTGGTTGTCTCCAACAAGAGGACCAGAGTCCCATACATGGCGCCTTTCAATACCCTTCAGAGCTGTTTGAGCATAGTGCACAATAGAGGTGCCAATACTCTCTGGCCTCACCCCAGTTCTCCTCATTGCGGCGATGGCACGCTGATAGTAGTCGATTCTTAGTGCAGAAAGATCCTCAACCCACCAATCCTGGCAGTGCATCCGCAACTTTCCTGACCCTGCGTCACATTCCAAGTGAGCCAAGCCTGAAACCAGCTGCTCCTTGCTTGCATTTATTGCAATTGCATCAACACACCTATCTACAAGTCCAACTTCCTCCACTGTTGGATCCAACCCATCACACGAACAAAGAACTTCTAAGGATTTTTCGAGGTTCTTGGCCACAATCTCGTTCATGTATGTCTCTGTCCGAACAATGAGGTTCTCCTCTTGGTAGTCTTCTGTCATTTCCAAGTATTCCGCAATGCACCGGAGATGAGCCACGTTGACCGTGGTTATTTCAAAGTTACTCCCGTAACAGAATTTGGCAGCAAGTTCAAATGCTAAAGCTCCCCCTGGCACATTTACAAGCTCCAGCTTTAAGAGATCTGGATCCTTGGAGTCGGCTACCATTCTTCGTATTCTTCCACACCGAGAGACTAAAGGGAACTGCAAAATAAGTATAGGAGTACGGTATGATCAAACCCATCCCAGGAAGCTTACAATTTTGCTTCAGTTTATATAATCTATATGCATTTTGCAGAAAGAAGCATTGATAACATATTCCTATGCAATGTGGGGTTAAATATGGCATAGCTACTCTATCTATTATCTTATTAAAGCAAAAGGAAAAAAGAAGCAACCATGTCCGCTCACAAGGGCTAGAAATTACCACGTTAATCGGTAGAAAATAAGAAATATCTACACTGTCGATTGTAACACATTGGCTTTGAAAGCAGAGCCTAGCCTGTAGTGATAGAAAATAGTCCCTCGCACGAACTACTATGGTGAGACATTAGTTAAAAAATGACCAACGACAATTAAATCCTAAGTAGGAGATACCACAGAGATTGGACGGGATCAGTGTCGAGCTTATAGCATGTAAGTCGAGTTATTTTTCTATGAAGATGTATTTGAATGTTATGTGTTTAAGGCCCATATATTGTATAGGGCTCAAATTGATTTGTTTAGTCAAATATTACCACTCAATTATGTTTCCTCAAGATGTGTTTTGGCTTTGAAATTTTGTTGTCATTTTAGATGTTTATAAAATATCTATATTTCCCCAAAATATTATATTAAAGATGTTCATAATCACCTCGGTTGTATTTTTCGGTACTAAAAAATTTATAACAAATCTAGCTGCTCAAATGCACCTATAAGTGTATAACATAGTTTGCTATTCAGCTTTCTGCAAAGACAATCCAACCGCACAAATGAGCAATAGCCTAAAATCACTTAGACAATATTATGCCAATGAAAAACACAATAAAAAAAATTCTACTAAAAAAAGGAACACACAATAAAATGGACTAGTAAGAATGAAGGCTGCACCTTGTGCAGTAGAAAAGACTGGCCGTCCACTGATACCGTTACATCCCCAGCAACATCTGAAAATATCCTGCATAACAAGCAACGTTTCAAAAGTCTTAGGCAGCAAGATTTTGCATTTGAATTTGCACCATAATGCTTTTTCGCACTAGGTTCGCTACACATTCCTAGGAACATGTAATGCTTGAACTTACATCGTTTTTTTTTCTGAGAAATTGAACAATGTTAAACAAGCCGCTATTATGAGAAACAACCGGTTCAGATTCTTTCAGCTCACCGAGGCGTATATAATTTTGGTTTTGGTTCCAAATCACCAATCAATGAAACTTTATTTAGTCAAAAATAAAATAAAATGCCAAATGACTGAAGAATGGAAACAAACCCTTCAAGTTAGTGCTGCTAATACTTGGGAGTCAGCTTTACCAAAATTTGCTAGATGAGCTTATTCAGAAACTGCTGGAATATAAGAAAGGGGATGTTGTCCTAGGGACCTGAATCTAGATAAATCATGGTTCGGCCCAAAGGTGCCGACATTTTATTAGGCCCAGGACCGTCTGATGATAATCTTGCAAGGAGCTCCTAGAAGAGCAATTTCAGGGTTGCAGTTTGATGCTTACATCCATGATCCAAAACGTGCTACTGGCTCCTGTAATTCGACGAGGAATACAAAGGGATGCTTCTAGATTTAATTTTTTACTTGGGCCTGAAACCCTGGGGAAAGAAACACCTGCACTTGTTACGACTTACACGCCCTCCCTCAGCATAATAGTAATACTAGTACCATTTCAGGGTGGTCGGAGAAGCAAAACTCGACAGTAGTCCACCCCTGTTCCCACCTCCTCCGCCGTCACGAACTCCTACTCCCCTACATCAGCCAAGTGACGCTTTCCTCTTCTCCGTGGTTCAGCCGAGCCCGCCCCGAGTGGGTGGCGCATTCAGACCAGGGGCTGGGTGCGCCTGGGTTGGTCTTAATTAAGAGTCCAAAAGAAATGCAATGCAATCAAAACTCGTGCTGCCGCAACAAAAAATTACTGCTCCGGTAATTGATCTGAACCGCCAAGGACGGATGCTGGCCAAAATTGCATTGCATCTCTCTAGCTTGTGTTGCCCAAAGTACCAAGAACACACAGTACACACTCACTCACTCACTCACTCGATCAGGGAAAGGGAAAAAAGAGACATTTTGCCATGCTCCATGGAGGGGCGAAAATTTCCCAAGGACTAAAAATGAGCTCAGGAAAGGAAGAGAAGAGAGAGAGAAAGAACAGCAAGAAGAAATGTGCGTTACCTCCTACTAATGGGGTTGCAGAAGCGCGGGGAGGTGGCCGGGAGCTTGGCAGAGAAGGGAAACGCAGCGCTGTCGCTGGCCAGTCCCATCGCTCAGATACCTCTTTCTTCTTGCTAAATGCTACCTACCTACCTATCTCTCTCTCTGCTTCCTCCTTTTCTCTAGAAAAGCTCGAAATGTGAGCAATGGAGAGGACGCCACAGCTCACACAGGGTGGGGAGCGAGCGAGAGTAGCAGAGGACGAGAGAAAAGAACAGCGGTAGCGGCTGGTCTGTCTGTTCGTCGACGTGTGGCATTAACATATTGATTCAACGACAGACATTCCAGATTCTTTTTTTTTCACCTCCTTTTCGTTTTCCACATTGCACCCTCATGCAATTTGCCAAGACGCCCTCCTCCTTGCAATAAATGTCTAAAAAGGACATTGTTGGTAGTGTTGTGAATCCGTACAAGGCTGCAGAAAGGATGCTGTTCACAACAATGCATCTGTCAAGGTGCAGAGTAACAAAGATGCGATGCAGTGAATTCTTTGAAAACTCTGAAAGAGGAAGTAGTAGACGGAACTTTTTTTTAATTTATTTTTATTATTAATATCTCATCAACTTTATTTTTAAATCTGATCCTTTTAATCACGCTATCACCTATAGCGTGACAGCACAATACTATCATGTCATATAGTAAGTCTAGCTAAATAGCATTTTTTGTCACGCCATAGATGACGACGTGATCAAACAGCACTGTCACGTCACTGGTAGTGGAGTGGTACGATTTGGTCACGCTATGATACTGACGTGATAATATTGTTTTGCCATCGAAAGTATCATAACTAGAAATAAAGTTGGTGATGATTAATAATAAAAATAAATTAAAATGGGTTAATTAATAAGAAAAGTTCGTAGTAGACGATAGGGTATATTGTGTCTCGGTTTAGGGGATTAGCTGAGAAAGTGACACTGATGGAGGAATAGTATAGCTGGGTGACTAGGGGACAAAGGCTGGTCTACTGTCAGCTTGTGGATGCTTCCAGGGAGACTTGATCTTGTGTGGCCATTCTATGGGTTTGCTTCATCTTGCAATTCTTGTAGGTGTGTTCCATTCCTATTTCCCCTCAATATAGCATCTGAACACTTAATTTGTGTTGTCTTCCGAGACTACTAAATACTAATTGGTAAGTACAGATTTTGCATCTTCGTTTATATATTCAGTTTTCCCAATTGATTTATGTAGAAAATAAACTAATTCCAATGAACTCTTATGTAATTCCTATGTTCGAAACATGGTCTCGGAGGAAATCCTACTAATAAATTAATTCCAGTGGAACTTTTGCATTTCAAATGAGCATTTATGTTCTAGCCAATACAGGGATTTTAATACATGCTTGTAAGGTCTTTCTCACAATTAGCTATACCTCATGAAATGTTAGGTACAACTGTTGTGCAAAATCTTGCTCATTTTAGATAGGATTTTCATTGGAATCTTGTTGAAATTTTGCATGAGACGGTTTCAGTTCTTAGAAAAAATCCCTACGGAATCCTACCTTCCAAAAGAGATCTAATAGACATGTAATTCCATCACAAAAAAATCGTTTAACTGGAAACACAGCTGAAATATGATAGAGTACTAAATAGGAGTTTACCCACACAAAAAAAAGGTGCCAAATAGAAGCGAAGATGCAATACTCCAGTAGGCCATACAAATGTAGCTAGTAGTAAATCCATGAAACATACAAACGGTAGTATTATAACAGAGACGAGAGAGTGGAGTCCGGTGGAAGGCTGTCGGTGAAGAAATGATTTCGATGCTTGTTTGTTTGGTTGGGCTGGCTGGCTTGTTTGGTTGGGCGCCCGCATTGGACAGCACTGCCTTTCTTTTCTTTTCTTTTTTGCTGCTGCTTTTGCTTTAGCTTTAGCAGGGAGGAGAAGGTAGCTTTGGTCCAGCAAGCAAGCACGAGAAAGGCACAAGACCGAAGAGCTGGTCATACTCCATTGCCGGTCAGATGCACAAACCCAGCAGCAGCAGCAGCAGCAGTCATTGATCACCCCTTTCTTCAGAAATCTTGCTTGGCTTGGCTGGCTGCTACGAGTGATGAGTGAGTATATGCACTGCAATGCAAGCTTTGTGCTCGTGCAAAACTTTGCCACTTGATCATGAAGAATATCCAAGGCATTATGATGCACTCAATGACGTTTGTGCGTATTATTGTTCCAAACTTTGTGTGGAGTTTTCCTTTTTCATGGAAGAAAGACGAGAAAAAGGGCACAAAGCAAAATGGTAATAAAGGTTTGAGCTCTTCTTGTTGGTGGTGCTTTTTAAGTGTCTTTCTGAAGCAATGTATAATTGTATATGTACTATGTGCTCTTTGAGGATTATAATGTTTTCTATGTGCTCTTTGAGGATTATAATGTTTTCTCTGAAGTTTATTTGTCTCTTCTGCGGTAGGTAGGTAGTAACAAAAAAAAAATTCAGTCTAATTGAGATTTCGCCTTCGGTGTAGTGCTTTTTCATTCAGCTAGCTCATTAACTATGGTTTCATTCACGTACGGCAGCTAGCTCATCTGATAGCTTAAGTTTTAATTAAGGAGAAGCCAAGCACGCCGTAGAATCTAATTCTAATCCTTTGTAGAACATAGGTCAGTGGATGGGAGGACAGCGCGACATGATGAGACAGCGCGGTGGCACATAGCTCGATGAAAGGGGAAGGGGAAAGTCATCATAGCAGCACTAAGCTTGTGACCTGCTGCTAGTCTGCTGGTGCTTTCATGAGTTGATCAGTTTCAGCACGAAGCTCCTTCAATTCAAGCTTACGGCGGCGGCTTTTTGTTTTGTTTGAGACGGTGGGATGGGATCAATGTCTAGTGTAATTATTTTAAAGCTTATAATCTATATCTTATGGGATCAATTTAAGTATTTTTAAAGCTCATAATCCATATGTTATTGGTTTAAATCCTAGGAAGTACTAGTGGAAAAACAACACAAAGGTGGCGGCTTCTCAACGAAACTTGTCTGTGAATCACTATCGATATTCGTGAGTTAAATACTAGGGACACAGGACCCCCTCCTCCTACCCCACCATGCTGGTCCTCCTCCTCCCCCCAAGCCGCCGCCGCCGCCTTCTTCCCCACCACCGACCCAGATCTGGACCTCCTACCCTGCTGCGCTGGTCATCCTCCTCGGAGCCTCCGCCTCGCCTCTGGCCTCCTCCTCCTCCGCCAGCTCACGCCGCTGCTGTAACGACCTAACTCTAGGGCACCCGAGAGGTCCTCCAAGACCTCTGGAAAGTCCATCAGGACCTCCCAGGAGGTCCACAAAGGACCTCTCGGACAGTCCACCAAGACCTCCCAGGAGGTCTAGCAGGACCTCCTGGAGGTCCAGGAGAACATGACCCGAGAGGGTCTTGGAGCCAGAGAGCACCCACGGACCTGCCACGGCCACAATCAGAGAAAAACGAGGAGGTCTGAGGGCACCCCCAAGACCACCCGCAACCCTCTAGAGGAGGTCGTGGAGGTCCGAGACCACCTCAGAACCTCACACGTTCATCCCATTGTGAGGACATAGAGGTCCGAGCTTGCTCCAGGGTTCCCTGTGAAACCCGAGCTAGTCCCAAGGATCATGGCTAGCTCTTCACAGTAATAATACAATGATGGTAACATCCAAAACGCATCTTTATTAAAGCAAAATATCTACAGAGTTGTTTACAAGGTGGCCTTGGGCCAAACATGTACACAAAAGGGCAAACGACAAAAGTTCCATCAGCACGCCACAGGCAACTGACTGGAAGGCACAACCTATTCGCTGGGTCTTCTTCTTCGCCAAGGTCCTCTCCGCAAAAATTGTAATGAGCAAGAGTGAGCACACAACCGTGCTCGCAAGTTACACCCGTGGGTTAGCAAAATGACATGCATATATGGACAATCAAAGGATGGCATAATATGGTTAATTTGCACAAAGCCAATTTTCTTTCAAATACCATTACTAAGTTCCAAAGCAGGTCTTTAATAACTAAAATTCATTTTAACAAAGCAATTTTTCAGTTGGATAACATTCATCAACAAGTTGGTGAAGGATACTCTCCTGACACCAGGCTCCCTGCCCAAACCCATGGGATAGAATTCCCAAAACAGATTTGAAAACACTTCTGGAAAAACCCCAAAATCAACATCTAACTCTGAGTAGCCTTTGCCAGCACGTCCATGACCGTGGACACGGCTATTCGAATAGATTTAACTCTGCAGAGGTTGTACACTTTACCCACATGACATGATTTCTCTAGTTTATCCCAAGATCCGTCAATGCCACCTCTCACTACCAAAGGTAAGAGGTCTAGAGCTCATGACAAGGCCTTTACAATGCATTGCCCCACCACGCCTTTCCTTGCTAAGATTTCACTTTCCTATGGATCGCAATCCGGTGAAAGCCCCTCTTGCACCAAATGGGAACAATAGGTCATAAAAGATCATCGACCCTACAAGACCTCCCACACCTCCAATGGAGCAAAGATATGGTGGAGTTTTGCAAATTACTCACCAGTCCCACGCCCATTCTCGAGACATGTGGTTGCACGATTGTGGCATAGCCCATTATAGGCATGGCATTGGTCGCTCAAAGACCGGTCCTCACATGACTAGGGCGACTTTCACAAACCCTCGGATCTCCACCTTAGCCAGGATAGAGTCTGTGCACAAACATTGCACCAGTCAAGCCAACCAATTCGCCCCAGTCTAATCCAATTTGTAACGACCCAACTCTAGGGCACCCGAGAGGTCCTCCAAGACCTCTGGAAAGTCCATCAGACCTCCCAGAGGTCCACAAAGGACCCTCGGACAGTTCCCAAGACCTCCCAGAGGTCCAAGAGACCTCCGGATGTCCGGAGAACATGGCCTGAGAGGGTCTTGGAGCCAAGGAGCGCTCACGGACCTACCACGGCCACAACCAGAGGGAAAACGAGGAGGTCTGAGAGCTCCTCCAGATCACCCGCGATCCTCCAGAGGAGGTCGGGGAGGTCCGAGACTTCTCGTAACTTCACTGCTCACCCCATGGTGAGGACATGTAGGTCCGAGCTTGCTCCAAGGTTCCTCAGGAATCCCGAGCTAGTCCCAAGGATCATGGCTAGCTCTTCACGTAAATAATACAATGGTGGTGACATCCGAACGTATCTTTATTAAAGTAAAATATTCACAGAGTTGTTTACAAAGTGGCCTTGGGCCAAGCACATATACAAAAGAGCAAAAGAACAAAAGGTCACAGGTCCATCAAGACACCACAAAATGATCGAAGGCACAACCTATTCGCTTTGATCTTCTTCAACGCCAAGGTCTTCTCCGCAAAGATTGTAATGAGCAAGAGTGAGCACAACAACCGTGCTCGCAAGTTACACCCGTGGATTAGCGTAATGACATGCATATATGGATAATCAAAGGATGGTATATTATGGTTAATTTGCACAAAGCCAATTTTCTTTCAAATATCATTACTAAGTTCCAAAGGTGTCTTTAAATAGATAAAATTCGTTTTATCAAAGCAATTTTTCAGTTGGATAACATTCATCAACAAGTTGGTGAAGGATACCTCCTCGACAACAAAGCTCCTCGCCCAAACCCATGGGATAGCAATCCCAAAATGTAATTGAAAACATTTTTGGAAATCCCCAAAATCAACATCTAACTCGAGTAGCCTTTGCCAAGACGCCCATGACCGTGGACACGGCTATTCAATAGATTTAACTCTGCAGAGGTTGTACACTTTACCCACATGACATGATTTCTCTAGTTTATCCCAAGATCCGTCAATGCCACCTCTCACTACCAAAGGTAAGAGGTCTAGAGCTCATGACAAGGCCTTTACAATGCATTGCTCCACCACGCCTTTCCTTGCTAAGGTTTCACCCCCTATGGACAAAGAATCCAATGAAGCCCCTCTTGTACCAAATGGGAACAGAGGGTCATAAAGGACTATCACCTTACAAGACCTCCCACACCTCCAATGGAGCAAAGATATGGTGAAGTTTTGCAAATTACTCACCAGTCCCACGCCCCATTCTGGAGACATGTGGTTGCACGATTGTGGCATAGCCCATTATAGGCTTGGCATTGGTCGCTCAAAGACCGGTCCTCACATGACTAGGGCGACTTTCACAAACCCGTGGACCTCCACCTTTACCAGGATAGAGTCCGTGCACAAACATTGCACCAGCCAATCCAACCAATTCGCCCCAGTCCCAATCCATTTTCATTTTCTTTGCTTCCCCAACAACACTTTCACATTCCCATGACACCCCAATGTCATGGTCAAAACATTTTAAGCAATTTTTTTGGTCATGTTGGTAAAGATTTCCCCAAATCAATACTTTTGCTCTAAGCTTGACTAAGCACCAGTTTTTCAAATGGTTTTGGTTCACACTATTGCATGACCCAAGTTTGATCTAAGGGTGACAATGAGTTCAGTTCAAAATCAACAGGGGCCATACAAAGGAAGTAGGTATAACTATGAATTTAAACCAGGTATTGAAATACTTGGTAAAAATAAGCATGCATTAAACTTTGAAACTGAACATAATTAAATTGAATTATTGGGTGCAACATGATCAAGAGTGTAACTTGCCTTGCTCACTGTCCTGAGAATCTTCCTCTTCTGTGCACTCAGACTCCTTGGAGTCTTCGCAATCTACACGGGTAAAGGAGCAAATTCAAGGAAAACTCAAATAAAGAACCAATTGAGAACAACAAGAAAACCAAAAGAATCCCAGAGGGAGTCCAAAACTTAATCAACAGAGGAGGTCTATATCTTTAGAACGGTTCTTTTGGAAGAGGTCCAAGCTTACCAGGAGGAGGTAGTCTTTAGCAAAAGATCCCAAAGGAGTGATTTCAGCAACACAACAGAGAAGCCCCGAGCTATGATTCTTGCGTAAAGCCCAAAGGTGAGGTCCTCACACAAAAACCTTAGAAACCCAAAAGAAGTCCACCAGAGGAGGTCCAGGGACAAGAAGAAACCGTGGATGGAGGGGAGGCTGTGGGCGACAAGGTTTTCCCTGGGAGCCACTGATTGAGAGCCAAGATAACAGAGGGTGGAGAAAGGTGATGTGGTAGAAATTTTCGGTCTAATTGTAGTCAAGGTGGTGAAGAAAACTAGAAATATACGTGTCAAGGATAAGTATAGAAATGGGTCAAAGGTAGGTAGTGGCAGGGCAGGTGTCACTACCATTCTGGGCAAAAGGTACGAGGAAGGACAATGTATGTTGCTATGGGAAGGAACAAAGAAAAATGTTAGGGTACGGCTAAGTGACCAAGTTCAAAGTACAACACCACGTATATGGATGCATTTAATGTGACAAGACACGCATTAAATGCTCAATATAATAACGTGGCAGAGGAAATGAGAATGATTAAGACTGGCAGGTGGGGCCAGTCAATTTAGAAACAGTCGGGTCAAAAGGGGAGGTCTTGCCCCGCAGAGGAGGTCCAAAGGCTAAGAGGTCCTGATATACTCAAAAGAGGTTCGAACGTGGAGAGGTCCAAATACACATGGAGGAGGTCCACGTGACTAAAGTTCGGACAACCAGGACTTCATCAAAGGAGGTCCCGTGGCTCAAGGAGGTCTGAAGGCTGAGGAGGTCTAGCGCCAAACGTAAAAGGCCACGGAGAGGTCTAGGACAGGAGGTCCAGAAAACTTCAAAGAGGTCCCGTGGTTGAGGTTAAAGACAAGTTGAGGTCCGGGCGGTTGGATCTCCCAGAGGGAGGTCCAACGGCCAGGATCAAACGTGAAGGGGGAGGTCCCCAAAGAGAAATAACGCACGGGGAGGTCTGGGCCTTTGAATTCAGAGTGAGGGGAGGTCCAAACCGTTAGATTCAATGCAAGGACAGGTCCAGGCAAAGGAGTTCCGAGAAGGAGAGGGATCCCACGGGGAGATTCACAAAAGGTGGTCCAACAGAAGTTCGTGAATCAAGGCAACTAAAAGGATATTCCAACCTCTTGGGTGAGATCAAAACCGTGGTGGTTAGAATGAACCCTAAGGAGGTCCATTCGGCCAAGAGGAAATGCCAAGGGGTTCAAATGAACTCTGGAGAGTCGAAGGCACACATAAGAGGTCCACTGGAATGCATGGAGGTCCGAATGAAAAGAGGTCTGGGCCTAGAAAGGTGCCCAGGCAACAAGAAGTCTAGACTGAAGAGAAGTCTGAACAGAAAAGAGGTCTTATTCCAAAGAAATTCGAACCAACAAAGAGGTCCGAGTGACCAAACTCAAAGGAAAGGCCCGGACGTAAGGATACGTCCAGGTGAGAAAAGATCCAAGCCTCAAGGGAGGTCTAACCTTAAGAACCCCTGAGGAGGTCTAGGCCACAGAGAGGGTCTAAACCTACATAGCCCGAAAAAGATAAATCAAGGAGGATCTCGCCAAGCATACCAGAAGAGATACCAACAACTCAAACCTCTCCAACAGAACCAAACTTGAATTCTCATTAAAGTAAATAGTTTTAATTTATTTTACACATTTTAAAAAGGGTTTAGAAAATCAGAATGTTACACAATTTCATTTTCTTTGCTTCCCCAGCAACACTTTCATATTCCCATGACAACCCAATGTCATGGTCAAAACATTTTAAGCAATATTTGGTCATGTTGGTAAAGATTTCCCCAAATCAATACTTTTGGTCTAAGCTTGACTAAGCACAAGTTTTTCAAATGGTCTTGGCTCACACTCTTGCATGACCCAAGTTTGATCTAAAGGTGACAATGAGTTCAAATCCAAAGTCAACAAAGGGCCATACAAAGGAAGTAGGCATAACTATGAATTTAAAGCAGGTATTGAAATAACTTGGTAGAGATAGGCATGCATTAAACTTTGAAACTGAACATAAATAAATTGAATTATTGGGTGCAATATGATCAAGAGTGTAACTTGCCTTGCTCACTATCCTGAGAGTCTTCCTCTTCAGAATCCTCAGACTCCCTGGAGTCTTCGCAGTCTACACGTGTAAAAGAGCAATTTCAAAGAAGATTCAAATAAAGATCCAACTAAGACCAACAAGAAAACCAAATGAACCCCAGAGGGAGTCCAGAACTCAATCAACAGGAGAGGTCTATATTTTTAGAATGGTTCTTTTGGGAGAGATCTAAGCTTACCAGGAGGAGGTGGTCTTTCGCAAAAGACCCCAAAGGAGTGATTTAATCAATAGAACAGAGAGGTCCTGAGAATTGGTTCTTGCGTAAAGTCCAGAGGGGAGGTCTTCACACAAAGGCCATAGAAATCCGTAAGGGAGTCCACCAGGGGAGGTTCTGAGATGGACACGACCAGCTCAGTGCAGTGGCAAAAACAAGAGCGGAGGAGATCGCCAAGGGACTTACCAGGGACAAGAAGGAACCGATGGATGGAGGGGAGGTCGTGGGCGACAAGGTCTTCCCTGGGAGCCACTGAACGAGAGCCAAGATAACAGAGTGTGGAGAAATGTGATGTGGTAGAATTTCTTGGTCTAATTGTAGTCAAGGTGGTGAAGAAAACTAGAAATATACGTGTCAAGGATAAGTATAGAAATGGGTCAAAGGTAGGTGAGTGGCAGAGCAGGTGTCACTACCACCCTGGTTAAAAGGTATGAGAAAGGACAACGTATGTTGCTATGGGAAGGAACAAAGAAGGATGTTAGGGTACGGCTAAGTGACCCGATTCAAAGAAAACACCACGTATGTGGATGCATTTAATGTGACAAGACATGCATTAAATGCCCAAGATATTAACGTGGCGGAGGAAATGAGAATGACTAAGTCTGGCAAGTGGGGCTAGACAACTTAGAAACAGTCGGGTCAAGAGGGGAGGTCTTGCCCCGCAGAGGAGGTCTTTGAGGAGGTCCGAGGGGCTTAGGAGGTCCTAGGCCCAAAGGACAGGGAGGTCTAAAGGTTGAGGAGGTCCGGACATACAGAGGAGGTCTGGACAAGCGGAGGTCTCGACGGTCAGGATCAGCAAAAGGAGGTCCTGACGGTTGGGATCTCATCAAGGGAGGTCGGGTGAAGAGGTCCAGAGCCAAATGTAAAAGGCCACGGAGAGGTCTTGGACAGGAGGTACAGAGAACTACAACAAGGTTCCGTGGTTGAGATCAAAGGCAAGTTGAGGCCCGGGCGGTTGGATCTCCGAGAGGGAGGTCCAACAGCCAAGATCAAACGTGCAGGGGAGGTCTGGGCCTTTGGATCCAAAATAAGGAGAGGTCCAAACCGTTAGATTCGGAACAAGGAGAGGTCTAGGCGGAGGGGTTCCCAGAAAAAGGGGTCCTAGGGAAGAAATCCACGACAGGTGGTCCAACAGGAGTTCACAAGGTTCAAAGCAACCCTAGGGAGGTCCTTTCGGCCAAGAAGAAATGCTAAGGGGGTTCAAATGAACTCAGGAGAATCGAAGGCACATAAGAGGTCCACTGGAATGCATGGAGGTCCGAATGAAAAGAGGTCTGGGCATTTGGAAGTGACCAGGCAACCAGGGGTCCTGACTTAAGAGAAGTCTGAACAGAAAAGAGGTCTGATTCCAAAGAGATTCGAACCAACAAAAAGGTCTAAAGTGACCAAACTCAAAAGGAAAGGCCCGGACGTAAGGATACGTCCAGGTGAGAAAAGGTCCAAGCCTCAAGGGAGGGCTAACCTTAAGAACCACTGGGGAGGTCTAAGTCACAGAGAAGGCCTAAACCTACACAATCCAAAAGGAATAGGTTACAGGATGATTGCCGAGCTTACCAGCAAGGGAGTATAAACAACTCAACCCTTCCAACAGAACCAAACTTTGAATTCTCATCAAAACAAAATATTTTTGATTTATTTTACACATTTAAAAAGGATTTGGAAAATCAGGATGTTACAGCTGCCATCCTCCTCCCCCGAGCCCGACCTCCTCCTCCTCCGCCCCCAACGCGTCAACCCCTCCAACCTCGGTCCTCCTCCGCCCGAAGCGGTCACCGCCGTCCTCCCCCGCCGGCTCCCTCCTCCAAACCATAGCCGTCACTGCCGCCCAACCCCTAGCTCGTCTCCCCTTCTTCCTCACCCTCCCCTGCCGCCTCCACCACCCCTCCCCGTCGAGCTGCCCCCATCTGCCCCCTACATCGACCCCGACACATCAACACCTTGGTTTCCCACCCCCTTGGTCATGCGACCACCCATGACCTCCACCGCGACATCCCCCTTGTTCGAATTCAGATGATGCTTGAAAACTACCTTTGTTCTTGCATTGCATAGACCATCTACAGCCTGTAAATTAAGGAAACTATGAAGAAATACTTGTACCAGTCCATGAGAGGAGCAAGGTGCATTTTGATTCATGAATTCAGAAACTAATTGCGTGATTGCATTGGAAAAGAAGTTACTTGTCTAGTAAATTCCGTGCTCTGCTCTTTGATTCTCAGAGATCTCATCATTTGATATTGTAATAGCCTTCTGGATTAGCAAATAATATTAACATTTTTGTTTGAGCATCACCATTCATGAGCATGTATTGTTTACAAGGTATTGTTTTAGCTTGTTAGAACAAGATGTTCAGCCTTTGACTGATGATATGATATATGCCACTACCATTGCTACTTAAAGAAGATGGCCTATTGGTCAATTAAATTTATTTTTCATGTTGTCTACATGATACATGAAGTTTCTATTAGATTGAATCAGGAAACATGCCAACATAGGAGAGTTTATTTTTTTGTTGATATGAGTGGCATTATCCAGAAAGATTACATTAAGTATACAAGTTGCCGACATTAGTAATGCATGGAGATACAAGACATCCATTGAATGTCTAGAGATATCGTTTATTATGTGGCACCTGCATACTTTATTCACTAGTAGCTGAGCTTCAGTGACTTGCAAATTAGCATATATGGATGCATACTTAGGAGTAGCAATTGACTTAATAGGAATTAAGAAATGGGTGTCTTTGCTTTCAGCTTTATCATTATCTGTTGTGTGAGTTAATTAGCACGATTAATCATTATTGTGTTGTGTGAGTTAATTAGCACAAATTCTGCATTATATGATGGGATACTTCTTTTGTCTCCTCAACTGATGTTTGAGCTTGTGTTTATACTGGGACAACTAATTTAGCATATGGTTATATGGCTAACTAATTTAGAATTTACTGGAAACATGTGTATATGCACATTATTTCAGACACCTTGATCCAAATACCTTGATCTTGTGCTTGTAGTGGATGAATTACATTTTGACAATGATCTAGTGCTTGTGGTGGAGATTCTATTTATTGTTATCTGATGGCTTGTTACTATCATGAAGATTGAATGATGGATTGATAGGTCAATAGTTATTACTTGTTGTTAAATGCAGTCTTGGTTGTGATGTAGGATATTTATCCATGAATCCACGAAAATGTTGACTTGCATGTCTGCTTGTCCATGGAAATCTGGATTCTCTTGCTTCTAGTTTGCATCATTGAATACTTGATTTTGATGATGACACACATTCATTCATTTGTTAGTAGCTCGTTATAGAATGGATTCACTAATAGAAGTGTTGTTAGGTGCTAAGATTTGTAGACATGTGGGACTTTCCCTTTGTCAATGGAACATGGTCTTGTATTGGTTACTCAAGTTGTTCTATAGTATGTTCCCATCTGTCTCCACATATTCTTTCATTTGTTTGCTATGGGCAATTTTTTGTTTTATTTATGATATTGATTATCTTTGTAAGTACTTGATGTTGTTTCATTAAGACTTTAACAGACTTAAATAAAATGCCTAACATTGCCGATGCCGGTCCCAAGCCCAAAAAAAAAATGGAGGGGGCATTAATTGTTTGTAATAATTATTTGTTGTAATTTGCTATCTAGAGGATCAATGGAATTATTTGTTGTAATTTGCTATCTAGAGGTGTACTTGATATCTAGAGGATCAGTGAAATTTGTTTAGAAGTAGTTTACAATGACTATGAAGTAACTCTGGATGCCTCAACATCTATAGAAATTTGTTCGGTTACTCTTATTGTAATTAAATCCATCAATGCATGTTCCTCTTATTGTCAATGCCTCATCAATTGCATTAGTCGCCGTTAATAGTAGTCAATTGTCGTGAAATGTTGTTAAATATCGTCAATTGTCGTTAAATATTGTAAAATATCGTTGAATGTTGTTAATCGCGTTAAACGGCATCAAGCAAGCCATTACTATCCTCAGGGGCATTTCAGACATTTCACATCTCGTAAGTCGCAAATGACATACTAAACACCAAATCGAAAAAGCTCAACTGTTCAACTCCACGACGAAAGCCTCGAAGATAGGAAGCCGCTTTTCATAAAAGCACAGCCGAAACAAACATGCCCTAAGTCTAATGGCTTTTGTCTGTGTTCAACTCTCTCCCTCTCTTTGCCGGCACCGCCCTTTATAAAGTGTTTGAAGGGCTGATAGTTGTTGTGTGTCAGAAGACGCCTTGACGGTTGTTTGATCACGCACGTTGATGGTAGTTGTTGTCAGTGAGACATCCTCCACGCACGTTCACCGAGAGGTTGTTGCCAGAAACGAAGAGAGATGCATACAGTTATGTCAAAGACATATATGCGCACGTGCATTAACTACCACGCATAGCCAAGTGTAGTGTACATGGTCCCTAGTCGATAAGGTCCACATGTCTGTGGGATTTATCGTTCATAGGGTAGTCGTGATTCGACCTGGTCTTAACAGACCTTCTGACCATAGGATGGTTGTAACCTGGATTGGTCATAACCTTCTCTGGTCATTATAAGTATCACCGACCAGGGGTATATTCGATGGTTATTTAGAATACTATTATCTATAATGAATATTATAGAATGACAACTTCATTAATTGAGGATTATTCAATCCTCATCATCTAGCCCCCAACTTCAAGTAAAAATGACTTACTTGAGAAGAGGTCGTAGAATAGTAGTCGAAAGGAAAACTTTCCGATGAGCATTTCTTTTGACCAAAAGTTGACTTGGTCAAGGAACGTATTTTTACTTGAGTTGTAAAAATAATATATTTTTTATCGTGCGGATGGAAAAAAGAATGTGAACGGTCACTCACGATTCTGTCTATTGGGAATGGTTCCCGAAGGAGTTCTAACCATTGGGCTCCCCCACGAATTTTACTTCAAGCCCGCGGGTATAAATAGCCACCAAGGGTAAAATTAGGGATCTTATTTTCCCCAATCACTTCGTCTCCCTTGAGCTCTTGCCTTCTTCGCCGTCGCAAGCCTAGAGCTCTTCAAGTACTACTACAAGATGAGCAAGCATGCGCATGGGATCACGGGAAGCTGCTCGATCCAACTCCACGATGGGAATTCGAATGAGTACATCTTCATGTTCACCAGGTCGTCTTGGCCTGATTGGAGGAAGAAGTGGTTTTACGTGGGTATCACAAAAGACGATCGTCTTTTCTTCGCGGGCAAAGCCATAGAGAAGAAGAAGTCGTGGGATACGACCTCCCCATGGAATCAGGCTATTATGGACCTAAAGGCAAAGGACTGACATGATAGCATGCGGTAAATGATTTCATCATACGTCGTATTAGCCCCTTGAAAATACGAGCACATCCCATGTGGGAGTACTCGAGGTCGAAGTTCCGACCAGAGACTATGAGAATGATAAGTTTATAATCAACTTAGCTCTTTAATTTCTGATTTTTTAGCATGTTTTGATTATATTCTTTCGTTTGTAGACTTGCCCCGGAAAGAGGATGACGTTCAGGTCAAACTCATATGCGCGGAGATGCCCCTTAATGTAGAGGGGGTTCCTCAAATCTTGGTAGTTGCCTCCGAGGAGGAGAAACAAAGGCATCTAAAGGTAATCAAAGAGTTATTGATTTCATCTTCGACGACCAGCAGTCGTGATTTCGACCACTAACCAATCTTTGATTTTTGAATTTTGTAGCAAGTTAGCGCATCAGGGACCCTAGACGATTATGATATCGACTTGGGATCCGTTGAAGATTACTCGGAGGAAAATGAAATCTCTCTGAGTAAGAGACGTTGTCTTGTAAGGATGGCGGATAAGAAGAAGGAGGTCGAGAGTTCAAGCTCCCTTCTTCCTTCGACCTCCCCGACAACTCGTTCCTGAGCAGTTTATACTACAAAGGAGGAAGGAAATATGGTTGTGGACCTTAATAAAAAGGTTCTGAAGGCCAAGGTACCATTCTAATATGATACTCAGACATTCTCAAATTCCCCTACACCTCCTTTTGTCAAAATGGATCCACAACAGTTCTGCGGGATTTAGCGGGTTGGGCGACCACTCGGTGGGAAGGTGGCATTGGGCGCGGGGTGGGGTGATGGGAGTTGCAGTGGGGAGAGAGATCAAGAAGGGGAAGGGAAAGATGAGGAGGGAGATGGAAGATATGCGGTGGCAACCATGAAAGAAGTTGGATGCTACATGTTGCCTCAGATTATGATGGGCTTTGTTGTCGGGCCGGCCTTGCTAACCCGCTGGCCCATATGGTGTTATAAAAGGTTGAGTAAATTTCATAAAACTATAACTTTACTGGTAATATCAGTTTGCTACAACTTTAATCAAGGATTTCGGGTAGTTGCACCTTTTTCAACAAACAAATGCAACTCCATCACGAACGGGTCGTCTTGTCAAGTCGGTCCTATATGTTATACACACATGCGTGTTGAGGCCGTTATGGACACCACGCAAGCACGGACGTGGCTCACACATTAGAGACACAAACACTGCAATTTATTGATAGTTTGGACAAAATAGTTGCAGTTATACAAAATTTACTCATTTATTTTAATTGGTTTTAAAACCAAACCGACATGTGGGCCCTCCTTGGCAGTGAGAAAAAAACAAAGGAGCCATCCCCGTGCAGGCAACCGAAGTGTGGAGAGTTGGTAACGAGGCCAAGGATGGAAAGAGGGAAAGGAGAAGATCCATTGGGTCGCAGAGCCTCAACATGACAACGTAGAAGTGTAGAGGTGAGGAGCAAAGACAAAACAAAGTACGTGTTGTCCCGAGGCCATGCGCGACAACAGGATCGTGGTGTGAGTATAGCGGAATTCCAGGCGACAGTAATATGTTGCGATAGTGCAAAGCTTCTGAGTAAATTTTGTATACACCTGCAACTTTACAATCCAAACTATCAATAAACTGCAAGTTTTGTGCCACTACGTATAAGCCTCGTTGGCACTTGCATGGCGTCTCGGTTGGAGCTTGTGTGGCACCCCGTTACGGCCTCAACACCACGTGTGCATGACATGTGGGCTTGACTTGTCAGGATGGCCTATTTGTGACAGAGTTGCAGCTTTTTGAAAAACTGGTCGCTTAAAGGTGCAGCTATCCGAAATCCTCGCTTAAAGTTGTAGTTTTGCAATAATTACACTAAAAGGTTTGGTATCATGTTTTCCTCCTCTCTCTTATACCTGAACAGAGCCGCTAGCCATGGAGCTTCTTGTTAATGGCACACCCACAGGCCACAGCCCACGGCCAACCTCGTCGTTGCCGCTCCAGAGAAGGAGTTCATGCTTCCCTTCCTTTCACATTCCCCTCCCCATTTCTTCTTCTTAGGTATATTTGACGTCATGTATGTGATGTATCTTGCTGCCTGCCACCTAGACGACGCCTAGGTGGGCTAGACGCTAGGTGGTCACCGTCCGTCCGTTTTTTACCTAGCGCCTTGGGAAAATACAATAAGGGCTAAGGTCCATCATATGAAACCATACGGTCCATACTCGCAGTAAGCAACATGCATGTTATTAGCAAGCTGTGCATGTAGTGATAAAGGGCATGGCTCAATTTAGATTAAGAACTGTATCGATCGTCTTTACGAGCGTTGTAGCTATAGCCATGTTAGCTGCTTTAACCATCTCATCTGTAAATTGGTCCGCTATCTTTCACGATCGATCTCTTTGCATGTGGTTAAAATCCTCGAGTATGTACGTACCAAGATTGTACTTTTGTACAGTACCTTCCGTTCACGAAACAAGTTATTTTGAAATGCGGTGGAGTCAAACCTCGAAAACTTTGCCTATCAATATACCTTTAAATATTTATATTAGATACATGAAAATCATATGTATAGATTTATCTCAAAAAGTACTTTTATAATATTATAATTTTATCGGGTTTTACAAATATTTCACAGTAGTATATAGCTCGGGATCAAGGTCAGGGAACACATACACCGGAGCTAGCCCTTTTTTATGTAGGGCTATCCATTGTGCTTAATCTCATGTTTTGATATACTGATAATTTAGGGCTATTTAGATTGATTGCTTTGTTTTTTTTAATAAAATAAACCTCGAACGCACCAAGGTGGCATTGAAAGTGAACCCTGTCACGGGTCACCGCACACGAACAAATTCAAAGTTATTTTCCCACAAAATGGACCTTGCCTGCCACTCCACTCCACCATCATGGCTGGCATCATTTGCTACACCACTACCAGTGGAGTTGTAAGCAGTTTCATTTCTCAACTTTTTCATGGGCTGGGTCACAAAGCAAAGCGAAGCAAAAGAAAGGGAAAAAAGAGAAGCGATTTAGCCCAGTTGACCGGTTGAGGCGAAGCGGTCGGCAGCGATTACTGCAGAGATCACTGTACAAACAGTGTTTTGTGAGGAGATGAATAACGATCTGCAGTACACCATAGCACAGTGAAATGCCGCTGTAGATCGGAGGATCCGAATCCGCCCAGGCCGGGCAAGCATCCAGACTCCCGAGAGTTCCACCATATCCATATCCTGCCCGTGTCGATGGTCACAAACGGCAGGCAGGGTCGCAGATCATCGATGTCGAAAATTAATGGGACGATTACTCCATCTACTGAATTACTCCATCATTCAGAGACTGCGGGCGACGCTGTAGGCGATGAGGCACTTCACCTTGGGGTCTCCTCCCAGCAGTTCCACTTGCGCGTCTTGATCCCGCAGCAGCTCCTTGGCCGCCTTCTCCTTCTCCTCCGGCGGCCCCAATTTCAAAACACTTTCCCTAAGTTTTCTTCATACAAGTACTAGTACAGGCCGCAGCAGGGGAGAGGCACCGCATCCGCATGGATCAGGGAGTCGCATTGATTAGACAAACGAACACGAGGCGTGAGCTGCGAAATGGTGTTTATGTGAGTGACAGCAAAGATTCCGGGGGTGTACAATTATGTAAGAGCTCAATTTTAAACATTTGAAAATTTGCGAGAATTTTATGGATTTCGAAAAACTTTTGTTGCAATTGGTGAATTTCCAAAATCTTGGATTGCATTTAAAAAGTTTAATCAAAATCCTTGCTCCAAATTAAATTTATAAAAATCTGCAAGTAAGTTGGAGTGCTAAAAGTCCTCGGAATCTGAAATTCAAATTCATTCTGAATTTCCAACCTCTCTTCCCCTCGGCCTGCAACCAAACCACCGGCCTAGCTCGCCTCTCTCTCCTCGCCCCGCTCCCCCCCCCCTAAACGCCAATGCCGCCTCCCTCTCCAGCGGCCCTGTAGCTGCGCCATCCCATCTCCACGCGGCCCAACCTACACCAGCTCCCCCTCGCCCGCTCTTGCTGTATGTGGCTTAGACCCCACAGGTCAGCCACATCTTGTTCACCGTCTTCCTCGCTCTGCACGTGCTCTCTCTCTCGCACGCGTTGGCAACGGTTCATCGTCTTCCTCACCTCGCACGCTCTATCTCTCAGCGTTGGCAACTGTTCATCGTCTTCCTCGCATGCTCTCTCTCTCTCTCTCTCTCTCTCTCTCTCTCTCTCTCTCTCCGCGTTGGAAACAGAAGGCACTCGAGTGTCTGTGCCGCAGCAGGCCTCGAGCTTAACGCCACCGCGAGGTCATCCCGTCCACACGCCAGCTCGCCGCCCATTAACGCCCACGCAATTTTGAGATAATACCCGAGTTGAATGCTACATTGCCACCACCTCCTCTCCTCTCCTCTCATTTATAAGCCGCACCGAGCGCGCCACCGTGCTCGCCGTCAACTCCTCTCGTTTCCCCTCCGACCTCCTTCCTTCTCCTTCACTCAATAGCCTGGAACACGCCGACGACCGCGCCACAAATCCGGTGCCTTCCTCGTCGTCGCCGCCAGTTTCTGCTCGTTTCGGTGAGCTTCAACCTTGAAGGTCTTATTCCTCGGATCCGCCTCGAGCTCCTCTTGCTAATGCTCACCTCCTTCTTCCTTTTCGTGCACCAGAACCGTCAGAGCCCTTCTTCCTCGGCGCTGGTACAATGCCACCACCACGCACAAACTGACCTGCTCCATCTCTAGTAAGCCATTCCCTCCACTCTTAGTGTCATTTCACGTTCCTACCATCCGCAAACATGGTAGGCTAGATAGTGTGGTCTTTTAGCCACTATAACCCCGCCGCTGCGAGCTCCTTTCTTCCTATTGCCGGCTGCCGTAGCATGAGCTTTTCCGAGCACCTCTAGGCACGTTGCCACCGCGTGTAGCACCCTTGTGACCCCCTTGTGCTCACCTGCGCCCCAAATCCCCGCGAGTAGCTCTAATTCGTCATTGCCACAGCGTATAGTAGCACTGTTGCCGACCTCGCCATAGCGCCACCACCTCGGGCCACCTCTTGTCGCGCTGTCACAGCCAATAAAGTCGCTTGGACCTCTGCATCTCGTTTTGCCGGTCCTAGTCAGTCGTCGTTCCCCACCTCGCCGGCGCTGAACTCAAACTCGAGCCCCGACCATGGCGCCTATGCTTCACTCTAGTCCGAGGAGGACGTGGATGATGACATGGCGTTGACGTGTGAATGCGTGTGGTATCCCGTTTACTTATTAGAGTAATTAAGAGAATTAGGAATTTTGGATTTGGGAATTATTATTAATTCAGTTTGAGAGGAGGATTAGAGATGGGCTTTCGGCCCAGGGCAAAGGCCCAAGGGAGGGCCGGCCACCCCTTAAGAGGGAGAGAGGGAGGGGCTGCCGCCTGCCCCTACCCCTCTGCTGCCCAAACACAAGGGGTGATTTGGGGGCGAAAGCATGGAAGCCTGCTCTTTTGGTTTTCTGTTTTAGCCCTAGTTGATTGCATGTGGCAAAAGCATGGAAGCCTTGCTCTTTTTGTTTATTGTCGGTTACCGCTACTTACTTTCCGCTGCTATTTTACTTGAACTTTTAGGCCTGTTGGTTTGTCTGGTAAACATTCGGCCCTAAGTCCTATTTACAATATTCTACAATAATTAATTACCCTTCCTATTTATACGCTTGTATGGTTGTAATATTCATCGATAATTATACTATGTAAGCTAGCTAGTGACTATAGGACTAGCTCAGAATACACAAAAAGTTCTGGATGCAAATCCGGATCCCCCACAAACTACAAGCAAAACAAATGCCAAAGTCGCCACCAGCTACAAATACTACCTTGTATACTAGAAGTATTCTCACAGATTACACTACATGCGAACAAGGGCAAGGCGGCCCGCTGTAGCAAGCTGCTGGTTTGGTTTCTCCAGCCAGCCGAAGACCAGAAGAAAAACACAAGCATGTTTGACATGCTTGTTCTTGCAAGTCCCAAAGGATTCTGTCCTGGTGCGAGTGACCCAGCTAGCTTCTGTTTGTCACTTCTACCTCTATTTCTTCGGCCATCTCAGCTGCCTGGCATATTTGGCCAGACCTGTCCGGGGCTCCTTTTAAGCTGTAAGGCCATGCAAGATACCACCCACGTGTGTGTGCAGAGCTGGCTAATTGCCCTAGACACATGCTTGTAAATGCAGCAAGTGCTACCAATTTACTACTCCAGGTTGCTTCTGCCAAACACTTCAGAACCACTAAAACATAAGCACAACTGCACAAGCAACAGCTAAAATTTCTCGGTTTCCTCGTCCTTATATCACATCCAACATAAAAAATGAACGTGCAGCCTAAAATTTTATAGGCCTGAGGCCAGCTCTCAAAATATATAGATTGTTCATGCCCTCTTCTGAAGGAAATTTTATGGCAAGCATTTCCACCCAGTCAGGAATTTCAGTGAATGAGAATACATATACCTTTGTTAAAGCATAAAGAAACAGAACAGAGTTTCATAAGTTACTCTTTCATAAATCAACCTAGGTAAGGGTGATGCACAATATTAAACACAAATACTTATGCAACAATCTGAAACTAAATTATACAAAGGAATTAAATGCATCTTTTTCTCGTCATCAATCATCTAAGGCCTCACGGACAACTCTATACTGAAACAAATAATACTCCTAAGTCCTAACTAAATTGACCATGGCAGACCAACCTGAAATCCACGCAGTGAAAACAAGAATCCTTTGCAGTTTGCAAAATGAGCATTCCCGAATCCCTCTGTTCTATACATCTTCATTTTGCTGTTTGGTCACACTTACATCAATTAGATACCTTCTTTTGCTGTTTTACATGCCTAAATTCGAACCACTCAAGTGAAATGTCAAATATGATTTACAAAACTCAGTACCAACATAAACTAAAATTGTTAGTACTTAGTACTGAACAAATGAACAATGACACCCCGGTAATTTTGGAGTCCCGTATTTCTTCGCAAATAAATCATAACGTCCGACCATCAAGAAAATACACAACTAGAAATGAAATGTAATTGTTTCCGAGAAGATAACGGAAAGTTCTCACTGCATACAGACAGATGTTAAAACAAGTAACAATTAACTCTAAATTACCAGACTAATTACCAAACTAACTAAACAAATAAACACATACATCATCTTAAAGGTGTCTAAATAAGAGAAGCCAAAAGGCGCAAAAATGGTACTGAATTGAAAGTTTGAAACTGGAATGAATTTCACTAAAAAGGCACCATGTCATGTGCAATGAATATTACCCCACCTTTATTGCCAAGCCAACTTCCTTTTGAATACAGGAACCAAAAAAATAATGAGGGATTCCAAATCTGACATGACAAATATCTCCTCTCCATTGCTTGCTTGGAGATGAATGGAGCTCCCCACTATGAACATCAGCAATAGCCGTTGCAGAACAATTAAACTTCCAAACAAATCCGCCAAAAGAATGTGTTCAACCCGCATGGAACAGAAGCTGAGCCCTAAATCTAACATTTCACAGCACCCTCATATCGATAACCGACTGATGGACAATTCCATGTCTCAGGTCATCATCACCGAGTTTTGTTGCCATTGCCTAAACTCTGCAGAAAACTAAAAAAGCAACTATGCAACATACTCGCTCTCAATCACCGGTTGTGTCCGTGTCCCCAACGCTACAGGTGCTTGCGTCCGCCCAACCTGCGCCATCCGCAATGTCTCCCCAACCTCTGCATTCCGTTCCATCAGCTCCAGCTTTTTATTCCTTTTGTACCTCACCAAACACAGCAGAAGCGAAGCTAACAGCCCCAACGCTATGGAGCCCCCAACCACGCTGACGGCAATCTTCCATGCCTTTGAGCTGCCCTTAGCACCACCTGCTGCAGTCGGTATTGGAGCAGGAACAATCTCACTAGAGTTCACCACTATTGAGTAGTGCCCTCGGCCATCTGTCGAGCACACGTTGCTTGCCTCTAGGTCCAGGAACTGCGGCACACCATCCAAACCAAACCACACACACCGTGGTGCTGGACCGCCTGGTGGCACCGCCCTGACATCACTGAAATTTACAGAAATGGGGCTCCCCGACGCGACAATGCTCAGCTCGGGCAACCCCACTGCCGACAAGTTGGCCGCGTCGTAGACCAGCAGTCCGAGCACCGGCGAGAGGTAGGTGTACCCGGGCAGCGGGTAGTAGAACTCGGACCAATTGCCCAGGTTGTGGTAGACGAGCACCACCCTCTCGACGTGCGGCTGCACGATGACGCCGGTGGGAACGCTAAACTCGAAGTACTCGGCGAAACCTTTCCTCCGGAGGCTGCCGCCGCGCAGGCGGAGCGCGGACACCGCGATGCCCGTGAGGTTGCCGGGGACGGTGCCGTTGTAGACAATGCCGGTGCGCGGCCGCACGAATGCCCGGTACGCGTACTCCTGCAGCATTGTGTCCAGGGCCCTCGCCGGCGACGGCTGTTGCGCCGCCACTCGGTAAGAGCCCAAGAAGAGCAGCTGGAGGAGGCAGACGCAGATCAAGAAATCCATGGTGCGGCTCCGCAGGGACTCGGGAGTGGAGCAACCGGAGGCCAAGAAGAGTCAGGATCCCCTCCTCATCTACGAATAGGACTAGGATTGAGGCGCATAGGAGAATCCCCACCTCTTAACTCGGGGAAACAAGGACGAGATTTGGAGCGGAAAAGGCTGGGATCCTCTGCAAGGACGCGCAGCATTTACGCCCGACGCGGGTTAGCTCCAAAGAAGCAGGCTTGAGCGGAGAGAGAGAGCAGCAATGGCGATGGAAGCTAGGACGACCGAGAGAGAGGTAGGATTAAGTCCAACAAGTGGTAGGAAAAGACGACGAAGATGATAGATTGGGCAGAAACAATGCACCCAAGAAAGCAAGACAGAATCGGGAGGAGGAACAAATCCCAATCTTGGAGAAATCCGCAGAATTTGGTTTGGGGTTAAAGCGCCCCACGAATGATTGCGACAGTGGGGAGTGGATTGAGATCGACGGGGGAGTGAGATCTCAGGAGGTAGTGGAAGAGGAAGGGGAGGAGTATTTCTTCCTTGGTGAGGGTTTCAATTAATGCTTTTTCAGGGGTTTAAGAGGAAAGAAGAAACTATGTTTTCTCCGGAATAAAAGACACGGGCTTACAGCTGTCAAAAACGTGAAGTTACTGATCTGCCCCTAGACGGCTGAGCCTCTCCACTGGCGAGAAAAAAGGGGTTCGTTTGTCTTGTCAGTTAGAGGAGGTGCGTGTCGTTTGCCGCTTTTGGCCGCGGTGTCCTTTTCCCTAACGTTTGGATTCTTCCGAGGGGCTTTTTTGCAATGGCTCGCACGACACGTGTAAAGATCTTTAGCAGAGAAGGGATACTGACCTGTGGGGCCGTATGTGCCACCTTTGTAATAAGGTCACAAGGTTTGGTTGCTCAGTCCGTCCCAGGGACATCCGATCCATTACAGCAACGAGGAGGGAGAGGTCTTTCTGTAAAGTTCCTCGGTTCCGTCACACTTGCTTGTGGGACCGCAGAGGTTAGGCCCACCGGCCAGTGACAATCATAACCTCTTTCCCAACGTATGGATTCGGGGGCAGGGCTGAAATGAGAACTGATAATAGTTCGGTGTCTTTTTGAAAAGTGCATCTGCTCCCACTGAAAGCTGGACCCCACTACTGAGCTGGCCCGCGTGTCCGTGACGAAACGGGGTGAGTGGGGGTTTTTTTTTCGTACTAACAACATTTGGACTCTCGATTCCCAAATCGTGTGCAGCACAGGGCATTGTACGAATTCTTCGCGGATTTAGCGCTATTGCGATCGGTAATCACACGTCTGGCGCGAGGAACTGTAGTTTTGATACTACATCCGCACGATGGCCGGTCAGATCGACCTGGACATGACACGTGGCGAAAAACGGCATGTGACCGGTCGGATTTGGCAGATCCGTCCGGTGACCGACCGATATTGCGCCATGTCCTTAAAGATAGTGTATTCCGTGCTACCGTCTTCAAGGTCCACCTGCGGTGGCCCACTTGACGAGACCCCGACATTATCAAGGTTTTCCGGTGCCTTGTGTACGAATTTCACGTACACCATCGACTTGCCGTAAATGACTGTCTCGGGCTGGGAGGCAATCTCCATGTACTGGCCCCATGCTACGATTCCATTCAGCTTGACCAGCTCCCATACGCCCTTCGTGCAGGTGATCTCCTCGATGGCGAGTTTCTTTGTCGTTGGCTCCGTATCGAACTCCCTCTGGATGCAACTCCGAAGCTCGTGAATGCTCATCGCATCGAGCCCCTTCGCCCGGACCACCTTGTACTAGCATCTCGACAGGTCCAACTCATCAGGTCTGGTCAGTACGAGATCGTCGCCATAAAACACTACCAAGTTTTGTATGTTCGAATTTTCCTAAAGCCACAACAGCCCGAAATAACAAACATGGAATGTAGTTACCACAAATTTAATATAACACTTGTAATTAATAGTATTTAATTGCAAATATTTTAATTGTTAGTAATTATCGACATCACAAACAATAACGACAAAATTGCATGCAACTAATCGCTTAAATACGAGTAATCGCCTAAAGGTCTCGTGGTAATGAACCACGATTCAAAGAAACACGAATTATTAATTACGTCCGATTAATTACCACTAAATTAATTACGACTATTTAATTTGCGCCAAATAAATTATACCTAACTAATTGGCACTAAACTAACTACGACTGATTAATTACCACTAAATTAATTACGACTAATAATTTTGCACTAAATTAATTATGCCGAACTAATTAGCAATAAGCTAATTACGATTGATTAATTACCACTAATTAATTTGCACTGAATTAATTAAGCTAGACTTATTAGCACTAAACTAATTACGACTATTTAATTATCACTAAACTAATTACGACCACTTAATTTATACTAATTTTTAACCACTAACTAAATCATACTCAAATAATAAAGCCTACATAATTACGACTAATTAATTACTACTAATTATGATGCACTAATAAACTACCGATACATTAGCTACTACTAAATTATTAACAGTTATCGTAGCAGGGCACGGGCACTAAGGGGTGCCCTGCACCCCCAAGGTCGTTAGGAATACCGGTACGTCGTTAGGGATATTGTACATATGTAGAGTTAGTTTGTACAGCGTATTTAGGCAAATGTACCTAAATACCCTCTCTCTCTCTCTCTCTCTCAACATTGTGAGGGCAAGAAGGTAAATGTCCCTTCTTGCCTTCCTATAAATAAGGCCCCAAGGGCATGTACAAGAAGGAGATCCCTCATTCGACACCACATACAATACATACTTACGTTCATGTCTTTGGCTCCTCTCCACTCCGGTCTCCTCCCAAGACAAAGGGTACAGAGGGTATTCCGTACCCACTGTCTAGCTTTTTTATGCTACGATAACAGTAGTAAACCGCGGCTTAATTATTAACACCTATTTAATTAAGAATACAACCTACATTAAACGCGACAAGCTAAGTAAGACTAAAAAAAACTATGACTACGGTAATAATGACTGCTAACATGTGAACAGCAGCGAACACAAAATTACCTGCCCTTCGGGAGAATCGTTAAAAAGTGGTACGGTCCTAACAACTGCTCCCAACTATACTCCTCAAAAATATTTAATTATGTTCTATATGTTCTCAGCGATGAGCGCGAGAACGAGAACAGGATTGGGATGAGTGATGAGCGAGTACGAGACTCTAGGATTTATAGCCGCGCGGAGAGAGGTTGTGCAGCATTGGTTGCGGGAATCCTGAATGGGCTATCAGGCCGCTAATCTCCTCAGGCATGCATGCAATATGGACAATATGTGATGGAGGTGACGTCTGAGGGGATGGGGTGTGCTGGCTGTCGGGTGAAGCGACGTGTCCGGCCAGTGATGGGCTAGACGAGGCGATGTAGACGTAAGTCCGGCAGGCCACGAGCCGGATTTGAGGACATGGCGCAATGTTTGCTGGTCACCGAACGGACATGCCAAATCTGACAGGTCATGAGTCGTTTTTCTCCACGTGTCGCGTACAGGCCGAATCCGACCGACCACTGTGCGGACGTGGTGTCAAAACTGCAATTCCTTCGCGTCAGGCGCTACTTCTGTAATTACCGATTGCAATAGAGCTAAATCGGCAAAAAAAAAATCGGCATTGTACATCAAACCACCATGGGTGGCTAGGGCCATCGGGTACGGGTGCAAATGGAGCGGATATTTTCTGTTGGACCGAATAAGCGATCAGATGGGGGTTGAATAGGAGTATGTATCTTTTTCACCACCATGATATTCAATTTCTTATCACTCCAATAGCTATGAAAGCTATGAATATCAAAGCACAATATTACAATGGAAGTATTGCGTTGAATCCAAAAGCCCTGTTTAAAAGCTCCTCGGCCCCGACCGCTCTATGGTCGATTTGACCACCAAATTGTAGGGGAAGCAATGACGAGGATCTCCAAAACGACCTAATTTTTTTATTCCGAGATCCAAATCCCCTGAGATTTCAGACATTGCTCATCAAGAAGGTCAAGAACCTATTCCATCGACAATTGGGACGGTCGAAGCCAAGGTTCCACGAATTTCTTGATCGATGTCAAGAAGGCACAAAAACTGGGAAAAACCAAAATTGGATCCAAAAGCTTGCTCGTGGGTCGAAGATGGTCAAGATGACCTTATATCAATTCCTACAAGTCCTAGCAAGCTAGATCACAACAAAAGACTCAATCAAAACCCCTGAGACACAAAAATCCCAAAAACATCCAAGAGAGAGCAAAAACAAGGTAGAACTCATTTAGGGGCAAACTTGCTTGGGTTGATTCGAGGGATTGTAAGTTTATAGGCACTCCACCCTGAAGGACAAAACATCAACACTTGAACACTCAATCAATGCATCTCTCTCAAATCTTAGGCTCCTCTATCTGTCCACTTTCTCTAAATCACAAATTAGAGTTTCCTAGGCTTGATGGATAGAGGTGCAAATCTTGACTGCCCACCAATCTGACCGTCGGCCAACAACTGATCAGACCGTTCTTAGAATTTTTCCCAAGTCATGGAAAATGTCCTCTCTAGACATTTCGGGAAAAAAACTTTACCTAGGTTTGCCTCAAAACTCCATTTTTATGGAACCTGGTGCAAACACACCTTATAATACTCCCGCATAAGTGTTTGATCACACTCCCCAAAATCCCACCTTTTCAAATCCGGACGATATGACCGCCGGGCCTTGGCCAGTTTGACTGCCACCCCTGGGCCGGTCAGACAGCCCACAGGGCCGATCAGATCGCCTCCGACCTGACAAACTACGAAACTTTGCTAAACCAAGAGTTTCTCCCAAACACCTCGACATCATCGCTAATTGTTCAACATACTAAGATTAGAATCATACATATGATCTCCACAGTTTCCGACTGTCCGTTCAACCGAATGATTTCGGAATTAATTCGGAACGAGGAAAGAGATATTTGGAAATTTTCTCAGATTTCGGAGTCGAGAGTCGGATGGTTTGTCTCGGATATGGGATCGAATTCGGGATAGAGGTATTCGTTGGATTCGAAGCTATCCGAAACAGTTTGCCTCGGATATGCGGGATACATTAGGCAATTGAACTAGCTACCTAGTGGCGTGAGGCCTATGGCCCAATAGGCTAGCCCACCAAGTCCACCGCCACCGCCACCACCACTTACATGAGTTAGGTTGCCTTGCCCTAACCCAGCAGGAGCCCTAAATCGTGAGTCAAGGTGAGGGGAGGAGATGTCGCCGCCGTCGCCTGTCGACCTCCATCGGCGCCACACCTGTCCACGCTGTCTGCCGCCGCCATCTGTCAACCTCCATCGAAGCCTTGTAGATCCATGTTGAACACAACTTATTGCGAGTAAAATTTCCTCTTTACTTGCTTATCAGTAGATGAAGTGACAAATCATAAGGAAACATGAGTTCAATATGAGGGGGAGAGAGAAAATAGTAGTTATTTATTTGGATGATGGGGCTAACTAATGATGAACATTGGATTTTGTTGGACAGTGGATGGTAGGGAAAGGCAAAGACGGTGGAAACCGTGTGCTACTCATGTGTTGTGTTTGCAAAATGTAGCCCAAACATGTTATGGGTTGTCCTTTTTATTTACTTGACGTGCCAGTGATGTTCTAGACTAGTGTATGGTTATGTGCAGCTTAAAATTTCTCATTGAACTGCTATAAAAGCCTGTAATGTAGTTGCATTTTGGATATTTAGTACAGTTGATTGATCATTATATGTACAATACATATTCGTGATAGAGACTATTAGCATTCGTATTCGTATCCGACACTATCCATGTCTAGCTCTGATTTTGAGAAAAAATATGGAATAGAATACGAGGTGAACGATATCTATCCGTATCCGCTCTGATTGCACCCTTAGCCATAGGTGGTGATCTTAGAAGAGAGTGCTCCATGTAGGCATAAAATACATGGTAGCTTCAATGAGCCCACAAATAATTCTGTATTTCAGCCCCGCACTTTTTTCATTTTAGCCCGGCCTTACCTTATTCCATTTTATACTTTTCTCGAAATGTATGCGCTAGAACCCTTGGAAAAAGAAAATAAATTGCATAATCACCTTGGACCCACTTGTCAGCCTAACCATCCAACCACATCACCCGTCCTCTCCCTCACCATTCATCGTCGCCGCCGCTCGCACTGCATCGCCGACGTCCCCTTGCATCACCGTCGCTTGCTCCCATTTCTCACGCGACCCCGCCGTCGCCGCCTTCCTGTACAGCTCGCCACCGCCACCCCTTGGCCGAAGGTCGCAGGCGTCCAGATCCGGCCAGATCGAACCGTCCTCATCTAGATCCAGTAGGCTTCTTCAAGATCAGTGAACGCGGCGTGGTCGGCGCCACGACCAAACCCAGTCGTCGCGGTTGCGCTGGCCGTCATCATCATCGTAGTACATGCCGAATCACAGGTACCACCCCTATCTCCCTCTCCCTGGACCACTCTCTTTTCCCTCAAGCACTCGGCCTCCTCTACAGGTTGCTCTGCAACTGTGCAAGTCAGCGCCTTTTCCCCTCTCTCTCCTCCACGGCAGTGAACCTTTGACGTGGCCCTACGAGGCTACCATCCACGATGGAGCGTTGTATACGCTGGGGTGTGTTTGGTTGTCTGTATGTCTCTAGACTGGTCCATATCTATGATTCAGACTGAATCATACAATGATGAGTTGTTTGGTTGTCTGTTTCTGTTAGGTTAGGCTGCGCTGAGATATTGTTTGATTGCCTGCGCTGAGATATTGTTTGATTGCCTGTATTTGACACGGGAGAAGGTAAATAGACTCACGAGCACTTACCAGCCTGCATGTGCTCAGCCTGGCTGAGGAGGGAAGCTCGAATCGAGCGTTTCTCTCGGGTCTGGCTTGAGAGGGAATCTTGCATCTAGTCAACCAGATTCACCCACCCAACCAGACAATCAAACACTCAAAAACTTACATCTACTCATGTGAGTTAACCCTATGCAGACAACCAAACACACTCGTACCCAACACTACTCATACTACTTCCAAGTGAATTCCAAACAAATTTCGGCACAAATAATTGGGTAGTACAATCAACTTAAGGCTCATGACTCATGGGCCACAGGTTCAAATCCGGGAAGATTATAGTGAAGATCCGTACAAATAACTCATCCACTCTGTGATTGGTGGGAATCAAATTATGTTCATCAGCCAGAAAAATAAGGTGCATCACCACTAGGCTATCCTACCGTTGGTGTGTTGGCTCTTGATCTTACGCCGCCACACGACATCGAGGCGTCTAGTCTAGACCACATGAGTATTTACTTTTTTTCCCCTTTGGCGCTTTAATTTGCTGAAGAGTGAAGCTAGCAGCTTCTGTATAGTACCACTCCATCATCATGACGAGATGATGTTTTATCGATGACGCAATCGAGTTGGCATCATGTTTTTCTTGCATCGTATTTATGTTTCTTCTCTCTCTTTTTATTATTAATAAGTTATCTCTTAATGTTCAAGCGATCAAAAGACAGCACTAGATCCTAGCAAATGGAAGGGCATATGTGTAATGTGTAGTGATGATGGGGACCGTAATCCATTGTTGGCTTTCATGAATGAGAAATCATCCATTCCTGATCAAAAAGCCTCTACTTAATGACGATTTCATTAGTGTTAGATGGTCAAAATAAACCGGCCAATGCACAAATGGAAACGTGAGTGGCCACTACAATTAAGCCACTTTATGTTTATCATGCCGCATGAACTCTCCTCCTCCTCCTCTTCTTCAAAACCATTCGTGAGCTCTTCTATATGTCTGTAAGAGAGAGATATTACACTAGGGAATTGCATAAAGTAACACTACACCTCTTTTGATCCACTCTTCCCAGCAGTATTTTAATAGTTTTGGCAATTCATGTTTTCCCCAAAATTTCAGCAAAATATGGTCCTCCACCATGGTCGTATACTCCTATTTGGAAAATTTCAACTGCCATTAATTATTAGAACCCAATTATTGTGATATAGTATAGACACACGAAACCTGAACAAAAACCATGCTGATGATAATGGCAGTTCAAAGAAGGATCTGGTCCTATGTGACACAAAAAGGAAAACATATGAGGTCCTACTTTGCCGGCTCGCTGAATTATGCAGATAGCAAAATTAAGCATGATAGCTTCGTAAACATGGGAGATACTCAAGTTTCCCTATGAAACTGATCACCTGAACTTATCAAATGCAGTCGTGAAGAGTGTTGGATTCTTAATCCAGTAGATATCTACACGCTTGGAGCGACATATACGAAGGGTGGAGAATTGGTGCATGTGTACGTACTACTGTAGTTCAAGTATACTGGGCTGGTCCTGCACTGCAGCTGATGGTTTGATAGTGGCATCGCTGCAGTCATCAATGTGTCATTCTTGGCCGGCCAGGCCTCAACATGCTGATGCTGGCATTGGCAAGGACCATCGGCCTCCTCTTGATCTTGGGAGATCAGTCAGAAATACCAAAATGCATGAAGTATTGCCAAATTTCAGAAAGCATCTCTGGCCTGGCCAGCTAGCCAGCCCATTCTTCTGCTGTATATACATACCATCGACTCTTCAGTAGTACTCCAGTACTACGCAGCAGTAAATATTTTCCATCCTCATTTTAAATGGAGTAAAAGTGATGATCACCATTTTAAATGGAGTAAAAGTGATGATCACCTCGCAAAACAAAAAGGTTGAGGATCGTTTTGCAGTCAAAGTCACCAAATCAATTTCTTTTTTTGGTTTACTGCAATGATGACATGTTTATGCTGTAGATGGGCCGGCCAGAAGCTATAGTACGATTGGATCGCAGTTTGATGATTGTTTTGCCTCCTAATTGGCAATAGTATCATCTTTAACTTGTGTTAGTGATATTCCCTAAGAGAATCCTGGAGGTGATTGTATCGCGTCTATGTTTATGAGTTATAGAATAAATGTTATTATGTTTCTGGATGAATTATAATTTATAAATATTAGCAAGTACGTGACTTGTTGGTAAAACTCTTTAATAGTTGTGTGATGTCATTATAAAAGGATTACTGGTCAGACACTAGTAACTAATAGACCACCAGCATATGTATTGATTGATTGATTGATGACTATGTTTCATCAGTCATAGATATGAGCAAGATTGTCAGAATTTCGATTCTAGTCAAACGATCCTACGTTTCTACGACCCAGATTGACTAGACCGATCCGATCCTATGTTAAGTCTTAATTTGGTGCAGTCATAATATTATTACGATTCTAACCTTTTTTTTTGGTAGAATCATGCTCAAAATTTTCATGCGATGCTACCCGATTCTAGTGAGTGATAAAGACATAGTCACAGATCATTACATAAGGTCCGTTCGATATAATCTATGAGCTCTTACTCGTATAACTTCTTAATTTATACAATATAATTTTGATTTGCACGCTAGTGTAGTCTAGCCGTGTCAAACTACTTGTACGTCACCCTGTATAACCAAGTTGACCTGCAGATGTCGATCAATTTGTGTGGAAGCTGGAAGCAGATAATTAATGCCATTTGATTTAATTTGTCTGGTCTTATCGTGGCGACAAGATCCCGGCCGGCTGGAGACTAGCTATCTCTTGGATCTGCACTGGTTTTGCGACAAAATTATGTCCTCTATCTAGGGTTGGATCCTCACCGAACAATACAATTGAAGTAGCTAGCTAGCCACAGCAAGAGTGGTCACTCAGTCTCATGATCATGTATGCTGTGCAGATCGATCCCCTCGATGTGCTGCATGCCGGCCGGCCGGCCGGTCGGTCGGCGATTAACTCACCAACGGTTTGGTAGGTGCAAATTTGCAACACGCAGCATGCTTGATCGCTCGGCAGATGGGCTGGAATCATCAGCGAGGGGCACGACATTATACTGGCCTTCGTATGTCCTTACTTGCCAGTTGCCATGCCATGCACCATTTAATATATACATACACACACCGTACCGTAGGCAAGTAAACAGAATAATGCACCAGGTAACTGGATTGATAACCACAACAAAGAAGAGCAAAAACACCGAAATGGAAGCTTGTGTTGACTATAAATGAAACGTACTGAGCAAAAACACCAGGTTCCACTCACATGTACAATGTTAACGGACCAAAACCCAAACCATATGTCATTATCTTGATGTACACCAATCTCAATATACAAGTAGTAAACTCACTCTTCAAAGTGCTGCTCATTTTGCCTATTCACACCAGTCAATCTCACCAGCCCTGCATGCATGGAAGCCAAACCGTCTAGTACAAACTACAAACTTTGCCTATGTATGCACACCAGCCCACTTCACCAACACTACATCGAAATTCAAAACCACATAACAGAAACCTGTAACTAAATTACAATTGAAAAAGAATGGACAAAAATCTATGCACACCAATCACAACCAAACCAGTTGCAAACCCAAACAAGATACCAGAGGACGTACGTCAATCTGCGTCAGGTACCAATGCGTTTGGCTTCGAGGCATCGTCCGGTAAATTGGCAATGGCAACACTACTCGGAGAATCGCTGGATTTTGGGGGTGACGGCTCGCCTGGGCTGAGGATCGGAGATTCTGGCCTGGAGGGGACAGGAGAAATTTCTTCATGAGCTAAATAAGCTTCAACCACAGGAAACATATTTTCATTGTAGGTGTAATTGCTATCTTCTTCTTGGTTGATGTCTTCCATGTCACCAACATCCAAGGAGACACCATCGTGGGTGGTGAATTGGTGAAAATCTACTATCTCACGCAGGAAACGATTTTCACGGGCATACATGGAATTTTCTTGTGCCAGCCTTGCTTTCTCGGCCAGTAATGTCTCCAGTTGCATGCGGATCTGTTTCAAGGAGAAGGACAATTTCATTATAACTTGGAGAGGGCAGGCTATACACATGAACTAAAAAGGATAGCAACACAAATCAACTAGTACTATAGCAATAATTGAAAAGACACTAGTAAATCTCTTCAAATGAAAAGGCAGCTAGACAGTGTGATATATTTAGTTAACAGTCAGATGAAAGTACCGATCCGTAATTGTTTATTTTAAGTTAAGATTATGGACTCAATCTCCCATGACCATATCACACACTTTCATGTGAATCAACCGCACTAAAATGTACTAAAAATTCACACAATTATTAGAAATGTTTACAAACAGAAAGAAAGAAGGAAAACAGCCACTAATATCATATTATTATTAGTGAGCAATGTATGATAGAAAACTATATAGTAATTCCACCCATCTTTGCTGTTTACACTTTCAATGGGTGAATAAAATTAGAAGTACGCAGCAGATGAAGAATATTGTCTTCAGCGTGAGAAAACAATATAGTCTAAGGTTCAATTGGCCTAAGAAATTTTTTACCAGGTCATCGTCCTCTTCAGTTTTGACCCCTTTCTGCTTAGTTTCACGCAAGATCTTGTTCTCTTCCTCTAGCTGAGCACATCGCTGCTTAGCGAAAGCTAGGTCAGCTTTAACGGTTTTTAGTTCACGAAGTACAATTTTCGCTTTAGCAGCCATCGCATTAGCAACCTGAAACAATTTGTAGGGGGTAAGAGAAAGCACCATTGTGCACACATAAACTACAAATGGGTATATTCACTTATCTAAAATAATGTTATCTAAATGGATGGTGAAAAGTAGACAGGGATTATTTTGAACCACATTGACAGCTATAACCAAGAACTTAGTAAAGGGAAATTTAGTACAGATATATCTCAGCATAAAACACAAATGCCCAATGTTTTATTTATTGCCGCTGAGAATTGCTGCTGCAATTCTGCCAATGTCTTCAAATAAATGAAACTAGAAAACCTAATCCTAGATGTTGAGCTGAGAATATAAGCACTTATAAGCATAGCAAGATTTTGCCGTGTAAAAAATGGTCTATTAGCTCTACAATAAAGTTTCCATAAAGGACCTGGAAAAGCACCTGGAAAAGCGCATTCCTAATTGAGCTATAATCAAATGGCACCTTACGTTGCGGGAAGCTTTTAACTGAGTCTCCTGGGCTGAAGCTTCAGCTTGCTTCTGTGAGAAATTAGGAGGGGCGAATGTATCTGCAGCCGGGTTCTGCATATATGAACTGGAACCATTAGGATTCCTTCTAATTTGTATCTTCTTTGTTTCCTCGATGATGTTGGCTGTCTTATTATCAACAATAGTGAGGCCTTCCTGTTAAACAGAGGAAAAGACAAGCAAGTTAGTTGAGAAACCCAATAAGATACTGTACTTCCAAAATAGAAACTCTGCCAAGTAACCAAAGAGTCAACAGAAAGAGGACATGGAAATGAAGCAACTTGTGTGACTAGTGTCAGTGTGAAAGAAATAGATCTGCATGACGATAAGAACATTACTTCCAAGGCATTTCTGATTCTTCCACCAAGCTGGTTGACAGAAGCAGCAAGTGCCTCTGATCTCGTTCGAGATTCACTCCTTTCTGTCCTCCCATAGTTCTCAAATGACCAACGAGATTGAGGGGACTGGAATCACAAGAAAAAAGTAAGGAAGGTAAAGATAAATGTCTCTTGGAGCGTCACCTAAGAGACAAGGTCATGGGTTCCT